>OZ010588.1:24551094-24681094 GCA_963932145.1 Acanthosepion lycidas | reverse complement strand
GCTTAGCATGAAGCCCTATAAAATTAAATTAAATAAATTATTAAGTCGCGAAGTAAGGTTTTTCTCAAAATTGTTTTGGTGATTGTGTAATTAAAGCGTTTGTAAAAATGGGGTGTTATGGTGAATGGAATTTCTTAAAATTGATTGGGTCAGTGAGTGCAGCTAGTTAAGTTTAAAGGTTAAACTGAGTAAAAAGCATTTGGACACAATATATTCGATGGTGCCGCAACTTTTGAAATTGATTTGTCTTTTTTATTATTATTATTACTACTACAACGCCGCCATTATCAGATTGGGTGCCATGATGAGCTTTTGAAATCTTCAGCCAGCGGCATACGTATCCCAGTGTTATGGTCTCTCACTCCTCCTCCTCCACCATTACTACTACGACTATTATCATTATTACTACTGCTACTACTACTGTTGTATACTCATTTCATTCTCGGTCCCATTCAGAGAACTATGGTCAGTTCATCTCCCTCCCCTCTCATCCTTCATTATGAAATTTTTATATAATATTTATTATCATTAAATTTTTAATGGCATGGGGCGCGTTTAGTAGGTCCCCCCTTGTGAGGATGTGGTATTATGGTGTAAGGAGGATTGATTGGTGATGGATGAGTTCTTGTGGTGACTGGGCAAATTGTAATGAGTGAATGGGTCGTGAATCGGATTAGCTAGGTATAGGATAGTTAGTGAAGACCAGCCTCAACCCCTCCCCCTTCTCAGGCCTTGTACCACAATTGTATTTTTCGATACAATAAATATACAGAGAACTAGGGTCAGATATGAACTAGGTCATGATATTTCCCTCTGCACATTTGTGCTAAAAAGAAATCCACAAACGTATACACATTTTCTAATAAATAAAGCTCTTCGTAGAGTGTGAACTGTGTATTTCCTGAAGACAGCGGCCTGCCAGTGATAATTTCCATGAGTCTATCAAAACATTTTACAATCAAACCTCCGACCCTAATATGTTGTTGTTAATAATAATAATAATAATAACAATAATAATAATAACAATAATAATAATAATGAGAAGAAAAAAGAAGAAAAATAATAACAAAATGAAGACGCATAAAAGAATAGAGGAAAAAAAATGAAAAAAAAAAGAATAAGAAGGCACTCCGCAGCGGTGTAATGGTTAGCAAGCTTGTCTAGCAAGAACGATTACGCCTGAGTAGTGAGTTCGATCCTCACTGGGCTTTGCGCCACCTCTAAGCTACGCTTGGAAAATCACAATAAAAAAAAAGGAATAGGAAATAAATAAGAAAAGAAAGAAAAAGACGACGACTTTTGGGAGCATGCTTTCCAGCAAAGGTTGAGCAAGCACAAAGACGTCGAACTCCCTGCTTTCGGACAGACAGGAACCCAGACGATGCTATGCCGAAGGACAGATTCTCATCTGGGAACGTCGACAAACCCGACCACATGTATGCGGAGTCTACGAAGAATTTTTGCTCGAGGCTACGGCCTCGGATCGCCTCCCACAAAAATCGTCCTTGTGCCACATTCTGCTTCGTGGGGAGGTCGGGTAAATACCGACCTTTGGGGGATTGCTTTTTGAACGCATCCGACATCCAACTATAGTTTTTAATCAATGGACTTTGCCTAATTTTACTTAAATGTGCTCGTGAACTTCTTTCATATCCAAAAATATTTGTAGTTGCCATCTTTTTCTGGTGGGATTTTAGCAAACGGATAAACAATCAGGAAAGCGGCTTTTATTTAGGTAATTCTACTGGTTACTAGTACCAAGAGTATTTTTAACTTTCACGTCGTGTTTTATTTTTTAGAAATCTCGTACTGAAAGCAAAATGAGTATTTTAAATAGTTATTCACCAGTCCAATATCGCAACAAGCTATCTCAGCCTGAAATCGCTTCATCCCAATGCAATTATTTTCCCTACAATACCTCTGAAGTTACGCCGCATACGACAAGCGACTTTAACGATTACAAAGCGGAAGATATAAAGTTCTACCGGAAACGTGATATTGAAATGGCTTGGCCAGCGATATTCCAAAATGCCAACACTACTCAGAACTGTGTTTGTTCTATCGTCCGGGAGACCGGCTCAAAAAATACGCCACGTCATCACAGCGTCAATGGTGCTCTCTGCAATTTATGTTCTTGTCAATGCCCACATTCTAAAAACCCAAGAACTAATACTGGTGTTAAAAATATATCTAATTTTAACTTAACTTCTCCCAGGACTTCTGCGACTGTTAAACCCCGCACCAGTCGCAAAGGCCGTAATCCCTATAGAAGAGTCCCGGGGAAACAAAACCGCGTATACTTAATTCAGAGCTCTGACGCCACAGCAGAGTGCCGAAATAATTCTCTATACAGAGCTCCCATCTTGGTCAATGCGTACAATGTTCAGACAGAAATAGTAGTTCATAACGAGAAACTGCGAAGAAATAAAGCTGAAGAACTGCCTGGCGGGGCCGCGGAACTGTCAGCCGTACACCTTTGTCCTAATTACGAGCAGAATCTAATTAAAGACGATATTGCTGCTGCTTCAACGAATTTCCCCCAATTGACTGAATTGCGCAGAGATACGTCGCCTGGCTTCAGATTAAAAACCTCCGAACGAACTAACTCTGAGAGTAAATACCTAAATCTTTATCCCCGGTGTGAATTCACAATTATTGAAATCGAACCTAATAAACGTTAATAGATTCTCACGAAGTATTTAATCAAATAACATCCGGAGGCGTTGTGTGTGTCCTCCATTCTACAAATAGCGGCAAAAAAAAAAAGTTCTTCGCATATCTCGTTATCATCAGAACCCCTAATGAGAAGCATTTCCTCGTATGATTGTATTAGACATGCTGACATGGATTGCCAATGGATCCGGGCTTTTGCTCTCCCTATTGAAAATGACTGGAATGTTGCACTTGTAAAAGAAAAAAATTGCCTGTTAAGTTTAAATTTTTATAAAGTTCCGGATTTAAATGCAATGTTAAGATACTTCTACTATTAAAAAAAAAAAATACGTCCGTCAAGTATTAGGTTGGTATCTGTAATGTGTTTTTTTTTTTTTTTACCTGTAAAACATGTTACTAACTTTGATGCAAACATCCGAGATTGATTTTTACAGTGTATTAAACAAAAACAGCTTATTAAACTTTGCACGAACTGCATTTTATTTTTGTATTGCTTTTCTTCCATTCAATTTATCGTCAAATATTCATTTGGACCGACATGCATATAAAAGGCAACTTAAGATGAGCTCGTAAAATACTTGAACGTGTCGTCTGTAAGCCTCTAAACATATTTCTTTTTGATTCCATTCAGTTAGTAAAAGTTCAGGAGTTAATCTTGAGCCAGTGGATAAAAATACGCAAGACTTAATGTATTTGCCATGCCGCCTTGTATTTCTTCCAGAAATTAATTCGCATTTTATTCTTGATTTACACAAAGGCAAACAGGGACTTATCTGACAAACAAGTGAACGAAACATCTCTAAACTTTGAAAGCGTTAATTTATCTTGGCCTTTCTTTTGAAATGTGACTGGCTCTGGCATTTAGTCTGGAATTGACCATCATCGCATTTTGGGAATGTCGTTCACGCTTTACATAGAAATGACTTCATTGTAAACAAAGCAAATTTGTCACAATTGTAATTTTGTTTTTCCTTTGTTTAAGACAATTTAACTTTTGCAGTGTTCGAGAGACTTTACTTGGTCCCAAATATACTTAGAATTATAGCTCCAAACTCGTAACATTTGTGTATGATTTTTTTTTCTTTTAAACTCTCAAAGAGGAAAGCCGAAGGATTGACTTGGAAATCAACTGCCGATTAATTAAAAATAACTTTTTAGACTTTATTTTTTTCACTGCACTTTCTCTTGTTACAAAGCCAATAGTTCATAACAGTACGTCTTTTTTTTTCTCAGTAACTCAACTTGGTTACAAAGCACCGTAAGTTATAAATGAACTGAATCCCGATTGTTTCCAGATAAGCTGCATGGGATATAAAACAAACAAAAACTCAAAATGAAAAATTCTTTTATTCGTAGCTCTCCTTGAAGTCAGGTAAATTCCTTGTAATTAATGAATCCGATTAATCCGATTGGTAAATAGTATCTTTTGTTTGTAGATATTTTAAAAAACATTTAAGATCTTAATTCTTGCATATAAAACGATTATCAAAGCTCGTTAGCTAAGATTTCATGAATGCTTAAAGTAGGTTTACTTAAAATTGATTCTTCACAGAATTCTGAAGAATTCAACTTCTTGAATATTGGAATCTGAAATAAGCTGCTGTCGTGATTTTAAAGAGCTGACTCTGATAAACCCGCTGGAATTCCTCATAGGACTATATGTGGTGCAATTTGTGTGGTTTATCTGCATTCCGAAAACATGCCTTCAAAATTTGAACACTTCATCGACGTTTTAAATGCTTTTTTTTTCTCCCTATTTTGAAATAGATTTAAAAATTTAACTTTAAAAACAAAATTCTTTCTCTTATCAATTTGTCAGGCGGAACAGAACCGCAATGCATCTTGGTTGTAGTTTTTTTTTTTTTTTTTTTTTTTTTTTTTTTTTTTAAATCGTGTAATTTCTTTAACATTTAATAGACGACCGATAATTCGGTCATGGTAGCCTATGATTACTTAAATATAAATTAATGAATTTCATCTTTTACTAAGAAATACAGAATACATGATTGTGATAAGTTTTTTTATTTTTTTTTTTATTTTTTTTTTTTTTTTGTTTTAAATTTGGACTCTGACATTCGTGGGAATTGCATAAAATCTCTTCCTCCACAAATACTTTAACAACCTTCTAAATATTATATTTTGTCCATGATTTTGAACGTTACACATTACTGTATACAATACATATTAGAGCAAGAGTAACTATAAACTTTAGTTTTTTTTTTTTTTTTTTTTTTTTTTTTAACATTAATTACCGGAAAGTTGAAGGATCTGATTTAGTTAGAATTTTTGCATAAGTCGGTATCCAACAAATTCAAGAATTTTTCAATTCTTTAATTACTCCACTATTGTACACTGTAATCTCGAGGGAAGAAAATGACTTGTGCTGAAGTGTTTTGAATTACTTCCGATTATATATATATATATATATATATATATATATATATATATATATATAACAATTTCTTTGGTTGAAATCTTGCGAAGCAGACATTTTAAATCCTTGCATTTCATATCGAATTTGAGATGCGTGACATTAACCAATAATTATTACTTTTCTATAGTGACATTTTACCCTGCTCATCTCGGTATGACACAAGGTCAAAGGGGTGTGGGGAAAGTTCGACAGAATAGGGAGGGGAATACTGGCTCTTACTGGGCGGAGGTTTGAATCCTACCGAAGGGCACATTTCTATAAGATTTCTTGAATATTCAGGCCGGTAGACGAAATATAATACTGTTTAAAATAAACGGAGCGTCTACTCAAATATGGGTATCCACTAAAAATAAGATGAATATGGCCATTTCTCACTAACTTCGGCTTATATTGCTACAGTCGCCCGCAACACAGAGCACCTTGCTAACTAGTGACTATATCTGCGGGACTCGCTTGCTAATCAAAGCGCTGCGGCAGGTGTTAACAGGCGCCGCCTTTGGGCAGTTCTTCACTGACTGGTAAACTTTACCCTATATGATGTTTCGATTTCCGTGTGGACAAATATTGAGAAAGGAAACTGAAATTGAGCCACAGCAAGAAAAACAAAACTAGAATCTTGTTTGTAACATCTTCACGTGATATGCCCCTTCAGGACGTTGGTGATCATTCATCTCCACAACTTCCTATCTATGGTAGCTCTTAACATTTTTTTTTAACTATCTCTCCCGCTCTCTATTCTGCCATCAATTTACGCAAGCTCATAAGGGTCGGTTATTCATCGTTTTCCCCCTCTGCCTTTCTTGCTTCCAACATGTCCTGTGAATGTTATAAGATTATAATGAATTGCCTGTCGTAATGGGCAGTGCTGGTGCGTACTACCCCCGGTCGATGGGAGAGGGAGAAACCTGATTGCGGGCCCCGGACATCGCTTTGTGACCCTCGCTATCTTATCAACATTTTCATTATTTTACTTACATTTTTATACGTTACAAATTAAACTTAGCACAATTGATTATTAAAGAATGAAAAATTTTCTGGTGTTGGTGTTGATGGTGGTGGTGGTGTGTTTTTTTTGGGGTGCGGGAGGAGGAGGGGGAAAATCCGTGAATTTCTTTTGCTCATGCTAAGTCTCGAAAAAAGACTATATAAAATTCACTATTTTTATCCATAATGTTGAATGTGTTAAAATTATTCAACTTTTTAAAAAGAAAAAATCTCAAGTTGTTTTTAAAAATTGCCGCAAAACATTGTTGATTTATTTAAAATGGAATGATCTATTATGACATGTCTCTAATTTGTATTTAGATACATTGTATTTATTTTCAATTTTTCTAGTTGAATTGTTCACCTATATTGCATATGATCCATTATTATACATAATTACAATAAAATTTCTATTTTTATATGAATACTACCTTATGAAAATTGAGATGTAATATAATGGTCGCCCATATCACAGAATCGGTGGCCCAAGACCCTTGTATTTAGGCGTAACAAAACACCCCATGTGACTAACACAGTTTTAAAAAAGCTTGTTTGTATTCTGACAACTGTTAAATTTACATGTCATTTTTATTTTAGTTGTAAAAAATGTCCTTTTTATAAGTTTTATGATTGTGGAAAATAAGCAGCATTTTATTACTTATTTTAAATGTAAAATATGACTGAAACTGTAAAAACTATGCGGTTTATGGAGAAGGCTTTGTAATTGAACATGTCAAAATGGTTTGAGGAATTCCGTTTTAGATTTCTCTCTGAATGGTTTGCCAGATGGTATTGCTGGCGATCAAATCAATATTGATTGAAAATAATCACCGTTTTTACAGTTCGGAAAATAGCCAACATTCTCAAATATAAAAATCAAGCGCTGAAAATCATTTAATACAATTCGGTTAGTTAATCGATTTGGTGTATGGCTTCCATTTCAGATAAAAATTTACTACCAGACCGTTTAAAAAATGTTTGTCTTTTTTTTTTTTTATTATTATTATTATTATTATCTAAGACTTATTTCAGATAAACTATACTGACAACAATTATTCCGTTCAGTGCCCTAGTCGTTTTTCAGAGGAACATGTTAGACTGTTTATGGCGATTCTCTTTATATTTTACCTCGCTTGGTGGTGCCTATCTCTGTGGGAAATATGCAACAGGGAATAACCACTCGGTTACGATACAATTTTAAAGGAAGTCTTAAAACAGATAGGATCAATGAAACTTACACTCTGAAATTTTCGGAGACATGTAATGAGGAAAGACAGCCGAGTGAATTTGATACTCACAGGAAATATTAGCGACAAGAGAAGCAGGGGGTGAACAACGAGTAACCTACTTAAAGGGTTTGATTGAATGAAGATGGAAACAAAGGCAAAGACGAATGTTATTGTCAATATTTACTTAGAGTGAATGGGCACGTTAGAACGTTCGCTTCCTGGCCATGAGACCCGGGTTCGAATCTCACCATAGTCGATTTGCCAGGAAGGAGACTTCCTGATGTTATCGGATTGCAAGAGTCGATCCCAGCGTGCGGCGCCTTTGGAAATTGCCTGAAAACCTTACCACGGGTTGACCCAAGCCCTGTGAGTGAAATTGGGTGCCGTCGATAGCTGTGCTAACACGAAGTCACAAGTCATCGTGGCCGAGGACTTCAGCATGCTAGCCTTGTTCAAATTGTTGATCACGCTAGATAATCCGCTCTTTCCTCACAAAAAAATATAACTACGGTTGACTCTTTGAATAAACACAAACGTGCCTGAGCAAGCGTCTGCAATAGGGATTGGCTAGCCGCCCTCGTAGACAGGCATTCTCGAATACGAGTGACCAGCAATACATGTATATACATACTTAGAGTAGAAGTAGATAGAAAGATATAGAGAATTATGGTCGCGCATCTCCTGAAAATTTTATTGAATTTGGTCAGATTGATCAATTTATTCATTTGTAGACTTATCCACCAATCATCTTGCGCATCTCTCGAAAATCTCTCCAGAAAAGAAAATGGCGTCGCATCTGAAGCTTGAAAAGAAACAAATATATATTTTTTTTTAATCTTAAATGATATATTTAATGAAAATATTATTTCTCCTCATCATCGATAACGCAATCTCATCTATTTGAAAAATTATTGATTTCTCGAACATGAACTTCTGATTTCGATGCAAAGAAACATTCATTATCAATTTAAACTTCTTCAGAGAGTTTTTCCTCTAAAATGCTGCAATAATCGGGGTGGGTGGGGAGATTATAGATGGAGCAAGGTCTGGAGAGTAAGGAGGATAAAGCAAAAGTTCTATATTTAGTGCCATAATCCTTTCATATGTGACTCAAGACACGTGTTATCGTGAATTATCACGTGCAAGCAACACGCCTTTACAATTAACCCATCACAGGCGCTTTTCACTGCCATTTTCAGAACAATGCTTCTAACTGAAGACAGTCTTAGTTTAGGGTTGCATTTTCTTTTTTCCGCAAGCTTTAACAATTTATATTTTCTTTAAATATGACTATTAACAAAAAAACCACTTTTCTTCACTGGTGATGGTTATACACAAAAAAAGTTTCCGTAGAAAGTCAGTTCTTCAGTAGCAAACAAGAAGTAATATTGATGTTGAAGAAGGAAAAGTTTTCGTGGAGGTCATTTGGAATCGAAGTGTAACTTTTTTTTAACTCTTTTTCTAATTCTCGTGCAGTCTTACTCAGGATTAGCCCCAAATAAGAGTGTTCCAATAACTTGGACCGGTTTTAAATGTGAATTAAGTTTAAGCGTCTAATGATTTCTTTTTTTTTTTCAGATTTGGCGAATATTTGGGCAATATTAATTTTTAACTGTCATGACTTAAATAACATGATCCAATAGAGAAATAAATAAATTTTCAGCAATAACACTGGTTTATTTACTGCTGTATTTACTTTGATCCGTCTTAATGAAACACCCTTATACATAATCCGTCTTAATGGAATACCCTTTACAATTTGCAGAAGCACAATATTGACAGAATTTGGTCGTTGAGATCGAAGGGAATCTTCAGGAGAAAAATTTTCCGATCGAAATTCACCAAACCATCTTTGCCATATCCGGACACATTTCGTTTCTAGAACAACTATTTCTTGCTGATTGCGATTTGAATTCGTACAGCATCCCCCTTGTATGGGGTTCAGTTGATCTAAAAGTCGTTTTAAAATGGTAAATCCACTCTATTGTTAGGTATCTTGACGTGGAAGAGTGACTTCCGTGCTCCTGTGACACATAGGGTAATGCTGACAAAACCATAGTCCTATAGAGAGGAACAAGCCTCGAGAACAATCTCTGGAGCAGACAGCATCTCTCCAGAAACATAGAATATTTATTTTGCAAAATTACAAAACATGTGGCACAAGGCCGAGGGGAGTAAAAGGAAGGGGGACGTTCTTCACGAGCTATCTTAATCTTAGTTAAATCCACTCACGATCCATTAATTAATTACAATTCATTTCTTCACCATTAACTTATTCATCACCATTCAATCCGACATACACCAAAATACCACATATTCACAGGGAGACCTACAAAAACCCATGAGATAAAAATCTGTTTTTTGTTTTTACAAAAATATATAAAAATTTCATGATTCATGAGATGATGGGGAGGGGATGAAACCCCAAAACAAATGTTGGTAGGACCCTTCTACCCCTCAAAACTCTGCCGCTAGACAGAGTCAAGCAGCACACTCACTAATGAAAGAGGGGTGGTTAAAATAAATGACGGAATGGGAAAAAAATCAAAGACTGACCCAACCGAGATGAAAACAGGGGACAAAAAACTGGGGAGATTGGGAATATCAACATGGGAGAGCCGGGAACAAGGCGGGAACAACGCTTATTTACATTAACTAGGAAAACAAAATAGTGTCTAACTTAACCAGGGGAAGGTTCACAGGAAACCACCTCGTTGCAATTAAGGGGACTTAAAAGAGAAAATCAAAGCTATCCCTACCTCCAGCTAGACAAGTATCAACAAATTGATACACTGGGTTGATATAAATTGATATTTGTCGGATGATGACACAACCAAATACAAGGGTATGGCTCAACCAATTCAAGTTAAGAGTCGCGACCACTACCTTTGAATCGTACTTACATTGTATGTATAATTTTGTTTTTAAATAAATTGGTGGTAAATGCAGTTCTTCATAACACATCGCTCGATAAGAAATTAAATGTTCTAGTTTTAGAGAACTGAAGAATAAAAAGATACAACATTGACACAGTCTGATATTAAGTAATCTGCAAAGAAAGGAGTAAACAATATTAGACAACCAGGCCCTCTGATCTGGAGGTTTTGAAGAGCGTGGAACAGTGTTAGGATCCGAGCTGTCGGCAAATAGTTAACCCACAAACTGGGGTTAAAACACTATGAAAATGTAAAAATAGGTTTTAATACCAGCAATACATTTTTTGAAGAAAAAAATTATTACCACCAATACATTTTGAAGAAAATAAATATTATCAGCAATACATTTTCAAAGGGAAAAATATATTACCACCAATACATTTTCGAAGGGAAAGATATATTACCGTCAATACATTTTCGAAGGAAAAAATATTAGGTTGGTGCAAAAATAATGACGTAATAATGTCGTTTTTTGACGTTAAAAAATACGTCAAAAAATGACATTATTACGTCATTATGTTTGCACCAACCTAATATATTATCATCAATACATTTTCGAATGAAAAAATATATTACCAACAAAACATTTTGGAAGGAAATCTATTACCAAAATAATTATCGACAATATATTTTTCAAAAAAATATTACCAGCAATAAAAATCTTGTCGACATTAAATAACCCATTGAGGTTGATATACCGTAAACCAAACCAAACCAAACCAAACATTAGAACGTAAAAAATTAATTTTTTTTTTTTTTTTTTGTTTTATCAAAACACTCCAAACAAGGTAATAATGCCTCTAAGACGCAAGTGGCCACTGGGAGTGAAAGAAAATGACAAAAGACTTTAGAAGGAACCGAAAACCCAATACTAAACAGGAAACAAGTGATAAACTTCTACCCCTGTAAATAAAAATAAAAACGTGGAGGAGTGTGAACCGAAGGGTAGGAGAACCTATCTATTCCTACATCTCAGTGGGGGGTGCAACTGGTTGGTAGCATTCAATGCCTCAAAAAGCAAACTAATTACATCCCATCATCGCCGATTGGACCCTGAACTATCACCAATCATAGATGAAGATGAGACTTGATCAAGAGAAATTGGATTCTAGTGACACAAAGGTGTATGTGTGCACCTGCAAAACTCTAGACGACCAGGGATTGGTAGCTGATCTCTTCTCTGGCCTAGCTCTAACATCTCGGGGGGGGGACTGGCTGGTGGCATTCAATGCCTCAAAAAGAAAACTAATGACATTCCGTCATTGCCTGGGCACTTCGACGTGGTATAATAGTTAGCAAGCTTGCCTCACAAGATCTATTACGACTGAATAATGAGTTCGATCCTCACTGGGTGCCCCCATACTTTCGGCGCCCTTGTGCCACATCTAAGCTATGCTTAGAAAATCACCGTTCTATCATCGCCGATCGGACCCTGAACTATCACCAGTAACGATAAATGGATGTACCCTCAGAGCGGCTACTGGGCCTTAAACGCAATCCAGACCTCAGGTGGAACTTATACGAGCTATTGCTAAAGATGCTAGAAAAAATGGCCGGTTTCCTGTACCGCACCAGCAAGTATTTGACTCCTGCTGCTATCTTATATCTTTACAAGAGCCAGATCAGTCCTAAAATGGAGCACTACTACCATATATGAACAGGCGCTGCCAAGCTTATTTGCATTATTCGGACTATTGTCCTCACCTTTGTCGCCATAATTATCACAACGTTTCGGCCGATGTACGCTCCGACCTTCTTCAGGTGGTTGGAATGTCGAACTGAACCCTTTAATTCGCTGTCCTCAAGGACACATGGCACAGTGGATAAAGGCGTTGGTTAGATCCAGTGACAGGACCCAAAGAGTGTGAGTTCAATACTCGGTTAAGGCAGTGGAGAACTTTTAGAGGGGAATTAACAGGAGATAACTGATAACTGACATCCATCAAACATGGCACGTGGAACTAGAACAGTCTACCCCAGTAAGCGAAATAAAGGGTTCAGTTCAGCATTCCAACCACCTGAAGAAGGCCGGAACGTACATCGGCCGAAACGTTGTGATAAATATGGCGACAAAGATGAGGACAATAGTCCAAATAATGTAAATAATGACCATAATACCTCATCTCAGAAATATAGACAGGCGCTGCCCTGTCTTTTCTTTTCAGTCTTGATAGAATTCAAATGTGTCGCTGCCTCCTTGTGGGTGACAAATTATTTTCCACTCTACAACTCCTTTCCTCACAGACGAAACGTCGTATGCCTCTCATTGCGCTATCGTTATTTCCATGAAAAGTCTTCAGACGTCTACATTACTTACTTCTGCCAGTTCTAACCTTCACGGCCAAAACCCGCCATGCCACGCCCATTGTCGCTAATCACCGTCATTCCCTTCGTGTTCCATTGGTGAGAAGTAAGTTCCACTCGAATAGCTTCTTCCCGCGAAGTTGCAGCTCTGCGGAACCGGCTCCCAAGAGGAAGCTTTCCCAATCGCTATAATCTTAATCTGTTCAAGTCTAACAGTTATCTTCCCCCACATAGCCGCATAAACTGTGCCTCTTACTCTGTAACACTCTACATCGAGTGGCAACCCGGGCTTTGTACAGAATGAATATCACAATAAGAAATAAAGTTAGAATGGAAAATACGAGTATTCATGGTCCTAATCATTAATTTAGCTACTCGCATTCACTGACCCACTCGTTCTTTATACATAATATTGGATTGTCCAAAAAGTTCGTTCGCTTAATAAGAAGTTATCGTCGACGCCCGCTCGCTTCTGAGTATCGAGACCATCATGCCTCCTTCTTATTCCCTATCTCCCTCCCACCCTGATAGCAGTGTCGGTGATGGTTGTGAAGATCCGGCCTACACCTGAAGAATTGAAGAGTGGTAAAAAGCGAAGTCAAAGAGATCTTGTTGCGGTTATTCGCGTGAATTTCATTTTGGTGGACAACTCTGCGTAACAGAGAAGCCCACACACTTTGGCCAGAAGCGCCTCTCTCGCGACGGCTCAAAGGGAATTGACACAGACGAGATTGGCAAAACTGGTTGCATCGGGCTGTCGGATGCTTGGTCTGTCAAGGTCCGCCTTGGTTACGCCAGCCTGAGTGGCGCTGCCATCTTCCGCCGGTTTGGTCATTCAGATCGTGTACATCTTTGCCTATCATGCAGTTGAGGTCTACGGAGTTAATAAACAGTAGAAAATTTACTTAATAAACCTGAACGAATTTTTTAGCTAACGCAATATTTCCTTTCACCATAACTTTTTATTTTAAACTGTTGCTAAACCACACAATCTTTTGATGAAGATCGAACTAATAAAAATATTTCCTAATGGGGAGGGAGGGGTATTAAAAAAAACAAAATTGCTAACGCGGATAGGGGTTTTTTTCTTAAATCTAGTCGGGATTTTATTATGTTGATTTGTTAATTTGTTTAACGGCACATCAACACCTTATGGGTCATTTAATGCCAAAATTTAATTTGGAGGAATTTTGAAGTAATAAAAAAACGTTATTCTGCTTTCACAATTGAATACATGGTAGATGATACTCAGCTTTTGTGCAGATCTAAGTGTTAGACATAATTACTAGAGGCAGTGAGTGTGTTATATATGAAGAAATATAGTCTTAAGGTGTGCTATATTTATGGGCTAAAGTGCTCAATATCAGAGACAGAGCGTGTGTAAATATAAAAGTGAACACTGAAGTCAACATTTAGAGGCGACAGGCTGTTTCATGCTAGACGCAATATGATTACGTCTAACATGAAACAGCCCGTCGCCTCTAAGTGTTGACTTCAATCTTCACTTTATAGATATAGATATAAATAAGGGTTAAATAAAGACTTGGGTATTTTAAATCTTTATAAATATTTCAATAGTTAAACATTTTTTTAGATATAGTTCAATTTTTTTTTTTTTTTTTTAAACAACAACTAAAATATTATTACAGTTAGATTTATATTAGGAATATTCGAGCACAGTGGCGTTCCATATCACGTGACGTCCGCGTCTCGCGACGGACGCTACTTGTAAACAAACAGTAATTTTAATTTATTTGTAACAAACAGTTATTTCTGAAGAAAGATTGGGGTCAATCTGAAATATCAAATATATATATGAATAAATAAATACTTTCATAAAAAAACATTATTATTTTTTTAATTTGCAACTTTTTCTATATATATATATATATATATATATATATATATACATATATATATATATATATATATACATATATATATATATATATATATATACATATATATATATATATATATACATATATATATATATATATATATACATATATATATATATATATATACATATATATACATATATATATATATATATATACATATATATATATATATATATACATATATATATATATATATATACATATATATATATATATATACACATATATATATATATATATATATATATATATATATATATATATATACATATATATATATATATATATATATATATATATATATATAAATATATATATATATACATATATATATATATATATATATATATATATATATATATATATATATTGTAAATTATATTTTACAGTTTGATTAAAAAAATTGTAGAATATTGTATGGATTAATGTCATGAAAGTTCATGTTGGTTGGTTGTTTTTAGTGGCATATCAACACCTCTATGGGTTATTTAATGCCGAAATCTAAATATTTTGAACGCATGATTTCAACTACAGGTAAAATGTATTGCTCATTATGCATTGTTGGTCTATTTATATAAAAATGTATTTTTGGTATTTTTACTATTAAAATGTATTTTTATTATTTCATAGTGTTTTGCCCCCAGTTTGGGGGTCAACTATTTGCCTATAGCTGGGAGCCTAGCAGTTACTACCACCCCGGGTCGGGGGGGACTTGGGAACAACAACAGTTAAGAAGTGGTTTCTCACTCCTCAAAACCCCCAATCTCCCGATCAGAGGTATTTCTATCGGATGTAGTTTATCGTCATAGGACACCGGGATTTGAAATGAAACGAGAATAATATTTATATTCGTAATATGCATTAGTACATCACACTCACTGCTATTTTCTTAAAGGAGCTTGATGTGACACAAGACCGCAAGTATGGAGTACCCAATGAGGATCGAATTCACTACTCAATCATAATTGATTTAGCGAGACAAGTTTGCTAAACATCCCACCACGTCGAAGTGTCCGTGCACTTTTTTAGCGATTTACTCAGCATAGCTCAAATGCGACACAAGGCCGAAAGTATCGAGCACCTAGTAAGGCTCGAACTCACAACTCAGTCGTATTTGATCTCGTGAGACACGCTTAGCTAACCATTACACCACGCCGAAGTAACAAAATAGGGATTTGCTAAGCGTAGACGTGTCATAAGTGGGTCCAGAATTAATTTCAACTCGGAACTAAGGGTTAGGGGTTTTAAATCGAGTTGAAATTAGTTCCGAGTTGAAATTAATTCAGAGGTGAAATTACTTCTGTCACTCGTCATAAGGCTGTAAGCATAGCGCAACCACGTAGAATCGAACTCAGTATCCAGTCATAACTAATCCAGCAAGACAAGCTTTCTAACCATTATACCACATCGAAGTGGCCATTCACTTTTTTTGACACCAGAGTGATCGCATTTTTTTTTTTAAATAGACGCAAATCTGCGCGCGCATGGAAATCTGCTGATAGGTATTAATGGCGAGAAATTCCGAGATGTACGTGTTTAGTTGTATATTTATAAATGGAAGCCAATTATCTTTCTATATCTGGCATAAGCCCACGCTTCTGGGGGGCTACATGTGTGTTTTGTATATTTTACACATGTTTCCTCTTAAATCCACCTCCATCTCTTCCTAGTTTGTGATGCTTGCGACTAGAGAATTTCCCAGGCAAGTACTTTTTTTTTATTTTGTTTTGTTTATGTATTTTTGTGTCTGTCAGTTTAGACGTCTAAAATTGTCTTGGTTTAAAGCTAACCTTTAGCCGCGCTTTAAGTAATTTTCATCTTGTGCGGGTGGAGGGGGGGGGCAAAGTTAAAGCAACATCAAAAATTTAATTAATATTTCCTCTTTCCTTTTCTGTCTCATATTATTTTTGTTTAATTGCTTGATTTTCAATTCAAAATTTTATGTAATTATAACCTAAATACGTCTTGTTCAAATTAACTCAATTAGCCATTGCTAGAAGAAATTAAGTAAACAATTTGACAAAATGGTCGTTGTTATTATATAAAATACTACAGTGTGTTTCCATAAGACACACAACCGATTACATAAAACTGCATCGTACTTGGTGTGTATTAACGTTGTGATGACTGCACATGCGCATAAAAGAGAGACGCTGGATGCGTCAAAATGTTTTGAAATCATTTTTTTTAATCTAGCCAATTTCATCTGTATTCTTTTTTTCTTTCAATCTTTGTTTTTAAATATCCCACATTGTAATAACAGAAGTTCTGTCAACAATAGTAAAATGTTGTAAGAACCTGAACGTAAATTTACTGTTGCCGAATTAACAATTAAAACACTTTCTAGACATCTTCGTTTTAGTGAATTATTTTCTCTTTTAATTAGAGTAGTAACTTTATGTCCAAATTGCGGCCAGTTTCTTTACAGTGAACAACCAATGCGTTTTGTGAATTTGTATGTTTTAAATGTCCCTTTTATGTTCATATAGGCTTTTATTTAAACTTCTAGAGGTTTCTCCAATATATACTTTCTGGCAATCCTTGCAGTTGATAGTGAATTCCTCTTTCAAGTTTTGGCTTGTTTTTTTGTTTTGTATTAAGTCTTTTATTGTTTTAGATGTAATTGTAATAAATTTTATGTTGAGTTTAGATAAATTCTTTTCAATTGTAGTTGTGATAGTAGGTAGAATAAAAAGTTTTGATTCGTTGGGTTTGTCAGGAAGGACAGCTTTTCTCTTTTGGAATTTTTTATGAGCCTTTTTTTGCATTGAATAGGAAATAGGGTACTGAAAGGTCTTGAAAGTATTTTCAGTATATTCCTTCTCGTGCGAATATTAAGGGCTACACATTCTGAGTGTTAAGCAGAATCCAATAATCATTACGTATTTTATTTTATTGCGAAAATTTAATTAAAAACAACTGAAAAGGTAATGCGGTTTAGTTTGTTTTTTGTTTTTTTTATTTAATTTTTCTCATGTTATCATTTTCTTCTTTTTCTGGACATAAATTCTGTTGAAATTGGCCGAATGTTCTGTCCCAACGCTTTCGGATATACTTTTAGCCATTATCAAGGATGATTTTTACTTTTAACTGAATGTATAGATTGTTTTATGGATGTATCTCGAGTTACAGGAATGTTTTATTTTTCGAACACAGTCAGCACGTTGTGGCCGTGTTCATAGTTGATGTTAATGAGTGTTGGTTTTTTCTTTTTTATTAATGTTTCAATTATTTTTAGCTTTTTTTTTACATATTGGTGGGGGCTTTTAAAATTTTTATTAACGAATATGTTGCGGATGGAGTTTGGTAGGTCTCCATGTGTGTTTGAATGAGAACAAACTGAGCTATGGTCAGAGATGTAACGTGAGTCTTCTTAGACATGTTGTAGTATATCCAATATAATTATTTATTCATTTAGTTTGATCAGAAACACAGTTTGTCACGGGACATAGGAATTCGTAAATAATATTAGTTCTCTTTAATTTGAATCTTGCACGGTGTTGACGATAAACTTTGCAGTTTTAAGTTTTTCATAGTAGATAATTTAATTCAATTTTGTTTTGTTTTTTTTCCTGATAATAAATAAAGTGGGGGTACTTTTTATACGTGGGAACTAAGTGCATAGTGGTGTTAATAACTACAAAATAAAAAGCTTACCCTTCCGTTTATCCGAGAAGCGACAATACATACCTAAGAATATTATAAACTAGCAGTAGAGCCCGGCGTTGCCCGGGGATGTAAGAGTAAGAGATAGATCAACTATCGACCATCATAAAGACTGAAAAATAAAATTGACAAAGATTATTGTTTAAGGTTGACGGACACGCATGTCTTAATTAGTTTTTTTTTTTTTTTTTTTTTTTTTTTTTTTTTAAATTGGTCAAAAAAAAACATTGTTTTCAATCGTTATGAGTCTACCAATTGAATAGAATTTTATTATAAACAATTGCCTTGTAAATGGAATTTTTAAAGCATTCTGAATGTAAAAATAAAGAAAAAAAGTGTGCAAGTCAATAAGAAACACTACCTGCTAAAAAAAGTGAAGTTTTGTTAAAATCGGTTGAAAAATGTAGGAAATTCGATCCCATATATAAACGAACACACACACACACAAACAACCTGGGTTTTATAATAAGTATAACTCGATATGAGTTGTCTCCCTTTCATTCTCGCGACAGCGATGCTTCTTAATCGTGTTTTCAAATTGATTTCGTCCAAAAACAATTGTTTTTCCAATTTTTGGCGCTGTCAGAACCACCGCAAGGTAATTTTACGTAGTCCTGTGAAGTTTTGTTGAAATCGGTTGAAAAATGTAGGAAATCCGATCCAATATATAAACGAACAGACACACACACACAACCTGGGTTTTATAATAAGTATGATTAGAAATACCCTTGGGGAAAAGGTATGAACTCATCTCCTATTCAGTTAGTTGTCGGTTGAATAGCATAACAGACTGGGTTCTTTAGCCTTTTTGGCTATCGCAAAAAGAAATGGAAACCTACTACTGGAAAATCTTCTCCCTAGTAAGTCATGAATCGAAAGAGACATGACCACCCAAAAGTGTATCACGTATGACAATTAACCCACTGATTGAACAATAATAATGAAAATAATATAGTCATATAATAACTAATCTTATCAGCCAAAAGAAGAAATAAACAATAACTCATTAAAAAAACATCGAAATATACTGCCATAAAATTAATGTAACAAAGGAACCATTTTAAACTTAAGAACCTCAGCGTGCAGAAAGTAGGAGAGGTAATTATTAATGCGTTGTATGACTTAGACAAGTAAGACCGGGAGGAGCCCATTACTCTCCAAACCACGGCCGATGTCCTCTAACTTGCCTTCGTCACAGACACGTGGCTTTTGTTTCCATCACAGAAGCCCTCTAACCTGGCTGTTGGCTACAGCGATGAAAAAGTCTTAACAAAATCTGATATGCCGTAAACCAAACCAAACCAAACACAGAGGTAAGCTTGCTCACATATGAAGACAAAAGGAACAACTGGGAGAAAAACTGAGGTTACAAAGGCTACTTGGAGATAAATCTTTGTTACTATGGACTTACCGCTATGGGTAAAGGATACGGATTTGAGGAACAGACTAGAATGACGTTCTTTTAAGACTTGAGAATTGTAGTTGGGCCATAATATGCAGATACGCACCAGCAAATACTATTTAGGTGTATATATAAACACACCTCCAGTGAATATATAAATTGTAGGCGAGTTAGCGTTAAACCTTATACAAGGCGCAGCAGAAAAAAAAACTTCCACATGAAGTGTTATATAGGAATAAAGTGCCGCTGCCGAAACTTGAGTTTGAACATAGATCGCCAGTGAGCAAACACAGGCGATCCCAGCACTGAATTAAGAGGATCACGTGACCATAGAGGAAACGCGTAAGTAGGAAGTCGCGTGACGTCTAAATCATCGCTAGTTCCACTCTATCCTCTATTACTATACGGACAGCTATTCTCTATACGGATTACTATTTGACCGAATATTATCGAGAAAGTACTATTTGTACGAGTGATATTCGAAGGCGTCTGACACCAGTATTGTTCAACGGCATTACTGTAAGTTGTATCTGCGATTACAAAGTTCCTACTACAACGTAAACGATATCCGCGTCCTGGGTAAGACGATAAACTACCCCCAACAGGAAGGCCTATGATCAGGAGGTTTTGAGGAGCGTAGAATCACCTCTTAATTGCTGGTGTTCCCAGGTCCACCCTGACCCGGGGGAGTAGCACCTGTTAGGGTTCCAGCTATTGGCAAATATTTAACACCCAGACTACATCCGCGTCCTGGATATGACGATAAACTACATCCGTGTCCTGGGTATGACGATAAAGTACGTCCAACAGCAAGGTCTCTGATAATATATTTTTGAAAAAATAATGTTGCCAGCTATACGTTTTTGAAAACTAATATTACCAGCTATACGTTTTTGAGGAAAAAATATTACCAGCTATACGTTTTTGAAAAAAAAAATAACATTACCAGCTATTCGTTTTTGAAAAAACATATTACCAGCTATACGTTTTTGAGGGAAAAAAATAACATTACCAGCTATACGTTTTTGATGGAAAAAATAACATTACCAGCTATACGTTTTTGAGGGGAAAAATAACATTACCAGCTAAACGTTTTTGAGGGAAAAAATATTAACGGCAAGTTCTCGGCATTACATGACCCATTGAGGTGTTGATGTGCCGTAAAACAAAACAAAACCTACTACAACGAGCATTACAAAAGTTTCAACGAGTGTTCGTTTGAGTCACAAAATAATGGTAAGTTATTAGTGAAATGAAGACACCATTTTCTACTAATGCCCTACCATTATATGGAATATATTTGTGGGATGTATTTTTGGTGCGACCTGTGGATATGGAAAACTTTCATCGTTCCATTAAAATCTTCATTGTCACGACGCGATTTCTACCTCGGAAATTTAATTAAAAAAACGGGTGTCAATGTTTCTGTAACGTAAGATGCTAATGAGCGGAGAATCGGCAAACAAAACACTTGTGCTGCAACTCGAGAAGATATTTAACTAATTGGCACAATATAAACAGAATCGGCGTGATTCATGAAATTTTACCTTCAGGGCGTGTCACGTGAACAAACATCAATACTTTCCCCAACCCCAACGGTAAAACAATTCGTCAGCAAATAAAAAAAAATTTAAAAAATTTAAAAAAAATGGATTTAATTATTTATAAACTGCTAGGGGGGTGAATTTTCTTTTTAACTTTTAAAAAAAGTATGGTTTGGGAAGAATACGTCAGCTGTGTTCGATGTTTCTGTGTTGTATTTATTT
Source organism: Acanthosepion lycidas (assembly GCA_963932145.1). NCBI lineage: Eukaryota > Metazoa > Mollusca > Cephalopoda > Sepiida > Sepiidae > Acanthosepion > Acanthosepion lycidas. The sequence continues at coordinate 24,659,796 of OZ010588.1, read as the reverse complement.
ACAGTATATTATCGCTTCAATAAATACGTTTTACGACACGTTTCGAACTGAAAGTTTGTTTGCTTTTTAAATTAATACATCTTCTTAGGGAAACAGAGATTTTGGTAATATTTATTTAAATTAATGCGCTTGGCTTGAAAATAAAAATATCTTTAAGTGCGTCAGTGCTGGAGAATTTCAATCTTCTTTATTCGCTGTGCCCCCTCAAGACGTAGGCGATCACGGCTCTCCTCAATTTCCTGTCCTTCATACCTCTTAATAGATTTTGTCTTTTTGTTATTTTCCCTAAACCATGTTTCGTGATCTATTTACTCAAGCTCATTAAGTATGTTATGTCTTCCTCTGTCCCTCTTGCTGTCAATCAGTCCTTCCTCATTATAAACCCTAAAAATTTCAACTCTCTCTACTTGGTGTTAAGTATAAGTCTCCTTTTTGTTTCCATTTTCTCTAAAACTTCGACGTTGCTCACGTATTCGGTCCATGGCATCCCCAGCATCCTTCTTTAGAATCACATTTCTGTTGCTTCCCATATAAGAGGACAGATATCACATAACATTTCACTATTTTTTTTTCTTCGTTTCTAACGAGATTTTTCGGTTTCTTAATACTCTGCTTAGATTTTGGAAGGCATCTTTCGCTATCCCAACGCGACTTCGGATTTCAGTGTCACATTTTCCGTCCTACGTTAAAACACTTCTAAGATATTTACATTTTTGCACTTGTTTGATTTTTGATATCTCCGATTTGTAATTTGCATTTGGGGTTCATCCTTTTCCTAACAACCATACAACCGTCCTGGGTAAGACGATAAACTGCATCCGCGTCCTGGGTAAGACGATAAACTGCATCCGCGTCCTGGGTAAGATGATAAACTACATCCAACGGCAAGGCCTCTGATCAGGAGACTTTGAGGAGTGTGGAAATACTTTTTAATTGCTGTTATTCCAAGGTCCACTCTGACCCGCGGTGGCTGCACCTGTTAGGGTCCTATCTATGGGTAAATAGTTAATCCCCAAACTAGGGTCAAAACACTATAAAAGTGGAAAATAGGTTGTAATAGCAGTAATACGTATTTGTAAAAAAAAAAATTACCTGCAATACATTTTTGAGAAAAAATATTAGCAGCAATAATGATATGCCGTAAAACAAAAACAAACAAAACCAATATATACTGAAATAGATAGATAGATGAAAAAATTATTACCAATAATAAAAATCTTGTCGGCATTAAATAACCAATTGAAATTGATATGCCGTAAACCAAACCAAACCAAACAACGATGCAATCTGTCTTCTTGCAGCTGATGCTTACTTACAATGTCAAAGTCGAAAATTCTTCCTAATATTTGGGAACGAAAGAATTTAAAGTTACCATAATTAAATTAAATCAATAAATGAAAACATTAAAGGGGTAGAGGTTTTAATTGCCTTAAATACAGACCCGTCACCAAAGGGGTGCCATGGGAACTTGGGGATCCGAGAAAACCATTTTTATGAAAATGATGTTAACTAATTTTAACACAAGCCATTCATCAAACACATGCTCAACGTTTGATACCATTTGCTTTCCATTATAGATATTGATTAAGGAATTTTCTTTTCTTTTTATTATAAATTGTAAAAAAAAAAAAATCTGTTGGGTTATTTTCTTTAGCGGCATATCAGCACCTCTGTGGGTTATTTAATGCCGAATTCTAAATATTAGGTTGGTGCAAAAATAATGACGTAATAATGTCGTTTTTTAACGTATTTTTAACGTCAAAAACGACATTGTTACGTCATTATTTTGCACCAACCTAATATATGCAATTTTATTTTATTATTTTTTATATAACAATGGTTTTATTGATCCTAATTAACCCATAGCTTGAGGGAGAAAAGGTGGATTCATACCTTTCTCAATGGTATTTGCGTGTAAGTGAATATAACGAACCCAATTGGAATTGGAACTCGTCTCTCCTATTAACAATTCCGAGCCATTATCCATTACACCATCCGCACATCCAAGCTTACAGCAGCACCTGGTATTCCCAAGGGGTCGCCCATCTAGGTACTGACCACGCTCGACGTTGCTTAACTTCGTTGATCGTCTGGTGTTTCAACCTGATATGGCTTGAACTAGATATAAATATAACTATCTTCGTTTTATAAGTAAAATCATTTTTTTTTCCAATCTGAGATCTAGTCACTGTTATCCTGACTCTTAGAATTGACACAAATGCATTAGAATAAAATACTTTTACTCATGACCCCCTTAAATTAAAGACCGCCCTCCACACACACACACACACACACACACACACACACACACACACTCGTGACGAGCCTGTGTCTATACAGGTTTAGTGTATATTGTAATTACAGCTCAAACACTTGTTCACAATTATCATTACTTATTGTTTTATATAGTAGCATAGAATGATGTCATTTGCCTGGAATCAATGTATCTGTGTTTTCGGTCTCGAATCGAAGGAGTTGCTCAGCCCTATTCCTAGGTACATTGTAGCATCTGTACGTTATGTGAAAGCAAATATATCGCATACACACACACTATATATGCTCTCAGTCGCCTATGCTGAAAAATATACTATAGTCAGAAAATAACATTGCTATGATCTGAGACGAAAATAAATAATATAAAATATGTTTATACTGATCCTTTCCAGTTGTCTAATCAGTTTCTTGATGTTAAGAACAAATTCATTAAGGTAGGTGCCGTAGTTTTTTTTTTTTTGTTTTTTTTTTTTCCTGCCCAAGTACTTTCGATCTCCTCAAAGATCATCCTCGGGGTAAATTACAATGACAGACTTATTGTAGCTGTGATAAAATTTACATTTCTTTGTGATGGTGGGTTAAAAAAAAAAAAAAACACGTGTGATCGCGCCCTGTTATAATTATTTTAAAATTTACCCCTGAGGATGATCTTGCAGGAAGTCAAAAGTACTTGGGTTAAAAAAAAAAACTACGGCATTTTATCTTAACATCAAGAAACTGATTAGGGAATTGGAAAAGATCAGTATAAAAATAGACATATGTCTATATTAGGCAATGAAACGTGTTTGAATGAAAATAGGCTCTAATTATACACACACACTCAGTGAAGAGTCTGTTTCATGCTTAAACGCACTCTTCAGGCCATGGTATTTATTAATCCACCCACGAGGATTAAATGTGGCACAACGCCGGTTTAATGTGGGTAGCCCGCGAGCCCGTAGGCTCGGCCAAAAATATGACCTTTGAACCCGCCTAGACGGGTTCAGGTCCTATCTACCTCCCCGAACACAACCTTGCCCTTCGGCAAAGCTTCGTCCGAGTTCGTCTGTGCATTAGAGTTCGACAGAAGCCAGCCCAGAAGCTCACAAAGCACAGATACTACACTTTGATCCTAACCGGGCCGGGCAGCTTCAGGCCATGTATGTTAGGTTTTGGACGGACTATTTATATATACTGGTCAGTGGTGCATTATGGGTAGAAAGTCTATTGTATTAACCTAACAGTTATTGGGTGGGTGATAAAGGTTAGGTTTAAAATTATTCTAGAGTCTATTGAGTAGAAATAATTGTAGTTCTGGGTGTGGTTATTTGTAACTATTTTATATTATTTATCTTTTTAACCTTTATTGATAACACGTTTGTTGGTTATTATTATTATTATTACATATATTTGTACATTTTAAGTTTAATTTGTTTACTTATTTATTGATTTACACTTTATTTTTTTTCTTATTCGTTTTTAGTTTACGATTTTTAAATAAGGTAATAAATATTTGTTTTTACCTCAGCATTGAGATGATTTCTCATCGTGTATTTAGTAATTTGTATTGGTTTGAGAAGGTAATTATAGCTATTTCCTCTCCCAAACAGTTTAGTTTGGGGATTTATTGCTGTAGGCTAGTGCTGTTTCCCTTATTTTCCATGAAATTCTTGGTTTTTGTTTTTAATTTTCCATATATGTTTAGAAATCATTATACAGATCGCATAATTACTATTTGTAAAGTATGTTTTTTGTGTACGTAGTTTCTGTTTCTAGTATCATTCAGTTACTCCTATATATATTTTTTCTTAGTTATCTGCTGATTACAGTGGCTTGATATATTACATTGTTTTACAAGCAATAAGAGACGTTTGTCCTTTATTCTGCAATTACATGTGTGTTTGATTTGTGCCGGTAGTTTGTTCGTTATTTTTCTATTGTGTGTGTGTGTTTCTCGGTGTAACTGTAGCTGATTTTTAATGTGTTTCTGTCGAATATCATGTGTAGAACGTTTGATGTAGAGAGTGTTTGTGTAAGAGTTTAATGAATACTATTCCTACATTTGTTTTAACGTCTTAACACACTTATAAATATAGCATACCTTAAAACTATACTTTTATCTTATATAACAAAGACTTGTACCCACAGAAATAGAACATAGACTTGAACAAAATAGACGTCATTATTGTAACTTTAGGATACTTTCGACCAATGCTTTTTCAAAAGGTAATCGTTGGCGATATACAAACACAATCTGTTATGTCTTGCATATCTCTCTGCGTAGTAGTAGTCGTAGTACAGTTCTCCGTGTCCTGAATAGCAATAGGGTTTGCTAGGCTTGTTCTCTATTTATACTTGTCTATCTAATTTGCATACGATGCTACACAATCAGAACACAATAATAACGAATACGGAAGGAAAGTTGGAACGCGATCAAAATAAATTTTAATTGTAAATAAATTCACAAACAAAATAATTAGGATGTTCCAAAAGAGTATAAAATACAAAAAAGACACTTAGTCCCTCAATCAACCGTAAGGAACGCATGAAATGCTCCTTTTGTTTGTATAGGCTCGGCTGGTAGAATATACACAGCCTCGAGAACTTGGAGATGCTAAACCGAGCGAGCACGATGTAGAATGGAAAAAAATGTGTCCTCATACTCGGCGGCACAATCAGGATTATCCAGCAAATGCTGCCCAATTGACAAGTCATGCACTTCTTGTGTGGTCCTTAAAAAACAGCTTTGACTACTTGAATGCAAATAAGCAGATACATGTTGCGTAATCCGCGTCTCCAACCTCTGATTGGTTCGTCCTATACACACTGCTTCGCATCGGAATTTAAATTTATAAATAACTAAACTTTTCTGAAAATAGGACAAATGATCCTTACTGAACGCGGATATTGTTTGGAAAACAGTGCGCAAGTTAACAGCATCGTATTAGGTTGGTGCAAAAATAATGACGTAATGTCGTTTTTTTTGACGTTAAAAAATACGTCAAAAAACGACCTTATTACGTCATTATTTTTGCACCAACCTAATAGCATGAAGCAATACAAGCTGAAATTCTGTCAGACAACAGCTGACACTTCCTGTCGAGGCAAGGCAACTTTAAATAAATCGGGCACCGACTAGGTCCTAAAACCACTGGTTCTTTAAAGCGTCTGATTTTACCTTCTATAATGCGTTTGATGATATTGGCAGGATATCCATTACTTTCAAAAAAATTTGAGATACTTGCAAATTCTTCGTCTAACAAACAAGGAGAACAGATCATCAATGCACGATGAATCAGGATAGAAATTAGATCAATTTTTCGGGCCTTGGGAACAAAAGAGTTTTCAACCTGTGAATGTGGGTTTGCGGAAGATGCTGGTATAAAAAAAAAAATCTTTGTATTAAACGAAAACTAGAAAAATCACGTAAAAATCACCAAAAACAGTCCCAGTAATGAATACTTGGGAATCCAAAATTTAAGGATTGCGGGTCCGCAATCAGCCCTGAATATTTTTAATTTGCTCATAAAGTCGACCTGATTCCAAAATGGTACGATATGTTGGTCTACGGCCTCTAGGAGTAAAGTTGAAAAAGCGTGACACACTGACATTTATTTATATAGAAGACAAAGCAGAATAAAAAGCATCATTTGGAAGAAGACCGAATATATGGTTGTCAGACAAAGGGACAGCCCACGATTGAAATTACAAATTGGAGATGACAAAATAAAGCAAGTACAAAAAAAATTTAAATATCAAGGAAGTATTTTAACAGAGGACAAAAAATGCGACACCGAAATACAGAGACGCATTGAGATACCAAAAGATGCCTTCCAAAGGTTAAACAAAGTATTAAAAAACACGAAAATTTCGTTAGAAGCAAAAAGAAAGTCTACTGAACTTGAATGTTGAAAATGTCCTTACAAACGAAGAGACTTGAGGCAACAGAAATGTGGTTCTACAGAAGGATGCTGAGAATACCATGACCTAAACCTGTAAGCAACGACAGTTTTAGAAAAATACTGAAACAAAAAGGACACATAGAATCAGAAAGACTTTTAAAATTCCTAGGACATATAAGGAAAGAAGGGTTGCAGAATTTGACACTCACAGGACATATTGAAGTCAAGAGAGACAGAAGAAAGCAACGAATAATTTACCTAACGAGCTTGGGTAAATTGTTGGTAAATCAGGGATTAGGAGATATGGCAAAAAGATAAACTAAGAGCTACAAGGAACAGGAAGTTGTGGAGAACCATGATCTGAAAGTGCTCGGCACATACAAGAATATAGATATCAACATTGCATAAGGACAGTCAGTTTCACAATTCATTGTGATCCTGGTCAAACAAATAACATCTTTAATGATTTCCAAAGATTGATTCGCTTTGCAAGACTCAACATGAACTCGATGGAATTACTCCACATTGCGGTCAATTTTAGCAGATCAATTAAGTGTGTGATCTATGATTTTCATTGAGTACACCTTCCCTTTTAGTATATCCCTTGACAAAGTCAATTCCTTCATTATTCATTATGCATTCGATCAAGTCTGTTGCATCTGTGATCTTCATTGAGTACATCTTCTCCTTTTGCATATCCCCAGAAAAAGAAGTCAATTCTTTCTTTGCTCTTTATGCATTCAATCAAGTCTGTTGCATCTGTGATCTTCATTGAGTACACCTTCTCCTTTTGCATATCCCCAGAAAAAGAAGTCAATTCTTTCTTTGCTCTTTATGCATTCAATCAAGTCTGTTGTATCTGTGATTTTCATTGATTACACCTTCTCCTTTTGCATATCCCCTGAAATAGAAGTCAAATACTTGTTGCAAAATAAAATCCTTACATTTACCTTGATGAAGTCGATCAAAGGACGAAACCCGTCAGCTAAATTTACCTTTTCTCTCCATTCATATTGTCTTTTTACAGATGTATACCGTCCTGGGTAAGACGATAAACTACGTCCAACAGCAAGGCCTCTGCTCAGGAGGTTTTAGGAGCGTGGAACCATCTTCCAATTGCTGATGTTCCCAGGTCCACCCTGACACAGGGTGGTAGCACCTGTTAGGGTCCCAGCTATGGGCAAATAGTTAACCCCCAAAAGGGGTCAAAACATTATGAAAGTGTAAAAATAGGTTTTAATACTAGCAATACGTTTTTGTAAAAATATTATTACAAGCAATAAATTGTTGAGGAAAATTATTGCCAGCAATACATTTTTGAAAAAAAAAATATTACCAAAAATACAACTTTTAAAAAAGAAAATATTACCAGTAATACATTTTTTGGAAAAAATATTACCAGAAATACTTTTCAGAAAAAAATATTACCAGCAATAAAAATCTTGTTGCCATTAAATAATCATTGAGGTTGATATGCCGTAAAAATAAAAATAAAAAAAAAAATGTATATTTTAGTTAAATCTTGATTTTTTTTTTTTTTTTTTTTTCACTCACACACACACACACACACGTGTGCGCGTGCACTGTATTTTTCGTTTTAATTCGGTTTACATTTCTTTTCTTTTTTTCATTTTTTGGTTTACAAAAAATGTTTTTTTTTTTTTTTTTTTTACAAAATGAAAATAATTTGAGTTCTTTTTTCCATTGTAACCAATTCACTTTTTAATTTTATCTTCACACCTCATAAAATTGGCACTGACACAAAAGCAGTTCCAATTCACAGACTAGGAAGTCTTAATATTTTTTTGGTTGGGGGTATTTAACTACTCCCCCACACAAAAAATATCGGGTATTTAACAGTGCAGCATTTCTAAAATTATGGTGGGGGGGGGAGGAGAGGATTAAAATGGCGTCTTAAAAAGAAAATAAATAAATCTGGAGTTGAAACAACTCTTACCACCTCTTTCAACGATAACCTCTTTCCTACGCTTGTCTACACAAGAAGCGTTGATTCTTGTCAACGAACGCCACTTGAGTTTCCACTGCACCTTGCTACCACATGTCAGAATTTGAAAGCTGGGACGCCGGTTGGACGCACGTCCAAAACAAAAAAAAAAATATGGCGTCAACTTGAACTTCTCTCAAACAATAGGAACCTTAAGTAATAAAAGTAATGCAGCTCATTGCCAGTGATGAAATTTTAAACAAACCTGATTTAAATTTCAGCTGTTACTACTAATATTACTACGACTGTAAGATTATTCATTAGCGCGTACGTTACGCCAATACTTCATAAATATAAATTCCGTTTTGACCGAGGAAATGCGGACAAGACATATCAGAGACGCTGTTTTGTTTCAGTGTGCGAAAGAAAGTAAACTCTCATAGACTTAACGTCTGCTTCAATGAAATGAAAAATCTTATAAATTTTAAATGTTTTTATTTGAACCCACTTCCTTTTCTTTAATAATATGCCTTTTTGCATTTATGTACGCGTATATACAAATATATACATAAAACAACTGATTTAAAATCCAACAAATAACAAACGGCTCTTTTTTATATATACATATATATATATATATATAGGAGAGAGAGATAGAGCATAGATACTCTTGCATCTTGACATTGGATATGATAAGGTAATTTAATTTGATTTATGATCTCCACTTATCCTCAGATATCCTAACGCATTTTTTATCACATACAGTTTTGTCTTTCATTCTAACCTGAGGAAGCCAGAGAGAGCAGGCGCCCTTGACGAAGCGTGGTGCTTATACATTTTCCACGTTGTCGCCTCATCTTAAGGTTAATGTTTAAGGGTACACTGTTGTAGCTAATGTAGCATTTGTTTCCCACCCAAACCTTACGGATTTCATCTAAATTCTCGGCGTTTTGGTAAAAGCATGCTGTTCAATATTGTCTTTTTTTTTTCTTTTCGGAAATACAATCGCAAGCTGTTCAAATTTAGTAATAAAAAATGTTTCTTTCCAAGAGTTAAAAATCACAATGATTCTCGGGTTATTTGCTACGGAGGTCCACGTTTAAACCGAAAAAAAAAACTTCCTTAAAAAATGAATTTAAAAGAATTCGAGTGAAAGTTTAAAGGTGAAATATTCAATTCAAAATGCACATTGTTTTATATATATATATATATATATATATATATATATATATATATAAGGATAAATTTAACTATCCGAAAAGTTGGGACAACAGACGCCGGAAAATGTGACACATGAACCCGAAGATACATTGGAATAGGCATTTATGCCTCCCAGAAAATAAGTATCAAGAAACAGGAAAAAGCTTCGTTGGAAACAATGATAAAGGTGATCAGCTATTACAGAATATGAATCTATAAATATCAATCCAGTGAATGCTAGTCACTTATACTAACAATCAGTGATATTTAAGATTTCTGTGATACATAATAAGGAAAAGGGGCTTGGAGAATTTGACACTCACAGGAGATATTGACGACAAGAAGGGTAGAAGGAAACTGTGAGTAACCTACCTAACAAGCTTGTCTAAAAATGGATGACAGAACAGGGAATGGGAAAGATAGTATCAAGAAAAAAATTGATAAGATCTACAAAGGATAGTAAGTTCTGGAGAGTTTTAATCTTCGATACTGAAGGCAAGTGGGACGCTGGATAAAATTGACCTACCCAACGAACATGTGTAAAATAATTCGCTAGAGTTTTAAGAAAATTTAATGACACAAATTATGTTGACTTATTTAGGTAATTTCATTAAAACAAATTTTCAGTTCCATTCGACTAATTTATATTAACGAAATCGATGTTTATTATGAACGTTGAAAGGTTTTCGAAAATTCCCACCCCCATCTCTCTCTCACACACACACACACACACACACACACACACACACACACACACTAAAACAGAGTCTCTACTGAGCAATACACGCATAACCCCGTTACTATTTTCTGACATCATTTCTAAACTAGATCCCCACAAGGCAAACAGATGTGACGGGGATCCCTGCCGATGTCCTAAAGAAGTATAATCCTGAGTTGGCTCCTGTTCCGAAACTTTAGAACAAACGGCTCGCTGTTTCCTGCTTTCCAGTTTGTTGGAAGTTCACTTCTGTGGTTGCTGAGAACCTTCTGACCCCTCAAATTATCACCCCATTAGTTTCTTACCTATTTTCAGCAAAGTACTCGATGCCACTAATCAATGCCGAATTAGCTAAGCATATTACCTCACACTGACTCCTTTCGGACAAACAATATGGCTTCCGTTTTGCCAGGTCTGCCGCCGACATATTAACGGCCATCGCTGAATCTGTCTATCAAGCCTTAGATAAGAATGAAGTTGTCGCTCTTGATATTTCGAAGGCGTTTGACAGGGTTTGGCATGCTGGCTATTTACGCAAGCTCAAGAGATACCGCGTCATGGGACGAATATTTGGCAATTAATCGTTTCTAACAGATCTTCAGATGAAAGTCTTATTGAACGGACATGATCTCAGATCATTACATATTAACGTGGGAGTGCACCAGGGCTCTATCCTTGAACTTACGCTGTTCCTTATCTTCAGTGATCTTCCCCGATATCATCAGTTCTCAAATAGGCATTTATGCAGATAACACAACTATTTACTCCTGACAGACCCTACAAAGTAAACCTTTGAAAAGGATTTTCAATCATTGATTAATGGGAGTAAGAAATGGCTTGTAAATTTTAATGTCCCTAAAACAAAATTGCTTTCATTTAATCAGCACTTTTCTGATGCTAAACTCCAGGAGAACAACACTCTACGCCTTCTTGGACTGACGTTTTCCACTGACGTTTTCCACTGACATAAAGTAAAGCGACTCTATCGAATCAATTGCTACGTCTACTGCAAGGAAAGTTGGGTCACTGTGTCGTGCCAAAAGTTTTTCTCGTCAGAATACATCTTGGACATTTAGAAATCTACCATTCGTCCGGGTATTGAATACTGTTGCCATATCTGGTCTGGTGCTCCTGCTGTGCATCTCGAGATTCTTGACAAATTTCAAAGAAGGGTCTGCAATGCAATCGATCCTGACCAGGTATCTTGGCTTCAGTGACTTTCTCACCGACGCGACGTGTCTTCCCTCTGTCTTTTCTACAAATATTTTAATGGCAACTGTTCTCCTGAGCTTTTTTCCTTGGTGCCCTGACTACAAGAATTTAAGCGAGCTACTAGATTGACACCTAGGTCTCGCCGTTTTAGTATTGAACTAGCTAAATGCAACCGCCACTTCTGCTCTAACAGTTTCTTTTCTCGCACTTCTCACCTGTGGAACTCTCCTCCGATTTCTTCACTCCCTGATAACTATAATCTTCAAAAATTTAACTGCAACATTAATCACCATCTTCTCTCTTCTTGAACCCTGTTCCCTTTTTGTCCTTTCAGCAATCATCACTAATATATATATATATATATATATATATATATATATATATATATATGAATTTATTCGAAAATAAATGTTACAAAATCACTACAAAAATAGCCATTTTCTTTCAACACTTCTGGTGTCTTATGCAGTGATGGTGTTGAATGTAGAATACAGGGTTTTAAAATGTTCAAATCAATCACCCCCTCGCTAGGAAAACGGTATTACATAATCTGGAATGACCAATCAAAATACAAGTATATAAGAATTCAAAAAACTTGACAACGAAACTTCGTTATAATAATTAATGCTTTAAAGTTAGGGTTAGACTAAAATAGAAATCATTCTAACTAATTAATATTAAATTTTACAATAAAATTAAAAATTACCAATTTTAAATTTAATCAGTATTAAGTTTAAAAAAATTATAAAATTATTTAAAGAAGAAACTGAGGAAAAATACATATGATTTGTTATTTATTTTGTTTTAATTGAAAGGCCAAAAATTAAGTTAGAATAAACGTTAAAATCTAATGTTGCTCTGAGCTTCGTTATAACTTGGATACATTTGAAGTGATGATATGGGCTGCGGGGTTTCCAGATCATATATGGCAGCAGTATTCTATGCAAGGTCAAATGGTTGATTTATAGATTTAAAGGATGGACTCGAGGGAGAAAAACCTTCTGGCGCGACACAGAGAACCAATTTTCCTTGCGGTAGATGAAGCTAATGATTCAATGTATTTGTTCCATCTCAGGTCAGCGCCGAGAAGCGCTCTCGTGGAGCTGAGCATCAGCCATTCTAATGGGAGGCATTAAAGTCTACCAGACATTTCCTGCCCAGTCACCCACAGATTGAAGATCCTTTTCGAGACCAACGGCCAGGTTAGTTTAGTTAGTTTAGTTTCTTAATGCTTTGCTTAGTTTTTGGAAAACATATTTCGCTATTCCATTCGACTTCGGATATGGATGTCATACTTACCGTTCTCTGTTAGTTAGGTTTCAAGTTAAGACTATGGTAACCATCCCTCTCTATGCCCTTTGACCTACAGTCGTATTTGTGCATATTTGTACAAAAAATATTTTCATTATGTGTTAATAATGCGGGTTGTTTTGATCCACTGATTTAAAACAGCACTCTTTTAATTAGCTGTATTACTGCCTGGTGTTTAAATAGAACATTTTATAGGATATTTTCAAATCACCCAATCTCTTCGTCTGTCATATCCCTATTAAAATATTATCCATTTATGTTCATCTCTTGATTTGAAATTTATTTAAGTACTTATAAGTATTCCTTTGATCCCATATTTACGGATAAATTTATGACATGCATTTCAGGTTGACACACACACACACATATCTATATATATATATATATATATATATATATATATATATATATATATAGTGGAAACTGAGGTCAACATCGAGCGGCGACAGAACACAATCTTCAGGCGTGACAGACTGTCGCTGTTTGGTATTCACCTGTGTGTCCACTTTTATATTCTATGTATAATATATTTCTACTTTCTTTTCTTACGGCACGCTTTAGATATAAACCTCGCGTGGCCAATTATGAAACTGTAGGCTCGTTTCCCTGCAAATGCTCATCATGGACTGCCTTGATGTTGTTGTTACCGACCTTCCAACCTAACATACTTCTCATGAACTGTTTTGGTGTTTTTGCTGACAACCGTCCAACCTAACGGACACTTGGTGTTTTTGCTGACCACCGTCCAATCTAACGGACACTTGGTGTTTTTGCTGACCACCGTCCAATCTAACGGACACTTGGTGTTTTTGCTGACCACCGTCCAATCTAACGGACACTTGGTGTTTTTGCTGACCACCGTCCAATCTAACGGACACTTGGTGTTTTTGCTGACCACCGTCCAATCTAACGGACACTTGGTGTTTTTGCTGACCATCGTCCAATCTAACGGACACTTGGTGTTTTTGCTGACCACCGTCCAATCTAACGGACACTTGGTGTTCTTGCTGACCACCGTCCAATCTAAAAACAGCGCAAGTGGAACAAAACGTCGTCTACATTTTGTAACTGACGGTGATATATAAAATTTCTTACGAATTTCTGTTTGTATTTTTACCAATTTTGTTCTATCAGGTCACACCACTGAGCCGCGACTCACCATTTTATAAATATTGCTCTATTGTGTGTGATATCCGTCTAGGCCAGCGGATGTCGCACACGTGTCAAGGGAGGAAAACCTAATGCATAAGGAGCTGTTATTCAGGCTGAGAAATGGGTTTTCTTGAATTTAAAAATTGGTCAAGGACAACGAAAAGAATCAAAAATAGAATCTTTTAAGCTTTATATATTACAAAATGAAAATGCAAAAATAAAATGAGCCTGTTGGGGAAGCCCGTTTTTATCCATTCAACACGTTGCTAAATGTTTTCTTTTTTAAAAAAATAAAAAATAAATAAAAAGATCTAATCGTCGGCGGTTTAATCTTCAGGGCTTCACTTCTCGCAAAAGTCTAAAAATATTCAGAATTTCAGAAAGATCATTTAGCGGTTTACTAAGCAAAACTCAGATATGGCGCATGGCCGCAAGTGTGGAGCACCTACTGAGTACTCAGCTCAATACTCCAGTTGTAATTTATTTAGCGATACATGCTTGTTAGCCATTACACCACGTCGTAGCACCCAAGAAATGGCTTTTAAAGATTTTAACAAAATGTCTCCAACTTTGGGTTTCAGCAAGACTAAATCTGTCACTGTCTCGCCGACTGCCCCAAATCAGGTTGGTTGATTTTGTTTAGCGGCATATCAACACCTCTATGTGTTATTTAATACCGAAATCTAAGTAATTTGAACACAATTTTATTGCTTCAACTAAATATATTTTGAACGCAATTGTATGTCTTCAACTACAGAGAAAACCTATTGTTTGTCATTTTGCTTTAAAAATGTATTGTAGGTCATTTTACTATAAAAATATATTGTAGGTTATTTTACTATAAAAATATATTATTGGTCATTTTACTATAAAAATGTATTGTTGATGCTTTTTTTTATACAAATAGGTATTGCTGGTATCTTTACTATGAATATGTCAATTTTATACTTTCATAATGTTTTGTTTGAGGGTTCACTATTTTCCCATAGCTGGGGACCTACCACCCCAGGTCAGTGTGAACCTGGGAACAACAGCAATTAAGAGGTGGTTCCATGCCCCCTCAAAACATTCAATCTCCTGATCAGTTGCCATATTGCCGAGTGTAGTTCATAGTCATACCCTTGACACCCCAAATTATTCCTAGAGTAGTGAGTTCAAACCATGCTAGACCCCCACCACCACCACTATCGTCTCAAAGTAAATTCAGCTTGGTAAATATCTATGGAACTGCCATAAACTGACGGTGATTAGGTTTATCATGCACGTGTTGACAGTCCTATCATCGCCGAGTTTCTGAATATTGTAACGTTGAACTTATTTTATTCGATCAAACTAGCTCAGACATTAATGAGACTACTACGCCAACCATCATGGTCTTACATCAAGGTCGGAGGTCATTAGAAAGTTATTCTGCATCATAGCTGGTCAATGTGGGTGATTGCTGGGCGAACAATGCGTCTTGCTCCATGTCTAGATGTCCAGAAAAGTAGATCACTCACGAGTTCTTATTTTGCTCGCTAGCAGAGTCCTTACGTTCGCGTAAGATTGTAGAAATATCAAAGTTCATAGAACTGTGACTTAGTTGGATGTTGTCTCCAAGAAATGTTAATTACAGCTCTCAGCATCCAATGTAGGTTCCATCAAGCTTTGCCTCTAAGGTTTTAGTTAAGGTCCTCTACAGTTGATCGAAAGAATCTTCCTTTGACGTTGTTTGATTAGATTTCCAGATTACATCCATTTAATCCAAGGCGGCCCAGGTTTTAGCTCTGTGAATGTTCACATCTTTTTCAGCAGAATATATCTCGCTTCCTATGTATGTAAACAAATATCATCTAGGTTTTACTTTATTACCGAGACTTTCAAGTTTATACCCTACCAAAAAAGTTGACAGATATTGACTTTGCAGATGACTTTTCTATCACTTCAGACACCATTACCAATGTCTCAGTACTCCTACATCATCTAGAAAATGCTGCCAATGATATTGGACTCTGTCAATGCCTCTAAAGCTGAATTCATAGGCTTTAACCAGCAAGGCTCTATATAAACTCTCTCAGGTGAATCAAGAAAATCTGTCATTTGACCGAAGCTAACATTTGTATATTTTTACAGTCGATTCCTCAACATTTACTTCGAATAGTTTAAAAGAAAAGTCCAAATTTTGTAATGTCAACGAAGTCGTTGCTACTTTTGTGATGTCAACAAACACTCGTCGTCATTTTCGTAATGCTCGTTGTAGTAGAGACTTTGTAATCGCAGATACAACTATATTAACACGCTTGGACAATACTGGTGTCTGACGCCTTCGAAAAGCACTCGCACTAACAGTACTTGCTCGATAATACTCGCTCGAGAAGTAACAACTGAATAGAGATCTGAATAGTAATCTGTATAGTGATCAGTATAGAGAAATAGTATAGCGAACAGAGTAAAAATAGCGATCCGAATAGCAATAGAGGATAGAATAGAAATAGCGATCCGAATAGCAATAGAGTAGAAATAGCGATCTCTAGAGCAATAGAGGATAGTAGAAATAGCGATCGTTAGTCGTCAGAGGCTTCCTTTTCCTCTATAGTCGCGTGATCTTAAGTCAATAATGGGATCGCCTACGTTTGCTCACTGGCGATCTATGTTCAAACTCAAGTGTCGGCAGCGACACTTTATTCCTATATAGCACCAAAGAATTCTGGGTTACCAAATTGAAATATTCTTGTTGATAATCGACGCCATTGATTATTCATCTTCTTAATGTACCTGCTAATTCTGGTTTGAGAGTAATGCACCCAATGAGGCTATAACTCACTACACTAGCCATCGTCATATTATACAATACTATTTTGCAAAAGTGGGTACTAATTGAACATCATGCTCACTACCAATGGTCTGCGAGACGATCTTAGTCATTGCTCTACAGCAAGCGCCCTCTCCATATTCCTTATCAGAAGATATCGGAAAAGGTAGCATAGGAAGAAAATGTATTCGCAAGTATATAATAATGTCCATGCTCTTAATACATAATAATGTTAAGAGGAATATTTCATGGCGTGGTCGAGATTAAGGAGAACATGATTACAACTGATGGTGATTGTGAAACAGGACTTTGCAGATTGTGGTAGAACATGTCAAGGACGCTGGAATAAGTGGGAAATTCCAAGAGAGAATTTTGAATGGAACTAAGGTGCCATTTCCCTAGGTAGGCTATTTTCTTTAATATTATTTGGCAGAGTGACTTCCAGATAGGCTTCCTATATTTGTATGTATATGGTAATTTTTTTTCTCTCTAAGCGTACCTTAGATGTCGCACAAGACCTAAATGAAAATATGGGGCACCCGGTGAGGAATGAACTCGCTATTCAATCGTAAGTTGAGTTAGTGAGGTAAGCTTTATAACCATTACATCACGGTAAAATGGCTGAATATATATATATATTTGAATTCCCCATGTATAATACGCATACGTAAAATTGTGGTGAAAGTGTGGAGAAAATGCTTCTACGCATAATACGCACTCCTTATTTGGTAATCAAACCCTATAAATTGTATCTCTCCAATTTCATTCCGGCCAGCGTTTCCTCCTCTTATTGTTAAAAAATGGTTTTAAACATAAAATATTATTCTAATTTAGTTTTATGATAATTCTTATTTTATTTTACGGCAATTTTTTAAAGATTTTTGTAGCTCTGCATAATACGCACCACTGATTTTGCTTATTTGTTTAGGAAAATGCGTATTATACATGGGGAATTACAGTGTGTGTGTGTGTATATATATATATATATATATATATATATATATATATGTTTTCGTTTCATGAATTCGTGTGACAGAACCATGAAATTGATTTTAGATTTTTATGCATACAATCATAGCTCTCCCCAACATCCATTCTTTTGTTGCTTTATGCAACTCTCTCTTGCTCCTTTTAACACGCTTCGTTGTCTTTGCAGTCCTTGTTCTGCTATCGATTCACTCAAGGCATCCAGGAGAAATTTTAAAATGTGGTACAAGATCCTTTTGGGGTCCCGAGCCTTATGCGCCACAAAAATTTCAGTTGTCGCTCCTAGTCTTCTTAAATACGTTTTTCGTTGCTCCCGAGATCTGTTCATCGTATTCCCATCATTTTTGCCCAAATCAGATGCTTATCAAGATAAAGCATGACCGAGGAAATCTGATACTTCCTGGAGTAGCGTCCAATTCAATTCTAGTGCCGCTCAACCCATCAGTCAACGTTCTGTACAACATACGCTTCATTCCATGAGGTTTCATAGTCGTCGATTAGCACGGGTAGCATTACTGATAAACCAAAGCAACTCATATGGTGCCTTACCCAGGACACCACCATTAATCTTGGCATCGTTTCGCCCTGTCACATTTCGAACTCTTCTGGACAGACAGACAGACAAGTCCTCTGTGTGAAGGAGATTGCATGTAGCTAGGGAACCACCTTATCAGCAAAAAGTTTCGCACGTTGCTGGTGACTCTGCAATAATATGGGGAGTGTTCTGCTGAAATCCACAAGGATCTCTCGTGAAACCGACGTCTGTCTTCACACAGATCTTGTTGCATGTCATCAAGATCATCTTCACCCTTTTGTGCTAGTTACGTTTCCCGATGATGATGGCTTATAGGAACAGCACCACCGGCCATTAACAACTCTTAATACGAATAGATAGGTTTACTTATCTCCCGATTGACACTTTTTATCCCTTGTTTCCAGTTTAGAATTTGGTTACCAGTTCCTTCTAACGTCTTTTTCATTCTCTTTCACCTCCAGCAGCCCCCCTGTGTCTTAGTGGCATTATCGCCTTATGTGGAAAAAAAATACCCAACGAATCACAACCAATATCTGTCTATATCTCTGAGATGTGGTATTATGGTTATTTGTGGTTATTTACATTATTCGGAATGTTATCCTCATCTTCAATGCCATATTCACAAGGTTTCGGCCGTTGGACGCTACGGCCGAAACGTTGTAATAAATATGGCGACAAAGATGAGGACAATACTCCGAATAATAATGTAAATGGTGATATATTGTCTCGATCAATTCTCTTCGTCGTCGTTTGTCCTCCGCATGCAGAGATGACTTTGACTTCAAATCACTGGGGGAGGGGGAGCGGTGTCGATGCGTAGAATACTAATGAGTCCGACCTTCGCACTGAAAATTCTGTTGCAGTCGTGACATGGAATCAATTCTAAAAAGCGAATAAAGCGATCTTTTCCAAGGGAGACAACTTTTGCAATTATTAAAATATTTTGCTATTTCGTCGAGCTGAACCAAGGTGGTGTTGGCCGAACCATTCGCTATGTAAGTAAAATTAGGGCTTGTCAGGTATAAGGTCATATTTAAAGATGATATGAATCAATTATACTTCCAGTCATTTGTCAGGTTCGACTCTAAATAGCAGCAATATGAACGAAATAAAGAAGACAAATCAGTTCTTAGCAAATACTGACGGTGAAAGGTTAAAATATAGATATTAATTCTATCATCTATTCCTTTTCTCTGGATTAATTTTCCGGTAATAGGCTCTACATCAGCAAAGGTACGAAATCAATAAGTTTAAATTTAGATATAGTTTTGAACATAAAACAAATTAAGTAAGCATTTTAGGTACAAGGGAGGCAACTCTATAAAATGTTATTTGTGTTGATATTTGTGAATTAAAGTATTGTCATTATTAATTTTTGATGAGATTTCTTGCAATTTATTTTCTAAATTTCCTTTATTTCTGTTACGTATTTACATCTAGTATTAATAGGAAGCCATATTCTAATTTTTTTTTGGTGGAAATGATAAAAGACAAGGGTTGTTATTATTATTATTATTATTATTATTATTATTTTCTTTGATTTCTGGCGTTTACACATTTCTTTCCGGTTCCCGCTCAGGGACCTAAGGTTAGAAATGGCATCATTCACTTTCCACTGACCAAAAAAAAAAAAAAAAAAAATTACATAGATAAAGCCCTTCGTAAAGTGTGGGCTGTACTTGTCAGAACAATTTTTTGTATCTCCTTGAGGCATGGATTTCCAGGAATCCCTTCAATTAGTCTACTACTGCAATCTTTTCCAACCAGTCCTAGGGCTCCAGCTACAACAGGGATTGTTGATGTTTCCATATGCCACATTTTCGAGATTTCTATTTCAAGGTCCTTGTATTTTGACAGCTTTTTGAATATCTTCAAAGATATTATTTATTATTGTTATTGTTGTTGTTATTATTATTAATAATTTGAATCTGTTTTTTTTTCTTCCGCTGTTTTTGTCTCTTTTCATCGGGGCGCTTTATATATACTCCTCCATCCCATAAATTTAAGGTTTATAATGCATTTTAAAAATAAAATCTTTCTGGAAAACTTATTTTTGCTTTAATTTCAATCTAATAGATTCCAATAGACAAAATATTCCACTGTATTTCAAATTATTTTTTTAATCTCTAAAATTGGCCATATTGACAAATCTGTCCACCTAACATAATTCTCTTTATTGAAAGATATATTAAAAAAATCAAATACTTACTGAAACTTTGAAGAAGATTAACTCATTTAAAGTTTATTTAAATTGAATTAAAACAAATATTACATACTTTTAGTTTAAAATATTTCAGGAAACAATATTTATTTTGTAATGATGCAAAAATGTAGCACAAGGCCAAAAGGGGGCGAGAAAACTGGTCTTCCTCTGTTTTATAATTAAACCTAGTAAACCACAATTACTGATCCAAACAAACCACAGTATTCCTTACACCAAAACAACGCATTCTTACTTACCATTCTTACGACATCCACCATGATACATCAAAGTCTCTATGAAGTCCTAACTAGTTCCCATATGTACAATTTTGGTCTCGGGTGGGGAGAATAAAAGACAATTTAAAAAATTTAACCCTAATGTGAATTTACAATTGTAGTGGATCTAAGAAGGTTGCGTGAATATTTAAGATTGTGCTGAAAATAAAATATGCAATATCCACAAACATAAATTATAAGAAATGGGCAAATGGTAACGATATTGAATCACGACAAAAATACATGTTTGAAACAACAGATTAAATTTTATATACACAATTTACAATTTCTTTCAATTGTTTGTAATGTGTGCAAAGGTATATTTTAAAGAAAAAGTTCTTTGCTGTTTCGGAAATGTTCCATGTCTAAAAGTTTTCTGCCTTTGATTAAAAAGGTTGAATTTAACTTAGATTTTTTATGAAAGACATTGAGTGAAAAAGTTTGTTGTCCAAATTTTTCTAATCTCTCATAAAGGAAGTTTGTTTCTTTGGCGGCACGTAATAACCGTGTGCATCTTTCGTGTGTGTGAGTCTCGAATGCGACGAAAATTCGTTTATTATTTCTATTTATAGTTTTCTTAACGAAATCGGCTCCACGGAGATTGATAGCTGTTGCGAATTTTTCTGAGAAATGCGTGGGCGAATGTTGTATTTTTTATTTTTTAGCCAATAGGATTTCTTGGAACATTTAAATTAGGGATGAATTTGAGAAAGATTTTTTATGTCGATTGAGCCTACTTTTGCCCAAATTTTGACTGTTTTGTTATGGAAATTTCTCGAAGGTTATTTTTTATTTAACAACCAATGAAATTCAATAAAATGTTGGAAATTGAAATAGGGGTTACTAAAATATGATAGGAAAGTGTTTTGGAACACGGATGTGGGTATTTTTATATGTTGTAAGATTTGTTGATAGCTTCCTTATTGTTTGACATTACAGGGCCTATAACTGTCAAAATTACTTTGACGAATACAACGTGAACGCCTTTTTATATAATTTATAACTACTCAGTAACCTTTAAAATTTAGGAAATAGTAATTCAATATTTCATCGAATTTTAGATACTTTGGTATTATAGACTTACTTGCGAAGACGCTTGTTGAGGAAATGTTAGAAAATTATCAATAAAATTTAAATTTTCTATAGTTACTGTTCTTATTTTCTGATCATGTCCTGTACGGATGTCCGTACTTTAAAAAAAAAAAAAAAAAAACGACTTTTAGGCGAACACAAAAACATTGAAAATTCTTTTTAAAAATTTTGGGGTCACTAAATTATAATCTTTTTCCATTCATGATTAGTAAATAGTTTTTACTTGATAACAATATCACCTAACCGCTACATTAATTCAGAAATTTTAAAGATTTAAAACTTTATAAATTATTATAATTAAAATTTAAAACAAATGTAAACAATTCTTGTAAAAATTCATTATTCATTGAAAAACTTCTTTTTTTTTTCTTTAAGACAATAGTGTCCATAATATATCTTATTTATAAAAGCAATCAAAAGCTTTTCTAATTAAATAATGTCTGTCTTATTTCATTTTTTTTTTTTATAACTAGGGTCCAGTTTGACCAAAAGAATTAATTTAAATTCTACAAGTATTTGTACTAATATAAACCAGTGTAACCCGGATATAAGAGAAATTTTCTCTGGTCCCAAATTAGAGCCATACTTACCTAAACAAAATAGACCAAACCCGGATATAAAATAAACCCGTATATAAGAGACTTCTTCTCCGGTCCCGGCAACTCTCTTATATCCGGGTTACACTGACAAAAATGAATTTCTCTTATTTTATAAAATTAAATAAGAAAGGAGTAAAACACAAAGATTTTCTATAAATGAAGATTTCTGAACCAATGTCATTTATTTGTAAATAAATCAGACAATTTGAATTTTGCCAAAATTCCCAAACCAATGTGTTTTTCACCGCGAAAAGATGCTAAAATTTCTCTTACTAATCTATGCTCACCCAATGACGCAAGAAAAACAAAATTTTTAACGAAAATTTCGAACTTTTCTAAAATGGATAAAAAAAACATAGTTTAATAATAAAATGATCCTTTGGTTTTTCTTCTTAATATTCACATAAAGAATTTTATGATAAAACTTTGTTTATTACGTTTAGGGGCCTTTTATCATGTATGCTCATTTATAGCGAATCTTTGGAAATACCTACTCTAGGCATTTTTACATCCTCCGAGAAAATGACGGAAATTTACTCTCGACAAGATTCGAACTCGCATCACCCATCTTAAGTTTAATCTAGTTCCGATCTATGATGCAATCAAAATGGTTTCAGGATATAGCATCCACCAAAGATTTTATTAAAATTAATGTCAGTGTTATACTTATTAAGCTATGTACAGCCCCAAAATAACTTACGCTCTGCTAATTCTTCCAAGTGATAAGGACCTGCCTATCGTCTTGAAAAATCAGTATTCAAAATCTTCCTTTTCTACGTGACTCTAACACTGACCATTGATGACATAAAAATAAGAATGTCCAAAAATTCGCTAAAAGAGTATACCCTGATGACAAAAAAAAAATGTAATTAAGTTTTTTTTATTGTCTAAATGTTTATATCATTATTAAGAGGAAAGACAAAATATTTTTGAGTATTTTTTAAAAATTTAATCCTTTCTAGCACGTCCGAAATTTTAGCTAAAAATCTTGTTTTTGTTTTGTTTTTTTTTTTTTTTTTTTTTTTTGAGTCATCAAAATTGACGTAAAATCAATCATGTCAACAATTATTGACAGTTTTATAAACAAAAGTGAAATTCCCCGTTTAAAAAAACTTGTAAAATTCAATTATACTGTTTTCAAAAGTTATTTTAGGAAAATTAAAAAATTTAAAGTATACTTAATGTAATTTGAAAGAAACATACTTTTTTAGCAGAATTTTTTTTAAGAGTGACATGTCCAACCGTGATGATTGGTTTTGTGAGGTGTGAATTGACGTACATCAATGTATCGACAACTTACGTCAGGGGAATTTATCGGGTGGTAGGAAAGAAGTGACAAAATTTATACTAATTTTAAGTGAACCTAGTTAGCAGACTTAAATTAAAAAAAAATACACTTTCAATTTTTTTTTTTTTTTTTTACCTTACGTTCGAGGGAGAATTCTGGAATAAAAATAACATTTAAACTACGAAAAAAATCCATTTAGAATTCAAATTTTATAACAGACAAAAAAAGCAACATAATTGTTGCGTACACCTATTATAAAATTTTTTTTTTTTTTTTTTTTTTAATTAAATTTTATATTGTCTCAGTTATGAATTTTTCTCCTAACTGAAAAAATTAAATAAAATACCAATACATTTCATAAATGAAACGGGTAACTCATTTATGAAATTAAATTTTATTTCTTTAAGAAAAATTTTAAAAATGCGACGTTAATGTTCACTCAGAAAATTTGACACGTGCTAACAATACGAAAGTATAATAATAATGAAGGATTCCTAGCAATCAGGGGAAATAACTCTAGCACACGTGGATTTTTTTTTTTTCAGACATGTGCTTCCATAGTTTTGGCGGAGACGATTTTAATACATTTTTGTCATAATAAAAAATTATTTTAAAAATATATGCATGTAACAGATTGTAGTAAGCGTTCTAATTTTATGATCTGTAAAAATATCTTTCGTGAATATATCGAGGTTGCTGAGCAGTTCCATCAGATACTTGTGGCGTACTTTGTCGAAGGCCTTTGCGTAGTCTATGAAACATAGGTACACGTCCTTCTGTATCTGTATCGCTCTTTCTGATAACATTCTGAGCATGAATATCGCGTTCCTTGTTCCAGTGTCTTTAACGAACCCGCGCTGTTCTTGTCCTATCTCTGAGCTGATTCTTCTGCGCGCTCTATTCAACAGAATACGGATGATGAGTTTTGTCACATGGCTCATCAGGCTTATTCAGTGGAGTTCACATTCGTTTGCGCCTGTTTTCTTAGGCATAGCTACGAAGTCATGTAAGGCTGTCAGCATTTCCGTTACAATTCCGTCTGGTTCAGCTGCCTTGTTTCTGTTCAATTTGGCCAGTACGGCTTTTACTTTGGTTTTCAGAATTCCAAGTCCGTCGGTAGTTCTGTGTATTACTGGTTGTTCCCTTACGTCGTACTCGTTCCAGCGTTGAAGAATTTTTTCCTTTTCTAATTTCTCCTTATTCTCGCCAATGCTTGATGACGTCATACGTTTATATCGACTTTACAATTTTCTATTGCCTTCGTTATGAAGTTTAATACTTGTCTCCACATTTTTAGTATCTTCAAGTATTTTACAATTCGGGATTGTGGCATCATATGATAAGACTTTCGCCAATATATCTGGCACCCAAAAGTTGAAATCTTGAAATAAGACGAAGCAAAATGTCGCCCAAAATTGATAAAGTGGATTTTATTGTACGGCAAAATTAAAAAATTTAATATAAACAACTTGTAAAATATTTTTTATTTAATTTTCTGTTTTTGTCTTTTTTGGGTTTTTTTTTTTTTTTTTTTTTTTTTTTTTTTACATAATGTAATGGTATTTATCTATAAAAATATTAATATAAAAAAAACGAAAAATACTTATTTAATCGATTAGACAATTTTTAAATCTTATTTAAAATTCTAAAATAATTTAAATGCTAAAAGAGGCAATGATAACGCGTTTTTATTCCCATTACTTAAAACTGGACTTCATCTAAGTACCTCCATACATTCACTAAAAAAGAGAGGATACATTATGAAAAAAATGTACAAAGCATAACAATAAAATTTTATCGACAAAATCTTTGTGCTATTAAGATAAAAGATTAAAGGATTTATGTAAAAAAAAAAAAAAAAATTTATCTTTTTTAGAAGCTTCGAAATTTTGGTTGAGTTTTTTTTTTTTTTTTTTTTTTCAGGCATCAATGCAGGATCATAAATTTGTACGTGAAATTTAAGCGTCTTTTTGCGGTGACAAACACCTTGATTTGGAAATTACAAAAATCTTATAATTGTCGGATTTTAATTAACTTATTCACAAATGAATGAAATTATTTTTAAATGTTTTTTTTTTTTTTAATCATGGTAAATACTTTAGTTTTGCATCCATTACCCCCCCACTCCCTCATTTAATATAACATTTCTAGAAATTCATTTTTGTAGCGATTAATTTTATAATTTTATAAGAACAAGAAATTTACATTATCAATTTTTTTTTTTTTTTTTTTTTTTGGTAAAATAGGACCCCTACTTAGAGAAAAGTTGCCCTGATTCGTAAAATAAAAAATGCAATGAAACTAAGAAATTATTTAATTGGAAAAGTTTGCAATTGCTTTTATGAACATACAGTGATACCTCGGCGTAAGTCGTTTCGAGTTAAGTAATTTTCGAAGATACATCGGTTTTTCTTAAATATTATATGAAAAACTAAGACTCGACTTAGGCCGTTTTATTCAAGTATATGTCGGCCGTTAAAAATATTAGAAACATCAAAACACTAAAATAACAAACACATAAAATCATATTCAAATAAATTTTTAAAAAAATAACACACACACACACACACACACACTTATATATATATATATATATATATATATAAAGCACAATTGTTTCACTCCGTCACATTTTCTTTTATGTATTATTGTTTTCCGAACAAATGGACAAATGGAAGTGACGTTGAACATGCGGCTTGCTTACAAACAGAACTGTTCATAACCATTTTTGTTCTCACCAGTCGAAGTGCAACTAAATGCATTGAAACGAAGTTGCATCTTTGTAGTGAGTATGTTATTTTTGTCTAGATGAAAAAAATTATAATAATTATATATCATAAAAAATAGCATAATAAAGTATGTTCAGCAGATCTTATTTCACATTCTTGCCGACAGGTGGCACTCGTGCGTTGTTTTCCTCTCCAACGCCTATTTTTAATTCAAACTAGTTTACATCTGTGCTCTGCCGTTGACGTTCTTTCAATTACATTTCAGTTGTCATTTAGAATACATGGTTCCGAAGAAAAGAGTCAAGCGTAGGACTGTATTGCTGGAAGATAATGTGGAAAATATTTTATTCAGAATACTGTACATACAATCATAAATACTGTAATATCCAATGAGGAGAGCTTATTTGAGTTTTATAGTGTGGTTATTTCGACTTAAGTCGTTTTTCGACCTAATTCGTGGCTTTTGGAACCAATTAACGACGTAGAGTGAGGTATACCTGTATCATTTACACTACTGTATTAAGAAAAATATAACTTTTCCTTTTTAAATTTTAATTTTTTAATTAAAATAATTTATAAACGTTTCAATCTTAAAATTCTGTATTTTGCTAAGTGATACTATTAAATAAATTTTGCATTTACTAATCATAAATGGAATAGTTTACGACAATTCAATAAGAAGCCAGTATTTTTAAAATAATTTTGAATATATCTTATGTGAGTATAAACGTATCGATGTTTGTAAATACGGACGTCCATACACGGCATTATCATAAAATAAAAAGGCAACTATTGTAAATTTAAGCTTTATTGGTAATTTTCTAACATTTCCTCAACAGGCGTCTTCGTAAATAAGGCTATAAATAGTAAGTCTATATTAATTTTTTACAATTGCTGGGTAGATATATATAAAGGGGTTTACGTTATATTAAAATAATTTTACAGTTATGTACCCCTTATTTAAATTTACCAAATATCAGGCTGTTGATCTATCTCTCAACCTCTTCATAAAAACACCCACCTCCATGTCCAAAATTTCTTTTTTGCGATATTTTAAAAGTAATATGTTTCAATTCGGAGCAATTAAACTTAAATTAAATTTCAGAAAAGTATATTTTATTATTTTATAATAAAGAAATTATGTTGTGTTGATAGATTTGTCAATATGGACGATTTGATAGATTTTACTGATTAGAAAAATAATTCCAATCAATTTAAATTCGGTTTGGAATACAGCAAAGAATTTTACTTCTTGGAAATATTTAATTATTCTGTTAACTTGGAATTAAAACTAAAAAAAAATCTTTAAGAAAGACTTTTCATTTTTTTTTTTTAATGCACTTTAAACCTTAGGTATCGATTTTTTTTAGATAACTAATTTAATGTCCAGTTTGGCCGAAACTGTCCCAGACTGACGGTCTGTTCTGTTGTCCCGCTCAAGAAATAAGCTATCGGTAGCAGAGGTGGCGGTGTTAACCCTGAAACTTAAGGGGAGTGCGTGATGAAAGTAGTTTATTACACAAGAACATAAACCTACAATGAAAACTGTTCTGGCTTTAGGCTTGAAAATTATGGTTAGCCTCCATAAAAATGTCAATGTGCTTTTAATCGTTTTCTTCAGTACTTAGCAAAAGTTTTTAGTACGTCTATTAGCTGCAAGTGGTCTGGGATTCATAACTCTCTTTCTTTTTAACCCGTGCAGATCAAATCGATTAAACTGTAATATAAAGGGCGATTAAATAATGCAACATGGCCGAATTTAGAAAATCAATGCTTAAAAATGGCTTTGTCGAATAAAGCCTGTAGGTCTTAGCGAGGAACACCCTTCTTCGAACCCTGTGAACTGGCGCCTTAGAACCAGAAAAAATAACTGTCGCAAATAATAGAAACCACCTCACTTGAGGACATACAACGATTAAAATGAATAGCCCATGTAACTCAAAAAGAAAATAATGACATAATCAAGATGTTGACATTCCACACAACTTCGAACAAAAGATTAGGAAGGAAACTCCGACAAATTCTGGAAAAAGCGATAACAGCAATCTCGAGAAACATGCTTTCCTGAACAATTATTTTAATAGAAAAAAATTATAAATTTCAACCGACATTAGCACTGACTGTTCGGTGAATGTCGAATGTTTCCTTATAAGGTTAATAGTACCTTTTATCATTACAGATTAGGATAACAGATACTACACTTTGATTCAAGCCGGGGAGTGGAGAAAAGTATAATTTGAGTAGCACTGGCTGCTCGGTCAGTGAAGGCCGAATGTTTCCGCTTAAGGAAACTGCTAATATTACGATTACCATATAAATAAAACAGTATGTATATATTACCAGTTGTGATACTTTTTAAAATATAGCCGCCATCGAGATTGATGTACTCTTCCCATCAATGCAGGACCGTGGCCAGGAAAAAAAAAACACACTGTAATGATCAGACGTTTAAAATCTAGAGGAATGGCGTCAACAAGACTTCCTCACAACTCAAGAACTTTTCCGAAAATCCTCGCAGAGTAAATGATGGCAGTTTATTTGTAGGCCTATAATCTTGATATCAATTCCAACAATTTTCCCGAAGCTCTCTTTCAGCTTTCTCGGTTGTGTTCCAAGAGGACCCATTACTGCAGGAATTAGTTCTACGTTCATGTTCCATATCTTCTTCAGCTCCTTAACCAGATCCTGGTATTTTTTTCTATCTTTTCAGTTTCTTTGGAATCCACTCTTGAATCATATGGAACCGTAGAGTCAATAATTTGACATTTGCTATTCTCCTTATCTATAACAATAAGGTCGGATCTTCGTGCTGCAAATTGCTTAAAAGCCTATACGTTTTAGTGAGGACCATCCTTTTCCAACCTTGTGAACTGGCGCTACATAATCAGAAACCAATCACTGTACCAAATAACAGAAACCACATTCACTCGAGGACACTCATTAAAAGCAACATCTAAAATTGATATCACACGTAACTTAAACAGGAAATAATGACATAATCAAGTTGTCGACGTTCCACACTGCTTAAGACAAAAGGTTAGGAAGGAAACCACCATTAATGACAGAAAGAACGATAACAATTAAACTTGAGACCCATTTTCCTAAAAAAAAATGATTTAACAGATTTTCTAAATTTCAACCGACTGTAGCATTGACTGCTCGGTCAATGAATACCGAATGTTTCCTTATAAGGAAACAGTTAATACCGTAATTTCTCGAAAATACTACGCACCCATAAATAATACGCACCCCAACAAATGATCCAAAAATTAAGGAAATATATCTATTTCTATGTGTAATACGTATCTATAAATTTTGTCAAAAATCACAAAATAATTACTAAGATATAAATATCTAAACTGCTAGCTGTATGCAGCCGATTTTCAAATATCAATGATTAAAAATGGCTGTATATAACCGCATTCTTAGGTAAATGAGTACAAATTACTTCAAAGCATGTACCCTGTTTTAGCGAGAACCATCCACACTACTTCAAACAAAAGGTTAGGAAGGAAACGCCCATCAATACTGGAAAAGGAGATAGCAGTTAAAGGAATTGAGTAACCTATTTTCTTGAAAAAATCTGTCTTAAGAGAAAGATTCTCTGAAATTCAACCAAAAGTAACACTATCTGATCGGTCAATGAGTGTTGAATGTTTCCTTATGAGGAAACGGCTATTACTTTTACATCTTAAAAAACAGAAAATTAACGAAAAGATCCCTTCTACTAGGCAAATGGAATTCAATGGATTTGGAGAGGGATTTCTCATTTCTATAAGTTTTGTGGAAAAAAGGGGTTGTCTTGACGCACGGGACAGCAGTCGGTCGATAGGCACTGGGCATTAGCATATCGTGGCAAAAAAGGCATGCCTCATAAAACTATAGCCTTGTGCCCGGATGTAGTAGCAAGAGGACGTGTTGTAAAGGGGTCTTCTCTCCTCCTCCACTAGCTAAACCAACGCGTGTCCGTCGTCTGACTAATCCACCAATGTTACCAAAAGTAACACATGTTACTAAACAGCTATTGGGTGAAGAAATGCACTGCAATGTTACCAGGACGGCAACTATTCTTTCGAGCTTCTCTGCTAAATAACAACAATTAATATACATTTCAAGTATTACTTACATTATTCGGACTGTTATCCTTATTTTCATTACTAGATTCACAATAGGTTTAGGCCGTTGCTCAGGTGATTGGAATTTCGGACCTAATCCTTTATTTCGTCCACAGGGGGTGGGGGAGGATTGTTCTAGTTCCACGTGCCATGTCACTTCCGGATGTCTCGGTTATTTCCCTTTAAGTCACCTCTCCAAGTTTTTGGTTCACCACTGCTGTAACCCGGTATTGAACTCACATAATTGGGTTTAGTCACTGGATCTAACCAACGGCTTTATCCACTGGGCCTTGTATCCTTGAGGACGAGGATAACAGTGCGAATAATGTAAATAATGTAAGTAATCATAATATCTCATCTCGGAGATATAGGCAGATATTTTAATTGTGGTTAATAGATCTTTTGACAGGTGTCAAAGTCGTGAAACCGAGGCAATATTTTTGCAAAACACTGCCGGGGAACCGAGCCGACTGCTTCTCCTAATCTGGAACCCCTTTTTCGTCGAGAATAAACGCAATTTTCTCGATAGTTTTTGTTGGTTAAAGACGAAAAAAAGTAAAGTTTTTTTTTTTTTTTTTGTTTTGTTTTTTTTTTCCAATGATTATAAAAGCTAAAAGTATTCAAACGCTCGGCTTGTTCAAATTTTCCCTGTAAACCAAGAGAATGTTTCAGAATATAAAGAAATATAATAAGAAAAAATATAAAGAAATAAGCAATATCCCTAAAAAAAAAATTACAGGTTTGATTATCAACTTTAACAGAAGTAGAATGTGTGACTATAGCTCAAATCGTTTAATCTAAGCGCCCCATGCTTGTTGAAACTTTAGATTATCCAGATTCAAGTTTAGATAAAAATTGAATGTGTTATGGCTGTCTGGTCTTTATAACCAATCAATCCAGGTTTCCCAAATTATGTTATTTGTGTAGATGTTTCTGTCTATCCATAGTAAATAATAAACAAATTAACAAATATTATTTATATAGATGTTTACGTTTTTAAAATAGGATACAGATATCCTGACAATTTTTTGAAGAAATTTCATTGAAAATAGATTTAATTACGCATTTCGCTCTTATAGGCTTTATCAAATCCAAAAACGAAAAAAAGTATAGCCGAAAGAGCTCGGTCGGACATATAAAACATTTGGATAATTTCTACATAAGAAAAATTAGAAGAACTCAAAACAAAATTTAAAAAATTAACTGCCGTATCTTCTCAGCCGTTTTTAGCGAAACATACATACATACATATATTAGTTTTAAGGCGTGCTATATTTATGGGATAAAGTGCTCGGTATCAGAGAGCGTATATAAATATAAAAGTGAACATTGAAGTTAACATTCAGAGGTGACAGGCTGTTTCATGCTGTACGCAATCGTCAGGCTGATATTTAATAGTCTCCCCACGAGGAATGTATGTGGCACAAGGCCGAGTTTAACGTGGGTATCTCCGAGCCCGTAAGCTTGGCCAAA
This sequence comes from Acanthosepion lycidas, assembly GCA_963932145.1. Taxonomy (NCBI): domain Eukaryota; kingdom Metazoa; phylum Mollusca; class Cephalopoda; order Sepiida; family Sepiidae; genus Acanthosepion; species Acanthosepion lycidas. Next base: position 24,628,016 of record OZ010588.1, on the reverse strand, counting down.
AATAATCCCTTATAACCCGCATAAGCGGGTTCGGGATCTGTCTACCTCCCCGGACGAAACTTCGAAAGCTTCGTCCGGGTTCCTCTCTGCTTTGGCAGAGAGTTCGACAGAAGTCGCACACAGTCAGAGACTGCGTGTTGACTGACTCAACGCAATCGTCAGACCGCGAATGCTGGATTTTTCGTCGGCTATTTATATATATGGGTCAGTGGTGCATTGTGGATAATCTATTCTGGCGGTTATTTTTGCGGGAGTGGCTTGTTTATTTATTTGTTTGGGTTAATTTATTTTATTTGTTTTTCATTTTCATTTTGTATTATTTATTCTTTTCGTTTTTTTGATGTTTTATTAACGTAGTAAAAACTTGGGCGGAGAATTTGCTTAGCTCGCTTATTTAATAGGTTTTTGGTCTGGGAAGATAATTAAAACTATTTATTCGTCCAATGTTTGCTTGCCGTAGTTCTATTCTATTGGCGGGTGGACAGTTTTTCATTTATTTATTTGGATTATCTTTACTTGTTTTTGCTGATTTATGCTTTTTTTTATTAGTTCTAACGGTTATTTTAGCGGGGGCGATTTGTTAATTTGTTCATTTATTTATTTATTTGGATTAATTTTTATTAGTTTTTTTTTTTATTTATTTACTTATTTTTTATTTATGTATATTTTTATTCTTTTTGGTTTTCGATTTTTGAGTAACGTAGTGATGTTTTTTTTTTATCGATATATAGCAGTTATAGCGATTTTTACATCCAATTTATATATACATATATATATATATGTGTGTGTGTGCGCGCGCGCATGTATATGTATATTTATATAATTGTATGTGTATATTTATATAATTGTGTGTGTGTATATATATATATATATATGTATATATATATATATATATATATATATATATACGCGCGCGCGCGTGTGTCTATGTGCTTTGTAAGATGCATAATAGTATCTGATATAAAGTGCAAAATTTATTAACGACACGTTTCACCAGAGCCTCTGCTCTTTGGTCTCCCCGGTTTAAAATGAAAGAAAGACAAAACTGAATGTATGGGGAAAATGGCTTAGGATCTCTGAGGTTGAATCAAATTAGATTAGATATATTATTACCTGCAATATCCAGAACTCAAAAGAGTGTCTACCTATTTGTTTGTTTTATCTATATCAGAGATGTTTGGTTGAATTTTAAATCAGATTATTGAAGCTAGTGTTTTTGATTAAATGTGTATATATACACACGCGCGCGCGCCTATATATACAGACGTATATTAGTTGTACTATTTACATTATTCGGACTATTGCCATCTTTGTAGCCATATTTATTACAACGTTTCGGCCTTTGTACGCTCCGGCCTTCTTCAGGTGGTTGTAATGTCGAACTGAACCCTAACGACTAATCGTTACTCTGCTTTTCGACTCTCTGCCTTCAGAAGGAGAGGAACCCAGACGAGGCAATACCGAAGGGCAGTATTTTGTCTGGGGTGGTAGACAGCAATCGAACCCCGTATATACGGGGTCTACAAAGTATTTTTACTAGAGGGTACGCGCTCGGAAATCCCTACATTAAAAACCGGCCTTGTGCCACATCCAGCCTTTTGGGGACGTCACGAGTAAATAATGAGGAGTTTATTACAGTAGTCTGTGTTCTCAACTGTGTACCATATTATTCTCAGGAATGAACTACTTCTTATTTTACGTATGTGTATCAACCTTTCCTATATACGACACAGCATTTGATGACGAGGATGAGATCCGAACTCACGCGGTGTGTGGCGGGGAGAGTAGGAAATTGTTTGGTCAGCTAAATTTTGCCTTTACAAAGAAACATGGAGGATTGAAAATAATTAATTGCATTATGATTGTCGGAGTTATTATTTGGATTTTTGGATTTTTTTTTAAATTTTTTTCTGTGGATTTAGTAAGCTTTGCGCTTAGCATTATGCAAAATATAATTCGGGTATTCGCGTTTGAAGGTGTTTACGATGTATTTCTCTTATTCGGGCAAGAATTATGTGGGGTGCTTCCTTTCATTCTAACCTGAGTTTACCATAGAGCAGTCGCTCTAGCAAAACGCGTCGTTAATAAATGTTCCACTTTATCTTGTATATGTTTGTGTATTTTATACTATATAGTGTTTTCGCTAGGCGAAAATCGTATACTGAACCGGTTGGGCATGGGGAGTAGAAACCTGTACTGTAAAATTTTACTTCCTATAAAAACAGCAGCAACGCCTTGTGTTGAGTTGTAGCCTCATATTCCTCAGTGGTGTCTTTGGAAATTGGACGCTAGGGAGGAACGCGTGTGCTAATGTTTCAGTGAAGGATGTAAGGAGGATTCAATGAAGAGCTTAATCGCAGTGCCTTAGTAGTTTCCAATGAAACTTGTATAAAAAAGTAATTTCTGGCCAATTATACAATTATTTTATATATATATATATATATATATATATATATATATATAAAAGTGAACATAGAAGTCAACACTTAGAGGCGACAGTCTGTTTCATGCTATATGCAATTCTCAGGCCTGACTATTGCATATAGCATGAAACAGACTGTCGCCTCTAAGTGTTGACTTCTATGTTCACTTTTATATTTACACACGCTCTATCTCTGATATTGAGCACTTTATTCCATAAATATAGCACACCATATAGCAGACTATATTTCTTTGTGTGTGTGTATATATATATATATATATATATATATATATATATATATATATATAATGTGTGTGTGTGTGTGTGTATGTATTTTGGACTGTCAACGAATACTCGTCACTTTCGTAATGCTCGTTGTAGTAGAGTCTTTGTAATCGCAGATACAACTATAGTCACGCTGTTAAACAATACTGGTGTCAGACGCCTACGAATAACACTCGCACTAATAGCATTTGCTCGACAATACTCGCTCGATAAGTAGCCACTGAATAGTGATCCGAATAGAGAAATAGTATAGTGAAAAGAGTAGAGAATAGCGGTTCATATAGTAATAGAGGATAGAAATAGTGATTGTTTAGACGTCACGCTACTTTCTACTTATGCGTTTCCCCCATGGTCACGTGATCTACTTAATTCAATAATGGGATTGCCTGTGTTTGCTCACTGGTGATCTGTGTTCAAACTAAAGTGTCGTCAGCGACACTTTAATGAAAAGCGAGAAGCAGCAATCGTTTTTAGTTATAATGTGAATTTTTTTTAAAATATATAATATACTTTATTTTCCATATTTTTGCTACACGCGTTTCCGGTCTCGCGACCTTCATCAGGCAAACAGTGGTTATTTCCAGATATCATTAAAAAGGAATTAATTTTCCTCGTGTTTTCCGATGTCTAACAATTGAATAGTAGTACACGCAAATTAATTCCTTTTAGTAATATGTAGAAATAACCATAAGCCTGATGAAGGTCGCGAGACCAGAAACGCGTGTAGCAAAAATATGGAAAATAATGTATAATATGTTATAAAAATCCACTTTATAGCCAAAAACGTTTACGGTTTCTCTCTTCTCTTTAAAATATATACTCTCTCTCGTTGGAACAACTATGACCTCTTCCTTCATTTACTTATATATATATGTATGTATACGTGTATGTAGCTTGGGTTTATAGGTTAATAGAGGATTAAGAGAAATGAAGAGGAAACAAACCCACCTAGTTTCTTTCTTTCTGGCTAATACAGAAAGGTACTTATATTCATGAGCTCTGCATTATTTATTCGCACGAGTTGGATGGTTGTTGGAAACATGTAAGTAAATAGGCTAAGTTTGTTTATGATAATATACGCCAGATTACTCATATATTCGTCTTTTTACTATTACTCACTGAGCTTTGTATGTTTACAGCCCGCTAAAAGAGTAGTGACACTTGATCTAAACATTACATTGAAGCGTAAAACTAAAAGTCACTACGCTGTATTGATTCTTATAAACACTTCATCTGATATTGCCCACTCTTCCTCTATAAATATAGGAACATTTTGAAACTTAAATTTGCGTTGCTACTTAAAAGTTCAAATCGAATGCCGTGATGACTTTTACTGGTAGCCTATATGCATCATTGTATAAATAGAAACTTAAAAGACACATTGAAAAATACAGCAGAGACCATGTACCACACCCTTTCTTTAACTTTTTATCTTTTTTGCGTGAACAAATTTCCTTAATTTTAGCCGAGCACATTGCACGCGTATTTTGTGTTCGAAGGTCAACAATAAACTTATTTTTCAAAGTTTCACTAACGTTAAGCCAGATTTATGTCCTTAGGTCATATCTTTGTAAGTTTTTTGCCTTCAAGCTATTGACAAAAAAAATCTGTGTTGACATCGCATTGGTGCAAACATTAAAATACATGTAATAACTAATGTTTGCTCATATATAAGCTACTCGTATATAATATAGCGTACAATGAGTGTTGGTGGTAATGAAACAGTGCCCGATGCAAAATCTAGACTAATATATATATATGTATATTAATAAAAAGAAAGAACAGTAAGATATATAATCCGGTGTTCTTATAGTTATTTTTATTTTTACAAAATAGTGCTCAATGTAAATTTACAGAGCATTAATATTATAAGTTAATAGACTTAAAATATGTTTTTCGCTACACAGTTCTAACCATGTTTCAAAAATGGAAGCTAAAAGCCCCTAATTTAATTTTGTACTTAAATTAAAGACATCACTTTCATTTCATCCTCAAGAATTCGCTTGAGGATGAAATGAAAGTGATGTCTTTAATTTAAGTACAAAATTAAATTAGGGGCTTTTAGCTTCCATTTTTGAAACATGGTTAGAACTGTGTAGCGAAAAACATATTTTAAGTCTATTAACTTATAAGACTAATATATATATATATATATATATATATATATATATGTGTGTGTGTCTGTTTAATTTACGTGGCAATCATTGGACACAAATTTTTAAAAATCATGTGCCTGACAATTTCCACGTGAATGAAACTGTTGCACCAAATGCTGATGAGCACATATATATAATGTCATTCGCAGACAATACTGCTTTGTTGTATCACAGCTCCTCAGTGTGACTATGTGCGTGCAAATATATAGAAAAATAGGAAAGAACCGTTAGGTTAATAATCCGAAGTTCTTTAGTATTTTTGTTTTTATTTTTATTTTTAAAAAACACTGCTCGATACACAAGTAGAGCCAATATTATAATTATTTTTAAAAAAAAATATGATTTCATCGCTACATAGGAATTGCCACGTTTCAAAAACAGAAGCTAAAAACTTCCAATTCAGTTATAGAAATTAAAGTACCTAGTTCTGTTTCATCTTCAATATACGATGGAATCATATTTTTTTTTTAAATATTATATATATATATATATATATATATATATATAGTCTTAAGATGTGCTATATTTATGGGACAAAGTGCTCAATATCATAGAGCGTGTGTAAATATAAAAGTGAACACAGAAGGCTGTTTCATGCTAGATGCAATCGTCAGGCCTGACGATTGCATCTAGCATGAAACACTGTCGCCTCTAAGTGTTGACTTCTGTGTTCACTCATATTATATATATTGAACAATAAAAAATATTGAAAAATTAAAATCTTCAGACACACTGGATTGTATATTAATATTCCTTCGTTTTTATTATTATTTCATTTAGATTCCTCGACTAGTTTCGGCCAATATGGCCATCATCAGGAGAAAAATAATTTTCTGCTTGCTGGTAGCAGTGAACTACAGAAATGAATGACTTGATGGAGAAAATGAACTTTTGTCTGTAGTTTTCATTTGTTTTTTTTAATTATTTTTTTTAACGTGAATTTTGGTCAGTCTTTGAGTGGGTCAAACAGTCTCTTTTGAGTTATTTGAGATAAGAGCTGGATGGATTCGTGCTGCTCTGAATTCCCTTGGTCATTTTGACAGTTCCTGGAAAAGGGATGTCTCTGTTATTTGGTTCTTAGGGAGTGAGTGAGTATGATGTGTGTATGTTTTATATATATATATATATATATATATATATAATGTATATAGCACATTGAGTACTGGTATAATAAAATCGGACTCGATGTAATACAACAGAGCCATAAATTATATATTAAAAATAATAAATATACATTTTTTCCTCATCGGTAGCACAACTCTGAGTTTCATGCACAACGCAGTCTTCAGGTGCTGAGTTGAGACTGACCGTTACATAATTTAAATTTTGTCATATATACCGGATTATTGTAATGGTGGAGCCGTCCATATTATTTACAGGAATTGTAAAAATTCCACCTCACACCCTCAGCTCTTATTCCAACCCCATCCCACTTATTTATTTTATCTAGAGAGCCAGTTACTTTATTCCCACAGATTTCCAATGAACAACGTATCAATCTTTTACCCGTCTCCAATTCACTTGCTTATTAGATTTTGTTAAAAAAAAAATGTCTACCCCAGCACCCCGCTAAATCTAACCTCCTCTTTTATTAAAAACCCAAAAGTATTTTTCAATTTTCGAATCAGTTATTTCCCGACCGAGTCAAGTTTCTGAGTAAAATGTCCAATGTTCAATTTTGATCTGTTTGTACAAGTTAATCGAAAATTATAAAATATACAATAAAAAGAAAATTGAAGCAGACCGTCTTTCGCGGTTAAATTGAGAGAGGGTAGTGACAGAGAGAGTTGTTAAGAGGGTTATAAGCTTACCGAATTGAATAATGCAAAATTCAATCACTACTACATAATGAATAAATATATAAATTCTGTGTGTTAAATAATATTACGTATAAAAACTATTATTCAAATAATTCAACATGTTAAACAAGCAATCCCTTTTATTCAATGCGCAAATCTTATTAGAACCTTCAAATCCATCACAAGTATTTTGCACATCTCATGACGATTCTGTTTGTTCCCAAAATTAAAAGTGTACAAGGAAGAGGGTCCCACAAAATGTCAAAATGACCCATTGAATGCAAAAACAGAAATGCTAACAGCAGGGGTGCAAACATGTAAAAACACAAGTCTATTGTGTTTTTAATTTTGATTTTAATTCCCTGCCAGTTACGCAGCCGATTCAATGTGCATGTCTGACAGAGAAGCAGCTATAAACAACTCATAAACAACTAAAGTGTCGTCATTGCAGTCGGCTGCAACTGGAAACATTAAACAAGCTGCGAGGCATTCTGGGATAATTGCCAAGACAACTCGGTTTCTGGAATGAACGAAACACTAGTTTAAAAAAAATAAAATAAAATAAAATGAAGTTTCTCTTATTTTATTTGTAACTCACTGCGTTTCCTGGGGATAATGAAAATCGATCAGGGGCAGGAAAAAGTATACCGAACGGGGCTATGGAAAGAAAGTCGTGGCTAAATGTTTTACTGGTGCCGCTGATGTACGTTTATTGGTTGATCAAATTGACCCAAAGCAAAATGCGAACTAACGTATGTTCATTCAAATACAATTTAACATCGCCTGTGCAATGGGGTGATTGACAAACCCCTAAATTCCCTCCCAACTGCATAAAAATAAATTTCCCAATTTGAACAAAAAAATGGTCTATGTGAGACCTGAATTTACTAAATCAATCCAAAATTATGCTTTTTAAATTTTTTCATAAAAAATTATTCGTTTAATTTAGCGTTTTCCTATTCAATCATCAAGGAATTTTTTCTATTGCACACCTTTTCTGCTAAATTGTGTATGGCATTGTTATAAAGTTAATAATAGCTTAAGTTTAAAGCAAAACAAAACAAAAAATTGCAAAAACTCCAGAAAGAAAATATAGGTCCAATGTCAAAAATCCCAATGCACATAAAACCGCTAGAAATCAACCACACCGTTCAACAGTCACACTCGAAAACGCTCCGATCGTATTCAAAAAAATAGTGTCACACATGCGTAGTGGGCCGATTGCAAATGGCCGCTCCTCTCGACGTCGGCCATGTTGGATTTACAAACCAAACAGGTACATGTCCGCTTCGCCCGACGTGGTAAGTGTATCCTCTCACTACATGTCATCATAAAAGGACGACTTTGGTTTTGAATTGATTGATACTTTGATAAACGGATATTTTTCAACGCGCCTACATCCCTACAGAATGTGACACAAGGTCGAAGTTTAGAGTGGCCTTACCTGTAATATCGTAGGAAAATTGCCTAAGCCCCCTCGAAACTTTCCTTTTTGGGAACACCACAGGAGCCAGGTAATAAACCCAAGCCTCCTCCCGAAGGAAAGGTATTGCCTGGACGGAAGCCCACCCCCTTAGTTTTTGATCCACCCCGATAAATATTAAATTAATAACCTCAGCCTAGAATTTAATAATAATGAAAAGGTACATCTTTCCTTCAATAAAATTTGTGTCTAGGCCAGTGGACATTAATTTCACTTCCCTTCTTTATATATTAATAAAAAAAGAAAGAACAGTAAGATATATAATCCGGTGTTCTTATCGATATTTTTATTTTTACAAAACAGTGCTGAATGTAAATTTACAGCGCATAAATATGATTATATATTATAAATATTAACTGATTTAAAAATATGGTTTCACCGCTACAAAGAAATTACCATGTTTCAAAAACAAACTAAAAACTTCAAATTCAATTACATAATTAAATTAAAGGCATTAGTTCTGTTTCATCTTCAAGCGAATTTTGGAATAACCTATTTTGAAGTTTACTAAGTTTTAAAAACACATACAATTCATAATTTTTGTTTCCAAGGATACAGAGAAATCCAATCATTTAGACAGGGGAGGTAGCGTGTTCTTTTTTTTTTATTAACTACTATTGTATCAATTATGAGTTAACCTCTTTTCGAATGTAAGTCTAGATAGGGCAAGGGTGCCTTTTTCAAGGAATTATGACATCCGTTCAACGCATGTTGTCTGTTTTTTGTTTTATCTACGGCAAAAAGTTTTTCGGCATTTTATTCGTTAAATTCGTACTTGTATACATACGGATTATTTCTAAAAGGAGTGTTTGGATTAGAATAAGTTGTATTGAACTAAAATTTTAAAATATTTTTACTTTTAATTACTAATAGACTATATTTCTTTTTAAAACGAATAAATGTAATAGAATTCCTTAAATTATTTAAAATTTATTATTATATATCAAATATAGGTAGGTTTATTACCAGCAACGCTTTTTATTATTATTATTTAAGGAAAAGTTTTGACAATGTCAGCAAAGAATAACTATTTCATGTCTATGATTCAGTAAATTTTTATTTTTTATAAACCTAGTAATATATAGTTTCTCATGTATGCACAAAGGACATGGGTCATTTAATGAACTACGTATTCTAGCTTTTCTTATTAATTTCCATTTTACTGTAGGTGTTTTATTGGTTTCTATGTTATGAAATGGACAATCATATTAATATATTTTCTGTTTATACGTTATTTTTATAAATAAAAAATGTTTAAGTAAATGCACCTGTTTATAATAATCAGTATTAATACCATTTATCAGCCTGAATGTCAGATAAATTTAATAGAAAATGTGTCCTCAGACAGAAATCGAACCTGTATCCTACACGGAACCGTCATATAGTCTGACGTGCCATACCATTTAGTTATAGAGGAAGCGCCTGGTTTTCTCGAACATTCATGCCGGTAAATGTTATTAGGTTGGTGCAAAAATAATGTCGGTTTTTGACGTTAAAACGTTATTTTTGCACCAACCTAATAATACTGTTTATTATAAACAGAGCATTTACTTAAATATTTGTATCTATAGAAATAACGTATAAACATATATATATATTAAAAAATCAAACTGGGGTTCAAACAAGGTATACAGCATGGTGGGAAAAGAAAATGCTATTCTTAAGGTTTAGATGTTGAGTCTATAAGGCTTATGGGAAAATATTTACCTTTAGCTTCATACTGCGTTGCATTTGTCGCATAAGGCAAGCGTTGACTCAGATGACTTCCTTATACAGATTAAATATCTCTCTTTCGATGTGTCATTAAATTAGTGTCTATTTTTCTCCAACTAAATATATCTGTGATATACTCTAGTTAAAAGTTCGTCCAAACCCCCATTTTTCTGTTTCTGAAAACTTTGAAGAACATTCTTTGTTCTTCAGCTCGAAATCTTTTTTTTTTTTTTTTATCCGTTCCTGACGTGTATTTGCGCTTTCTGCGTCATTCCCATACACTTCAGCAATCCATTGTCTAGCTTCAGCCGAGGAAACATGACTGACGCCTAAGATTTCACCAACACTGGTCAAACGATAACGTTGGTTACTTTTGCATCAACCTAATTATAATGAATTGCACTTAGTTTCAGACTGACAACCAACCAACAAAAGTAATGTAGCAAGAGGACTTCTCAACTCTAGAACGAAGGTAAAGTGATTCTTCATGTCTGATAAAAACTGAGGAATACAACTTTTTTCCAACTATCCATAACAAAAAGATACTTTCTTATTCACCTGGAGGTATCAAAATAAAGAGTCGCCAATGTTTAACTTTTGTGTCAACTAAAAAAAAAAGGTTGGTTATTCCCTTGACATCACTATTATTGAGTAAACTTTTGATACACATGGCAATGTTTATTTACAAGATTATAAAAATATGTTTCAATGAAACTAAAATAATTTTTAACATTCCTACCCGCCGTCCTGGGTAATACGATAAACTACATCCAACAGCAAGGCCTCTGATCAGGTTTTGAGGAGCGTGGAACCGCCTCTTAATTGCTGGTGTTCCCAGGTCCACTTTGACCCGGGGTGGCGGCACCTGTTATGGCCCCATCTTTGGGCAAATAGTTGACCCCCAAACTGGTTTCAAAACACTATGAAAGTGTAAAAATAGGTTTTAATACTAGAAATATTTTTTTTTTATAAAAGGTTATTACCAGCAATTAATTTTTGAAGAAAAAATATATTAGCAGCAATACATTTTTGAAAAAAAAAAAAGTTATATTACCAGCAACAAAAATCTTGTCGGTATTAAATAACCCATTGAGGTTGATATACCGTAAAACAAACCAAATTATGTGAACCAAGTATATGATAATTATTATTTACCATTTATAAAGAAATAAATTTGAAAAAAAAACTTTTACTTAAAATATTTATAAAAAAATTAAAAATTATCAAAATTTGTAATTTTTATTATTTACCCATTTATAAATAACTATGAAAACTATTTTGTTGGTTTTTGTTTTGTTTTTTTGTTTTTGTTTTTTTTTTTTATTTTTGTTTTTCATGATTTGTTTTTTAAATATCAATGAAATATTGTCAAATCTCGAGAAGAAAGAAAATGTTTAAATGCACATTCAAATGTTTTTATTAAAATTGTAATCATCGCTTTTTAAAACAACGAACTTTAACGAAGGGATCAAAAGTATGTACAATAATATCGTTATCAAGGGAATAACTTTCCTTTTGACACATTGTTTTTTGTTGGGTTTTTTTGGGGGGGGTGTTTTTTGTTTTTGTTGTTTTTTTCAGGCAAGAAGGTTAAACATTGCCAAAACTAAAGGGACTTTGATAATTTTTAAGAAAATGACTGAAGAAATAACTTTGATTTCCTCAATTCACTTTATGGAACTTCAAAATTTCACTTGAACTCTGATTCGGGCTATAAATCCATTTTCGGCCAAAAGACCGATTTGAGCCAAAATTCCAATTCAGGTCGAAAATTGAGTTCTCAAATGACAAACTACGTGGAACATCAATTAAATTCTTCAAATCACAAACTGCGAAACTTCAAAACCTCACGTCACGAAACCTCTCATTTTAACTCCGATTCCTTGGCATTTTGAAGAAATTGAGATTTTATACTGAATTTAAAACAAAAAAAATGTTTAATTCACAATTTTTTTTCTTACTTTACTTACTCAATATGAATTAAAAACTTAAAATCACTAATTTTAAAAGTTTTTTTAAATTTGAAATTTTAACTGTTCTCTCCTTATCCGAGCACAAATCCCAATGCTGGATGTTCAAGTACCCACTGAAGGGCAGATTTTCAATCTCGGGATTATCCCGATTTCAAAAAGGTATAATCTGTCTATGTAGAACAAGTATGATCCGAGTTACACACACAAGGACGGACAGACAGAATTTGCCGTTTATTTATTTAAATATAAGATTTAAGGTAATAGTTACAATAAATTTAGGCCGAAACAAGACTATTTTTAATATTACTTTGTGTTTCGGGCATGAAATAAAGTTAGTAGATCTAGTCTTCGGAAGGTCTGAACGAGTAATGTGCATTTCTTAAATAGGGTAATGGCGCTTTTCGTTGATGTTACGGCTTCTCATAACTTAATGTTAAGCACACCCGGCTGGAACGTGGTTTCTTAGATTAAAAGTAGAATTCAGGATGGATCCCTGTCGGGATGTCGACTAACACATGACCGATTAAATATAGCATTTATGGTAACAAAAAATAATGTCTGTTGAAAAAAAGTTTTTTTTTTTCTTCTTTCTTGACTTTTTTTTCTTTGGCTTTCTTTTCTATGGCTTTTTCTATTTTTCTCTTTTTTTTTCTCTTGATTTTTTTTTTTCTCTTTTTATTTGTTTTTTTTTTTTCTTTTCTTTTTTTCTTTTCCTTTGTCGTTGGAAATAACTCTGAAGGGAGATGTACGAGAACCGATCAGATTTTTCTATCTATTTCACTCCCCATTTTTCTATTTTCTTACATATATCTTGTTTCGAAGTTGCCATTTATGGTGACTGTATATTTTCTCTCCACCTATTTTCCTCTCATTTTTAATAAATATCTGTTTTTATGTCATCAATTGGATATATCATTTATCTAAAGTAAAAAAAAAACAAAAAACTGATCTATATCGATCGAGAATTGGAGTAAAAATGCAAAGAAACTGGATCATTCGAATTTATCTGTCTTTCTTTCTGTCTTTTTTCTTTCTTTCTTTTTTATTCCACGTGTTTTTACGCAAGTTCAGGAACGATTATTAATTTTTGACTCTTGACTATTTCTTTCAACTTAATTTCATTTACTTTTTATTGCGGGTCTAACTTAGACATTCCCCAATCAAACATTGATAAATGACAAAACTTCATCTAAGAAATTAAAATAAGATCAGAAGTTGAATATATTCCGGTTAATTGGGCCATTGCTTAACTGGGGCGTGCGTTTATTTGGGTCAAAACATAACCGACCATAACGAGTGTATTTGCCATTCCTTTTGCCTATTTGGCTCATGAAACCGTTTATTCGAACCATGATTGCCTACATCCTGATGGGACATACCAAATAAAAAAAAGATTGCTAACTCACTCACTGATAGAGGTTGACAAGGTATTATCTACTGAGCATTAAGAATGACAGTAATACATTATTAAATCTGAATTTAATGTTTTGATAAGATTTGTTTTTAACCAATTAGAAAGGAAAAATTTGTTCCTTACTAGACATAGCTCTATAGAAAAACTGAAAATACATTTATTTTAACCTTATATTTTTCCCATGCATAAACAGAGCAGCCGCTTAAGTGGGCGATTTTTAATTGTCCCAATAAACTGGAATCTAGCATCTTTACTAAACTAAATGCAAGCTAAAACAAACTAAATATATTGCGTTTTTATTTATGATAGCAAAACATATTTTCAGTGTTACAAAAGCCGTTCGTAAACTTAGAGTAAAAATATATCGTCTTTTTTTTTTTTTTTTTTTTTTTTTTGTTTCTTGAATGTGACTTTGCACTTGACACCAAGCTAGACACCTGAAACTTTACAACTTGAAAACTAAGTAATAAAGCAAGCTTCTTTTTTCATTTTGTTGTTGTTAAATACGAAATCTTTCTCAATTCCAAGCCACATTCTCAATTCCAAACTTCTTTCCCACGCTGCTGAACATCCAATATTGTCTGGTTTTCGTCAAAAACAACAAGACTAACACATGTTCGCGGATTATGAACTGCCCATTACTTTTGTTAAGGATAAGTCTAAAGGAATCTCTTGGGGATTTGTATCGTACGGATTAATATAGTGCAAATTTGTTGACGCAATCTGGTTACAGGTTCTGGGAGACGTAACCTTGTTCTTGTGATTAGTCACGGCGTTAGGCTGATGTCTCATGGGAACAGAGAAAATGGACGGCGACGAAAGTGAGTCAAAACGATGATCATTGCTACGATGACCAGAAGTCCCTGTCCACGAGCTTTCCGCGGGCGTCACTGAAGACGATTCCAATCTGGCTAGAGCCTGGAGCTTAGAGAGACCGTGGAGTTGGAGTCGGACGGGTTTCACGTTCGATAACGGTTTATGGTAGCCGACGTGGCGATTCTCTCGTCGGAAGTAGTGGCCATGCGTGCGCACATGTTTGCGCAATGAGCTTGGGTCTGTATAGCGTTTACTACATCCGGGCATCTTGCAAACGTATGGCTTCTTTTCTTGATGGGTGCGCACGTGCTTGAACCGGTCGCTGGAGTTGGAATAAGCTTTGCTGCACCCAGGCACCGGACACGAGTAAGGTTTTTCGCCTAAAAAAGAAAAATGATAGTCAGCTTTCTATGTTGTGACATGTAGATGGTGTTATTTCATTCTAAATTACTGAGTTGAAGAGTTATTTATATTATTTTACAGTCAAACTAATATCCCCATCACGCTTCGACCGTTGTGCTCTCCGGCTTTCTTTAGGTATCTGTCGACCCGAGTAACCTTCAGGGGATGTTGCTCTGTATCTTATGCTTACACTTTGGGGGCAGAGTGCTCACATTCTGCTCTCCGGATCTAGAAATATCTTGTCTTGGTTAATCGTTAAATTATTACTAGTTTTGTTTATACTTAGTCTGAATATATTCGTGTTTCCCATACAACTACATGGACAACGAAATGAGAACAATTTAATCCCGTAGATTGAATAAAGTGATAAGTTAAAAATTTCTCGAAGTTTTAACCTGATCGACAGACACCTGAAGAAGACCCAAAGGCACAAAGGCCGAAACGTGATCGTAATAACGAAGATGAAGACATTAGTTTGAATGTAAATCATGCAAATAAAGATCGTTGTATATATTATGTTTTATTTTAGATTTAAAAACTCGTACAGGAAAAAGAATTAAACGAAATGTTGTAATAAATTGTCATAAATTACCGTATTTCTCATTATATAATACGCACCTAAAATTTTGCAAGCAATACTTAGAGGGGAAAAAGTACCCCTCCTCACCCCACCACAATTTCCATGAACCTCATAGACCTTCCCTCAATAGAATTTAAGTCCATTTGTAGGTGACTATATATTCACCTATTGACCTACTTAAGAAAATCCTACAATAAAACTTATAAATACTATCGCATTATCATACACAGATGACCTGTTTTTACTAGCTTGCTTAGGATTCCTAGTCTAATTGACAAACTACAGAATTGTCGAAGCGGTTCAAGCTTAACATCCTATCACTCATGGAACCTCATAACCTGAATCCTTGTTGTTAGACTTGAGAACCTATGCAGAGCAGGGTGCAGGACAACTAAACACCGCCGACTGAGCAATAAAAAAATTTATTTTTAATAAAGTAAATTGACATATAAAAAAAATATTCAATTAAACACTTGTTCTTAATAATTTTTTAATAAAGTAAATCGAAAAAAGAAAAACAAAATAATTAGTTCTTTGTTTTTAATTATTTTTAATAACGTAAATTGTAATGAAATTCTACAATGTTTTTATAAAAATAATTTAATAATTTACGATTTACTTTATTAAAAAAATAAACTTCTTTACAATTTACTTCATTAAAAATAATAAGAAAAAAAACTTTCATATTTTACATAATGCCTTTTCAAATGCCTTATTTGAAGAAAAATATTAAATAATTAAGGTTTTAATCTTTAATTACTTTATTCAGTTACAAAAAAAAAAAAAGGGTTGTTTTTCTGGTGCTGAGTTGTCCCGGCGCTCAGTCGGCGGTGATGAGTTGTCCCTTCCCGTGCAGATGATACAACAGGTTTAGGGAAACGCATCCAAAAGTCAAGATGATCGGAACTTTAAAGCAGGTCTCTATTCTGACCTAGCTCTAACAGCTCAGTCTCAGATACCCGTTTAGTATTGTGTTATCATCACTATTTATAGCCTTGACTCTTCACCAGTCACAATGAACAATATCCCTCTCGATGGAGTTCCATGCTTTTGAACTTCCGTTGGGCCACAAGTTCACTCCAGACCTCGTGGAACCCGTATATACAATCAATCGCTAAAGATGCTGGAAAAATTGTCAGTTCATTCTATCGCTCCAAGAATAAGGATCTGCAATGCTATCGATGTTGACCTGGCATCTCGACTTCAGTCACTTTCTCACAGATGTAATGTGGCTACCCTCTCTTTTCTACAAATATTTTCTGACGAGCATTTTCCTTGGTACCTGAATTTAAGCCTGCTACTAGATTGGCATCTAGGTCCCACCGTTTTACAGTCAAAATAGATAAATGGTTTCTTTTCTCGCACTTCCTGCCTGTGGAATTCCTTTCCGTTTACTTACTTCCCTGGAAACTTCAGTCTTCAAAAATTGGCTTCAACCACGACCTCCAGACGTCTTCAGCATCTCCTGTAACTCATCTGGACGGTCTCTTTGTCTAAGTTGGTGAATGCTGCCATAATCTTTGCCTTCAGTTCATCTTTGCTGTTACAAGGAGTTTTATTCGTCTCTAGCTCAACTGCGCTCCATACATGATAATCAAGGAGGTT
Organism: Acanthosepion lycidas; assembly: GCA_963932145.1. Lineage (NCBI taxonomy): Eukaryota > Metazoa > Mollusca > Cephalopoda > Sepiida > Sepiidae > Acanthosepion > Acanthosepion lycidas. Next base: position 24,611,368 of record OZ010588.1, on the reverse strand, counting down.
GGAGTCTGGTCGAGTTAGGCAGCTAGATGTAAGTGGTGATGTGGTCGCAGAAATTGTCTGACAGCCACGACTGGCTTCTCATGTTTGTATAGTATATAGTCCTGTTGCCAGACATGGGTCTTCCAGCTACCACCTTCCTGATCCAGGGCAGCGTGTGGAGTCTGAGGCCCTAACCAACAAATTCGGGTATTCTTTTCTCGCCAGAACGATCAGAGTGAGTTTTCCGAGCTGTCGTACTTCTAATAACTACAACATCAATCGCCATCTTCTATCTTCTTGAATCAAATTCATCTTTCTTTCCTATACCCAGTCTTTTCTCTAACTTTCACTTTATGTAACCCCCTGCGTATTAGTGGCATTCCAGCCTTGCTTGGGGTGAAATGATTCAAAAAAATTTTTTTAAAGTCTGACTGCTCCTGTCATACTCTATCTTAATAAGAGTTAGAATAGACCAACAATGAAGTATGGCTGTTATAACTGAGCTGCAGCTGCACAATCTTTAATAGCCACTGTTCAGCCTTGACAGAGCTCAAGATCACTTACACAGTCTTTTAGAGGTTGACATTCTGCATTCTGTAATTTCTATTCTCCAGGCGCAACGTTGAAAGCCTTTTGATACTCTAACGCTATTCCCATGGCAAAACTTTAGCTATATTCTTCATTTCCACCAGCGCAGAATATTACAGCTAGGACACGCCATGCCACTTCGACACACTTGGATCATCTTCATTTCCCCCATATTCCAAATGTAAGAAAGATAGCTTTTCCCCCAGATACTGCCACTTTGTAGAACAAACTCCCTTCTCTAAACACTTCAGTCTTGATGTCTTCAAGACGAAGATGTCTTCACTTATAGACTTCACTTCCTACCACCTTAAGTCCTGGGTATGACGGTAAACTACATCTAACAGCAAGGCCTCTGATCAGGAGATTGGTGTTTTTGAGGAACGTGCAACCACCTCTTAATTGCTATTGTATCAGTTCCACCCTGACCCGAGTCGCTAGCACCTTTTAAGGTCTTAGCTTTGGGAAAATAGTGAACCCCCAAACAAAACACTATGAAAGTATAAAAATATATTTTTTAGTAAAAATACCAGTATTATATAGTGAAATTGTCCTCACTACTTATTTATAGTAGAATTACCAACAATATATATTATCTAAGCCATATAATTACGTTCAAAATGTATTTAGGTGAAGCCATAGAAGTGCGTTCAAAATGTATTTAGGTGAAGCCATATAAGTGCGTTCAAAACATTCAGATTTCTGTATTAAATAACCCATATAGAAGGTTATGCCACTAAACAAAATCAACCAACCAAATCCGTTTATCTCATTAGTCATTTGCTTCGCTCTAATGCACTTGGAAAATGCAAGAAATCCTTCTTCCTTCAGCTATAGGTTAAATAGTAGAGCAAACTGTCTTGAGGCGGTAACCAGTCTAGAAGGAAAATTCTGCATTCAAAAATCATTACCAAGAGGTATGGGCTTCGTTATAATGTCTTCACTTATGCGCACTATTGCTGCTATGGCTGCAGTATATGGGATGACCCCACCACGGAACTCGTGAGGGCGATGCTGTGGAGTCTTCTGCTGATGTCGCAGAAAAAGAACTTGATAAATAAGCAATTTCACATTACTATAAATGTTATTTTTAGTTGGACGTGTTTGAATTTTACCTTTTTTCTTAGGTTGTGATATTAATATCAACCGGCCTAGATTCTATGTATGAGATACTACTAATGACGTAATTTTCTGTAATTTTAAAATTACTTTCTACGTCCTTGATATTGGTGTAACCTAAGGAAGATTACTGAATAGAATTAATTACACGAAGGTTGGTAATGAACGATAATACTTAGGACACGAACAACACATATAAGATTCGCCAGCGGCGCGTAGAGGAAATCAACTGCTAGAAGTGAGTGAAGTGAATTCCACAATGAATCTCCAACTGCAGAATATCTACCAACCGTCCCACGCGGTCAGATGTGGCACAAGGCAGAATTTAATGTCGGGTATCCGAAAAATTCCCCGTAGACTCCGTATAAAACGGGATCGGGTAGCTGTTTCCCGAGAGGAGACTCTACCCTTCGACATAGCCTCGCCGGGATCCTCTCTGCTCGGAGGCAAAGACTTTGACCAGCACAGCTGGAGACGAATCTCCGACTGCCCCATGAGGTCAGATGTTTTAATGTGGGTATCAGAGCCCGTAGAAACGGCCAAAAGTTCCCCGTAGACCCCGTATAAAACGAGGTTGTGTAACTGTTTCTCGGGACGAGACTCTACCCTTCGACATAGCCTCGTCTGGGCATCTTGACCAACACAGCTGGAGACGAATCTCCAACTGCAGACCAATATGCAGTATTTACTGCTGTATTTATGCGAATGGGGACATACCTATTATCGTCCGTAGGTATGCTACAGAGGATATTTTTGCCTACGTGATGTCATTTCATGTTCACTCCTGATGAACTAGAGTGCGTAGATTTCTCTATTTGATTCAGGATTTGAACTCAGGACCACTAAGTCAACGCAACACCTATATGCACTACGACAACGTCCCGGGGGACATCAATGGTATATTTTTGGAGGTGTTTTTTTTTTGTTGTTTTTTTTTGTTGTTTTTTTTGTTTTTTCTATCCGATTGCTGATAGTTTCGATGTTTGGTTATCAATGCTGGTTCGATTATTTTTTCTTATTTTATATAATCGTATTGTCCAAATAATTCTACTATTGTTCTCATCTTTGTTACAGCTGTTATCGACGTTTCACTAAAGTACATTCTAGATATATATTCAATAGATAAATGTTTATTGACAATACATCATCTGATAAATGAAAAAAAATATTTTTAAAAAATAAAAGCTATATATACTGAATGCCAAGTTTTTTCTATCGACACACTTTTAGATTTGTAGATGTATATAAACTTGTCTATAAACTTATATATATGTAGATGTATATAAACTTATATATATATAGCCAATAAACACCTCTAAAAATCAAAATTGGTATTTAGTGAAATTACACAAAAAAATACAGGCAAAATTTTATCGAATGAATGGACCTTTGCGTCCAAGACAATTCGCAATATGCCACAAGACTCACATGTGTTAAGTAAATGTGATAATGTAATACTTTCCAACTTGATGTATTGAATTATATATATATATATATATATATAATTACCTAATTGTCGCAATTTCTCGAATTGAGGAATCGGAGAGCCGAGTTCGAATTCCAGTCAAATCTATTACATTTATTTACGTTTTAATACCATTGGGAAAGATTTTCATCCTCTTCTTCTCCCCCACCCCAGCTATGGGTAAATAGCTGGACAGACCGCATAAAGACATGGTAACCTACTGCGGGAAAGAAAATCTGCCTTGTCAGTCATGTATCACAAGATACATGATCGCCTAAGCGTGTAACACGCATGGCACATAACAGACTGAATTGTCGCAAACTACAAACTTCTATCCTTTCTTGTTATCCCAAGTCAAACCTTTTCTCTTCTGTTTATATCACATAACTCATCTCATTTATCATTGCCATTTTGAATTTTTGGCTTACCCCTTATTTGATTTTTTTTTTTTTAAGAGATGTTTTAATCATGTTCTTTTGTCAGTTTCGAAAATTTCCTTCGTCTCTGTTTTTGCTTTGAAGAATGATTTTTTCTTTCTTCTTCTGATCACTATATTTTAACCGTACACAAGCCTTTACGGAACTGCATCAAAATTATTCGTTTTAAACTGTTCAAATATAAACCTGTTAAGAGCTGCATTTCTACCTAATGTCTGCTCTTGTTGCGTGGCGTAAGATCTCAAGAAAACGAGATCTCGCCGATTTGAGATCATACACCGATCAAAATTTCATTCCCTTGTAAAAAGAATTCTATCTTCAATATATGCACCAAGAAGAACCGACACAATATCTTAAGTTTCATAATATATTTCCCGGTTTAAACAGCCAAATTATCCAAATCGTGTAATGATGAAAGGAAAAAAGATAATTTAGGCCTTTAGTAATGGTACCAACATTCATACTCTAGCTTCTAGCTTCAAAGTCCATTCAAGAACCATCAAGAGAACGAGGAATAAGTTTTAAAAAGAGGGAAGAGTAGAGAGGGAAACTGAATCAGGAGGTTAAAACAGATGGATCATCATTTCAACTTAGAACTAAGGAGATCAATTAGAAAAGATCCAACTCAATCCATAAGACGTTTAGCACGTGAGTGAGGAGTTTCTGCTATTGGCACTCCAAAGAGTAGTGGAAAAAAACTTGAAAATGAAATCGTACGTAAAACCTGTGAGGCACCTTGTTAATCCAGCACAAAAAGTTAGAAAGGATGAAGATCAACTTGAATAAGTTGGAAAAGGATTCTGAAATTATATATATATTAATTAGTCATAGCTAAGGATCGGAGATAGATATATATATATATATATTAATTAATCATAGCTAAGGATCGGATATATATATATATATATATATATATATATATATATATATATATATATATATTAATTAATTAATTAATCATAGCTAAGGATCGGAGATATATATATATAATTTCAGAATTCTTTTATTTGAATCGTTCGGATCCTTAGCTATGATTAATTAATAATGTGCATGTCATTTTCGTTTATGATCGATTTCATCAAGATATTTCTGTTAAGCTTATAGAATAATTATACATTCTTATTGCTCAAGGTAGAGTCCAATAGTGTTATAAAAATCTCGGAAACTTCCAGTAAATTATCTTTAATCATATCTAAGATACAACGGTTCATATATATATATATATATATATATAATCATGTACGTGTGGGCATGTAATATAAATTATATATTAAGGGAATAGTCGTGTTTGAGTAAATATCCCTGCTGCTTGTATGTTTTGTTCGCTTCTTTAACATCTACCAGCTTAGATACTGAAATTCTTATTAAATAAAATGCGCCTTTCGACAGGAACTGAGCCTGTATTCCCTGGAGAAAAAACACTTTCAAACTAAGCTCGCTTTACCACTAACCTACGAGAATGCAGTACAGGCCCATTTTCTTTAATAAGACTTTCAGTTACTAGGCCGGTAGATGTTTATTTCACTAATTGAAATAAATCAGAAATGTCTACTCAAACACGTGTACCAGCTACCGTATGTATTTATGTATAATGCGAGCCTTTGAACTTTCTTTTTTTTTTTTTTTTTTTTTTTTTTTTTTTGCATTAATTTAAAAACATGACACCGGTATACAGTGCAACCGGTTACCGAACTTTTTGAGTTTTTAACCTCTTAGTTGCGTATAGTGCGACCCCATATTTTTACATAAAAAACTGATCCTAAAACTCACACTATACATAAATATATATAGATAAATAGTGTATGACATAAATAATGAGACATACATAATATACTAGCTTAAAAGCCGCCCTATCGGCTAGCTTCTGAGGAGAGCTCTTGATTGAGCCTTCTAAAAGAGTTTGTGAGTCCCTAAGTCTTTGCATATTCTCAGCATTGGAAGCTCTTCTGGCTGCCATTTAAGCTGGCTTTTCATTTGCACGGGATTTTCTTTTCCTCGCTGCAGCCTTGGCTCTTTTGATTGCAATCTGGTCCTCTGTTGGCAGAGATTTCTTTTTGCGAGGCTTACTGCTGCCGTATGCGATAGGCAACAATAAACTACAGAAGAACTCAAAACTGATCGCTGCATTTAAGTAGTGCATTAATATTTAAGCTTACCTTTTAAAAGATCAGCGATAATTCTTCTGCCGCCACTTAATTTAAAAATAATTTGATGTACGTAGGTCCTTACTTTCCGTGCAAACAATTATTTTTTACTTAATGCGTGACTTTCGCAATTAATTTTCAATTATTCCCAGATTTATTTCCAAGTTATTATCCTACAAAATGATTCGTCGCAAAATATCGCATAAAAAATCTCCCAAAACAATCGCAGTAATGAAAACTTGTGAAACCAAAATTTCAGGATTGAGGGTCTGGATCCGACCCGGAATGTCGTTAATTTACTCAGTCTGTCTGATTCTAAAATGGTATATGTTGGGTTACGACATCTAGAAGTAAAGTTAAAAAAAAAAGTGTATCTCAGACATTCGCATTAATTTATATAGAAGGACCTATTGTACTTACCTGTATGAGATCTGTTGTGAATTTTGAGGTTTTCCAAGCGTGAAAAACATTTGCCACAAAGGGGACATTTGTGTGGTTTTTCATTGGTATGTGTTCGAATATGAATGAGCATTTTATACCTGAAAAACAAAAGGCGAGAAAAAAAAAGAACAATGCTAAACGCTGACCTATTTGTGATGGAATTGTACAGTGTGAGAATAAAGAATATTTATTTCAGTTGATATCGTTTCAGCTTATCAGTTTGACAAAAACAGCAAGTCGATGTCACATTAAAAAAAGTCGTTTCATAGTTGGTGTTAGTATTTGAATATGAAAAAAAACTATATGAACAATTTGCACCAGACGATCAGATAACTTTACAACTATGGAACTGTTATAATTCGACCTTTGATTTTTAGCTATTTAAACCAATTCGACTGTAGATCAAGCATATTTCTTTTTAATCATTAATCTATTAAATGCCTTGTGTCTAACACAACCTTTGACTTTGAGCCATTAAAACTTCACAATTTGTGGCATAATACATGGGTTTGAGTAGAAAACCCTTTTTTAAGAGTAAATGTTATAACCTAGGGAAGATTACTGAATAGAAAAATCAAACGAAAGTTGGTAATGAACGATAATACATAGGACAAAAAAAACACATAAGATTTGCCAGCATCGCGTAGAAGTAGCAGTCTACTAGAAGTGATTCAAGTGAATTCCACAATGAATCTCAAGCTGCAGAATATCTACCAAACGTCCCACGCAATCAGATGTAGCACAAGGTCGAATTTAATGTAGAGTATCCGAGCCCGTAGGCTCGGCCAAAAATTCTCCATAGACTCCGTATAAAATGGGGTCGGGTAACTGTTTCCTGAGACGAGACACTGCCCTTCGAGAAAGCCTCGTCTGGGGATCCTCTACCCGGAGGCAGAGAGTTTGACCAACACAACTGGAGACGAATCTCCAACTGCAGACCAACATAGAGTATTTACTGTTGTATTTATGTGAATGGGGACATAGCCATTATCGTCCGTAGATATACTACAACAGTAAATATACATCTACCGGCACGTCCATTCGAGAGCCTTAATAAAGTTACAATTTCTTTTAGACTCTAACGCACAATCCGGTAGACTTATTTCAAAACAGTAACTTCTGGGAGGAGGTAACCCCAAGATCCCCGGCAAGCCATTGAACTATCCTGCCTTGAATGTCACCATGAACCACAACCTGACCTGACCTGTGAAGAGGAACACTTCTCCCCAACCCACCTGTGTCAAACAGCCATCGGCCAATCGCCTGAGTGTAGGAGCTTCGCCTAAGAGATCAGCGGCTTAGGAAAGGTATAAATTGATCTCTTTCCCCTGGGCCCTACATTCTTGGTTGGCAAACAGTCTAGGAGAAAGAACACTCTGAATTCAAACCATCTGCTGCCTTGTTGATCTTGCCTCTTTAACTTCTTTGAGAGGAGGGACACGGTAACCTTAACATCCACTGTGCAAAAGGAACCGACAAGGCATTGCGCTATTTTGCTTTGAATGTCACCATCAACCACAATTATGAGATGGAGGGGAGTGGTAACTACACAATGGCACATAATGCGCTAATTAAAAGAAACTGGAATTGAACATTTTGTCTTATAATTCGAAATGACACTTTGAAATGTATTAGAAAATAATTTAAGTTGGGACGTTGACGTGAATATTAGGTTGACTCGTAAATAATTTCCTTTTTTTTATTATCTACTCAAGTCTTCAAAATAAAGAATAATTACATTTCACTAACTTATGTAGCCGCCATTATTTGCAAGGACTTGTTGACACTTATCAAGCAGTTCTTTGATAGCTTTTGAGTAAAATTCCGTAGGTTTTGGTGTGAAAAAGTTTTCGACGATCTCTTGAATGTGCCTTTCATTGGGGAAAGTTTTACCTACCAAAAAGCATTTTGCAGCGATCAAAAAACAATAATCGGTTGGTGTCAAAGTCAGATCAATATGGCGGCTGGGGTAAAACAGACCAACCGAGAATCCAAAACTTTTTTCTGTTTTGTTCTTGCTGTAATGCTGCATTGTGTGTTTATGGAACAGAAGATTTTTCTATTTACGAGAACGGGGAGCTTTTCGACCGAACTTTCATGGACACGTTTCAGCTGCTGGACGTATAAATGTGCATTTAGCTTTTCATTGTGTTTTAAGTACTCTTAATTGTTAGTTCCAATCACTATAAGAATGACTGAAAAAGATACTCCTCTCCAAATTTATAGTCAAACCGCAGTGGATACATGCCGGGATTTCTTCCTAGCCAATAAAATAGACCACTTCTCGGTCTCATCCGTTACGTCTTTGTTCTTTCATGTCGTGGTCAGAAGGCTGCGATCACTTGTATGTATCCCCTTTTGTGTGTTAACATCATTCTTAATTTGTGAACTTTTTACCTTATTACTGATTCAGTGTCTACATTTGGCATATATATATATATATATATATATATATGACTCCAAAATTCGCTTGAGGATGAAAGGGAACTAATGTTTTTAATTTAATTACAAAATTAAATTCGATTTGAAACATGGTTATTACTGTGTAGCGAAAAACCATATTTTCAATCAGTTAATTTATAATATATATGTGTGTGTGTGTGTGTGTGTGTGTGTGTGTGTGTGTATAGAAAATGTATTAAATCCGACAGATTTTTAATTTATTTGGTGAAACGATTTTTTTTAAAAATGGCTACTCATATTTGCGTAGATGCTCTATTTTCATTTATTAAACATTATGTATATTTATTTACATCTACTGGCCTGAATATTTGAGAAATCTTGTTAGAAAAATATGGAGGAGCCATATTTATCTAACAAGATTTTCCCAATATTCAGGCTAGTAGATATAAATAAATATACTGTTTAATAAATAAATAAAAACAGACCTTCTACTCAAATATGAGTATACATTTAAAAAATAACGTTTAAACAAATATATATATATATATACATACATACATATATATATATATATATATATATATATATATTGAAAATTTAAATGAGAGCGTTTTTTACTAATATGGCAGTTTAAAAATTTTTTTGCTGTAGGAGTTTATCTGTCAATGTGGCATGAATTAAATAGTTCACTAAGTAGATTTGAATAATGTTTCAGTTGTTAGCCCGAAAATTTACACGTCGGATCAGTTCTTTTAAATCAAATATGTGGTGCAGTTTAATTTATATTACAATGAATCATTCACACAAAAAGTAAATTTATATATTTCTGTTTATAGGTTATTTTTATGAATATACTTATTTGAGTAAATGTTCTGTTCTTTAATTAAACACTATTAATCACATTTACAGGACTGGATGTTCGAGAAATTTCATAGACAATATGCGTTCTCTGACAGGAATCGAACCTGCATCCCATACGGAACCACCATCCTGTCTTGCGTGCTATGATGCTTCATACACGGAACTGCCGGTTAAGCAAAGTCCAAATTACTGCTTTTAAAACAGGGATTGCTGCCCAAATCATATATATATTAGGTTGGTGCAGAAATAATGACGTAATAATGTCGTTTTTTGACGTTAAAAAATACGTCAAAAAATTACGTCATTATTTTTGCACCAACCTAATATAATTTGGGCAGCAATTCTTCTGTTATACAAGTTTCATTAAAGATGCCTGACAAGGTACTGTGATTAAACATTTTATTTAATTTTTTTTGTGTTCGTATAAGTGATTTTTTTCTGGATATAAAGTGTGTAAAAATTGTCCGAATGTTCTATAGATCTGAGAGCTTTCGGCCATTCTATTAGAAATAATCGATGATGTTTTCTGTGTTTTTAACTGAATGTGTAGATTTCTTTGTGTCTAGAGTGATGGCAATGTTTTTATTTTCCAAACACGGTCAGGAGATTGTCGCCGTGTTCATAGTTGATATTATTGAGTGTTAGCGTTTTCTTTTTATTATTAGTGCTTCTCTTATTTTTCCTCTTCTTTTAGATGAGGTTATTATATTTTTATTTTCTACATGATATTTTCTTTCTATTAATTTTTGCTCTGTTCTTTTCTTTCTTTTGTTATAATTTATTGGAAACTTTGCCAATTCTATTTGTTGGATATTTTCTGAAGGTTACATTTAACCATAGCCAGTTACTCTACATAAACAATCTTCCGACTATCTCACCACATGCACAACATTAGCTTTCTTTCGTGGAGCTCAAATTTTCGGGTCGGTTGTAGTGATTTGCTCTTGTTAAACATTTTGCATTAAACATTGTTGTATACAACCCATTTTTCATCGCTTATTATTACATATTTAAGCAACATCATTACAATTGACTCCCCCCAAAATCGAAACTACTTATGACTCAACCTAATATTATTCAATTCATATATAACATTTCAATGAAACTAAAATAACTTTTAACATCAGCACCTCCCCTCCGTCCTTGGTATGACGATAAACTACATCCGACAGCAAGGCCTCTGATCAGGAGGTTTGAGGAGCGTGGAATCACCTCTTAATTGCTGATGTTCCCAGGTCCACCCTGACCAGGGGTGGTAATACCTGTTAGGGTCCCAGCTATGGGCAAATAGTTAAACCCCAAACTAGGGTTAAAACGTTTACAAATAGGTTTTATCACCAGCAATACATTTTTGGAAAAAATATTACCAAAAATACTTTTTTTTTTTTTTTTTTTTTTTTTTTTTAAATATTACCAGCAATAAAAATCTTGTCGACATTAAATAACCCATTGAGATGTTGATATTCCGTAAAACAAACCAAACCAAACTTAACATCCCCCTCCACGTGATTGTTCGGGAATGTTCTTACCTGGCGTTAAATCCTTTCCCGTCCCTGGGACAACCTTCCCACTTGCACTGATACTCAACCTCTGACCTTCCGACGCACACGTGCTTCTCATTCACGTGACCGACCAGCTGGTCCATGAAGACGAACTTCTGGTTGCAATCGGCCCACTGACACCTGTACATGTCTTCCTGGTTGGATTCGTTAGTTGCGGCGGGGTAGAAAACGCTGACGTACGTGCACGGGGAACAAGTGTCCGGTGTGAGTGGATGAATCTGCAAAAGAAATCAGAGATCAGGTATATAATGTGAAAAGCAAATCGAATGATTTTTCCGACACGTTCAATGGTGTCATTTTAATGTCCTTCATATTAATTAATATTTATTTAGCCCGGCTTAGATATGCCACAAGGATCTAGCATATTGCAGGATGTGCGGGTGACACAGCAGTCATCGGCGTGAGAAGTGGAATCTGTTGTTGCTCACTTTCGTACTAATGCTCTCGGGGAAGGCATGAATACATCTCTTCTCACTTCACCTACGGGTTAAATAACAGGATAGACTATGCTCTAATGTTTTGGTTAGCAGCCAGTCTAGGAGAAGAAAAGCTTTGAATTCTAAACTGACAAAGACAACAAGAAAACCACTCTGCTATATTTCCCAAGAAATCATGGTAATTCTCAGATAAGTAAAAGGTATGACGTCACAATCCCGCTCTCAGTTACCGGGCAAATCCGTGGTCGATCCCTCCTTCAAGCCTTGGAGTTGATTGCCCCGATCTTCAATCCCACTCTACCCACGTTGGGCCGGCGAAGACCGGGTCGTATGCTAAACGTCGCTGATCCGGTAGCTTTGCTGAGATGACGCCACAAGGAACAAAGTAAGAGACGGCTGTGTAACAGCTTTATATCAAAGGTTCATACAATGAACGTTCTACTCACTAAATTAACAACATGCAGATTTTCAGCGCCTTTCCCCTTATACCCTGTGACACTACGTTTAGCCACATTCGGTAAACTCGTACAAGGCTGAAGTCTGACTTTCTTTCACTATATGATTTCTTCTGTCCGACCATTCAGTTATATTTGGCAGTCTAGAACTTGGCCGGAGTCTAAGTCTTTTCCGAAGAAGCTGCGCGTGGTTTGGCAAAGCGGTTCTTGAACCAACTGTCAACATATATATATATATATATATATATATATATATATATATATATATATATATATATATCTCAAACAGCACCTTGAACTGTGCAGTCCCTTCATCTTGTCTCTCGCCTGTATTTATGGACACTTGCGCAAACCTAGCTCGAGGCATGAAGTGGTTAAAATATCGATCCGCCCAGCTCCTTCCATCACGCGCGGGTGCCCCTCACTATCACCACCCGAAGGGTGCAGGCAATTCCTCATCCTTCCTTTAAATTCTATCTGGGCCTTTACCTAACTCTTTGTCTCCTGATCAAACCTGTTCTCGTGGTCTAGCCCAAATTGCTAGATTCAATTATCATTCAAAATTTCCATCAGCGGAGAATTCTTATCGCATCCTTGTGGGGTCGGTTTCATCTAGGATTTGTCACCTATCGCTTCCCCTCGCCAGTTCTTTGATCAACGTGACAAAAAGAGACAATTCTTTTGTTTTAATAAGTTTTATCGCGTCTTAAGCAGACGAAAAAAATATATAACTACAATTCTATTTTTGTTTTTCTTTCTTATCAACTGACCGAATTTTGGCTAGAGACTTGCTGTTAGCCTTCGTGGGTGACCTTACCATTACCCACTTCGTTCAATGAGTGGCCCACTGACGCTTTATCTCGTTCCCTAGTTGGCCTGTGAGGTCGTTAAAAAATAATCTATTCTTCCGCGCGGGGTCGATTGTACACTTAAGAAAATACCATCATTTAATATTAATTTGGCCAAAAACAGATGGCTTCTACTCTAGTCGTCGTCGGCATCCCAACCCGCGGGTGGAGAGAGAAAAGAAAACAAATATATTTGCCTTTCATTTTCCTTGTTTTGTTATCAGTATACTTTCAGTCTATTGAAAAACAAATTAAGTTTGCAGATCTTGTTTGATAAGTATTGTTTCACGGCAGAATATTAATATAATTTGCGAAAGGGTGACAGTTATCAATGTAAGTTTTTCATCTTATATAAGCTTAATTATATTATTAAATAGATTAAATTCGACAATTATTTAATATATTTTCTGTGTATAGGCTATTATTAATAGGTACAATTTATTTATTTGAATACTGTTTTTCAAATAAACATTATTAATTAAAATTACCGGCTTGAATGTTCGAGAAATTTCGTAGAAAATTTGCGTCAACAGGAATCGAACCTGCGTCATATACAGAAGCGTCTACTGATCTGACCTACTATACCATATATGTGCTAGAACCTGTATCCTATACGGTTATGTATAGGATACATGTTCGATTCCTATTGGAGAACGTATATTTTCTACGAAATTTTTTGAACATTCAGGCCAGTAACTGTAATTAATACTGTTTATTTAAAAAACATAGCATTTACGTAAATAAATTGGACCTCTTAAAAATAACGTATAAACAGAAAACTTGATTATATTATTTACACACTCAATTTAACGGACTTTATCACAGAAAGACTTATGGCCATATCACATTAAAACACCGGTTCTCGTATGATAACTGAAGTTAAAAAAAAAAAAAAACTTCGAGCCTGGTGGGCAACTGCTTCGGAATGTTTGGGTGTGTGGGTGGTGCAATGAATAAAGACTCGAAATTGGAAATCTGAGAACCGAATTCGAATTCCAGTCGGTTTCGTTCTACCCACCTACGTGCAAATATTCATTACATATTTTTATTTGCTTTTGAAAATCTATTTTAATCATCGTAAATATTAATTGGAAAAACCTTTAATGTTATTGTATTTTTATACATCGCCACCACAAAAATTGTAGATATGGGTTTTGTTAGAACTTCATAGAGAAACGTTGGTATTATGTCTGTAGTATGACTAATAAGTGTAAAAGTCTGGTTTTGGTGTCTGGAACAATATTGGTTCGACTGGATTTTGTTCTTTGGGCGGGGGGGGAGATCATGGCTCTCCACAGTTTTCTGTCCTTTATAGCTCTTAATACTTTTAGTCTTTTTCCTGTCTTTCCTAAACCCTGTTCTACAATCCTTTTACTTAAGCTCCTTAGGTAGGTTATGCGTTGTTCTCCTTAGTCCTATGAGTATCAACTTTTCCAAACCTTCTTTTCTCATTATATGCCTTAGAAATTTCATCTCTTTTTCTGATGTTAACTATAAGTGTCTTTTTGGTTGTCATTTTCTTTAGAACTTTGTAGTTGCTCACATATTCAGTCCATAGTATCCTCAGCATGCTTCTATAGAACCATAAGTCTCTTCATCTTTGAGGAGATTGTCCAGAATTCACTGCCATATAGGGGAGCCAATATTATATAACAGTTCAACACTGTTTTCTTTGTTTCTAACGGAATTTTTCTGTTTCTTAATACTTTGCTTAGCTTTAGGAAAACTTATTTCGCTATCCCAATGCGACTTCGGATATGGATGTCACACTTACCGTTCTCTGTTAGTTAGGTTTAAAGTTAAGACTATGATAACCATCCCTCCCTATGCCCTTTGACCTGCTGTCGTATTTGTGCATATTTATACCAAAAATATTTTCATTATGTCTTAATAATGCGGGTTGTTTTTGATCCACTGATTTAAAACAGCGCTTTTTTTAATTAGCTGCATTACTGCCTGGTTTTTAAATAGGACATTTTATAAGATATTTACAAATCACAATTCTCTTAATACATTTTGTTATCTCTCCTACAACACAATTCTGTCAACCATTTTCTCATTAGGTAGGTCAACTCACTCAATATTTCATGTGAGTGTTAGATTTTCCAAGCCCTTATTATGTGTACAAAATATTGTCCTTTTTGTTTCCATTTTCCTTAAGACTTCTTCGTCCATATTATTCTCATCATCCTTCTGTAGAACCACATTTCTATTGCATCAGGTCTCTTCTCTTCATCTGTAATGAAATTATCTAATATTCATTACCTTATTGGCTATTCAGCACTCTTTTCTTTGTTTCAAACGAAAATGTCCATTTCCTTCGTACTTTCTTTATCTTTTTGAATGCATTTCGGCTTTCAGTGTCCCATTTTCTATCCTGTGTTAAAAGCTATAAGTACTACTCTTGAAATGTGCCGATTTCGACGAGGTTTTTTTTTTTTACGTGGCTAACTAGAACTTGGTTTACAAGCGGAGGAATATTTACTTGACAACTGTTAACATGGAAGCAATGCCGATGCGCAGTAATTCTGTGAAAAATGACCATCCAGCTTCTCGAATGCCCACAAATAGACCCTTTTTCAAATGGTTCTAATTGAACAAAAGAGACTGGCGTGCGTCTCACCGTGGCATAACACCTACTTACGCTGGACTCTTTCATCACACTGAACATTATATCTGCATGCGCTACCGTCTAAAGCTTTGGCACAGATGGTTCACTGATATGAGGATTACTAGATCACAAGATGACCGAAAACTTTAAAAAATCTTACCAAATATTTACTAGTTAAAATCGGTACCAAATATCTTGGATGAGGAATCATCCTTATTTATACGTGGACCATGTTATGACAATGTTCATCAGTTGATTGTCGAGCAGGGAATTTCAAACTGAACTATGTCCATGCCCAGAGATATCTCCTTTGGTTCTTATTTAGTACTGTTCTCTTTTTCACTGACTCCAAGTAAATACGGCTCGGTCCACAGATTGAACTTTCAATTACTATGTCAACTTGCTGCGAAACTTTTTAATCAACTAGGCTTTTATCCCGTAGAACAAACTTGAGTGGAGAATTTGGAAACATGCACCAAAGCTGCCAAAATGTGCTGCTGCTGCTACTACTTGTCATGCTCGACAAATCCTTTACTCTTTATTGTTGCTATTGAAGCCTTGCTATCACATCTCTTTCTCTATTTCTTAACAAGCAAAGATGAGAACAATAGCCCGCGTATGAATGACTTTCAAAATGTTGCAATGTTATTTTTCCATCGGTTTACACTTGTGCCATATGATGATAAAAATATAGATTTTATCTATTAGTAAAAGTGTTCAGTATCAGGGATAGAGCGTGTGTAAATATAAGAATTGGGAATTGAGTGGCGATAGTCTGTTCTATGCTGAACCGCAATCTCCAGACCATGTGCGTTGGTTGGTAACTGGGATATTTATATGCTGGTCATTTTATGGGTAGCGAGATCAAGTACTTACTGTTTATATTTTAAAGTATTCGAAAGGCAATTAAGTAAATATAATCATTGGTCAAAACAGTTATTCTATCGCTCGTCTATAATGTTACTTGTTAATTTTTAACTCCGTATTTATTAGTTTTTGTTTTTTTATTTATTCATTAATTATTTACTGTTGATTATTATCATTAAGTTTACTTAGTTGTGGTTATGCAAACATTCAGTAAAGTTTTTTTTTATTTAATTTGTTTATTATTTGCTTTGTTATTTAATGTGTCGGTTTTGTTAAAGTATGTTACATTGTCTGCGTGGTATACAGTGCATATATTTGAGTTTTTTTATTGGTGTATAAGTTTTCAGTTTTCGCTTTTTACGTAACGCGGTAAAAAAAAAAATTCTTCCTATCTACATTTTGGGATAGGTACTGATCGTTTGAAGAGGCACGGTGGAGTAATGGATAGAGGCTCGGATTGAGGAATCGGAGAGCCGAGTTCGAATTCCAATCGAATCTATTGCATTCACTTACGTGCTAGGTATGAATCCTCTTCTCCCCCCCCCACCTATGGGTACACTTACGTGCTAGTAACCTTGGGAAAGGTATGAGTCCTCTTCTCCCCCCCACCTATGGGTAAATAGCAAGACGGGTTCTATAGCTTTGGATGGATGGCAACTGGTCTACCGGGAAAGAAATGGCAACCTACTGCAGGGGAAAAAATCTGCCTCGTCGGTAAGTGTGTCTCACAATAACTGACTGATCGTTTATTTCGTAATTTCTTTTGGTCTGGAAAGGAGATACGTACCCCCCACCCCATCCAAAGACTCGCGAATAAATGACTATTTTCCTAATGAAAATAAATCCTCCAACTCAATAAAAACAAAGTTTTAACGTCAAAATCTTTATTACTAAGAGGAAAGTCCAAAGGATTTTTTATATTTAAATTATAGTTTTTATCCTTTTTAGAACCTTCAAAATTTGAGTTAATTTATTTTCTTGCATCAGCGGGCTACCATAAATTGATATAGGAAATCTTAGATTCTTTTTGCGTTAATTTGGAAATCCTTGTAAAAATCAAATTGTCGGATTCTAATGAAACTTTCAGGATTTATTCACAAATGAATTAAAATATTTTAGAATCTTCTTTTAACATCAGTTACTCCTCACTTATTTTATGAAATTTGAAAAAATTACTTTTTGCAGCGTACAAGTCATCGTAGAATTTAAATCAACAATTTCTTTGGTGAAACAGGAACGCCAGTTCCAGAAAATCTGCTTTGAATCGTAAAAAATGCATTAAAACTAAGATATTATTTAAGAGCTTTTATTTGGCCGTAATTCGAACTCTGCTCGTCGGTATTGCTTTCCAAGTCGCTAACCCTTAAACGAACGGCACATCCGATGCGAGTTAATACGTATTTTATTTAAAGGAAGATTGTGACCCGCCCACCCACTGTGGTCAACAGTTGGCCTAATCCCACCAATCGTGATTTATCTATTTCTTTACTGACCATCGCCTTCTCATCTTCCTTTACAAATCTATCACTTAAATTCAACAATAGTAACTGACCCCCCCGAAACACCGGAACAGGAATATAGGCATTACATAACCACAATACGTTTGGGCTCATAAAGGCATCTTTCTTTCTCTCTCCTTTTTCTTTCTCTCTCTCTCTTTCTTTCGTTCTCTTTTTCTTTCTTTCTGTCTTTCTCTCCCTTTCTGTCTTTCTCTCCCTCTCTTTCTCTCTCCCTTTCTGTCTTTCTCTCCCTCTCTTTCTCTCTCCCTTTCTGTCTTTCTCTCCCTCTCTTTCTCTCTCCTTTTCTGTCTTTCTCTCCCTCTCTTTCTCTCTCCCTTTCTGTCTTTCTCTCCCTTTCTGTCTTTCTCTCCCTTTCTGTCTTTCTCTCCCTTTCTGTCTTTCTCCCTTTCTGTCTTTCTCCTTCTCTCTTTCTCTCTCTCTTTCTCTCTTTCTCTCTCTCTTTCTCTCTTTCTCTCTCTCTCTTTCTCTCTCTCTCTCTTTCTCTCTCTCTCTCTTTCTCTCTCTCTCTTTCTCTCTTTTCTCTTTTTCTCTCTTTTCTCTTTTTCTCTTTTTCTCTCTTTTTTTCTCTGTTCTCTTTTTTTCTCTGTTCTCTTTTTTTCTCTGTTCTCTTTTTCTCTCTGTTCTCTTTTTCTCTCTGCTCTCTTTTTCTCTCTGCTCTCTTTTTCTCTCTTTTTCTCTCTTTTTCTCTTTCTCTTTCTTTCTTTCTATTTCTCTTTCTCTCCGTTTATTTGTGACACAGTTACATTTCTCTCCTTAATTTTTGCATACAAGTATTTCAGATGAGTTTCATATTACTTATGACTAAAAGCGCCTATTGTGCTTTTAAACATTCAGCCTTCTTAGTCAGTAAAATGACTGATAGGGGACAAGTCGGTAACAATGAAATGAAACAAGGGAAATAACTTCGCGAAGCAAGGTTACGTGTGGGAGGCTTTCCGTGAGTCATTGCTATTTAAATATTTCCATATCTTCACGCGAATATTATTATTCCATATATGTTAATACAATGAGAACATTGATAAGACATGTTTACAGTTTTACTCCATAAACTGCCACACTACTATTTACAGTAACTCAGATTTAAGGAAATCATGTTGGCCATTATGCTAACCGAAGCTAATAGTCTTTCGTTCAATGACCAAGACAGGCTAGTTTCGGCTTCGAGGTGTCTATTTATCTTGCTTCAATTATTCATTTAAAGATTTACAAATTATTTCTTATATTATTGCTTTTAAACGAATACTGGAAAAGTATATATTCATAAAATTTATACAAGTATATTAAAACAATGTGTGTAGGGAGTGAGGATAAGAAAAAATATTACTGACCGTAAATTGATGGCTTGGAAAATATGAAAAAAAGAACCAGCAACAAAAAATAAAACTGACTCTTCACAGCTCAATCGAAGACAAACCATATGTATACAACAACAAAACTCAGTGAACAGAAGAAATATTACCAAAGAATTAGGATGCTGAATAATAGATTAGATTGATACGCATCAGTCTTTCTTTAGAAACAATGAAAAGCGTACTGAACTGTTATGTAATACGAGTCTTCCTCTATGACATTAAATGCTGAACAATCTCACAGATGAAGAAATGACTTGGTGACAGAAATGTGGTTCTACAGAATGATGCTGAGAATACTGGAGAACGAATATGTGAGCAACAACGAAGTTTTAGAGAACATGAAAACAAAAAGGAAACTTAACATCAGGAAGAGACAGCTAAAATTTCTCGGACAATGAGGAAAGAGGGTTTTGAAGCTTTTATACTCACAGGATAGATTGAAGGGAAGAGAGCCCTAGAAAGGCAAAGTATAAACTACCTGGCGAGCTTGAGCAAATGGATGGCGGAGCAAGTTTTGGGAGAGATGGCAAAAAGATAGAATATAATAGGAGCTCCAAAAGACAGAAAATTGTGAGCCATGTTCTTCGACGTCCCGAAGAAACATGGCACAAAGAAGAAGCTATTCCTTCATTTTACAGTGGGAAGATTTAGATTTTATATACAGGGTATCCAGCACTTTCAAATACTAATCTGAATGTACTCTTCTGACGACTGTGAAAAAAAAATGATTCAAGAATAAATCAGAATGTTTGCTTACATTATCACTAAACCATTTTATCGGTAATTTTTATATATTTTTCAAAATCATTTTACCCCAAGCAAGTCGGTAATGCCACGAGTACGCAAAGGATTCACTCATTTATGTGCCGTACGTAATACGCACTTAGGCGATCATGTATCTTTCCCGCAGTAGGTTGCCATTTCTTTTCTGCGGTAGACTAATTGCCATCCAAGGCTATAGAACCCAGTTTGGCCTGCTATTTTCTCATAGCTGGGTGAGAAGAAGAGGATTCATAACTTTACCAAGTGTATTAGCACGTAAGTGAATGTAATGGATTCGACTGAAATTCGAACTCGGCTCTCCGATTCCTCAATCCATTACTACACCGTGCCTCAGAGTGAAAGAGAATGAGAATGGTGCGATTTAAGGGCAGGACAAAGGAACAGGGTTCGGGAAGACACAAGATGACGATTGGCGTTGTATTTAAATTCATAGAAATTGTAGTCATCAGGAAAGCAAGAAATTGAGAGAGTTCCACAGGTGGAAAGTGCGAGAAAAGAAACTTTTAGAGTAGAAATGGTGATTGGATCTACTTAGTTCAACAGTAAAACGGCGAAACCCAGTTGCCAATCTAGTAGCACGCTTGTAGTCAGGGCACTAAGGAAACAAAGGCTCATCAGAACAATTGCCATGATAATATTTGTAGAAAAGACAGAGGGAAGCCACGTCACATCGTTGAGAAAGTGACTGAAATCGAAATGCCTGATCAGGATCGATTACATTACAGACCCTTCTTCGGAATTTGTCAAGAATCTCGAGATGTACAGCAGGACCACCGAATCAGATATGGCAATAGTTTCAATTCACAGACAAATGGTAGATTTATAAATGTGAAAGATGGATTCAGACAATAAAAAATTTTTGGCACGACACAGTGGCCTAACTTTTCTAGCAGTAGACGTAGCAATTGATTCGATATGGTAGCATCGCTTCATATCAGTTGAAAACGTGAGGCCAAGAAGGTGTACGGCAGGGGCAGGTAACCCTTGGCACGCGTGCCAAACTTGGAACACCGTTGACTTGTTTCTGGCACGCGGATTAGATTCATTAGATTCCCTTTTTGACTTACTTTTATTCTTTCTTCTATCTCGTGCATTTTTATTTTTATTTTCTGCCCTTTACAGATTGTGCGGAATGTCACGATTATCAGCTAAGTAACGATGCCATTCAAATGAAGAGGATGTTAGAGAATTTAAAGAATGCTGGACTGAAAAATTTAGCATGATTGAGGACAATAAAGCCTTATGCATTTACCGTTCAGAAACAATATTTTGTAGGATTTCTTCTGTAAAGAGACATTTTGAAAGTGTTCGTATGAACTTAGACAATAAAACTGAGGAGGAACAAAGACAATTTCTCGTGAACTGAGCAAGACAAAAACAGTCTAATACTTTTATGAACTTTATTTCAGGAAGGCCCAGTTCCAACTTGGTTGCTGCTAGTTTTGAAGTTTTAAAAGTTATTGGCCAACATGGAAAGTCACTCAGAGATGGAGACTATATTAAAGAAGCTTGGCTAGAATGTGTGACATTCCTTTTTGACAATTTTTTTCAAAAAAGGAAAAGATTATTCAGTGCATTAAATATTTGTGAGTAGGAAAATAGTTAAGGATAGGATACTTAAGTTGGAAACAATTGACACAAGTTTTTTTTTATTTATGTTGAAAGTATGGACATGACATCATCAGCTAGGCTCGCTATATTTTCTCGATTTTGTAGGGGAGAGGAAGTAGGTGAAGAGAGGGTTGCCCTCGTAACACTACCTGAGTGTACTGCCAGGGCTGGAATATGTAAAGCAGTTGTGAACGAATCATCTACTCGACAAATTCACGCATCAAAAGTAGTTATCTGCCACAACAGGTCGTGCCACCAGCATGACTGGTGTCTAGGCAAGATTTGTAAATCTGTTTTCAAAAGATGGTTGGTCATCCACTGATAGGTTTTAATTGCATCATACATGAGGAGGCTTTGTGTGCAAAAACTGGCCTAAAGAAACTTTAAGAAGTAATTCAAACAGTTACCAAGTTGGTTAATTACATTTTTGCTCGGGCTTGAAATAAAGACAATTTTAAATTTTACTGAACGAGGTAGAATTTGTATATAAGGGACTGAAAATTTACAAAAATGTTCGTTGGCTAAGCCGAAATTTGGTTCTGAAACGATTTGCTGAATGTTTAGATGAGATAAAGCTCTTTTTGATTGACCAATAAGTGTCTTACCAAGAATTGTCTGACGTCATGTGAGTTTGTAAACCGGTGTTTTTTTGTTTTTTGTTTGTTTTTGTTTTTTTTTTTTGTATATTATTGTGGACATTTAAATGAGTTAAATGTTAAAGTACATGGCTCTGATAAGGCACTTGATGTTATGTTTGGTTACACTTGCTGTCTCTTCTCAACCTTGTTCCGCCATTCATTTATTCGAGCTCACTAGGTAGGTTGTTTTTCTGTCTCTCTTGCTTTGAATCTGTCCTGTGGGTATCAAATTTCCCTAGCCCTCTTTCCTCATGATGTGCACGAAAAATTTCAACTGTCTCTTCGTGATCTTAAGTATTAGGTTGGTGCAAACATAATGACGTAATAATGTTGTTTTTTGACGTTAAAAAATACGTCAAAAAACGACATTATTACATCATTATTTTTGCACCAACCTAATATAAATGTCGTTTTTGTTTCCATTTTCTCTAAACTTTCCTCTTTGCTCCCATGTTCGGTTCATGGTATCCTCAGCATCCTTCTGTAGAACCACATTTCTGTTGCTTTAAATCTCTTCGTTTGTGAAGTGAGTGTCCAGCATTCACTGCCGTATAGGCGGACTCATATTACGTAAGGGATTCAGGGATTTTTTTTTTTTTTTTTTTTTTTTTGTTTCTGAAGAATTCTTTTTTTTTCTTAATACTCTTAGTTTTTGGAATGCATCGTTTGCTATCTCAAAGTTAGAATGTGTGGAGATGAGCCGTTCCGGTGGAGATATAGCAGCAGACTCAATGTTTTTTTGTTTTTTTTTTTTGTTTTTTAGGCTTATCTGACACTTATAAAGATAAAGCATAGCAAAAGGGGAGTCGTATATTTCCTGAAGTAATAACCGACCATCTTTCCAGCATCTTTATCAATGGATTGTATATATGTCTCACTCGAGGTCTGGGGTAAACTTGAGTCCCAAAATATCACAGCATGAAGCCTCACTGAGATTGGAAGCGTTCATCGTGACTAGAGAAACTGCTGCTTCGTAATGTTGTTAAACTTTGGGTGAGACATTCAGTTTTTTTTCCGAATATGTTTGATTCTAAAATGTATTAATTGAACTCAGAGCAGATACACGTTGCTGCAATAAATTATTGATTTTCATCACTCGTACTTAAAACAGACATAGTCTTAAAGTTACGGTTATCAATGGCTGACTTACAAATCTCGTGGAATCACGTAAGACTCGTCATTTAGGTAGAATTTGTAAGATTCGAGTGTTATTTTAGTTATATATATATCTTAGAATATAGGCACTTCGACGTGATGTAATGTTTCACAGACTTGTCTTGCTAGATCAATTACGACAGAGTAGCGAGTTCGATTTTCACTGTGTTCATACTTTCGGCCTTGTACCTAAACTAAGCTTAGTAAATCGCTATATCTTGGGTACATTATCTCCTAAGCGTGTATTATGCATGACACTGATATTGTTCGGACTGTTGACATATTCACGACTTTTCGGGCGTTGTACGCTCTGGCCTTCTTCAGGTGATCGGAATTCCGTACTGAACCCTTTATTTCGTTCACCGGGGTAGATCGTTCTAGTTCTACGTGCCATACCTCTTCTGGGTGTCTCGGATATCACCTTTTAACTCAACTCACCAAGTTTTTGTTTACCACTGCAGTAACCAGGTATTAAACTCACAACTCTTTGGGTCAAGTCACTGAATCCAATCAACGCTTTTATCCAATGGGCCGTGTCCTTGAATATATCAGTTTATTAATTTTGGGGACTTATCTACTTAATGTCTCATTTACATTTTTTACCAGAGCTCATATTGAAATTTTTGTTATTATTGATTTTCTCTATCATTCCGTATTACTGACTCCCATATTGTATTTAATTCTATACATGGCCGGCCTGGGAGATTTTGGTGGCGTAGCATATGTGCTGATTCCTTAAGTTTACGTATTTTCCAGTGATGTCCTCTGTCTATTATTTTAACCTCATCCCACAGGGAGTAGTGATCTCCCTTTTCTCTCCATATGTAGCCATCTACGCAGGATTTTTCTATTTCCCCTCCTGTTACTGCTTTACGGTGTTCTTTCAGGCTTATCTTAAGTGGGGGTGGCCTGTTTCCACTTTATATTTCTTACCACAGCTGCACCAATCACCTGAAGAAGGCGGGGGCGTACAACGGTCGAAACGTCGTGAATATGACAATAAAGATTAGGACAACAGTCCGAACAATGTAAATAATTACAATACCACCTCTCAGAAATATAGACAGATCTTTATATTTGTTTAGAAATCCCTCGAAACGAATGAATCCACTAGATCTGAAAGATAATCTTTTATTATCTGAAAGATAATCTTTTATTAGATCGAAGAGACTGGCGCTACATCATCAGAAAGAAATAAAAGCTAACCAAAAAAGATATCACCTGAGGACTTTCAAGAACAGCAACAACTTCAATGAATAACAAATGTTACCAAAAGGGAAGGAAATAATGATATAATCAAAATGTTGACTTTCCCCACTACCTTAAACAAAAGGTTAGGAAGGAAACTTCGATCAACTCTAGAAAAGAGCGAAAACAGTAGGCAGAAGTCTAATTTCTTGAAAAACTGTTTTAAGAAAGATTTTATAAATTTTAACAGATAATAACCCTAACTGTTCGGTCAATGAATGCCGAAGGTTCCCTGAATGGAAACGGTTAATCTCATCATTACCAAAAGAAAGACAACATACTTCCTGCTGCGACGATCGGTCGGGATTAGGGAGGAGAGTTCTCATGAAGAAGTGTCTGAATTTGTTGCAAAGAGTCAAACCAGACGGTGTCGCCTTCATCCTAGAATTCGCTGCGATGACAGAAACATCGGCATTTTCTCTCCTGGAAGGCCAGTGACGCGATAACTCTCGTAAGTGGGAAGGAAGAAAAACTCTCCAATCAGAAGTTTGCATGCCGTCGCCATTGCATTCTGAAAGCGATGAACGAAGAATTCCCAGTGGTGCATCGATGTGACGGTTATCCAATGTGTTTTTCGTACCGTTAAGACTATCTTCATTTTTGTCGTCTTTGTTGGTGGTGTTATCGTCAGAAGGGTTTAAGGAAGTAGAATAGAACTTTCGGAAGTTATGCCCCTTGATTCTATTTGCTACGGCCTCTGAAAATAGAAAAAAAATGGCGGAATTATTTTTCTTCAAGCAGGATAATATTTTTAAGCATTTCACCCCAAGGAAGGCGGGAGTGTCACTAGTACACAAGAGGTTACGGAGAATGAAAGTAAGAGAAAAGACTGGGTATAGAGTGGGGGGGGTGATTGAGGAAAGGATAAAAAGAACAAGAATCATAACATCAGAAGATGACAATTGACGTTACATTTAAATTTTTTGAAGATTGTAGTTATCAGCTAATCGATATTAAAAATTGGAAAATATATTTAATAACCAATAATCCTGTAATCCGAGTTTTTCTTATAAAAAGTATAATGCAAATTACTTAATTAGTTTTACAGTATATTTTCGCCAGGGTGTAAATAATACAGTTTCGCATACTCAAATTAACTTAGTACTAAAGTTCTTTTATGTAAATTATTTTTCACTTTTAAAGTATTTTCATAAAACAGTTTGCACAGTTTACATTACGAAAATACCCAAGCTACACATAAACAAAGCGTAGCTGTAAAAATCAGTAGTAAAAATCAGTAGTCATACTGTTATTATCGGCTGATAACCTACTGACTGACTAGGCTAGGTAAATATATAACTTCTTTTTCCATGCGCCGTGTCCGTTCATGTCGTGGGTGATCATAGCTGTCCCTAATTTCCTGTCCATTGTAAGCTCTTAGTAAGTTTTGCGTTTTTGCTATTACGCTTAATCCCTTTTCTCCCAACCATTTATACAAGATCCTTAGGTAGGTTACATGCTGAATTCCTCTGTCCCTCTTGCGTTCAATATGTCCGGTGAGTGCCAAATTCTCTAAACTCTCTATTATGTACCCTAGAAATTTTTATCTATTTCTTTCTGATTTTAATCATATGCGTCCTTTTTTTTTTTTTTTTTTTTTTTTGTTTCCATTTTCTCTAAAACTTCCTCGTTATTCACATGTTCAGTTCATAGTATTCTAAGCATCCCTCTGTAGAACTACATTTCTGTTTCTTCAAGTCTCTTTTTTCATTTGTAATTGTCCGGCATTGCCTACCAGATAGGTGGGCCGATATTACATAACAAAAACTACAACTCTTTACATGTGATATTCCGTAATAGAGAGAGTCAGAAAAGAGGTTGAAAGAGAAATCCCGGGGCATAGATGGACGGGAAAAGACATATGTATAAAAAGGCGACAGAAAAATCGACGAAATCTATTCTCCCTCCCAACTCAATGGAGGTCATTGCAGATGCACCTTTACATCTCGAGGTCTTCTTCTGTTAGTATAAGTAGAGAGATCTGGATTTGTTTGTCCTGTCATCTAGTTTCAACACCTGACGCTCTGTATCTCTGTTCTTGAGAGGGAATAGTCAGGAAACATTATTAGTTGTTGTCAAGTTTGTTTTTTAAGTTTAAAAGATGGGGCAACCTAGGCAACTTGGGAGTCATAGCGAGCTACTTGCGAACGCCACCAATCGGAGACCGCCTACGTGGACTGGATTACCCGAGCTAACGTTATTTCTAACAGAGGTACCATCTGTAGGTTATGTGCTGCTTTTATCAAAACCTCTCACCATATCGTGCACATTTGGCTGTGCCGCATGTACCTGGTATACTCTTATCTAGACTGTGTCGTGATGGGTCTATTGGTCCTCCTATATTTGTACCACAGCGTAATATTTTACCGTGCTGCTAATAATAATAGTAGTAGTAGTAGTAGTAATAGCAATAGTAATAATAATCGTTACAATAGTAGTTATAATAATAGTAGTAGTAATAATAATAGTAATAGTGCTAATAATAATAGTTATAATAATAGTAGTAGTAATAATAGAAATAATAATAGTTATAATAGTAATAATACTAACAATAATAGTAATTATTAGGTTGGTGCAAAAATAATGTCGTTTTCTCACATGTTATTATTTTTGCACCAACCTAATATAATATTAATAGTAATAAGTTATAATATTAGAAGCAACAGTAATAATAGTTATAATTTAGTAGTTATAATAATAGTAGAAATAATTTAGTAGTAATAGCTATAATAATGAAATAATTTAATAATAGTTATAATAATAGGTGTAGTAGTAGTAGTTATAATTTAGTAATATTAATAATTACAATAATAATAGTAGTAGTAATAATAATAATGATAATATTAATAGCAGTATTGATCGTATTATAAGAAGTAGTCTAGGTAAAAAATCTAGATTTGATAGTTATATGATGACAATAAGATCTCTCACATCATGGATCAGGTGTGTCATATTGAGCTACAAGTAACTGATTAGGTTACAGTTGAAAGCCTTGCGTTACGAATAAATTTTGAGTTGATGTTCTATTAAGAACAATATGTAGTAATTTTTTTGAAACCGTTGGAAAATTCGCAAACCGTAAAATTCCAAAAGTAGTGCACTCTGGCAGCAATGTCGCAGAGATAGCTGTACCAGTTGATCACTGAATGCAAACGAAAGTGACAATTTGAAAAGTACCACGTTGTGTCTATAATAGGACACCCGGAACAGTGGCCGAAACACTTGGGATAATATGTGATAAATTAGCAATTCAAGGAAGTGATAAGATGAGGTATTATGTACACTATTTACATTATTCGGACTATTGTCCTCATCTTTGTCGCCATATTTATTACAACATTTTGGCCGTTATTATTATTATGTTGTTGAGTATTGACAACAAAAATAATGAACACTATTTATTTATTATATTGTTTATTGAAATAGCTCGCAAAATATCGGCTAATTGTCAATCGGTTCGAACTTTATACAATGGTAAATAAGCATTTACTTATAGTTGTTTCCATATCTTAATAATTTAGTAAATATTAATGAATATATGGATAAAATATTGGTTTCCTATTTATTTCTTTATAAATATAAATGATAAATATTGCATTAGTTTCGACACGATTGTATTAGTTATTAGAATGCTGTAAATATAAAATTATTCTTGTAAATAAATAATCTAATAAATAATTTAATATTTTTCTTGGAAATTCTCAAGAAAAATGTGTATAAATTTACTTTCATCATATGTTTGTTTTATTGCAATTTTAATCATTAAAATAATAACAGTGTCAAGGCAAAAAAAAGGTCCTTTTGACACACCGTTTTTAATTTTTTTTTTTTTTTTTTGGCGAGCACAAAGGTTAAAGATTGCCTATTTTCTCTTTACCTACCATTGTTAAAGTATGAATGCATTTCATCTGGCCTCTGAAGATCAAAATGGGTTTTAACATTATCCAAGGTTTTAGCCTTTTTCAAACGCTGGTGTCTGGGCGGCGTCTGTAGAGCTTTTAGAAGTATCTGCAACATGAAAAGAAAGAGCGTGATATTAACATATTAACCTACAGCGAAATAAGTTAATTCTTAATTTCTTTCGGTATCTTTTACTCCGGTGCGTAATACAATTAGTGGCCTTCATAATTGGTGGGTGGGGGTCTGAATTTTTCTCAGTATGCAATAAACGAGCTGTCATAATACAAAGGTGGTCAGAAAATCATTTAAATCATCAAAAAGTGGAAAATAAATAAACGGAAAGTTTTAATAAAATGTGGTTTAGGAAAATTTTCTAAAAAAAATAATGTCTTTCTGTTAGGAAGCTACACTGACGTGTGTAATACAAGGAGGACATTAATAATAGTGGGTGGAGTTTTTCAATATGTAATAAACAGTGAAACACGGTGGAGTAATGGATAGCGGCTCGGAGTGAAGAATCAGAGAGCAGAGTTCCAGTTAAATCTATTACATTCACTTATGTACTAATACCCTTGGGAAAGGTATGAATACCGTTCTTCCCTCCCCAGCTATGAATAAATTGCAGAACAGACCAGGTTCTACAGCCTTGGATGGCAACTGGTCTACCGCAGAAAGAAATGGCAACCACAGCGGGGAAAAAAATCTGCCTCGTCAGTCATGTCTCGAAAGATACATGATCGCCTAAGCGTGTATCACGTATGGCACATAACTGAGTGAATAAACGAGGCATCTTAAAAGATGAGGTCAAGAATCATTTAAAGAGTCAAAATGTGTAAAATTAATAATAAATTAAAATTAAGGACGTTGTTTTAATAATCTCTAGCGTTGAAAAATTCTTAAGACAAATTAGGCCCCTATTACATATCTCGAATGCAACCGAAGCTTTAATCTTCATTTCAACAACTGTGAACTGCGAGCACAAAATACAGTTAAAATTAGCAGTGTCAACACACAGCCGGCGCCACCTCTCGATCTTTCAACGACCGAACAAATTCTCCAACGTTGTTTCGATTCTCGTTAGCGTTGATTTTCGCCAAAACTGGGAAAGGTTCGATGCACGTTCAACAAAGGAACTAGAGGTGAAAAATATTACCACTGTAAGAAATTAAAAAGCAACCCCTGTTTCCGATCTATTTTGTTTATATGTCCGCTAGACACGGTCAGAA
Source organism: Acanthosepion lycidas (assembly GCA_963932145.1). Taxonomy (NCBI): domain Eukaryota; kingdom Metazoa; phylum Mollusca; class Cephalopoda; order Sepiida; family Sepiidae; genus Acanthosepion; species Acanthosepion lycidas. Next base: position 24,581,721 of record OZ010588.1, on the reverse strand, counting down.
GTTAGGTAAGTGATTCTTGGGACATCTTCGCTGCTACTTCTGTCTTCTCTACACGGCTGATCTTCCTTTCGGCATACGGAGAACGCTGACTCTCTCCTATCATTCTTCTGTCCATCATTACATCACGAAGGTCGGCTCGCAACTCTGCCTCTCAACATTTCTACCGGCCTGCTACCCCTCAACTAGTGTTTCGAAACTGTGACTCTACAGTGAGCCTATGACTGGAACTTTCTAACTTCCGGCTAAGTGGAACTTGATACTGAAAATTTCAATTATTTATTTTCTCTATTTCTTTTCAGTCGGTGGGTAGCTGATTTCTAGAGTTTACGTTTTTCGGCCAGTCGTGGGCAAACTGTCCGCCTCCGCGTCCACATGCGGCCCGATTGGTACTCTGAATAGTACGACTAATTTCACTAGGGAAAAAACGTTTATTAAAATGCTGTTTGTTTCCTTTCGCTCTCACTTGTTCACTCACACACTCTCTCGTGCATAGACTGCGATAAAGACCAATTGTAATTGCTTCAAAAACAGGAATCGTTAATGACAATTTATTTTTCTCTAGAGAATAAATATATTTCTTTTAAAAATCTTTTTGCATCGTCAAATGAATAAATTAGAAACAAATCACACACAGCAGCGTGTGTTAATAATTCTGTCGTAAGTGATAATATTATACGAAGACTTGAGTTTGATTGATTTTTTTTTTTTTTTTAATTTATTGTTGTAGCATATCTACGGACGATAATGGGTATGCCCCCATCCTATAAATACAGTAGTGAATACTCTGTGTTGGTCGGCCAGTCTGTAGTTGGAGATTCGTCTTCAGATGTGCTGGTTAAGCTCTCTGCCTCCGGGCAGAAAGCATCTTCAGACGGGGTTATGTCGAAGGGCAGTGTCTCGTCTCGGGAAACACCTACCCGCCTCCGTTTTATACGGGATCCACGAAGGATTTTTGGCTGAGCCTACGTTAAATTCGGCCTTGTGCCACATCTGACTGCGTGTGGCAGTTGATAGATACCGTTTGCAGTTGAAAATTCATTGTAGAATTCACTTGATTCACTTCTAGCAGTTGATTACATCTTCTATGTCCCGTTGGCGAATCTTATATGTGTTGTTCTTGTCTTAACTATTATCGTTCATTTCCAAACTTCGTGTGATTATTCTATTCAGTAACCTTTCTTAGGTTACAACAGTTTGATACACACACACACATATATATATATATATATATGTATATTTAAATATATATAGAGAGAAGTCATAATTATTTTATTTTTTTTTTTTTTGCAGATGAATATGTTGTGGGTTGGTTGGTTGATTTTAGCGACGATGATGAGATAATATAACAATTATAGAAGGAATTTTTTCTCACAAAAAAAATCGACGTTTCCCCATTTCTAAAACAGATATTGATGCGCATGCTCTTTTGTTGGTAAAATGGCTGCGGTATCTTTAATGAAAAATTACCTTGATTTCTTTTGATTTTTTTTGATTTTTTTTTTTAATAGTACTGCCCACCTTATGATAAACTGTGCCTAATGCAGCCAACTGTTCGAAAAAGTTTGCCCATGCCTGGACTGGGCAGACATAAAACCCGGCCGAGATAATTTATTCACAGTTCACTTTACTTCCTGGGTGTTCTAAGCTGTATACTGACTTTCTGTATGCTGATTTTATGGTGGTTTTATTGCAAATTCAGTATTTGATAAGGTCATGAGCAACTTGTCTGGGGTGGAGTGAGCAAATTAATGTTAAATTTGAATATTAATTTAATCATGAGAAATGCGGTGGAATATTTATTGTTTCACAAAGAAATTGCAGAAAAACTTCACGCAGAAAATGTCCGTCAAAAGTTTTTTAAAAAGTGGGGGTTTAAACACTATGTTAGAAATGTTGCGTTCCGTTTCATCTCTAGGTCCCAACTCTGCTTTATAAAACGGTATAACGAAAAGGACGAATTATTTTCCTTACTTGTTTTTATTAGAAGAAATAGGCAAACGTGGCAGCTTAGATTGTAAGAGGCGGCGGGAGGAATGATGTCACGATAATGCATGTCGCTCGTTGGCTTAGCGTCCCCTGGCATGTGGTCTTAGCAAGTCTCTCGAACCTGAGTGTGGGAAGTATATCGACGCTTCAAATTTCTTGCGACCGATCTTGAATTCGCGCCGATTTGAACAAAGGCAATCCATCACTGTCAGAACACCACGCCCCCGAGGTACTATGGCCAATCGCTGACCATTTTGTCCCTCTCATTATATATAATTTCCTCTGAGAACTTCGACGTGGTGTAATGGTTAGCAAGTTTGTCTCGCTAGATCAATTGCAACTGAATAGTGAGTTCGATCCCCACTGGATACTCCATACTTTCGGCCTTGTGCCACATCTAAGCTACGCTTAGAAAATCATTTAGGCACTTCGATGGGGTGTTATGGTTAGCAAGTTTGATCAGTTACGACTGAGTAGTGAGTTTGATCCTCAATGAGTGGTCCAAACCTTCGGCCTTGTGCCATATCTAAGCTTCGGTTAGCAAATCACTATGTATAATTTCTCCCCATTGGATACCTCCCTAATAACTTCCCCCATTGCATACATTTCTATAACCACATCAATAAAAACTTCCCCTTATTATCCATTAGAAGCCACCTTTCCATTTCCGAATCCACTGAATCCATCGCCCTTATAAAGGAATTTTATCAATTCACAAAATCTTACATAACTGGCTCAATTACATTTTCCCAATATGGTAACATTTCAAACCTCTTCAGGAATACGACTAAAAGGAAATGAGAGCCCCGATCGATTTAATCTTTTTCCTATACTATTCCCTGTACAGGTACAAGCACAGATGTGAAGAAATGGACACTGATCATTTAAAGCATTGCATATCATGTCACAAACAAATTAACTAATAGAATAGCGATCCTGCAGTCAGGTCAATATACTGATAATGCGTTGGGCTATACCGACGACATAGATATTCATAGCTGGTATATGAATTATCTTAAAGAAAAAAATCGACATCATCTACCTATCTTTCCAAGAAATAAAACTCAAAATAAACCTTTCCAAAACAGAAACAATGATCTGAAATTGGTACATACCCTGAATATATCATAAAAATTGAGAACGTGGAATTAATAAATACTAAACACTTAAAATAACTCGGTATATGGATCATTTTGGATAGGAGACATGGATATCGAACATAGGAGAGGCTTCTCTAGGAGAAGTGCAATAAAACTGCAATAGTTACTACTTGGGTAAACACTCAGTAAGCGATAATGTCAATTGTGTTTTACTTAAAGAATTATAAGTTGACACTTGAAAGAAAGATTAAATAAAGAGTAATAAAAGTCGAATTTTTTAAAAAGTGGACAATGAACTGAATACGAAATTAAAGTCGCCAACCAAAGACAAACTTTGCGCGCCTGCCATAGAATGGTGTTTAGCACATTGTCTTGCCAAACTACTCCCAGTGAGTTCGATCCTCACCGGGCGCTCTACTAAAGTATCTTTTCTTTGTCAGATATAAAATGGATAAAAACTTGAAAAAGAGCTAAGTATTTGTTTGGATGTGCAGGTGGTTTAATTCTGATTTTCTCAGTGTAGCTTAGATGTGGCACAAGGCCAAAAGTATAGGACGCCCAGAGAGGCTCGAACTCATCAGTCGTAATTGTTCCAGCGAGACAAACTTGCTAATCATTAACCCTTTTAAGCCTTCTGTCTGAGCTCCTGAGTCAAAATTCGCAAATAATTGGTATGTAATGTTTGACGGTAGATATAAAAAAAAGTTACAAGTGTTTAACCACCTTTCAACCGGTAACTGAGCATTGTCATTTTTCTCTACCACTGTTCAACCGGCGGCTGGGCATTACGTCACTTTTCTCTACCTCTGTTCAACCGGCGTCTGGGCATTATGTCATTTTTCTCTACGACCAGTAAAGCAGTGGTCAGGTCACAAAGAGTTAACCACGTCGAAGTGTCTTGTGCAGAGTGACGTAATTGGTTTGCGAATGAGAAATCGATGGAGCTGAGTTCGAATTCCAAGTCGAGTTCGTTACATTCACTTTCGCACAAATGTCCTTGGAAAAGGCAAGAATCCATCACGTCTCCCCCTCTCCCAAGTTATGGGCAAAATAGCAAGGCAGAATGGACTCTCTAACCGTCGTCGGCAACCAGTTTAAGAGGACAGGTCTGCATTCAAAAACCGCATGTAACCCTGACGAAGTTGATAAACAGTCAATGAAAAGATCAAAATGACTGATTTTTGAATGTGGCAGATGTTTCCAAAAATAGAACAAGGTACATTTGGAAAATAAACAACTGAAAATAGATGACGTGTGTTGTTTGAATTATTAATTAATGCGAGCCCAAGAAAATGTCTGTCCTTTGTGTCTAGTTAATCTCTTTCTCTTTCTTTCTATCTTTCTTGCTTTCTTCCTTTCTCGCTTTCTTTCTTGCTTTCTTCCTTTCTCGCTTTCTTTCTTGCTTTCTTCCTTTCTCGCTTTCTTTCTCGCTTTCTTTCGTTCTCTCTTTCTTTCTCGCTTTCTTTCGTTCTCTCTTTCTTTCGTTCTCTCTTTCGTTCTCTCTTTCTTTCTCGCTTTCTTTCGTTCTCGCTTTCTTTCGTTCTCGCTTTCTTTCGTTCTCGCTTTCTTTCGTTCTCGCTTTCTTTCGTTCTCGCTTTCTTTCTTTCTTTCTTTCTCGCTTTCTTTCTTTCTTTCTTTCGTTCTCTCTTTCTTTCTTTCGTTCTCTCTTTCTTTCTTTCGTTCTCTCTAGCTTTCTTTCGTTCTCTCTAGCTTTCTTTCGTTCTCTCTAGCTTTCTTTCGTTCTCTCTAGCTTTCTTTCGTTCTTTCTTTACCGCTTTCTCTCTTTCTTTTTCTTTCTCGCTTTCTCTCTTTCTTTTTCTTTCTCGCTTTCTCTCTTTCTTTTTCTTTTTCTTTCTCGCTTTCTCTCTTTCTTTTTCTTTCTCGCTTTCTCTCTTTCTTTTTCTTTCTCGCTTTCTCTCTTTCTTTTTCTTTTTCGCTTTCTCTCTTTCTTTTTCTTTTTCTTTCTCGCTTTCTCTCTCTCTCTTCCTTTCTCGCTTTCTCTCTCTCTCTTCCTTTCTCGCTTTCTCTCTCTCTCTTCCTTTCTCGCTTTCTCTCTCTCTCTTCCTTTCTCGCTTTCTCTCTCTCTCTCTCTCTCTTTTTCTTTCTTTTTCTCTGCTTCGCTCTTTCTTTTTTTCTGTCTCGCTCTTTCTTTTTTTTCTTTCTTTGTCTCGCTCTTTCTCTCTGCCTCTTTCTTTCTTTCTTTTATCTTTTACTCTTTGTCATTCTCTTTCACTCACATTTCCCGACAAATGATCAGATCGTGCTATTTGCTCTTCTTATTTTAGGCAGAAGGCGCTTGGTCCTGGGGATTCCAACCCTGCGGCAGCACCTTCCTCATTACATTAAAAGAGATGACGGTGTCATATCGACTCCGTCGTGACAATGGTTGCGGGGCCTGTGCAGTTTTTGTCCTTGCTCCATATGTGCGCGTAGGGGCTCTCTACACGCTACCTTAGTGGAGAGGTCAGATAAATAAAATAATTCCTCAACAAACCGCTCTCCCCATTTCCTAGAATACAGAATATATAACACGAATCAACACGTTAAAAAAGCAATTGCTGTCATCAGTTATCGATAAGGCACCATAAACTTAATAATTAATTCTTAGTAGATCAGGAACACAACACACAAGTTATTTCTAAATATATCTTCCATGTAGACACTTGCGCTAAAATACACATAAAATACACACACACACACATATATATATATATATATATATATATATATATATATATATACACACACACCTTACTACACCTTCAAATATCTACATTTAAGAAAAACACAACCCACCTATACACCTTTCCCCCACTCTTGGGGGGAGAATTTCTCATCGGTAGACGGACCCCTACGGACATTCCTGAGGAATAAATCAAATCGGTTGTGGAGGGAGAGAAATATATGTGACAGGCTGCGTAACTCCACGCGTCATGCAACTCCCAGAGAGCTCTCTTTTCATTAACTTTGTCTGTCCTGTTTCCCACGGAGACCCAATCACCCACCCTCAACGCAGAAGTACCTGAGACTATCGTTTCTCCACACAGATCTTCTAGTCAGACTTTACTCTTGCTTTGTTTAGTTCGAGTCGTTATAAACATGTGTAAATTGAAGATCTCTGTGCCTGCCATGTTTTCACTTTTAAGAGAGATCGTCTTAATATCCCCGATTCTAATCCCTTCTGTCGCCAAGAATATAACCACTAAGTGGCATCAGACTTACAGCCATATCACGTTAAAAAACATCGGTGCTCATACGATCACCAAAGATAAGCAACGTTGAGCCTGGTCAGTATCTAGAAGGGTGACCGCTTGAGAATATCAGACTGGGAAATGCATGAACCCAACTTTTCTCCCCTCATCTATGGGTTAATTACTAGGATTTCTATCAGTAAATTATTATCTCCAAAAGATTCTTAAAACCGAAAAATATTTTCTGGTTTTAAATAACCTGTACAAGGTTGACAATCCGTAAAAAACAATCTCGATGGTATCGAAAACTGTTGTAACCTAGAAAAGGTTACTAAATGAGGAATAACCAAAACGGAGGTTGGAAAGGAAATTGTAATCTTTGTAACATTAACAAAATACAATACTCGCCAACGGCGTGAAGTAGGTAAACCACTTCTAGTGGTGGACTATTTACAATAGTGTCCAACGTATTTATGAGGATTGGGACATACCTATTAGTGTTCATAGGTACGGTTTATAACAAAAACACTTACTTTTGCTCTTATCTAGCGGAGAAAGATACTGAAAGTGAACTTTCCCCGCGGTGAATTAATGGCGGTGAACTTTCCTTGCTGTAAATTAATGGCGGTGAACTTTCCCCGCGGTGAATTTGTGGCGAACAACTTACCGGACACGATTATCAAAATAAGTCAAAATAATCTGTTTAGTTATAAATTTTATAAAATGGCTACTTGGTCAATGAATGCCGAATGTTTCCTTATAGTAAAGAGAAAAAAATAGTAATTTTGCTGAATTTATAAAGATTAATTATTTTAAATAATTATTAATAAAAATATACACAATTATTTAAATATACTGAATTTTAATTTAATTTCAATTATATTTCATTGAAATTTCTTTAGGCCTCCGTCGGTCAGGGCTTACAATGGATAGCATCCTAGTTGCCTTCTTGGCTGGTGCATCGATGTCTGTGACTGTAGAGGCCGATGCGAGTGTGACAATCTCTATTGCAGATGTCGTTTGTGCGTTCTATCTCTTTTCTGTTGGAGCTGTCACTTTGCTTTCTGCGGTCCCGCCTTTCCGTGGCGACTTTTGTCAGCTTCTCCTCTCCTGACTTGAGGTGTTTGGTCAGGGTTCCTCTCCATTTGGATCGTATGGCTGCCAAACTCTTACCAGGACTCTGCGTTGATGTCCCCAGCTTTCATCACGCGCCTCGTTGAAAAGAACCTAAATAAAATAACTTTTGTCCGTATTTTAAAAATATCTCGATACGTCAATATAGTCTGTTGTTGAATTCATTTTTTTTTTATTAAAAATAAAAATTAACAACAGAATTTCGAGTACAACTTTTCTCTCTAGGAAGGGTATTCGTGTAGTTACACAAATACGTCAAAATTTACATTCACTTGAAATTGAAATTATTGATAGCAAATACAGAAAGAAAGCTACAAAACTCCTACAGAAGGTAGGGAAGAAAAGCAAAAACAAAGGATTAAACATCAGCTACAAGAGAGAATGCAAAAGGATGAACCTAAAATTCAGATTACAAAACAAAGATACCAAAATCAAGCAAGTAGAAAACTTTAAATATCTGGAAAGTGTTCTAACAGAGGACGGAAATTGTTACACTGAAATCCGAAGACGTATTGGGATAGCGAAAGATGCCTTCCAAAATCTAAGCAGAGTGCTAAAAAATAGAAAAACTTCGCAAGAAACAAGGAAAACAGTACTAACCGATCACGTCATATCTCTTCTCCTGTATGGCAGTGAATGCGGGACAATCTCCTCAAAGGTGAAGAAGAGACTTGAAACAAAAGAAATGTCGTTCTACAGAAAGAGAAAATGAAAACAAAAAGGAAACTTATACTTAACATCAGGAAGAGACAGTTTAAATTTCTAGGGCACATCATGATGAAAGAGGGCTTTGAAAATTTGATACTCACAGGACAGATTGAAAGCAAGAGGGACAGAGGAAAACGGCGCATAACATACTTAGTGAGCTTGAGTAAATAGATTGTGGAACAGGGTTTAGAAGAAATAACAGACAAAATTTATTAAGCACTACAAGGGGCGGGAAATTGAGGAGAGACATGATCGCCTACGTCCTGGGTGGACACCGCACATAAAAATGACGGATAGTTGTATTCTAAAACTGCTTGCATTTCAACCCAGCAACCACTGTCTAAGATCATTGGTTAAAAATGGCTTTTGAACGAGTGAAGTCTTAAGGGTCTTGGCAAAGACTGTCCTTCTTTGAACCTTGTGGTCTCACGCTACAGAATCAAAAATAAAGAACCGTACCACAGAAACCATATCACTTAAGGATTTTCAATAAGGGCAACAACTAAAATGGATAGCACATGCAAATCGAAGAGAAAATAATGACGTAATGAATATGTTGATATTCCACACTACTTAAAATAAAAGGTTAGGAAGGAAACTTCCATCAGTACTGGAAAGAGGAATAACAGCTACTGGGGTGAGAAACCTATTTTCCTTAAAAATTGTTTGAAGAGAAAGAATTCATAAATTTTAACCATTTCCACTGGTTGTTTGGTTAATGAGTGCCAAATTTTTCCTTGTAGGGAAACGGCTAATATTATTTTCTTCAGACAAATTTTTATTTTCTAACTCTAGGCATATTTTTTGGTTGAAGTTTCAAAAAAAATTTCAATTTCCATGAGTGAGAAGTAAGTTTCACTTGAACAGCTTCTTTCTATAAACCAATACTTTGTGGAGCCTACTCCCAAGAAGATACTTCCTTGACCACTACAACCTTAAAAAGAAAAGATCCCCAAAGACAGATAGAATATTTTCAGAATCATAAAGAACTGTATCAAAAAACAGAAACGACTTAAGTGGAGTACTTTCAACAACGGCTACAACATAATGAAGATGTTGAGATTCCACACTACTTGAAATAAAAGGTTAGGAAGGAAACTTCCATCAATAGTGGAAAGAGGTATAAGAGCTACTGGAGAGAGAGAAACCTATTTTCCTTTGAAGAGAAATATTTTATGAATTTTATAAAATGGCTACTTGGTCAATGAATGCCGAATGTTTCCTTATAAGGAAACAATTGATGTTACCATTACCATAGGTAGTTAAAACTTCAGTTTTTTTTGTTTTTTTTTTTTTTTGGTGTGGGGAGGGTCTTAACGCCCCACCCAAATCATTTTCTGCACAAACGAATGAAATATTCTCGGCCGTGAGAAAAAACGTTAGGCAAATAAGCGTAGAATTTTATAATATTTAATCTAAAATTTGTTTAGGCAAAGTTTGATACTTTAAAAGTTGGCCGCGGATCTCAGAAAGGAAAGAATCACAAATAGATAGAAATTAATCCGAGTGTTACTGACAGAACAGGGCTTAGGGTCACATCATTTTAAAGAGAGATTGTCTTGGTGCCACAGATTTTAATCTCTTCTGTCTCCACGAATATAACTTCCTAATTGGTTATACCATATCACATTGTGATATAATTGAATATGCGTACACCTGTGTTCCCCCTCATTGGAATATGATTGGCTGGTGTCCGTCATGAATACCGACGGACGTGTCAAAGCCTTAGTCTGAAAGCTAAGTTTATAACGACGCCCATTGGACTACGCCATTGATCTACAATTCTTACCTGCGGCTACGACGCGTACCAGTTGATTACTGCTACCGTATCCTACTTGGTTATAATAGGCAAAACCACTTAGCTACTTCGTTCGAATATATCCCTTTCCGAGACATATCATATTAAAACACCTGTTCTCTTACGATCACCGAAGTTAAGCCACGCCGAACCAGGTCAGTATCTAGAAATGTGACCGCTTGGGATTATCACGCTTGGATATGCGGGTGGCGTAGTGGATAATGGCTCGGAATTGGAAATAGATCTAAGTTCCAATTCCAATTGGGTTCGTTCTATTTACTTACGTGTAAATACCTTTGGGAAAACGTATGAATTCGCCTCCCCAGCTATAGGTTAATTAGTAAAACTAAAACTATTATTATCTCAAAAAGAATTGCGGACAAAATAGTTAGATTTCGCCATTAGATAACCCATGGAGATGTCTATATTTCTGAAATGAGGTATTATGCACATTATTTACATTATTTACATTATTCGGACTATTGTCCTCATCTTTGTCGCCATATTTATTACAGCGTTTCGGCCGTTGTACGCTCCGGCCTTCTTCAGATGGTTAGAATGTCGAACTGAACCCTTTCATTTCGTTCACTGGGGTAGACTGTTCTAGTTCCACGTGCCATGTCTGATGGATGTCAGTTATCAGTTATATCCTGTTAATTTCCCTCCGAAAGTTCTCCACTGCCTTAGCCGGGTGTTGAAATCACACTCTTTGGGTCCTGTCACTGGATCTAACTAACGTCTTTATCCACTGTGCGATGTGTCCTTGAGTACACATGGCACAGTTCGATATTCAAACCACCTGAAGAAGGTCGGATCGTACAACGGCCGAAACGTTGTAATAAATATGGCGACAAAGATAAGGACAATCGTCCGAATAATGTAAATAATGTACCCATAGAGATGTTGATATGCCGCTAAACAATAACAACCAACCTGACTGAACAGCAAGTGAAGCCAATAATTTTCGATAGGATTGCATTACAAATAATTTTATTACTCTTAGGTAACTAATAAACAAAGCGGGGTGCAGGTTTCTCGCAGTTTCTTTGTTTTATTTTTTTTTTTTTTTTTTTTATTTACTTTTTTATTTTTTTATTTTATTTTTATTTTTATTTTTTTTTGAAAATCTTTAACCTACCCGATTAAGACAATTCTGTTTATTAGTTTCGCGCATTTTTTAAACGATTTTTGTAACGTCGTTTTATTAAGTCCACCCACTTAGTACATACCGAGAGGAATTACTCCCCCCACCCAATTACTAACCTAGAAGTAAAATAATACATCACTAATGATATTATTGTGGAAATACCTTTAAAATAATGCAGAAAGCAATTATATTTATCAATATTAATTAAATGTAATGTAATTTTATTTTACTTTAGTTCATTTAATACTAGGCCAAATGTCACTCAAGGTTGAGTTAGTGTTGTGAAGGGAGAAGGAAGAGCATATTATGAGGATATGTAGGATAGATATCGTTTGACCCTGGACTTGAAGATTGTCGTAGTCAAGGAATCTGTTCCACAATGTAAACGTTCTGGGAAAGAAGCTATGTGGAACTTAGTCCTTACCAAAGGAACACAAAGTTTAGGGGATGATATGCCGCTATGAACCTGGTATGTCGGCTCCTAACTGATCTGCGCTGATGGGACTAAGGAATGTAATTCGCTTGAACTTTTGACATAATAACAGCGATTGTTTACATTATTTACATTACTCGGACTGTTATCCCCATCTTCCATATTCACAATGTTTCGGCCGTTGTACGCTCCGGCCTTCTTCAGGTGATTGGAATTTCGAACCGAACCCTTTATTTCGTTCACCGGGATAGATTGTTTTATTTACACGTGCCATGCTTCTTCTGGATGTCTCAGATATTCCCCTTTAACTCTCCAAATGTTTTGGTTCGCCACTGCTCTAACCTGGTATTGAACTCACAACTCTTTGGGTATAGTCACAGGATTTAACCAACGGCTTTATCCACAGGGCCAAGTATCCTTGAGGTTACAGCAGTGATGAACTAAAAAACTTGGGGAGTTGAGTTAAAGGCAACTGAGACATCCGGAAGAGGCTTGACACGTGAAACTAGAACAATCTACCCCCATTGGATGAAATAAAGGGTTCGATTCAAAATTCCAATAACCTGAAGAAAGCCGGAGCATACAACGGCTGAAACTTTGTGAATATGGCAATGAAGATGCGGATAACAGTCCGAATAATGTAAATAATCATAATACCTCATCTTAGAAATATAGACAAATAGCGATTGTGTAGTGAGAGACTAACAACGTTTCGTCTATGGAATAAGTGGTGTTTAGGACAGAACGAATGTAATGAAATTGCATTGCAAATAATTTTACTATCATATTATATTGCGAACGATTTTCTTTTTTATATAAAAGTGCGTTAAAAAGCAAGAAAATATGTTCTCAATAATTAAGATGCAAGGGAAGCATTATTTGCAAAACTTGCATGAATTGCTAATGTTTCATTCCTGTGCCAGTGCTTTCGGTCTTTGCATTTGGCTTGGCCTTTAAATTTTGCCTTGTACGTCTTGGGGTATTTGACGAAATATATCTCCGTTTGTTAGCTTCATTCTCATCACTAATTTGTTTCAAATTAAAAATTCTCCATAGATTTAACTCTCGGTCCAAAAATAGGATAAGAATCTATTTCGACATTGTCTATAACAATGACTAGGTGGTTGAGCAATTAATATCGTTTTCCGCGTTTACTTCTCAAGCCACCGACAGTCATTCAATATTTCTGACCTAATAGCGACTGATTTCATTGTGTCTCTTAGCCTACTGACTTCTGCTTTGTGTTACGAGTCGGCGTCCTACTGCAGTTAATCGGCGGCAGTTTTGTAGTTGCAGCTTTCTTCGCTTTCCTTTGGTATACTGTTGAGCTGCAATATTTTTATTGCTTTTTTATTTTAATTTATAATAAAATCTCATCAAAATCCCATTAAAAAAAAGTAATTATTTTCATGAAGTAGGTTCCGTTGTAAATGCCAACTTGATTCAAGAGACCAAATGTTAAAAAATTGAGATTATTCTTTTATTTTTCGCGGCTATACCAAAATGAAAACTAAATGTTATACTCATCTATCTATCTATCTATCTATCTATCTATATATATATATATATATATATATATATATATATATATATATATATATATATATATATATATGTATAAAATGAAATGGATTAATTCTGTTTATACGTTGTATTTATGGATACAGCTTATTTGAGTAAATTCTGTTTAAATAAATAGTATTAATTACATTTACCAGCCTGAATGTTCGAGAAATTTCGTAGAAAACATGCGTTCTCCGACAGGAACCGAACCGTCATATAGCCTGACGTCCTGTTTAACCCTTCAGCCCCAGAGAACTTCCCAGTTACCAAAGTCCAAATTACTTCTTATAAATACACATCTTCAAAGATCCTTCTCGATAATTCATTTCCGACCCGAAATGTAACTTAACGTAAACAATGACAACATATTAGATGAAATGGATTAAATCCGACAAATATTTTAAATATATTTTGTTTATACGTTATTTTTATTGATACAACTTATTTGAGTAAATTTGGACTTTGTCAACTGGAAAGTTCTCTACAGCTGAATGGCTAAGATCGCATCAGCTTATATATGACTGTTTCCGTATGGGATACAGATTCGATTCCTGTCGGAGAACGCATATTTTCTACGAAATTTCTCGAACATTCAAGCCGGCAAATGTAATTAACACTGTTGAATTAAAAAGAAGAGCATTTACTCAAATAATTTTTATCCATAAGAAAAAAAATATAAACAGAAAATGTATTAAAATATAGATATGATACTCAAATATCTGACATTCATTAAACATGGCACGTGGAACTAGAACAGTCTACCCCAGTGAGTGAAATAAAGGGTTTAGTTCGACATTCCAACCACCTGAAGAAGGCCGGGGCCTACAACGTCCGAAACGTGTGTCACATCTCATTCTCGTGGGGGAATGAGTAAACACCGTGGTGTAATGGTTAGCAAGCTTGTCTCGCTAGAAAAATTACTACTGAGTGAGTTCGATCCTCACTGGGTGTTTCATACTTCCGGCCTTGTGCCACATCTAAGCAGCGCTTAGAAAATCACTATAATACATTTAAATTTTAGAAGATCGATATTAATCATTTTCTGTTTGCGTGAATCCTAACTGAAGTTTGTTTCTTTCACTCTCAGTAACCACCTGCATCCTTGTCGCTTTGTTTGGGTGACATGATTAAAATAAAACGTCATCATTTAACCGCAGTGTTCATTATCCGATTTATATCACGCCATATTGTCTGATTTCACCTCGTCATAATAGACATATTTTTGGAGTTTTTTTTTTTTAAAAGAAAATTGAGAAACTGTCATTTTTAATTTTTGCTTATTTCTTTTGTTTTTCTTCAGTGTTCGATTTAACGCTTCATATTTTAAAATGATATTTAGGCCACACAGAGAAAAACGAATCTGTTAGACTTTTTAAAATATACATTTTAATATGTCGTCATCAGTCAAACTAATTGTCCTTTTGTTATTACCATCATGCCTTTACCCACATTATCAATTTTACATAAGAAACCTGTCCTAAAATATATATATATATATATATATATGATTGGCGTCATGGTAATTTAAGACCTTCTGTTGTGCTACGTGGGCCAGGTATTTTTTGTTTTGTTTTTTAGACAGAACCCAGGGTTGAGATAACCCAGCAATTGAATTACTGCACCTACTTTGATCATGTTACAAAAGGTTACGTTTAGCGAAGCACCTGTGCAGATATTGCAACTCGAAATAACAGGTAATAAGCAATTAATCGTATGTAACATCTACTTGTTCTGTCCAGTTGAATTAAATTTCTTTTTCTGAGTTTTTCTGTTAACTTTATTTAATTCAAGCAAGTTAATCATGAACATGTTTCTGTTTGCGAAGACTGATCAGCGATAAGTGAAACTGGCAAGACGTCGGGGACAATAATCCATTTGCAAAAAAAAGTTTATCTACAAACAAATATACACGATATCCGTTACGTATACGCAATATATAATTGGTTAATGCAAAAAAAGGCACCCAAAAATGTTTGCATAATGTTGGCGAAATCATAGAAGTGTCATTAAAGGTTATTTGTTTTGTTTTGCGTTGTTGGTCAAGGTATTGCTATTTTTATGCATACACTTGGAGATTGTAAACTATTTACATTATTCGGACTATTGTCCTCATATTTGTCGCCATATTTATTACAACATTTCGGCCATTGTACGCCCCGGCCTTCTTCAGGTGTTTGGAATGTCGAACTGAACCCTCAAGGACACATGGCACAATGGATAAAGGCGTTGGTTAAATCCAGTGACAGGACCCAAAGAGTGTTTAATGGATGTCAGTTATCAGTTATCTCCTGTTAATTCCCCTCTCCAAGTCCTCCCTGCCTTAACCGGGTATTGAACTCACACTCTTTAGGTCCTGTCACTGGATCTAACTAACGCCTTTATCCATGAGGACACATGGCACAGTGGATAAAGGCGTTAGTTAGATCCAGTGACAGGACCTAAAGAGTGTGAGTTCAATACCCGGTTAAGGCAGTGGAGAACTTCGAGAGGGGAATTAACAGGAGATAACTGACATTCATTAAACATGGCACGTGGAACTAGAACAGTCTACCCCAGTGAGCGAAATAAAGGGTTCAGTTCGACATTCCAACCACCTGAAGAAGGCCGGAGCGTACAACGGCCGAAACGTTGTAGTAAATATGTCGACAAAGATGAGGACAGTAGTCCGAATAATGTAAATAATGTATATAATACCTCATCTTAGAAATATAGACAGATACTGAAGAATTGGATAAATATGGCGACAAAGATGATGACAATAGTCCGAATAATGTAAATAATGTACATAATACCTCATCTCAGAAATACAGACAGATACTGAAGAATCGGACAAAGATGAGGACAATAGTCCGAATAATGTATCCAAATAATGTACATAATACCTCATCTCAGAAATATAGACAGATACTTGGAGATTGTTTTTGTAGTAACGTGATAACATTTTTACTTTTTTGGTTGGGGAGGGTATTGCTTGCTATTTTTAATAATGGAATCTGTGATTTCACCGGAAATGTGGACCAGCTGCAGCTTGTTAATATAAATTAAAGGAAAAATCTACTTCAACCCAGAGACTAAAACGCTACCTTTGCAGTTGATTGTGAAATCAGTCATATCATCAGTGTTGACGTTTCATCGTCTAACAAGTTTTTGCCTGTATGTGCAAGACAGGCAGCAAAATTACTATCTCTTCCTACATTTTAGTTATCGCCAAATTTCTATGAAAGAGATGGAAACAAGTCGATATTCGATTACAGAATGAAACTTTCTATCTGTGTATACATAATAAAGAGGCGATTCACACTGAACTGTTTCAAAATAAGCTGTCATTTCTTTCCGATGTTATTTTCAAAGACCAACCAAATTCTTTGATTAATAAGCAGACTTTGCAATTTTTGCCGGAATTGTTTTTTTAATAGGGAATTATCATTAATATACGTTTTGCTATTTGAACCAACATGCAGTGTTGCTATACTGAAAATGTTTCGGTTGTTATATCTTCTGGACTTCTTCAGGTACTTGTGCCGAGAATGTTTCCGAATACGAAAATAGACATCTGAAGACGGTCGGAGAGTATAACAGCCAAAACGTTGTGAGTATAACACACAACAGAACATGCTAGTCCAAATAGCATGCTATATAGTAGGGTTGTAATTAAATATACACCTTGTCTGAAGTTATTAAGCATATCATCTAAACTTCAATAATTCAAATTTGATTTGAAAAAAATGCAATTAATTTAGAGGTTAAAACAAAGCCCGAGTTAAAATTTTAGGTAGTATCAATGTTTTATCGCAGTTATTGAAGTTATTTAATTTATTCTAAAAACTGCTGACTGAAGTGATTAGACAAAACCAAATAATCACATTTTACTTCAATAAAAAGCTAAAAAAAATCATCAAAAATTGATCAACACTTATAATAGAACAAATAACAAACATATAAGTCTTTGAATCCTTTACATTTTAATATAGTGACCCTTTAGTATGGTATCCTCCCTCAAAAGAGTCTATGTTGAACTCTTCCGCCTACTATAAGATTAGTAGGAGAGAAGGCCTTGGGGGAGCAGCCGACCAGACTGTTGATGACTGTCGAACTCTCCGCCTAGGCGGAGAGGAACTCGGACGAAGCTTTGCCGAAGGGCAAAGTTTCATCCGGGGAGGTAAACAGCCCCTGAACCTGTTTAGGCGGGTTCAAAGGGAATATTTTTGGCCGAGCCTACGGGCTCGGAGAAGCCACGCTAAACCGGCCTTGTACCACATACACCCTTGTGGGGGGGGCTGTTAAATATTAGTTTCGTTCGGAGAGGTAGACAGGCCCTGAACGCGTTTATACGGGTTCAAAGGAATATTTTTGGCTGAGCCGACGGGCTCGGAGAACCCACCGTAAACTCGGCCTTGTGGCACATAAATTCCTCGTGGGGGTGCTGTTAAATATTAGCAGTCGACCAGACTGTTCATTTCTGTCGAACTCTCTGCCTCGGCGGAGAGGAACTCGGACGAAGCTTTGCCGCAGGGGAGGTAGACAGTCCTTGAACCCGTTTATGCGGGTTCAAAGTTGTTATAGAGTAGTTTCACAGTGGAGGCTTGTATTTCACTAAGTCGGTCCTAAAATAAGGTTCAACCTACAAAATGTTAGGAACTTGATATAATAGTTAATGACGCAGCAATGTAGTTGTGGTGGCTGATGCTTTAATGTCCGACATCGACTGACTCAGCAACTCACTCTGAGCTCCCTGGCGACTGCTACTGCTTATTATATGTGGGAGAGTCTATTAACAATAGAATAGGTATGTTCCAGTATAACAAAAGGGAATATTTTTGGCCGAGCCTACGGACTGATTACCCACAATAAACCGGCCTTGTGGCACATGCACCCTCGTGGGGGTCGGGGGCTATTAAATATTAACAGTCGAATAGACTGTTCATTTCTGTCGAACACTCTGCCTCGGCAGAGAGGAACTCGTACGAAGTTTTGCCGTAGGGTAAAGTTTCATCCAGGGAGGTAGATAGTCCCTGAACTTGTTTAGGCTGGTTCAAAAGGAATATATTTAGCCGAGCCTACGGTTTCGGAGAACCCACAATAAACCGGCCTTGTGCCACATACACCCTCGTGGGAGGGCTGTTAAATATTAACAGTCTAACAGACTGTTCATTTCTGTAGAACTCTCTGCCTCGGCAGAGAGGAACTCGGACGAAGCTTTGCCGCAGGGCAAATTTTCGTCCAGGGAGGTAGATAGTCCCTGAACCCGTTTAGGCAGGTTCAAAGGGAATATTTTTGGTCAAGCGAACGAGCTCAGAAAACCCACGGTAAACTTGGCCTTGTGCCACATACATCTCTCGTGGGGGGGGGGCTGTTAAATATTAACAGTCGACCAGACTGTTCGTAACTGCCGAACTCTCTTCAGCAGAGAGGAATCCGGACGAGGTTTTGCCGAAGTGCCAAGTTTCGTCCGGGGTAGTAGACAGACCCTGAACCCGTTTGTACGGGTTCTAAGGGAATATTTCTGACCAAGCCTACGGGCTCGGAGAACCCACGGTAAGGTCGGCCTTGTGCCACATACACCCCTCGTTGTGGGACTGTTAATAAATATAGAATAGATTGAACGCTAGGTCAACCGCCACACACTCACTAGTCGTGTAATATACTCTTCTGTTGTACTTACTGTTTAATATATGATATATCTGCAACACTTGTTTTGTTATTTCTTTGACCATTTACTTGGTCACATCTCGACTGTTTCCGTAAGGCCTTCTCTCCTATTAATCTTATAGTAGGCGGAAGAGTTCAACATAGACTCTTTAGAGGGAGGACACCACAACTCCCTTCTCAGCCAGTAATGTATTATCCATTGATTTTGTAATTCTTTTACTTCAGCAAGTTCAATTTCTGCCATGGTGGTTTTAATTGCTTCCCATTGGTCTGCTTTGCTCTTATATTGTTTGCTACCTTCATATAATTTCATCTTCACAGTTGAAACGTAAATTTTTGATCGGATTCAGATCAGGACTTAATGGTGGCCATTCAATTATCTTCTCTCCTGTAAATCTTTTACGCTCAAAGAATTCACGGGTAACCTTGTGTACATGAGAAGGAGCATAGTTGTGCATAAATACACACTTCACTTTGAAACTGCGAAACTGGGACTTGTACCATTCAAAGAAAGTCTTGCTCTGTTCCCAATTTCTGAAAAACTAACCACTGAAAAATGGCAGAAAATTTAGTTAAATATTTTATTAAGAGTGGAAATAAACGAGTTTAAATTGGACAAATATTGATTCAGAAAAACGGTTCACATCCGATTTTGGGCCATGCCCCACTTTGGTATTTCTAAAATCCTGGCGCCACCCCCACTGTAATATTTAATTCTTACATATTCAAAATTTTACAATAGGAAGGAAGCTTAAAAGTTCATTAACTTGATCTTTAAACAAGCCTCCAAAGACCATGGCGTCCATGAAAGAGAAAATTTTTAAAAAAACAAAAACACAGTTAAATATATATATAGTTTGAAAACATATGATTTATGGCAGATGTCAGCCAACAATGTGACTAAAATGTGCTGGAGCCCCATCATGCATGAACTACATGCGTATTGCTATTAGCAGGGGTACATCCTCTAGCAGGTCTGGAAGTGTGTTCGAAATAAAGTCCCTATAGACAGCTGCTGTAAGACTTGCTGGGAGAACATATAAACCTACCAGACAGTTATCTACATTTCCAGCCAACACATTAATCGTGAACTGATGCTGGTCTCTAGCCTGTATTGTACCATGGGGATTCCGATCCTTGTGTAAATTTGGTATTCCATCTCTTTCAAATGTTGCTTCATCTGTAAACAAGACTGAAGAGACAAACTACGGATCGGCAGTTTGTGCAATAAACCATCGGTAAAAAGTTCTCCTATGATGAGGGATCAGAGGGCGAAAGACCCTGCACACGTTGCAAATGATGTTGATTCAAGAACTGCTCTTGAAGTACTCTCATGCTGTACTATGAGATGTACGCCATGCTAGGGCTACTTGATGTGTGCTGGTACCTGGGTCGTCTCCAACAACCTATAGAAGGTGTTCTTCGTGGTCAGGCGTACGAACGGATCTCGGTCTCCCTCGATCCATAGTTTGTGGTGCCAGAGATCCTGTCTCAATAACGCGACGATAAACAGCAGCAAGATTGAATGACTCAGCGTTTCCAGACCGAAGGCAGCAATCTGAGACACCTGCGCAGCCTCGTGCCCATTATCATTCGCGCAGCCATATGTAAAAATCATATCTGCCAGCTCAGGATATGAAAATCCTGCCATTGTTAAACGGAATACTTGTCAGTTACCTCACTACTACACATGTTAAATGTTGAAGAGAGACTAGCCACAAATGTACACGAATGGCAAATGTAACCTAGCCTGCATTGCAACAATGCCATCTATTATAAATTTTCTTTATACTTAACTCAAAAACGAAGGATTTTTCGGACATATGTTTATATGGACTTGTTTTGGTGTGAGGAACCCACACCCAAAGATTTTAAAAGTATTTTTGGTACAACCTATATATATATTTATATATATATATTTATATATATATTATAAGTCTGACAATTATTTTTAAGACATGTTTTATATTTATACGTTCTTTATATAGATACAAATATTTAAGTAAATGCTCTGTTTATAATAAACAGTATTAACAACATTTACCGGCCTGAATGTCCGAGAAATTTTCATATTTAAATATGCGTCCTCCGACAGGAATCGAACCTGTATCCTATACGGAACCGTCATATAGTCTGACATGCTTTAACCGATTGGGCCACAAGGGAGCGTTCGGTTATCTTGCTGCTATGGTGAGAGTAGAAATTTATGAGATCATTTTTATCAGTTGATTTACACTAGACACTTAATTTTAGATAATTGTCAGTGCGGTGTAACAATATTTAAGAAAGTGTTATTTGTTTCTGTTTCGTAAGTGAATTCTATCGAATATTTGACTATGTTTAGTTTATTTACAAGGTCAGATAATGTAGTTTTGCAAGAGTATATCAATAGAGTGTCATCAATATATCGGAAATATTTGGTGCAATTGGTAAATTGTTACCATATTATATCTTTAATTTCGCGCATGCGCATTGTTTGTTTTGGATTTTGTCGACTGCACAGTATAGTAGGGTCAGTTGGGTACCGTCTGTGAGAAAAAGAGCATCATGACACAATTCACTCCGCTAGAAATTTGGAAACGACATGCTGTAGTGTTTGACATTCGCGCCGGAAGCTTCAATTTCAGAGTGTTTTGGTGCCAATCTGAGGACAGTGCATAGGATTTGGAAAGAGTTGGATGAGCCTGATGATGATTACGAAGGTACAGTAGCTCGGAAAACTCACTCTGATCGTTCTTATAAGAATATAACTCGCTAATTTGTTGGTGAGGGCCTCAGACTCAACATGGAGACCTACATCAAGTGCCTTGAAGAGGTAGTGCTGCCCGGATCAAGAAGGTGACTGCTGGAAGACCCTATGTCTGACAACAGGACTCTGCACCATGCCACACAAGCAGGAGAACCCAGTCATGGTTGGACAATTTGTACGGCCACATCACCCCTTATGTCTGGCCACTTAACTCCCCAGACAACAACCCCCTTGATTATTATGTGTGGGACGCAGTTGAGCGAGAGATCAACAAAACCCCCTTGTAACACCAAAGATGAACAGAAGCCAAGAATTATGGCAGCATTCACCAACTTAAACAAGGAGACCGTCCAGAAGAGTTGCAGGAGATTCTGAAGCCGTGTGGAGGCCATGGTTGAAGCCAATGATGATTTTATTGAATAAATTTACTCTTTAGTATTTCAAGATATTTTTGTGTAATTTTGGTAAATATATCTATTAAAATGAGATGTCAGTGTTATTTTCCTTTTTGCGTAATTTAGACGACAATTTATCCATCTTACCCCGTAGTTACTCTGAAAAGGACCAAATTCAAGAATTTCTAAGAAAATATAAACAAAAATCCCACTCCTTGGTAATCCAAATTTTGGTTTTTAAAAATTACTGTTAAAGGTGAAACAACATTGATTTGTGGTAAGTCGGCAGATTTTTATGATTTTCGCTATTGGAAGGGAAAGGGTTTATTTTGAATTTTGTTAGATGCTCTTTGTAACAGAAAAGTTGGTAGAAAGAGATTTTACATCTAAACTAGCGACGGGTTTATCTATCATATTTATTCCCTTTCGTTTTTTGACCAGCTTACCTGAATTTTAACATGTGATGGACTGATTATTACAAGGACTGGTGTTAACGTTTTTTGTGATGATTTTCGCTAATTTGTGGCAATCTCTACCAATACAGCGCGGTGCCTCCTTTGTAGGTTTTAGATTAGACCATAAAGTTTAGCTATTCTAAGGTGTGAGCAACGACGACGTTTTAGAGTAAATGGTAATAAAAAGGAAACTTATGCATAACATCAGGAAGAGACAGTTAAAATTTTTAGTGCACGTAATGAGGAAAGAGGGCTTGGAAAATCTGATACTCATAAGACAGATTGAAGGCAAGAAGAACAGAGGAAAACAACGCATAACATACTAAATGAGTAAATGGATGGCGGAACAGTTTAGAAATAACAAAAAGACAATTTATTAAGTTTTACAAATGGCAGGAAATTGTGGAGAGACATGATCACCTACGTCCTGAAGAGACACAGTGCAAAAAGGTGGTATTCTATTAGTTTATACCATTACTTGTTTTCATTGCTAACTAATTTTTTAATTTCTCTATTAAATTTGTACTTCTGTTATTACTGTGTAATTATCTTCTCATATATATATATATATATATATATATATGAAGAAAAATAGTTTTAAGGTGTGCTATATTTATGGGATAAAGTGCTCACTATAAGAGATAGAGCGTATGTAAATATAAAAGTGAACATTGAAGTCAACACTCAGAGGCGACAGGCTGTTTCATGGTAGGCGCAATCGTCAGGCCTGACAATTGCGCCTAGTATGAAACAGCCTGACGCCTCTAAGTGTTGACTTCATTGTTCACTTTCATATATATATATATATATATATATATATATATATATATATATAAAGAGAGAGAGAAACATGTCTCATTAAATAATTTAGACAAGTTTTGTCTACTTATTTTTAATCGGATTCTCTCGCAATTACGGACAAATTCCTTAGTATCCTGATTAAAAGAAGAAAGAAAATTACTATGTTGATGCATATTCATTTTATTCCGAGTACTTTCGACATTAGCACAATGTCATCATCAGGGTGTTGTTTTTTCTAAAACAAAAAATTTTTGTGTTCATCTGAAAATTATTTTTTACGTGTGAAGTGAAAAACGTTAAGGCTATGTACTGTACAAGTTTAAACTTTTACCGTGTAGATACGCGTGCAAACATCAAGGGAGGTAAGTAAGTTATTGAAATATCTAAATATTTAAAAAAAGAAAAAACTATTTTAAATTATTAGTTAAAACCTAAACATTTTAAAACATTTGTGCAGTATTCATAATTAATGTTATTAAGGGTTAATTTCAATTTTTTAATATAGATAGCTTCAAGAAGTCTTAGTTTATGTCTATTTTCATGAAAAAGTACAGATGTATTTTCAACAAGAATTTTCCTAAATTGAGAATGTCGACAGACACGCTGTTGTAAATGTTGAAAGATGTTAAATGCATTATTTATTTTCGTTTTTTAAAAAAATATTTAGATATTTCTATAACTCCTTGTGAATAAAGAATTGTTCGTCTCTGGTGTTATACGATGACATTATTTACCATGTGACCGAATAGAAGATGGAAAGTGCGACACCGAAATCCGAAGGCGCGTACTGGATAGGGAAAGATGCCTTCCAAAAGCTAAGCAAAGTATCAAGAAATAGGAATATTTCGTTAGAAACAAAAACAATTACTGAACTGTTATGTAATATGAGTCCTCCTCTGACACTCTCTTCACAGAAGAAAAAACTTGAGGCGATATAAATGTGACTCTACTGAGAATACCATGGTGATTTTCTAGGCGTAGTTTAGATGTGGCTCAATATCGAAAGTATGGGGCACCCATTGATGATCGAACTTACTACTCAGTCGTAATTGTTCTAGCGAGACCAGTTTGCTAACCATTACATCACGTCGATGCGCCCCTACTGAGAATACCATGGACCGAACATGTGAACAACGACGAAGTTTTAGAGAAAACGAAAACAAAAAGGACACTTATACTTAACATCAGAAAGAGAAATTTCAGGAGTGCATAATGAGGAAGCGGGGCTTGGAAAATTTGACACTCTCAGAACATATTGAAGGCAAGTGGGACAGAGGAAAAGAGCGCATAGCCTTCATAACGAGCTTGTGCAAATGAATGGCAGAACAGAGCTTTGGAGAGATAACAGAAAAGACAAGATTTATTACAAGCTACAAATGCCAGGAAATCATGGAGAGCCATGATCACCAACGTTCTGAAGGGATACAGCACATCAGTCAGTTATGTGACATGCGTGATACGCGCTTAGGCGATCTTTCGATACATGATTGACGAGGCAAATTTTCGATACATGACTGACGAGGTAGATATTTTTCTTTCTGCAGTGGACCAGTTGCCATCCAAGACTATAGAACCCGGTCTGTCCAGCTATTTACACATAGCTAGTGGGGAGAAGAAGCGGATTCAATACCCAGGGTATTAGCATGTAAGTGAATGTAATGGATTCGACTGGAATTCGAACTCTGCTTTCCGATTCCTCAATCCATTACTCCACCGTGCCTCATACAAGACCTATATTGCTCTGTGGCCCTTTGAAGCTGGGATCAGTTATTTCTTCTGGCAATGGTCAATTTGCACATGCATAAATCTTCCAAATTATCATTTCTGTTCTAAATTATTTTTTAAAAATATTGGATTTTTTTTACGCTATAAACATAAAATATCAAGAATCCGAGCGAAAATTTTGTAGAATTTCCTTCTCTTTTCCTACTCATAATTCTCCATCATAATGACAGCCTCTTTGGACACCCCCTCCCCAAAAAAAGCAAAGATCTGTAATCGAATTTCTGTTTCGAGACGATAATGCTGAAAACTGCCACAGAAGGTTATTGAATGTTTATGGAAAGGCTTCACTTGATGTAAGATCAGTAGGGACAACCCTCTTTCTCCCATCCCAACTACGAGTTAAAAAGTAGGATTTGTATCAGTAAATAATTATTATCTCCCCAAAAATCTTACACTCTAAAAATATTTTGTAACTTTGAATAATCTATGAAAGTTTATGAGCTGTAAAAAAAAAACAAATAAATCAGTTCTACTTGTATCATATAAGCCGCATTGTCAGGTTATGTCATCTGTAACTAAATCGGGTTTTTTTCTGATGTGAAAGGTGGCAAGACATCTAATAAGATTAAAAACAAGACCTGCAAAGAGCAGAGGAACCTTCTTCTAGGGTCAACATTCATCTTGCATTGGGGTAAACTGGGCTCCGTAGCTATGTATGCAGCCAGTGCTGTGATAGATTGGAGTCAACGCCCAGGGCTTAGGTTTACCGACGATAGAATCAGCGGCCATATGTTCCTGACGAAAGTGAACCTTTAAGTTAGGGGATATCAGTTGCGACCTGGAGAGGGATAAGCTCCACCAGGTATACATGCTCAAGATACGCTATGTATGAATTAATACCTATTGAAATACCTAGACTTTATGAATTCAAGCGCAGTACTAGATTGACAGCTAGGTCTCATCATTTTACAGTTGAAGTCGGGCGTGAGTTTGAGGCCTAACAGACTTTCAAGGCACGGTGTTTCCTCGCGAGGGCCTCCGTTCATCCTGATTAGTGCTAGTTCGAGGTCAAATCGGCGATGATGAAATGTAACTAGCTTAGTTTTCGAAACATTTAATGTAACCGTCCAGTTTTTATCCCATTGGGTATTTTGTGCAAGTTCGGAAGAGAGATCAGTCGACAATCTCTAGCCATCGAGAGTTTCAAAGGTGAGTCCGTATATAATCCTATCATCGGATTAGAATTTTACAAATGACCTGAGTATATTCATAGGCAAATCATTTATGAAGATAAAATGTGGCTTAGTCCAATTGATTATTGCCGCAAAAAGCTTGCTGATGATACTAACAAGACTGGTGGGTCTATACGGGGAGGAAGAAAATAGCACGCCCGCGTTCTTGAAAACGACATACTCTTGACATTTTCCAAGGTGTTGGGAAGGATTTCTCCTTCAAGCAGCGGTTGAATAACTTTGCAAAGATTAGGGATAATTCCGGGTTGATGTTCTTAAGGAAAACCACGGTAATTAGGTCTGAACCAGTGGCTTTCTTAGGGTCAAGGTCTTTAATAATTCTAGAGACTTCACGTGCTGTGATAAAAATGTTACTGAGATTATGCTCAGTGAGACGTGGGAACCTGAAGAGGAGATGGTCTTTGTCATCTAACGTTGAGTTAGAGATCTACGTACCTAATTCTGTATCTACCTATCTAAGTTCAGATCTATCTACCTACATTCATATCTGTCTGTTTCTACCCATCTACCTTCATATCGATCTATTTATATCCATCTACCTCTATCTATCTTCTTTCATAGCTATCTATCTCAGTTTGTCTCTATCTACTGTCATAGCTATCTATCTATTAGGTTGGTGCAAAAATAATGTCGTTTTCCCACATATGTTACTATGTGAGAAAACGACATTATTTTTGCACCAACCTAATATCTATCTATCTATCTCAGTTTGCCTCTATCTACTTTCATAGCTATCTATCTATCTTAATATTTTAAATGTTAAAGTTTGTGAATAACTACTATTGTGCGAAGGCATCTTAGTACTAAAAAAAGAGCATAAATCTAAGCAACCTTTCAGTGATACATTCTTCAGAGATCAATCGTTAGCCAAAACAATTTCTTTTCTATTAATCTTAAAAGAACATCGAAAAATGTAGGGGACTAATACAGTAGTAGAATAAACTGACCTAACACGATTAAAAGATCAAAATGGTCTTCTAACAAATTTAGAAACTAATTTAATTATATATGAGCAGTTACTTTTATTGCGTAGGTTCTGGTTGAGTTTTTTTGTCAACTAACAAATTGTCCAGTTTTTTTGTTTGTTTTTGTTTTGTTTTTTTTTAATTACTTTTGAAATACAAGTAGAAACTTGTTGGTGCAATTTGGACTGACCGCACCCTATACTCCAGACCCCATCAACTCTCATTGCCCCCAAGGAACAAAAGCAATAAAAATAAAAAAAAATTAAAAAAATAAAAAAAAACAGGAAACTTTTTTTTTTTTTTTTCTTTCTTTTCTGGGACATCGGCCATTACAAAACCAAGTTGTCTTAGCAACTATCCCAGAAGGTTGCACGGCTTGTTTAATGTTTCCAGTTGCAGCCGACTGCAATGACGACACTTTAGTTGTTTATGAGTTGTTTATAGCCGCTTCTCTGTCAGACATGCACATTGAATCGGCTGCGTAACTGGCAATGAATTTAAATAAAAATAAAAATGCGATAGCTTTTCATAGACATACGTTCTTCGTATTCGAACCCCAACCACCCACCTGCCGTTAGCATTTATTTGTGATAATACTGCAATCTGTCAGTAGTGGGTCATCTTGACACCAATGTGACCCTTTGTTGTTGACCTTACTTTTCTTTTAGTAAAAGGAATAAAACAAAAAGTCCAGCCTTCTTGTGTTGTGAGAAGGAGATATTCAATATATTTGTCTATTTTAAAGGAAAAGAATTAAAACTAAACTTGTTGATCGCATATGGCTAACGAATTTCTGTCGCGCAAGAATTTGCTGAGGTTTTCGTTTTCGCTACTACGATAGAATGCGTTCTAAACATGTTAAAGTTCTTGGAATTAAAATTCAAAACTTGAGTTTAGATAAACAAATACAAAGGATTAGCGCTTTTTAAATGGATGGGGTTTTACGATAATAACAAAAAGTTTTATACAGGTTTCTCTCTTCACTTTCTCTTAAGATTGCAAAACAAAAGCTTGAAAAAATCCTCATCAAAAATTAATTAGCCTGATATCTGTTCTTTACCATTTCCTTTAAATTAGTATATGAAAAGAAACATGAGAATTTAAGCGTTAAAGAAATGCTAAACTGGACAATCGGCAGTACATTTGGTTCTTAACCGCTGTTCAAATTCCTTGAAATTGTGGCTAGTACATCGTATTGTTAAAAGATATTTTTAAAGTAGTAACAGTAATTGTCTCCCCTGATGAAGTCTTAGTCTGAGTAAAGAAAAGTTCATTTAAATACTTTTACCCACTAAATATAACTTTTATATTAACAAAAAAGAATAATTTAAACATTCCATGATCCAGGGAAAAAGAAACTCCCCGTAGAAATAAATTATAACCATGGAACCTTAATGTTGTCTGGTTTTCTTTAAATTAAATTATTCGCTCTGATTTAACGTTGAGCTCTTCGGATTTCATCTTCCTTGGGATTATCCATACAAATTACCAAGATTTTCATTACTTATATATATATAATATATAATATATATATATCATATATATATATATATATATAATATATAATATATAATATATATATATATATCATATAATATATAATATATATATATATCATATATATATATAATATAATATATAATATATATATATATCATATATATATATAATATAATATATAATATATATATATATCATATATATATATAATATAATATATAATATATATATATATCATATATATATATATAATATAATATATAATATATATATATCATATATATATAATATAATATATAATATATAATATATATATATATATCATATATATATAATATATAATATATATATATATATCATATATATATAATATAATATATAATATATAATATATAATATATATATATATCATATATATATAATATAATATATAATATATATATATATAATATATAATATATATATATATAATATATATATATATATATATATATATTATAATTATTTTAAAAATATGATTCCATCGCGACACACAAAATTTCCATGTTTCAAAACATAAATTTAATTATTAAAATTAAACTCAAAAATCCATAGTCTCGTTTCATCGATAAGCGAATGATAGGAATATACCTTCAAAAAAATCTACTTAATTTCTAAGCGTTGTACAATATTTGATATTACGAGTTATTAAGGAAAATCTATTTTAATTTAGGGTTGGCTGGGTTTTAATTTCCTTAGATAGCTTATGTATCCAATATATGTTACTTATAAAGTCAGTTTAAGTGGGGTGGGGGTGTCTGCTAACAAAAGTATATTTCCCTTCTTCAGTGAGTCGGCTGGGTTTCCGCTTAATTCTTATTTCTCTACACAAAGATTTTCTAAAAGGGTCATTTAAATATGTTAGAATTTAATTTTTAATTAAAGATCGAATATAAAAATGTGTTTCATCTCTATTATTTATTATTTTTTAATTATCGATATAATTCTGTATCTATCTTTCTTTATTTCTATTTATCTATCTAATTCTGTATCTATTTATCTCTCATTCTGATATCTATTTATCTCTCATTCTGATATCTATTTATCTCTCATTCTGATATCTATCTATCTATCTATCTATCTATCAAATTCTCTATCTATCTAATTTTGTTTCAGTTTCCAGTCCTGCATGTGAGTGTGAAAAATAATACTCCCACAAGGACTCGGAGATGCTTTTGAATTAGGTTGGTGCAAAAATATTGTCGTTTTTTTTTACATAAAACATATGTGAGAAAACGACATTATTTTTGCACCAACCTAATATCAAGACTGGAAAGTGAGACCTGAGCAGCTCCTGCCCAAATATGGCAACAGTACAGCATTTTCGGCCTAATCTGGCCCTTATAAAGGTAAAGGATAGCCTAATGAGCCAGGTATTTACTGGAGCGGTCCAGAGAGCCAATAATTTTATGCGCGTCATGGAATCAGTTTAACACTTTTACCAAATGAGGATAAAATCGTAGTTGGTGCCAATAGGTAGACTTAAACAAGTCATAGAATCAGTAAATGACAGTAGAGTCAGGTTGACTTCCGATGCGTGCAGAATTTAAACTCTTTCTTGCATCCCACATTTTTAAGAATAAGTTGTCCCGCAAAAGTAAATTGAATGCATCTAAAGTCCAGTTTGGTTTGACAGTTCAAAGAGAACTGTTGTCATGTCTCAATCACTCCTTGAGAAATGTTATGTGCAGCTTAAAATTGAAGGCAGTCTGTGAGAAGCTGCTGAAAGGTTTCCATGTTTTGATAGTATTTCAAACCATCATAATATCTTAAACGGCAAGTTTAATCCCTGTAGAAATCTATAGATACTTTCATGTCACTTGTTTGGTCTCAATGAAGGACTGATGACAACCAGCAATCTGCATCTGTTTTCATTTCAACCCCATCTTTGTGTGAGATGTAGGTTCGTAGACATATAAAGCAGTTGGGTTTCCTTCAACACTGTCTTGGAAAACTCATCTGCAGTCGCTCTCTCACAGACGTGTCTTCGCCCCCTTCTGTCTTTTTTAAAATACTTTCATGGTAACTGCTCCGAT
>OZ010588.1:24531094-24538594 GCA_963932145.1 Acanthosepion lycidas | reverse complement strand
AAAACAAAACATATTTCTGATAATGTCGAATCATCGTCGAAACATGTTAAAATAGTTTCCCAAATTGTCTTATATGCGAAGGCTTATTGATTGCGTTTCATATGTTAAATATTCATTTATTACAACGTTTTACTATAAAAAATATATTGGAAATTATTATACTATAAAAATACACTGAACATCTGAACTAAAAAGAATTATCAATGGTCAGAAGTTAAGCTAAACATTATTGATTAGTACACTTGGTCTATTATTTCTTTATTAGTAACTTATAATCTGTGGACCTAATTCAGATTTGCATCATGCTCCAAAAGCAAAGCTATTAATTTTTGATCATCAAACATATATTAACTAAAAATCCAAGTATTTACACTATTTATATTGTTCGGACTGTTGTCCTCATCTTTATTATTATATTCACGACGTTTCACCATCTTTCTTCCGATAATATACGTTGGAATTTTGAACCGAGCCCTTTATTTCGTTCACTGAGGTAGATTGTTCTAGTTCCACGTGCCATGCCTTTTCTGAATATATCATTCAGTTACTTCCCTTTAGTAACTCAACTCTCCAAGTTTTCGTTGTGGTCAGGTAATGAAATCACAACTCTTTGGGTCAAGTCACTGGATTACTTATAATGAAGAAGGACGGCTTGGAAAATCTGATACTCACAGGACAGAGGGCAAAAGGCATATAGGAAAACAACGCGTAATCTACTTAGTGAGCTTGAGTAAATGGAAGGGTTTATGAGAAATACCAAAAATAAAAAGTTGATTGAGAGCTACAAGAGAGAAGAAGCAGTGGAAGGCCATGATCGCCTACGTCCTGAGGGGACACGGCACATAAAGAATTCCACTAAAACAACCTTTCTCTAAATAAATCTCAATATATAGATGAGAGTTAACAGCGTATTTTAGTGTCGATATAAGCATATTTTTTTAAAAGCATTAAATAAATTTGCGCACTGAATTATGATAGACATGATAAATTATAAACAGAATTCAAGTTTCGTGATTAGACCTGCAAAAAAAACTTTCGGTCTAATGTTTATCAAACATTTATTTGTATTTTCATAGTATACTGTGAAACATAAATATTTGCAAGCAATAACAATTTGGCTATTTATATTACATCCCGGGAGCTGAACAGCATTGTTAATCTAATTATATACTAACTAGTGAAACAGCACCATGATGGTAGGTTTAAATCGTTACTCCGAAATTCATGCAGTGACGACATCCGACAACAAGAATCTAAATCTTGTGGTCTTACGATCGCTTTGCGTGAAATTCGTAGTAACGATTTCGACATCACCTCTTTAGTTCTGTTCTGTTGGTCAAGGTTACTGCTCTGTCTTGGCGTATTTGCTAGAAGTATTGAGCACTTTGGTTTATTGCCTAGATAGCTGTCTGTCTTTTTGCTTTATTTTTGTATTTTATTTTCTCTTCTTTTTTTCTTTTTTTTAAATCTTTGTTCTTCGTTTCTTTGTCTTTTCTCGTTTCATTTTTTCATTTTTTTTCGTTTAGCAGGCTTAATGTTGGTAGGGCCGTATTTTAATGCTTTACCTATAGTTTGGTTTACACAAATGCAAAAATATAGGGAGGCTGCACTATCCAAGTTCCATCAGTTAAGCAACGTTGAGCCTAGTCAGTACTCAGATCGATACTGTAAGCTAAGCTACAAAGGCTTCAAGTCGGCAATCGATACAATACCGCTGCTTGTACTAACAGAAGATCTCGCTATATGGAGGTGCTTCTAGACTGACAGGACGTAAGATCTACTTTGGATGAGAAGGATATTTCTGGCTTGAGATCCAAATCCGCAGAGTCAGGCTCGCTTCATATTTTACTAAGTCCCAACCGATTACAAGAACAAATAAACAGGTACTACGTTCTAATCCTACATTTACTTACCCCGCCACACACACACACAGAGAGGCGTATGATGTGACACATGGTTGATTTCATCTGCGGTGTCCTTAAGCGTATATATGGGCTAAGGATGAAACTACTTCGTCTCCACGACCATTATCACATTATTGTCCAAGTATTCTAATCATTTTTGTTTAGTAATATCGGATAATTACTGGTGTTGGATTGGAATCAGACCTCACTCACTGCTATGAATCGAACTACCCAGAAGAATAAATATGGCTTCGATTTCCAGCACCTTTAGGGGCACACGGAAGAGGAGCACAGATACAACACTAATTCTGTATTTGCTTTATCCAACCCTCTGGGGATAGGATTTGACACAGTCGATTTAATGTGAGGTGCTTTTACACATACATATGAGCCAAGAACGAAAATTACCCATCCCCGTTCATCAGAGTATTCTGACCTGCTCCCTTTGGTGCAAAGTGGTGTTGTAATGCCAGGTTGGAATATCCAGGATTAAGCTTCTCTTATTGTTTTTACGTGAAATAACCAAAGACAAAAATTACTTAATCCCTAAATGAATAGTGAATACTGACTCCACGGCACACTGGTGTCAGTATTCACCAACTCTATCACTTTACTGCAAGGGAGAAGGTACTGCTGAAGAGTTGGAATCTCCTGGAAATGTTAAATATAAGCAGGTGTCAGAATAGTAGGGGTTGGAGGAAATCTATAGCTCTTTCTGTGAACCGACCGACAACAGAAAAAGAACAGGTAGATGATGAAGAAATACTACACTTCGCCTACAACCAGAATGTCAAGCTATTTACTCGCCTTCCAACGGTGGCAAGATATGACTTAACGTTGTTTTTAGCGTGGAGTTGCCATCGGCCAATCAAAAACTTGTTCAGTCCCCGCGACAACTGTTACGCTGGCTTTGGTATCAACCAACTTTCCCCCTTTTTTCAGGCCAATAAGGATGGTGCTGCCGCAGGGTTGGAATCCCCAGAACCAGGCGCTTCTTCCTTGATTAATGATTAATGAGAAGCACAAATACAACGCATTGATTCGGTGTTTACTCGGACCTTTGTCAACTCGATGGCGAAATGGGACCCAAGCTTGTTTTAAACATCGGATTACTCTGGGTCAATCCAAAAATTGCCACGTCCCCGTGATCACCGTCACATTGACGTTGGTATTATAGTGCAATGAAGGAAGTGTTGTTGCAGAATTTGAATCCCTGGAACCAGGAATCTCTAAAAGCTCTTTCCGTGAACTGCTCGAACGAAGACAAACACGACAGAGAAATACATATACTTAACTTTGATCACAACCGGCGAGAAGCGTGTCGTGTGCTCTGGTCGTGTTGCCTCATATCCTGGCAATAAGGCATGCCACGGTAGTTTACAGAGAAAAGAGCGAATGATTAAACACCTGGACAAACTACTCTCATACCCTATCATAACAACTTCACCCACCTAGTCAGTAACAGCTAAAAGCTGTTACATCTATAGTCAATCTTGGGTGGATTCGATCAATCAATATTATTTTTTTTTACTTTGACATAGAAATAAGTTATTGTATACTTTTCTTTTGTGTCGATTCAACGTTTCTTCTTTATTATTTTATTTTTAGTTGAGTCATATTTCTGCTACCCCTAGATACAAAATCGCACACTGAGTTGGTAGGGGTGGGGAAAATAGGCAATTAGGTGGGGGAAATAGACACTTTATTCATATACATGAAAAATAGAAATGCTGAGGATACCACGGGCCAATCATGTGAGCAATAACGAGATTTTGAAGAGAAAGGAAACGAAGAGGAAGCCTATACTTAACATCAGGAAAAGGCAGTTGAAATTTCTGGGACGCGTAATGAGGAAGGCGGGCTTGGGAAATCTGATACTCACAGGACAGACAGAGGGAAAGAGAGAGGAAAGCAACCCGTAACATATTTGATAGGCTTGAGCAAATTGATGGTAGAAAAGGATTTGTGAGAACTAACAAAAAGACAAAAGTTATTAAGAGCTACAAGGGACAGGAAGATGTGGAGGGCTATGATCGCCTACGTCCTAAAGGAACAGGGTGCATAAAAGAAAAAAAGGATTGTATACAAATGTTCATCGTAGCCACGAAAGAATGCTTGATCAATCTGTTTAGGTTTACGCTTAAAACACGATTCAGCCGCCAATATCGAACTGGAGAATTCTTGAAGACTGAAACGATATGAATTGTCACGCCACCAAAAATAGACTTCAGTCACGAATAGATGCGGATTTAAAACTGTGACGAATTCTCGAGAAATGATAAAATATAAGCTGTGATTGGAATGGAGGGGGGTCTGAAGAAATGCTGAATATGAGCAGTACTAGAGGTTAGAAGAAATTGCTGAAATGCTAAATATAAGCAGGGGTCGGAATAATAGGAACTTGGAAGAAATGCTAAATATAAGCAGGGGTCGGAATAATAGGAACTTGGAAGAAATGCTAAATATAAGCAGGGGTCGGAATACTAGGGGTTGAGCGAAAAGCTGAAATATAAGCATGCGTCGGACTCGTACGGTTTGGAAGAATTACTGAAATGCTAAATATAATCAGGGGTCGGAATTATAGGGATTGGATGAAATGCTGAATATGAGCAAGCGTTGCAATAATAGGGATTGGAAGAAATGCTGAAATGCTAAATATAAGCAAGGATCGGAAGAATAACTGTTGTAAGAAATACTGAAATATATGCGGAGGTCGGAATAATAAAGGTTGGAAGAAATGTTGTAATATAAGCAGAGGTCGAAAAAGCAAGGCTTGGAAAAGATGTGGAAATGCTAAATATAAGCAGAGGTCGGAATAATAAGGGTTGGAAGAAATGCTGAAATGCTAAACATAAGGGGTTGGAATTATAGGGGATAGGAGAATTTTTTTTTAAATAAGATGTTGGAATAGTTGGGGTTGGATAAATACTGAAATGTTAAATATAAGCAGGGGTCGGTATAATAGGTACTTGGAAGAAATGCTAAATATAATCAGGGTCAAGTCATCTTCATTCTCTTCACATTCCATTTTGAGGCGGTGTAATGGTTAGCAATCTTGTCTCGCTAGAACAATTACGACTTAGTAGTGAATTCGATCCTCACTGGGTGTCCCCTACTTTCGGCCTTGTGCCACATCTAAGCTACGATTGGAAATTCAATGTAAGTAGGGGTTGGAATTATAGGGGTAGGAATAAATGCTGAAATATGAGCTGGGGCCGCAATATTAGAGTTTAGAAGAAATGCTGAAATGTAAACGGGGTCGGAATAGTAGGGGTTGAAAAATGCTGTAACATAAGCAGAGGTTAGAATAGTAGGGGTTGGAAGAAATGCTGAAATGCTAAATATAAGTAGGAGGCCTAATAATAGGGGTTCGAAGCAATGCTGAATATAAGCAGGGGTCGGAATAGTAGGGGTTGGACGAAAGTCTGAAATGCTAAATATAAGCAGGGGTCGTAATTATAGGGGTTGGAAGAAATGCTAAATATAAGCAGGTGTTCAAATTATAGGGGTTGGAAGAAATGCTGAATATAAGCAGGTGTTCAAATTATAGGGGTTGGAAGAAATGCTGAATATAAGCAGGGGTCGGAATAGTAGCGGTTGGACGAAAGTCTGAAATGCTAAATATAAGCAGGGGTCGTAATTATAGGGGTTGGAAGAAATGCTAAATATAAGCAGGTGTTCAAATTATAGGGGCTGGAAGAAATGCTGAATATAAGCAGGTGTTCAAATTATAGGGGCTGGAAGAAATGCTGAATATAAGCAGGGGTCGGAATAATAGGGGTTGGACGAAAGTCTGAAATGCTAAATATAAGTAGGGGTCGAAATAATAGGAGTTCGACGAAATTCTGTAATATAATTAGAGGTCGAAATAGTAGGGGGTTGGAAGAAATGCTGAAATATAAGCAGGGATCGGAATATTAGAGGTTGTTAGAAATGCTATAATATAAGCAGAGGTCGGAATAGTAGGGGTTGCAAGAAATGCTGACATGCTAACTATAAGCAGGTGTCCCAATAATAGCGGTTGGAAGAAATGCTGAATATAAGCAGGGGTTGGAATAGTAGTTGTTGAAAGAAATGTGGAAATGCAAAATATAAGCAGGACTCCGAATTATAGCGATTGGAAGAAATGCTAATTATATGCAGAGTTCGGAATAATACGAACTTCAAAAAATGCTAAATATAATCAGGTTTCGGAATTATAGGAGTGGGAACATATGCTGAAATGATAAATATAAGCAGTGGTCAGAATAATTGGTTTTGGAAGAAATGCTGTAATATAAGCAGTTGTCGAAATAGAAGTGTGGCAAGAAATGCTGAAATGCTAAATTTATATCTAGCATTTCATATTTAGCAGGAGTTGGAATTATAGGGTTTGGGAAGAAATGCTGTAATATAAGCAGGGATCGGAATAATAAGGGTTCAAAGAAAGTCTGAAATGATGAATATAAGCTGCGGTTGGAATATTAGCGGGTTGGAAATCCATTTATTATCCCTCCAGCAATGGGTTCAATAGCAGGATAGATGTGCTTCTTAAAACTTGGATAACAAGCAGTCTAGGAAAGGACTATACTGAATCCAAAACCATAGACTAGACTCTATCTTTCCCTAAGATATCATAACAGTTCACAGATAATAAAGAAAAGAATATGTGGATAGTCATGATCGCCATGCTCCCGAAAAGACATGGTGTTAAAAAGAGACTTATAGTCTTTAATTTGGTACAAGGCCAACGAAAATTCTACAGTAAGCTCTGTCAGTCGTAGTTCAACTAGTTCTGACTTTTTTCAAAAGGGAAAAAAGCATAGGAAAACGAACCAATGAGGAATTGTTAAAGTCAACATTGAATTTAAATAGAACTTCTATTGTTACCTTCTGTCTGTATAAAAAGGATTTCCTGTAAAATACGACATGGTAAATGTTAGTGATTAGGCAAGATGGAAGACAAGTGGTCGGGATGGTAAGACAGGCCACAAAATTGAGCTTTAACCTGTATAATGCAAATTCATGTTTTATCTTTTATTTCTGCTTATTCTTAAGGTAGCTAGCTCTTTGTAAGAGAGCGTGTGTTTAGATTATTTGTTTAATCTTTCGCCTTGCAGACTGCAGGTGTCACATTTTGGGGGAACATGATGCAGAGGAGACATGACAGTCGGTCGGATTGTGTCCATAAATTACAAGCGTCTGTTACGACCCCCCAAGTGTGGTGACAGTCACAATATCGCAAGTTTTTGTCTGTTTGTTATTGAGAGTTTTGTTTTGTTTTTGCTTTTTGTCTGTAGTTAAACCAGTCGGTTAGTGTCCGTATTTGTACGTTTCACACAGTAAAATATTGTGTACGATTAGTCACAAAATTCTGTTGCACCTATATGCAGTGACTGCAAGTTTGGTAAGTAATAGGAAATTAAAATGTTAACAATATTGCATATTTGCAAATTTGAATACTTGTTTTGTTTTTGTTTTTGTTGTTTCTTGGTCGTTTGTTTTGTTTTGTGTTGTTTTTTCAATAAGTAATGAAATAAACAGGCATGCGCACAAATTAAGAAAAACCGAAAGACTTGCGCATACGCATCCTAAATCTGACACAATTTTACATCTA
>OZ010588.1:24296094-24526094 GCA_963932145.1 Acanthosepion lycidas | reverse complement strand
AACGGAAGAGTGTTCCACATGCGAGAGAATAAACTATTTGCATAGAATTATTATACCTAACAAATTCACTTGTAAAATGATGAGACCTAGCTGCCAATCTAGTACTGCGCTTAAATTCGTATAGTCGAGGTACCAAAAAGAAAAGATCATCAGAAGAGTTACGATGAAAATATCTCTAGAAAAGGCTCGGAGAAAATATGGTACGGCGGTGGGAAAGTGACAGAAGTAGAGATGCCAGGTCAAGACCTATAATATTGTAACATTTCTTTTAGTAGCGTTACTCTTTAGGAAAACTGATTTATTAGTATTTTATTTAAGAAAGTATTATAACAAGATTTTTGTATGATACAGTAAGGTGCATATAAAAATAAAATTCTCTTCGGATTTCCTTTGAGTTTTGCCTCTCCCTTCCAAAAAACAAGCATTAATCTCCACACATCCCCCAAATAACCACACGCCATATTTCGATTGCGAGAAATGCCATTTGTATCACTCCATTAATGTTACATCAGAATTTATATGAAATCGTTGTTTTCGTGTAAACAAGATTGACAATAGGCAGCTGCCAGTTGCTGAGGGTCACCTTACAACCAATATGCCCACAAAAGAGTTGCCAGTTTTAGAAGACCAGCTTACAATCAATGTGCCCACAAGAGAGCTGCCGGTTTCTGAACGCCGCCAAATAATCGATGTGCCCATAAGAGATCTACTAATTTCTGAAGGCCAACTTACAACTGATATGCCCACAAGAGAGTTGCCAGTTTCTGAAGGCCAACTTACAACTGATATGCCCACAAGAGAGCTGCCAGTTTCTGAAGGCCGCCTTACAATCGATCTGCCCACAAGAGAGCTGCCAGTTTCTGAAGGCCGCCTTACAATCGATCTGCCCACAAGAGATCTGCCAGTTTCTGAGGGTCGCCTTACTATCGATGTGCCCACAAGAGAGCTATTATTTGTTGAAGGCCACCTTACTATCGATGTGCCCACAACAGAACTGTTTGTTTCTGAAGGCAACATTACAACCGATGTCCGCACAAAAGAGCGGCTAGTTTCTGAAGGCCACCTTACAACCGAGGTGCCCACAAAAGATCTCCCAGTTTCTGAAGGCCACCTTACAACTGATGTGCCCACAAAAGAGCTGTCAGCTTCTGAAGGCCGCCTGACAACCGATGTGCCCCCAAGAGAGCTGTAAGTTTCTGAAGGCAACTTTACAACATTATTTTGAATTAATTGCTAGGTTTACTGCTCGGAAATGTGTGTTACTGTGTCGTGTGAGACAATTTTTCTTAATAATAAGTCCGAACAGATCGGCAAGGTCAAATTGACCGCTGATTTCAAAAATGACCTACAAACTGCTGTTAAATGGGACAAGGAATGGCATGTTCATTTTAACAACTCCACAACGAATCTGCTTGCTATCAATCGTCTGAGAGACCCCCTTTCTGCCTTCCATCAGCATAGGTAATGCTAACCTCCAGGAATGTGATTCTTTGCGCCGCCTTTTGCTAACGCTTTCAACTGACATGAAGTGGAAAAATTATATTGAATCAATTTTTAGTTTTGCTGTTTCACTGTGTCGTGGTAGACAATTTTCCTCTCCAGAATCTTACATATTTATAAATCTACCATCCGTCCTTGCTTTGAATATTGCTGCCCCATTTGGTCTGGTGCTCCTGTTGTATATCTAGAGATTTTTGATAAAATCCAAATAGGCTATAGGCCACGGTCGATTTTCGTTTCATTCCGTGGACATAAAATTTATATGAAAAAATTTTACTTGATTTCGGGAGTTTCGATGCCGTAGAGTCTAAATCTAAAAAGTTCTCCAGGTGAGAATTGCGCATTTTTTTATAAATTGCATTTTAAATTGAATATTTTATCGGTAAATTTCAGCATAAAAATCAAGTAAGGGAGGTAATAATAGAGTAAATATGACGTTTCTTAGGCTAGTAGTTATCTCCCTTAAATTCAAAAATTTTAAAATACGGCGAAAATGAATTCCCCGAATATTTGTGCAATACATTTTGAGTCAATTAATACGAATGAAAAAATTACTTCTTTTACTGAAATAACTCTTTTAAAAAATTTGTGAATATGCAAATAAATGGAGTAACTTTGTCTGTCAACAAGGTAATGTTGCTCGTATGTAAACGTTTTTCAACTTTTAAAAACATTGGCGAAGCGAACAATCAAAGTTTCGGAATGCACAAAAAATGCTATAGTCGATTCACAGACATCGCAAGGTAAGATTTTTTCTAATAAATAAATATACAGCATATACAACTATATTTTTCTATTTTTTCTGTCACAAAATCGTCTGTTGTGTCAATATATTTAACAAACTGTGAATAGAGGTATGTGTAAGTGTGCGCGCGTCTCTGCGTGTATGCGTGTTTTTTATTGTATTTTTTTTATTCTTACATTAATTAATTAGTTTAAACATAATTAATAAATTTTTTTTGAATAAACTCTAATGGCCACGAGTTTTGCATTTGTTTTAAAATAATTCTATGTAGAAATAAATGGCATTTAAAATTTCCTTAGCTATTACAATAATCTGCTATTTTTTTACATCTACAATATTTTTACAGCATTTTTTATCATTTAAATAAAGATTATCAATGCTAGCTATGCTGGTGTGTTACAGGTTGGAAAAATTTGAGAAACGCAGCATTACAGAAATGAATTTAATATTCACTGACACTGCACCATCAACCAGTAATGAAGAGCTTGAACCCAGTCAGAAAAGGTTGAGGAGCAGTAGTAATTTTAGTCAATCCACTTTTGGTAAAGATGATCAAACTACTCGCTGTTCCTCTGTTTTCCCAACCAAATGCATATTTTGCAAAAGACAAAGAAAAGATAAAAGAAACAAAATTGACGGAAGGCGCACCAGGGAACCCTTGCAACAATGTGAACTCATTGTAAATGAAATTTTATTTGCTGCAAAGCTGAAACATGATGAAGATCTTCTTTGTCAGTTACAGGATAAAGATCATGTATATGCAGAGTTAAAATATCATCATACTTGTAAAATTAATTATACTAATTTCTTGAGATACAAAAAAAAAAGATCAGTAGACATGAACAATGAAACAAAACACAGTGCTGCATATGATATTTTCAAGAAAGATATTATAATGAAAAAAATCATTAAAGGAAATCAGGTCTTACGAATGTCCAAACTGTCTGAACTGTACAGAAACATCCTTAAATCAGTAGAAGGGACATCTATAGCGGCTAAAACTCAACATCTGAAGCAGCAGATTTTACATGATTTTCCACAGCTCACTTTCTTAAAACCAAGACAGAGGTATCAGAGTGAGGTGGTGTTATGCGAAAAAATAGTTCCTGACCTAATGGGAACAAGTGAAACTGATGATTCAGCAGATGACTCAGATGGTGATGATGATAATGATGATGATGATGATGAAGGAACCGAAGAACATGAAGCAACAGGTAAATATAATAAGACCTAAAATAATAATTTAAACTCTTTAACATTAGTTTTACTTCTAATCATTGATTAATTTATACCTAATATTAAATGATCTAATTGTGTGATGTTATCTGAACAGACTTTACTACCAAATGCTACCAGTGGAAAATATTTATATCACACTAATATATAAATTTTAGAACACAAAAATATTTAATAGTAATGAAGTATTTTTATTTCTGAATATTTGAAAAAGTTATTTAGTGATTTCTTTTACATTTTGTTTCAGATGGCGATGAAAACAATAGGTACAATTTGTATCATGCTAGCATGTATTTAAGAAATCAAATTATTTCTGTGGAATCACCAACATCTTGGCCTCCTAAGAGCAATAGTGTAACTACAGAATGTGCTATGAAGATAATTCCTGTAGAACTTTTTAATGCATTGGCATTGATGTGTGTTCTTTCTGATGAAGTTGAAATGAAGAATAGATTTATTACTGTGTCTGAGAAAGATAAGAGAAAGCTACTTGCCATAGCACAAGATATTCTGAACCTTTCTCACAGAGGAAATTTGTTTTTACCAAAGCATTATGCACTGGGAATGGCTGTTCGACACTGGACTGGTCAATCAAAACTTATAGGCATTTTAAATGGATTTGGGCACTCTATAAGCCACAGCACAACTCTAGAACTGGATACGGCTTTGGCTGAACAACAACTATCAAAAAGTAACATTCCAGAGGGTTTTAAAAAGAAAACTTTTACACATTTAGCCTGGGATAATAATGACTTTGGAGAAGAAACTCTGAGTGGTAAGGGAACAACCCATAATACAAATGGGATCATAGTGCAGCAGCTAACTTCTGATCACTTATCACATATTGAAGATGTCACAATAGAAAAAGACCAGCCCCAAATGATCAGGAGTAAGAAGCGCAGTGTGATGCTAAATGAAGCGCCCATACCAGAATATTATGTGGCAAAAAGTGTAGGCCCTTTCCTACCTTCAGTTTCAATTGACAGCATTCAAAATGCTTTATTTAAATCATTTTGTGAGACCAAAACAAGCATTACTGATTTGGCTATGACCATGATCAATATGCACTGTGAAAGTGACAACCAAAACACTACTCCAATTCCAGGTTGGACAGGTTTCAATATTCTTTTATTACAGGACCAAATACCACTAAAAAGCAATATTAGATATTTGCCTGTGGTCAATGGTAATCCAACTCAACTAAGTACTGTGAATGCAGTATTTATGCTAAAGCACAGCAAGTACGTTGGAATGATGCCATGTATATGCAAAAAACAGTTGTCAGACTTGGTGAGTTCCACACCTGCATGTCGTTTCTCAGTGTCATTGGAAAGCGCTTTGAAGATTCGGGGCTAGCTGATGTCCTACTTGAAGCTGGAACAGTGGCACAAGGATCACTACCTGGAGTCATGAAAGGCAGGCACTATAATCGAAGTGTCAGAGTCATAAAAATTATGTTTGAAGCCTTAAGGAGGAAACTCCTATCTACTTTTATTGAAACAAAGTGAAGAAGAAAAAGCTAAATTCATTGCATTGTCTAAAAATTTATATTATGCTTTTCCCAAAACACAATTCCAAGATCTCTGCATATCAAATGATTTTAAAGAGTTTGAAAGCAAACTATCCTTATTTATTCAAGAGAGATGCAGCCAATTTCCAACTTTTGCATTTTGGATGAATTACTTGAATATGGCAGATTTGTTTTTAAATTTTATTCGTGCTACACGAACAGGAGATTGGGCCCTTCAGCAGCAGAAACGGTACCTTGGTATTTTGCATATGACCATTTGAACTATGCTAGATATCTTCCTGTTTATATCTATGAGATGCTTGCTGTTCCAGATACCCACCCTGCAATAGCAAAGCATCTTGCTGCTGGAGATTTTGTAGTTCAGCAACAAAACCAGTACCCCTTTAGTCAGACGGCAATGGACCAGACGATTGAACAGACAATGAATAGAGTTAGCAAGACCGGAAGTGGGCAGATTGGATTTTCAAATAATGCCAATGCTGTTCATCGTTGGATTTTATCTTTTAATCAACGTGCTCAAATCTCTAAAAACTGTACTG
Organism: Acanthosepion lycidas; assembly: GCA_963932145.1. NCBI lineage: Eukaryota > Metazoa > Mollusca > Cephalopoda > Sepiida > Sepiidae > Acanthosepion > Acanthosepion lycidas. The sequence goes on along the minus strand of OZ010588.1, from coordinate 24,520,543 downwards.
AAATGGCTGGAAAAGGAGAGGGCTGCTATAATAAAAAAGACCTGAGTAGTTCTCGATATCAAAAGGATGAAGCAGATATTCAGAATGTCATGCAGACAATTGAGTCTATGCAAAATCCATTTGCATATTGTGAAAAAGGATTAATTAACATTGCATCTGGCCAAGTAGCATCTTCTGAAATTAAAGATGACATTTTGACAGCACATGAACAAGGCTGTAATATTTCTAATCAGTTTGTTCAACAACGACTAATTTTGAAAAATGTGGAGCTGAATGCACCATTAAAATCAATGAAGATAAAAACTTTTAGTGATCTTCAGAAAAAGCATTCACAACAAAAGAGCAAGAAGGAAGCAGATTGCTTGAAAGCAGATAAAGACCTTCTCACTAGGCTTCTCACAACAGCTTGCAGACCATGTTCCATCAAGGTTTGGTGAGCTAAGTATTTATGTTTTTAGATATGTAATCAAGCTTGCTTCTACTTATGTCATCAAGAGTTGACTTTGTCTGTGATAAGTACAATCAATGGAGTATTAAAGACTCTGAAAGAAGACGCCGTTTGATTACCCCATGCCACCTGTTACGTGCTCTGAATGAAAAACAGAAAACACCGGTACAATTTCGAAAATTCCTCATGTCTGGTGAAAATAAAGAATCCCTCATCTTATTTATGTTGATGCATTGGAAAAAATTGCCAGCAGAAGAATTTCATGGAAAAACTGTGATTGCTTCATTTAGCCAAGGATGTTTCATGCTGTCCTCATAGTGACACAAATGAAGTAATCACAGAAACTTTGCCAGAATTAACAACTGACCATGAAGAAGCCGATACCCTTCTTTTGCTTCATGCAAAGCATGCATCAACTGCTTTCCCTTCCATTATCATTAAGACTCCAGATACGGATGTTTTTCTTCTTTGCCTTGCTCATCAAAATGAATTAAGCTGTGATTTATATATGGCTACTAATACCAACCGATCATCTTGTTTGATCTCTATTAAATCAGTTGCAAAGAAATGTGGACCTGCTCTTTCAAGTGCCTTACTTTCTTTGCATGCATTCACTGGCTGTGATACTGTTAGCTGCTTTAAGGGAAAGGGTAAAATAAACCCCTTTGAGTCAATGAAAGAAACAGAGGAATTTCTTCAAACTTTCACACTTTTAGGCTGCAACTGGCACCTGACAGATGATTTGTTCCAGCGACTAGAAAAATTTGTGTCTATTTGGACAGAGAAATGTTTCTTCTGTAAATACTGCTCGTTTTAATATTTTTCATGTCTGGAAAATTGGATAATACTCTACCACCTTGCCAAAATAGTTTACGGTTACATGCAGAAAGGGCAAATTACCAGGCTGTAATTTGGCAACAATGTCTTCACATTAATATTAATGCTCCTTCTGCAACAAATCATGGCTGGAAATGTGAAGATCAAAAACTCGTTCATTGGAGCAGCCTTCCTAAAACTCCATCTACCTTGATGAACTTAGTAAAGTGTAACTGTAAGAAGAACAGCTGTAACTCCAGGCGTTGTTCTTGTGTTAGTCAAACACTGCCTTGTATCGACCTTTGCCAGTGTATAGATTGTTTTAATGCACTTAAAAAAAATAATGAAGTGCAGCAGATTAATGAAATAGAAGATTCTGACTCCTCAGAGGGCGAATGATAAGATGAGCTTGCAGGATTAGAGGACAAATAATTATTTTTCAATTCCTTTTATAAATGTATTGCTTGATAACAATTATTTCAACATAACTGAAAAAAAAACTCTTATTACAATATTTTTTATATATATATAGTCAAAGTTAGTCTAAACATTAAGATTTCTATATCAGTCAATGTGTATGTGTGACAAAATTACATCAAAAAGTAAATGGCAGTCCAAAATGAAGAAAAGTTAATCACCAGAAGTATTTGAAAACAGTTCTTCCATCTATGATTTCAAGAAGGCACAAGATTTGGAAACATATATAAAGGTTTTTCATGTTTTTTTATCAAATTAATGTACATTGCAATGTTTTACGAGGTTATTCGAATTTGAGAAACTCACACGACAGTAGAAAGTAACGTTTTCATTGTTATGGCTTTATGCAAGTCATTTTATTTGCTGAAAATTCCTGATTAAATAAATTAACACATAATATAAGAGCATAGATATATCAGCTTCTTGTTGATACACTTAAATGTACTAAAAAACTTATTTAAAGTTCATTTTATATGAAGTAAACCATGAAAATGGACTTTTTCCGTAAATGACACACCCTGTATTATCTCCCCTTTTCTGAAGCAGTGCGCACATTTAGCCTGGAGATCTCTTCAGATTTGAAATCAGCACGAAAAATACTCCTAGAAACATTTGAAATTTTCTCATATGAATAAAATGTCCACGAACTCAAAATCTAAGCCCTTTTTTGGCCTCTGGCCCATAGCCTAAAAGAATCAGCTGTGTTATCGGTCCTGACCTGGCATCTCGATTTAAGTCATTTTTCCACAGCCGTATCGTAGCTTCCCTCTGCCTTTTCTATAAATACTTTCGTCATAGTGGCTTTATTGCTTTCCTTGAGGTGAAATGTAGCTTCCCTCTGCCTTTTCTATACTTTCATGGTAATTGTCTGATAAACTTTCCGCTATGGTGACAGGACTTTATGAATTTAAGAGTAGTACTAGACCGGCGGCAAGGTTTCATCATTTTACAGTTGAAATTGCTAGATGTAACCGTAAGTTCTATGCTAACAGTTTCTTCTATCGCACTTCTCGCTTGTATAACTCTCTTTCGGCTTCTTGCTTCCCAGTCAACTTTGATCTTGAAAAAATTAAAATGCAATGTTAATCGTTATCTACTGCCTTCTTAATTCTTATTCTTTTATTGTCCTCTCTCCTCAATAATAGTTTTTTCTCATATTCTCTAACACTTAGTAATACTTTGCATCTTAGCGGCTCTATTGCCTTGCTTGGGATGACATGATAAAAAAAAATTCTGTCCATAATATATTTCATTTATAAAATCAATTAAAAGCCTTTGTAATTAAAAATATCTGAGTTTTATTGCATCTTTTTTATTTTACGATACAATGCAGAGTTTCTGTAACTGGAAATCCTGTTTGACGAAAAACATTTGATGACTTAAATTCTCTGAGGACTTATCCATATAACAAATATTCTCTGAGGATTTGTCCATATAACAAATATAAGCATTAAGCGATACAAAAAAAAATTCTCGAAATTTCGTCAAAATTAAACAGACGTAAAACAAATATATATTTTCGCAATGATTTTCTACAAAAGAATTTTTGTAAATAATTTCATTCAATTTTTAAAGAATTGCAAGAATTTCCATTTTTTTTTTTTTTTTTTTTTTTTTTTTTTTCACCGCAAAAAAAGGCTCAAATTTACCATAAGGTTCAGCCAGCATTGTGGTTTAATGGATATCCGCTCGGAATGAGAAATCGGACAGCCAATCCCTTGGGAAATGTGTGAATCCATCTCATCTCCATAGCTAAGGGTTGGATAGCAGTACAGGTTTTAATTTTTTTTTTTTTTTAGCCTTGTCCGGCAACCAGTCTACTGCAGAAAGAAATGGCAAAATTACTACAGGAAATATCTTCTGCCTCGTCAGTCATGAATCAAAAGAGATATGATCGCCTAATCGTGTATCACGTAATGGCACTTAACTCACTGTTGACAAAAAAAAAAACAGGATATTTAAACAATATTTAAGAGGTTCTAAAAAGGATAAGGAAAATAATTTTTACATCAAAAAATCCTTTGATCTTTTCTCTTAATAATTTTGACGATAAAAGTTTGTTTTTGCTGTGTTTTTGGAATTTGTTTTTCATATCTACAATTTAGCTATTAAAGAAGGATTATGGATTATCGAAGAAGGGTTATGGATTAAAAAGATCAAAGGATTATGGATTGTTAAAGATTATGGATCGAAAGGATGAAAATGGTTATGGATTATTAAAGGATTATAGATTAAAAGGATTAAAAGAGTTATAGATTATTAAAGTATGATTATGGATTAAAAGGTTATGGATTATTAAAGAAGGATTATGGATTTAAAAGATTAAAGGGTTATCGATTATTAAAGAAGGATTGTGGATTTAAAAGATTAAAGGGTTATCGATTATTAAAGAAAGATTATGGATTAAAAGGATTATTGATTATTAAAGAAGAATTATGGATTAGGTTGGTGCAAAAATAATGTCGTTTTCTCACATATGTTACTATATGAGAAAACGACATTATTTTCGCACCAACCTAATATTAAAAGGGTTATGGATTATTAAAGAAGGATTATGATTTAAAAAGATTAAAAGGTTATGGACTATTAAAGAAAGTTTATGGATTGTTAAAATGAAGCCTTTTTCTTCTTTCTCATTTTCATTTACTGATCCTTTCTTTTTAAGTTTTGCTATAGTTTACTTAATTTTGTTAGTGATAAGCGCATTATATGATATGAAGTATTACAGAGGTATTTCTCTTTTATTTTAGCGAATATTCTAATTCTAATAAGATTATGTACAATCCATACGGATCATAACAGTAGATGATGCTATCTTCCTGGTGCCTCGTGGTGAGGATCCTGTATTCGAATTGTTCTACAGGGTGGCACGATTAACCCTACGCCCAACTGCTGTAATCTGAGGAAGGGTTGTTTTTCTGTCGGTTTTTCTTCTTTTAGTCAACCAAGTTTAATGAATTCCCGGGTTTAGGAATTTTGAGTTTTTCGTCTCCTAGACTGGTTGCCAATCAATCCTGAAGAGCCCAATCTGCTGTACTTGATGGATTCTTACATTTCCCCAAAGCTATTTGCGCGAAAATAAAACCAACGAACTCGACCGGAATTCGAACACGGCTCGTTTATTTCTCGTTCCGAACCGCACTTTCCCATCGATTAACAATTCAATATTTTCGAAACTATGTTGCCATATATTAGACTATAAAGTTACTACAGTATTACGAGACGATATTTCTGTCTCTCTCATGACATACTGTGATCTTTCGAGGTGACATAGAAGCAAAATAATCACTCAAGGAAATATTTTTTCGTTAGTCATCTCCAGACGAATAAATCCAGCTGATTTACAGCAAGTTATGGCTCGGTATGACATATCCTATTTCGATAAAATATGTATTGATCACGCGATCTGAACACATTTCATGAGTGGCTCAACAAAGCTAAAGATATTACTAACCTCAGCCTCAAACTAGTTTGTTTACTGTGGCAATGGCTACTAATAGGTTGATTCATAAGTAATCTCCATTTTAGCAACCAATTGTAATGATGAATGTATATTCTTAACCAAGGACAGTGCGTACTAACCCCGAACCCCTCAACCACGAGTGGGTATCCAAGTCTGATTGGGGGCCCCTGGCAGTGCTTTGTACCCTATCTATCTTATCAACATTTGCTTTTTTCTACCTACATTTATATACGTTACAAATTAAACTAAGCACAACTAACTATTAAAGAATGAAAAATCTTCGGATTTTGACGTCATTCTGAGTTTGTTTTTTTTGTTTTTTTTTCTTTATCCGAATCTGTGAATTTGTTTTACTCATAAGTATCGAAAAAAAAACACTATATAAAATTCACTATTTTTATCCATAATGTTGAATGTGTTAAAATTACTCAACTTTTTAACAAGAAAAATCTCAAGTTGTTAAAAACTGCCGCAAAGCATTATTGATTTATTTAAGATTTTGAACGAAATCGTAAGAAAAAAGTTGAATTTATTGATTTTTGATCGGCTTTATCGATTATTGATTTTTTTAAATTATCGATTTTTTCGCTAAGAACCTATCTCTTATATTGTACAATGTATTGCCATGTTTGGTCAAAATCGGCTCGATGGATCTAGAGTGAAAAGGTATAACAGACAGACCGACAGACACACAGATATCGTCTGTTTTACATATATAGATTATTGTCCATAATTAGGTTAAAATAAAATTTATATTTTATGTGAATACTACCATATGAAACTAGAGATATGGTAAAGTGGGGGGGGACCGTATCATTGATTCGGGGGTGGACAGAAGACCCATGAACCGGCCCTGTTCCTGACCACTAACCATACGTGGCAGTTAAGAATAAATCTTAGTTTTGTTTCGATAGTGACAACGTACAGAGTAGATTAAAGAAAAAATGCAGTTCTCTGCCATGACAAAGCAAGACTACATTTTCTTCTTCTATGTGACGTGTCCCTTTATGACGTTGGTGATTATGGCTCTCCACAATTTCCTGTTCTTTGTAGCTGTTAATAAATTTTGTCTTTTTGTTATCTCTCCTAAACCCTGTACTGCTATCCATTTACACAAGCTCACTAGGTAGGCTATATGTGGTTTTCCTCTGTCCTTCTTCTCTTCAATATGTCTTGTGAGTATCACATTTTCCAAGCCCTCTTTTCTCATTATATACCCTAGAAATTTCAACAATCTCTTTCTTTGAGCACAAGTGTTCTTTTTGTTTCTATTTTCGCTGAAAATTTCGTCGTTGCACACATTTTCGGTCCGTGATATTCTCAGTATCCTTCTGTAGAATCACATTTCTTTTGCCACAAGTATATTCTCTATATGTGATAAGATAGACCAAAATTCACTCCCTTATAGGAGAACCGATATTACATAAGTTTTCTTTGTTTTTCTACGGCGTACATAGCTTTAATAATTACTTGACGAATATAATGTGATCGCCTTTTTTATACAATTTTTAACTACCCCATAATTTTAAAAATTTAGAAAAATATTCTAAGTAATCTAATATTTTATTGAATTTTAGGAAATTTGACTTTATAGTCTTATTTATGAGGGACTCTTGTTGAGGAAATGTTAGAAAATTACCAGTAAATTTTAAGTTTACAGTAGTTACTACTCTTATTTTCTTATACTACCGTGTACGGATGCCCTTATTTTAAAAAAAAATCGGCACGTTTATATGCACACCAAAAGAGTAAAAATTCTTTTTAAAATATTGGGGGTCGCTAAATTGTAATAAACTTTTCCATTCATGATCAGTAAATATAGTTTTTACTTAATAACCATATTATCTAACCGCTATACATTAATACAGAATTTTAAAAGATTTAAAAATTTATAAATTATTATAATCACAATTTGCTTCTTAATGAAATGAGTTTCTTAATACTTTGTTTAGCTTTACCAAATAATAAAATAATTTAATCATACTGGCACTCGTATTTGGTACATGAGAGTAAAAATCTTGAATGTTCCACATGAGAGAATTATTCAGGGATGATACCAAGCTGCTTTAGTAGCTGTTTTAGAGCATTGGTTCTCAACATAGACGGAAGTGACCTCTTGCGATCTCTAAGAATACTCGAGTCAGCAGTAAGTGACTCAGGGGTGTTATCGAGGCCGCTATAATTTCAACGGAGCAGTAAGATGATTTAACACTATGGATGCTAATTAGGACTAATCACAATATTTTATATACACATTTGTTTATTTTCTACCAATTTATTTACATTTTAGACATTTTACAAGTCCACGGTGCCGTTTCCCTTTGAGATTCTTTTCCAGATATAGAATGATACTCCAGCTCGCGGTCCTCAATTTGGGAAAACCCAAGAGTCGCTGTTTCACATTCGTGGAATATGTCCTCGCCTGAGACATAAAAGAAATCGGTTCGTTTAAATCTGAAGTCCTAAGCATAGCTTCTCCAGATACAGGAGTATCTCCATATTATATTTAAGACTCTTCCTTTTTGTTTCTCGTTACATTCTACTTTGCCGTGTAGATATATGTGATATATTATACTCCACGTGGGGTACTTGTACATTTGTATATATAGTTTTGTGTATGCCTTAGTCATATAAAAGTGTCACTGAGAAAAAAAAAAGCATATGTTTGTTATTTCTTTTTCAGCCTTTCCAATTCGTCCGCAAACTACTATGTTATAATATCACGGATATAATAATGCCCATAACAGGGGAAATTCAAATGGGAAACTAAATCTTTCTTCCATAGCAACCTTTCGTTACAACGCCAAAAATATTCCAAATGTGTCTGTGGGAGTGTTTGGGAAAGTGCTGTATTGTTACTTCTAAAAGCCCCGCATTTATTTTTTCATCTAATTAACTGAGATTTTTGATACAGTTCAGATGGTTAGAGGAGCTGCTGATACTAACACGCCTTTTTCCTTGGTTTATAAATAGCTGTAGCTTAATTGTAAATACACACTGGCGTTAGATATTATGTATTGGGTCAATATTAGTGTAAAAAATCTGTTTTTCCCTATCTCACCTTTCTTAACAAAATTACTGCTCTCCCAAACAAATGTACAGCGTCCTGGGTATGACGTTAAACTACATCCACGTCCTGGGTATGACGTTAAACTGCATCCAACAGCAAGGCCTCTGATCAGGAGGTTTTGAAGAGCGTGGAACCACCTCTTAATTGCTGGTGTTCCCAGGTCCACCTTGACCCGGGGTGGTAGCACCTGTTAGGGTCCCAGCTATGGGCAAATAGTGGACTCCTAGTTTTCCAAGTCTTACTCACGTCCGGGGTATGACAGTAAACTACATCCACATCCTGGGTACGGCGATAAACTGCATCCAACAGCAAGGTCTCAATGTTTTCAGAAAAATAATGTTGCCAGCTATACGTTTTTCTGTAAGAAAGTAATGTGGCCAGCTATACGTTTTTTTGTAAGAAAGTAATGTTGCCAGCTATACGTTTTTTTTGTAAGAAAGTAATGTTGCCAGCTATACATTTTTTATTCCATACAAAATAGGCATTTAAAATTCATATAAACTGGATTTGGCATTAAATAACCCACAGTGGTTGATATGCCATAAAACTCAAACAAACAAATGTACACAACAATATCGTAAAATCAAAAGAAAATGATTGAATCCGTCAACACAGCAATAATAACAATACTACTCAGATCTTCAAACACTATTAGCAATAATATTTCTGAAGCAGGCATTTATTAAAAAATCGTATATCCCGACTGTAATAAAATCTATATATATATAATAATACAACTAATGAGTGCTCATTAAATGATGAATTAACTTGCATGTGTGTGAAATGAAGTGCAATAATGAATTCATGATGATGAGCTATTACCCAATTTATGAAGGCAATTATGAAAACAGATACATCGGTAGCTAATTTGGTAAAGAAAAACGCCTGTGATAGAAAAGAAACAGAATAATCGTAATTTGCCATAGAGAAAAAAAAGGATCCATTTATTATTCCCGTAGACAGTGACCGTATATTACAGTGTTATTAATAATGATGTATTCGTTGAGGTCATCTTTTCTTATGGAGTATTAAATGTCGCAATAGTAATATCTTTTTATGCAATTGAAGACATTTCTAAAGTTTTTGTTATATAACGTACCTATGAACATTAATGGGTATGTCCCAATCCTAATCCATCGTTGGACACTATTGTAAGTGGGGGGGGGGGGTAATATGCTGTCTAATCAGTCCACCACTAGCGGTGGTTTACCTACTTCACGCCGCTAGCGAGTATTGTATTTTGTTTATGCTCTAAAGATTACCATTTCCTTTCCAACCTCTGTTTTGGTTATTTCTCATTCAGTAACACTTCCTATGTTACAACAGTTTTAAATAAGAAGTTACTAACTTTTAAGGGTTGACAACTAGAAAAAGACATGTTTTCATGAACACATGTCTCATTAAATAATTTAGACAAGTTTTGTTTACTTATTTTTAATAGGATCTTCTCATAATTATGGACATGTTTCTCAGTATCCATATTAAAGGAAGAAAGAAAATTACCATGTTGATGCATATTCATTTTTATTCCGAGTACTTTCGACATTAGCACAATGTCATCGTCATCAGGATCTCGTTTTTTTTTGTTTTTTTTGTGACAAAAAATTTTTATGTTCATCATTTTTCTAAGAAAAATTGTTGTGTGCATCTGAAAATTAAATTTTTACATGTGATGTGAAAAACCCTAAGGTTATGTACTGAACAAATTAATTATATATAAATAACAATTTTGCCTTAGAAAAATGATGTACAGAACAATATTTTTTGTCGTATTTTAATAAAACTTTCGGGTTTTATTTACAAATGAATATTTTAAAAGCTTTTCTGATTTAGAAAATCTTGTAAAAAAAATTTTGAGAATTTCCAAATCAATGTGTTTTGCATCGCAAAAAGGACGCTAAAAATCCCCATACTAATTTATGGTCACCCATTGGCGCAAGAAAAACAACTATATATATATATATATATATATATATAATATGTGTGTGTGTGCTCGTGCGTGTATATATTGTTGTTTGTCCGTGTTGATAGCAAAGAAAGAAGGAAAATGCTCATCAGAGACTGTTTGGTTTCAAAGAAAGAAAGAAAGAAAATCATATACCATAGTTTTAACGTCTGCTTTAGTGAAATGGATAAATTTGTCAAGTATAATTTTTTTCATTTGTACCGTCTTATTTATTTAAACAATGACCTGCATTCATATTTATGACTGTTATTGTAATATTTTCTTAAAGCTGTTGAGTTCAAATATATATATATATATATAAGGTTTTTTAATTGAGGGAACGCTAATCTATAGTCTTCTAGAAAGAAGAATTAATCATCACAAGTGCGATGCCTCTCCAAAATACATATGTTCAATAAATCAATGATTCTAGATAATAAATTTAATATTTCTGGTAGCCACATTAAAAAGAAAATTATTTTAATAACCGTTCTCTGCTTTAAAAAAATATATATCCACAGTTTGGTCCATAAGGTTTTCTGAAAAAACAACCTTAACGAAAATCGTCTTATTCCCAAGATGCAATATTCCAAAGTGTTAAATTCTCGTTGACCGAAATCTGTGCGACTGTACTGGTCATTGTGTATATGTATATAGAAAAAAATTGAAAAGGTTAACGCTTTTCACAGCGCCTTAAACTACGCCTGACATTTTCCCATAAAACATACAGTTAAAAAGGCAACATTATACTCAACAATTCAGTGTCAAAACAGCTGTTTGTTTTTTTGTTTGTTTTTTTGTTTGTTTTTTTTCAATAATCATTTTTCATTCAACGGAACAAAAATTATAATGACATTCATTTTTCACTAGCAGCATTCAAAGTGAAATGCTGCCAAATATTGTTTGCTTACTCAGCAAAATTATGAGTCCTTGGTAGTAAAGTTAAACCTTCCAAACGTCTTTGTGTAACTACGCTACTTATCAAAGCACAGACAAGAGTTTAAAACAAAACAGAGCAATAAAGTTATTTACATTCGGACTATTGTCCTCATCTTTGTTGTTGTACGTCCTGGGTAAGACGATAAACTACATCCGACAGCAAGGCCTCTGATCAGGAGGTTTTGAGCAACGAGGAACCACCTCTTAATTGCTGGTGTTTCCAGGTCCGTCCTGACCCGGATTGTAGTGCCTGTTAAGGTCCCAGTTATGGGTAAATAGTTAACCCCCACACTGGCGTCAAAATAGTGTAAAAATAGGTTTTAATACCAGCAATACATTTTTTGTAAAAAATTATTACCGTCAATGAATTTTTTTTCAGAAAAATTATTACCAGTAATACATTATTACCAGCAATACATTTTTGAAAAAAAATATTAACAGCAATAAAAATCTTGTCGGCATTAAAATAACCCATTGAGTCTGATATGCCGTAAAACGAACCAAACCAAAACTTTGTTGTTGTTATAACAATGTTTCGGCCATTATGTCTTTCCGGTCATCGTCAGAAGTATATCAATCCGGGTAACCTATAGGGAATTCCGAACTGAACCCTTTTTTTGATCTACAGAGGTAGGATGTTCTCGTTCCACTTCCCTAGGGATACCTCGTTTAGATCTTTTTTTTTTGGGGGGGGGGTTTGTTTTTGTTTTTTTTTGTTTTTGTTTTTAGAACTACTCAGTTATTGCTCGCTCTTTTTCCACTGACTCAAAGTACACACTGCACAGCCCAGGGATTGAACTCACACTAAATTCACGAACCAACGCTTTAATCCAAATAAGAACTAGACGAAATATCCCAAGACATGGGCAGTGGAAACGAGAACAGTCCCCCCTCCCCGTAGATTAAATAAACGGTTCATTTCGGAATTCCCTGTAGGTTAGCTGGATCGACATACACCTGATGAGTGTCGGGGTGCAAACCGTCGAAACATTGATAACAGCAACAAAGATGAGGACAATAATCAGAATATAAATAGTGATAATAATGATAATTCCTCATCTCAGAAATTAACAAAGAAAATAATAAAGTTCTTTATGTTAAAGACCAGCTTTTCGAGATCCTAATGCGTTTTATGTTAGCAACAGTAAATCTAATCCCAGTCATGGATAACGGCTCGAATTAATTAATCGAATAGCCGAGTTCAAATTCCAGTCGCGTTCAAAACATTCATTTACGTGTTAATACCCTTGGGAAAAGTATGAATCCATTTTTTTTTCTCCCAGCTGTCGGTAAATAGTTGGAACAACTGGGTCCTATAGCTTTGGGTGGCAACCGGTCTGAGAGAAGGAAAACCTCTGAAAACAAAAATCAGCCTGGAGATGGTTGAACTCCGTCAGGTTATCTTGCCCAGGAAACACCACTGCTACTGTGACTGCAGTACATGTGTTGCCTATACGGCCCTAATGTGTTATGGGTTTGTTTTTGTTTTTTTAAATCTAATTTGTAGTATGGCTGGAATGCTATGAAATATCAGTACTAACAAAGTTATCATGGTTATCGGATAATAAATGGTTCACCATTAGCATAAACTCAAATGGGAACAGCAAAAAAATAAATATTTTAAATTTATTCGAAATGATCAGATAACATACACAAAGAGATATTGTATCGTTGTATTATGTGACATGCAATTAGAATTGCCAATGTTTCGAATTTCATTAGCAGTGACGGGTCAATAAGGCTGCTCGCTAAACATTAATTCTTAAACAAAAACAAAAGAAATGGCATGTCAAGAAAACAATTAGTTTAATGCTCTACCTGGCAATCGATTGTGAGTAAAGTTGATTTCTAAATCAAAAACAGGCTTTCTCTCAAGCGTTTAATATTGTTTCTCTTAAGCTGGTGGACCATTTATACAAGGAATTAAATGCAAATAATTTCTGGATACATCAGGGAAATGACATTTTTTTTAATCTTCAAAATAAGGCGTATCCGGTTCTATCTTCAAAGTTCTGTTGTTTCAAATCGTGTTATAATTCTGTTTGTCTCTTCAGTCAGTTATGTTTCGAAAGATGCATCTTTCGAAACATGAATGAAGATGCAGATTTTTCACGCAACAGGTTGCCATTTCTTTCTGCAGTAGACCAGTTGCCATCCTAGGCTATAGAAGTCTGTCCCGCTATTTACCCATAGAGAAGAAGAGGATTCATACCTTTCCCAAGGGTATTAGCACGTAAGTGAATGTAATTGATTCGAATGGAATTCGAACTCAGCTCTCCGTTTCCTCAATCCGAGCCGCTGTCCATTACTCCCTTGGTTAGCATATACATTACGCCCTACCAATCCCTCATAAATAAATAATGTGTTGATCGCAAAGAAAGAAGGAAAATACTCATCAGAGACTGTTTTGTTTCAAAGAAAGAAAGAAAGAAAGAATCAATCAATCAATCATGGTTTTAACGTCTGCTTCAGTGAAATGGATTAATTTGTCAAGTATAATTTTTTCATTTGTACTGTCTTATTTATTTAAACAATGACCTGCATTCATATTTATGACTGTTATTGTAATATTTTGTTAAAGTTGTTGAGACCAAATATTTAAGGTTGTAATTAGGAGAAATTCCACGTGTATTTTATGGGCGCCATGAATTTATTCAGTCATTAACTTAACGATTATGATTCATCAGAAAATTCAATTAGGAAAACCGTGAAATTTTCACGTGTACTACTATTATTCATCTCGAACCTTGCAAAAAAGAATACTTTCCCGAAATGCGGAAATCATTTCACGTGATACCCCCCCCCCTGACGTGAATATGTATAAACGTTGACAATTGTGTGCCACTTACCTCAACTTTCATATTTTATGCCATTATCAACCAAAATGTGAACTGCAATATTTGTCTTGCTTCTCTCAGATGCCTTGGTACCAAATGCAGCAACGCATTTGAACTTTATGCGAACTTTCTTCTTTTCAAGTTACTTTTGAAGAAAATTAAAAAAAAAAAACAAAAAAAAACAGATTCAAACAAATCTAAAAAAAAAAAAAAAATGTCGTTATAATGTGCAGTCTTTGGCTCGCTGCTTCTGCATTCTCTGCGTCAACGTTGTGTCCAGTTGTTTGCTAGTTTTGTGTAATTTGCTGGTCGACCTTGTAGGCTTTTGTCACCGATTGTGCATCGTCTCCGCAGAAAGAAAACACAGGTAACATGTCTCATTTTAAGACATGGATGTTAGTAATGGGCGGGGCAGTTAACCGGTCCGCCCATTGGCTAATCCACCTCCCTTCTTTCATTTTGAATTTTTTCTTTTTTTTTTTTTTTTTTTTTTTTTAAGTACAAACGCGAAAAATTTAATCCATGTTAATATCGTTCCGGTGTCGCCTTGAAATTCGAAGGTAAAGCGATTTTTTTCCCCGATTGGCACTTGTCATTACGTTGTGGTCAGGTGGACTGGGTGGTGAAGAAGGCGTGGGAAAAAAACAGTCTAATGATTTATAGCGTCCTGTCACCCAGCTTAATATGGTTGACGCACAAGGAAAAATATGCACATTAGATATTTTGAATGAGATTAAATGTGGGTACCTTTTCTTTCGAAATGTATTCGAGTCATTTTTCTTTCCGGCTATAAATACAATTAAATTCTGCTAGAAAGGAATTTCTTTGATCGACACTGTTTCACAAAATCTCACAGAGTAAAAATAATAGAACAGGCTACGCCAAAAGTTCGGAGACCAAGATCCGAAACGAATTTCTTAAAGAAAGAAAGAATTTCTAGAAAACAAAGTCCGTTATTTCCTCGGAGATTGATTTTTAAAAATGTGTGAGTGCATATATATATATATATATATATATATATATATATTTTAATATATTTTCTGTTTATACATTTATGAAAAGAAAAGTATGATTATTTACCCGCTGTGCCATGCAGCAAGATGTGGCACAAGGCCGAGTTTAAAGTGGGGAATCCCTATAGACCACGTAAAAAACGGAGTCAGCTTCCCGAGACGAGACTCTGCCCAAAGGGCATAGCCTCGTCAGATGAACAGAAAATATTTTAAAATATTTCTCGGATTTAATCCATTTCAAATAATAATGTTGTTATTCTTTACGTGAGGTGACAATTGATCGAAAACGTCGGCAAAGGTGTGTGTTCAAAAGCAGTAATTCGAGCTTTGCTAAACCGGAAGTTCTCTGCGGCTAAACGATCATACCACGTCCGTCTTAATGACGGTTCCGTATAGGGTACGGGTCCGATTCCTGTCGCATATTTCCTACGAAATTTCTCGAACATTCAGGCCGGTAAATGTAATTAATATTGTTTAATTAAAAAAACAGATCATTTGCTCAAGTAAGTGTATCTATAAAAACGTATAACTACAAACATACATATCATATATATATATATATATATATATATATATAATACAAATAGGTAATTGGTAGGAATAATTCCAAGGAGGACATTAATCCAAAGAGAGCTCAATGTAAGTAGCAGAGCAATATAATAAGTAAATATAGATAAATATATATACACACACACGCAGTTGTGTATATATATATATATATATATATATATATATATATATACAGATATACAGTCAACGATGAAATTATTCATACACCCATCAATCTTGAATATTTCTATCCATTTCTCATAATCTAATACCCATATGATGCCAGTTTTTTATGTTAATAAGCACAAAAAAGGAATATAAAACTCAATTTTCATAACAATAGGTTAGATAGAACAAATTTGACAGACAAATTATGTAAAAAAACTCACAATTCATCGAGCCGCTTCCGTATTTTAATGTTGCCACTATGATCTTTAGGGGGAAAGCTTTATCGTGCCAAATCTTCTGTACATCATTATGTCCAAAAAGATCAATTTTTGTTTCATCACTCCATAGTACTTGTTCCCGAAAACAATTTTCTTTGTCCAAGAACGTTTTGGAAAAATTAAACTGAGCAACAATGTAACATGGTTTGTGAAGTGGCGTTCGTCGTGGTCGATTTCCATACATATCCATTTCTATTTAAACAACGTTGTATTGTGCGTGTACTTACACTGATAGCCATCGTATCCAAACTTTTAGCGATTTTTTTCAAAACAACTCCTAGGTTTATATTAACCTCCTGACACTGTTCTCGTGTAGTTCTCGGTGACAATTTGGGTTTTCTTCCACGGCCAGGTAAATTCTCTGTCTTGCCAAACTCTTTAAACTTCTTTATAACGGACTGTACCGCAGATCTTGGGATAGCTAACCGGTTTGAAATAGAACTGTAACTATTTCACAACTTGTTGAAGCTAATAATTCTTTGTCTCAAGTCAAAGTTAAGCACCTTTTCTTACCTATCATATTGTTAACATAAGAATAAAAATGGTGACACTCTATGCACCACGTGATGTTCTTTGCTGAAATTATTGCAAATATTCTACTGAATAAATAGTCTACACGGCTTCACCGAGAAAATAATTATGAAAATTACTTATACTTACACGATTCAATCAATTTAAAACAAGGTTTTCTGCTGTACGAATAATTTTGTCTTTTCCTATTTTGCATAATTTGCCTATCAAATTTGTGGTATTTAACCTATTGTTCTGAAGATTGAGTTTTATATTTTTGGGTGGGGGGCTTATTAACATGTAAAAACATGGCATCATACGGGGATTAGATTCTTAGAAATTGATAAAAATATTCAAAATTAATAGATGGACGAATAATTTCATTGACAGTAACTGTGTGTGTATATATATATATATATATATATATATATATATATATATATATATACATACACACACACATATATAAATATATGTGTATATATATATATACACACATATATAAATATATGTGTATATGCATAAACACATATATAAATATATGTATATATATATACACACACACATATACATGTATGTATATACACATACATATATATATATATATGTAAACATATATATATATATATATATAAGTACAAGCACACACATATGTGTGTATGTGTATTTAATGTATTGGGGCAGCAGATTATTATTTAAACATATATTGTTAAATATAACAGACATTGAGTTTCTATTATGTTTGATCATGGGCCGTTGTAAACTTCGTATGTTTGCTTTGATTCGGGAGAAAATAAAGATAAAAATTGTTCAACATTTCCTTGATCTAAGCCATCTTCATAATGGTTATATGGACATCTAAACAAAGATATGCAACATCAAAAATGATATTCTGTTATGGCGACATAGAAGATTGCTATGCAATGATAATGGCCGTAGAAGAGCAGGCGCAAGTCGTAAAATCATGATACGGTTCTATGCCGTCGTACAACGTGTGAGACCGAGATATTAACAACAGGAACATGTGTCTAGATGCAATGTAATATGCTCTGACTATATATATATATATATATGTATACATATATATATACACACATAGATGTCTATATGTATACATATATATATACACACATAGATGTCTATATGTATACATATATATATACACACATAGATGTCTATATGTATACACATATATACACACATAGATGTCTATATGTATACATATATATATACACACATATGCATATATATATATATGCAGAAATATATATGTCTACATATATATATACACACATAGATGTCTATATGTATACATATATATATACACACATATGCATATATATATATATGCAGAAATATATATGTCTACATATATATATATACACACATAGATGTCTATATGTATACATATATATATACACACATATGCATATATATATATATGCAGAAATATATATGTCTACATAAATATTCGTACATATATCTATGTAGTGTCATTTATTTTGTCTTTTCTCTATATGTACTCCATCTGTGAATATATATATATATATATATATATATATATATGTGTGTGTGTGTGTGTGTGTGTGTGTGTGTATAATCAAACAGAGCCCGAATAATGCTTTTGAATATATATTAACCGATTCTCAAAATATACATATCTGATCTGCTTTCCTAACAAAGTCAATTTTTTAGAAAATTCATCTGCTTAAACGTTATTTTATAAATGGTTACTCGTATATGAGTAGATTCTGTATATTTATTTATTTATTAAACAATATATTTACATGATTACATCCACCATCCTGAATATTTCAAGAAATCTTGTTAGAAAAATATACAGCCAGTGGACGCATATTTTTCAAACAAGATTTCTAAAATAGTTAGGACGGAAGATGTAAATAAATATATGTTTTGAGAATCGTTTGGTATGTGTTCAAAGGCACTACTCAATCTTTCTTTAATCAGCAGGTCCTGCGTGGCCTAGTTAGGTGTAAGGCACGTCAAATACATCAGATCTATAATATATATATATATATATATATATATGAGCATTTCAAACTTAGTTACCTCCCCTGACGTTCACAAAGTGAAATTTAAACCGTTTTCGCTTCACAGTTAAAAATAAATTAATTTTCAGGAAAAAAAACAACGCTTTGATGATGACATTGTGCTAATGTCGAATGTACTCGGAATAAATGAAAATGTGTCAAAGTAATTTTCTCTCCCTTCTTAAATAAGGATATTAAGAAGTTTATCCCTGAATATGAGAGAATCCCACTGAAAATATGTAGACAGAACTTGTCTAAATTATTCAATGAGACATATTTTAATGAAAGCATACTGCCAAAATATACGCTCGCTCTCTCTCTCTCTCTCTCTCTCTCTCTCTCTCTCTCTCTCTACATATATATATATATATCAAACCATTTTTAATGTAATATATGTTTTCGTTTTTAATTTAATATTTTTTCTCTTGATTAACTGCATTGTCTTCTTATCTTTCTGCTTGAACGCTTTTTCTTTATGTTAATGTAAATATATTGGTATTTGGACTCTTTTCTCTTTTTATTTTTTTTGAAAAAGAAAAGAAATACTCTGTAATTGTTGACACGACTTGCCCCCACCCCCAAAATTACAACAACAAAAAATGAAGTAGGTAGGCTCTTCCATCGTCCGGTCAGTATTTATTCCGCTTTTCTTGAAGCTCATCCCTTGTTTCTAGCCCAGGAAGGGATTCCAGGTTTCTTTTCTTTTCTCGTGCCTTAATAGTGATGCTGTCAAGAATTTCTTGTGAAATGCGTGAATGGTGGCAATGTCTCTTCATTCTGAGGGTACCTTGTTGGCAGTTTTCTGGTTGCTGTTGTCGACTGGTAGTTAGCCGCCCGAGGTCTTGCAAAGCGTGTTGAGAGGCTGCTCTTATCAACAGTAGCATAATATCGGTGTTCTTGCAGTGCCATTTCGCGCATGGAACGGTGTCCCTGCAAACACCTCCGGTGGGCAACCACGAGGCAACACTATGTTGCAGTCTGCACCAATTCCCTTCTGCACATGTTATATTAGATGACCGACCGCTACTACTACCCTAGGCATTTTCCTTACCAAAATAATACATCATGACTTTAAACAACCAAAGATATAAACCTAAATCAGCTCAACAAAAAACACGTAAACCCCTTAACCTTTCCTTCTCCAACATTCGTAGGATTCATACCAACTTCTGCAACGTAGAATCATTCCTCTTCGAAAAGTCTCCGGACATCGTAGCTCTCTGCGAAACTAACTTTAACTCTTCAATCCCCTCCTCTGATTTCTCGATTCCTGGCTACCATTCTCTTCATGGAAAAGACTCTAAAGTCAACATGCATGGCCTATGAAAGATCGTGTGCGATACTCTGAGGAGATAACACAGTTTCGATGGCTTAGGCGGTACTGCCACCCCTGGTGCCACCAGCAGCTTTTGCCAACGGACAGGTTATTGTCTTTGAAGCCGTTTCAGTCTCTTGCGATTTCTTTTTACAACTGCTACCGAGATTTTCAACGTTGTGTTAAAAGCGTTTCCTTTTGATCGTTAACCAATACGCAACAACCGTTATTAATGATGTAGAATGGAAGGTAAACAGATGTGTTTCACGTCGTAACTAGCATTGTGTTGCGAGCATGGTTTTATTTAACTTTGCTTATTTTGGCTCTTCACCAGATCCAGATCCATGCCTGTTGAGCTGTGGTCTAGAGACGATGTGAAGCACGCTTCAGGTTTCGGTCAGTGATGCCCACCTTCAAAAGGAAGGAAACGGTTGACCGTCCAAGGAATCCACAGCACCCTACATCAATAGGTGGCACATAACATATCTTTTTCCCGGAGTCTGATCGCAGCGATTCGTAGCGGTTTTTCTTTCGTTCGTGCGACTTCTCTCTGTTCTCATGGGACCATTAATTCTACTAGCAGGATACACTTCTTTGAATCAGACCACAGTACAACGTCAGGGCGTGCGTCTGTCTGAATGATGTGTACCGGAGACTGCAGAGGTGTTCTAAGATCAACTAATACACTCCAATCACGATCTCTACTAAATAGTGTGATGTTCAGAGATATTTGGGTCTTTCGCACAGGGCGTTCACCTTCCTTGTGAAAACGGATCTTAGGTTCTCTGGCTGTTACAGGCTGTATGTCGGCTGCTTCTTACTGTGTACTGACTAAATCTATGACCACTTCCAACACTTTGTTATGATGCCACGTGTACATCGGCAGTGATTGCGGGCATGCAGAGAACACGTGACGTAAAGTGCCTCAATAACTTTGACATAATGCGCATACATCGGTGTCAGGGTACCTCCACACCTTGAGGTTAGGCGCATTTGATAGAAGATCATAGGTAGATCGCAGGAGGAATTATATTGTCAATAGCTCTATTGCAGGCAGAGTATTCCATGATAGCTTCATTGGATCAATAGCAATCCATATCGTCCAAGCACATTGTTTGGACTGAAAAACAGCAGGAACTGTTCACTGCTCGTCTTCAGAATTCCTGATTTCTTCAATCACTGTCTCGTTTGCCATTTGGGCCCTGTTTGGAGGAAAACTGGTTGCTTATGCTACCCAGGTCAACTCGATTGGTTTGGGTCACCCTCATAATCTCCTTGGTTCGCAGACTGGATTTTACTTCTTGGGTGGCTTCTACTAGCGACAATTTGGTACCAGTTTTGATATCTGGCTGTAACCTGCGGACGAACTCATCGGCCGAGTCCCTCATTATTATATGAAGGCTTACCATCCTGACCCTGAACCTCTCCACCAATGAGGATCTAGGAAGTTGCGGATTTCCGGTATTTGTATAGAGTCCTATTGTGGAGAAGCGGGGTGGGAGGACTCCAAACCATTTGCGCAGGTACTTGTTGATACACTGTTGTATCATACACCTGAAACGTCCACAGAAGCCGGAGCAGAAAACCAAGTTGGTAGCCCGAAACCTTCAGTTTTCCAGAGAGGTGGATTCTGTCAATGGATTCAAGTCAATCTAGTGTCACTTTTTGCACCTTTTTACCTCAGTAAAGTCAGTAGAGTTTCATACAGCCTTCTCTTTGATTGTTGGGATCATGTCAACCCCACAGTAGAAGTGAATAATCTCCATGGAAAAGCCTCTAAGTAATGAAAAACTCCAGCTTATTGGGGCTTAGCCTTCATTCTCGCCCACGTAAAGAGCTTATGGTGGCGCTGCAGCAGTTCATTGGCACCGACTTTAGACAGGATCAGAATGGTGATGTCATCCATGAACGCTCTGGAAGGAGGAAGGACTATTTGTTCTTTAGTCATCACTCCCTTTGCTGTGTCCGCTGCACCCCGTAATATGTGTTCCAAGGACATAATGAAAAGAAGTGATGAAATCACACACCCCATCATGATGCCGACTTTGAGGGCTTGTCACTGTAGTTACTAACGGTGAACTGCATAAACGCTACTCTGAAATATTTCATTATAATTTCCCCAAAATTACTAGGGAAATTGAAAAATTTAAGAGAGATTCGAATTAACTGATGACGAACTGATCCATAAGCATTCGCAAGATCAAGCCAAATTCAAGCACAGTTTTATTTTGTTTGGCTGATAGGATTGAGTTCCAAATCATAGGCCGGGAAAGCCTGGTATCCCATCCTTCTAGAGAGCTGTTTATGTAATGGTTACCTAGCAGGAAATCCGTCATACGACGGACAAGAACCCAAAAAATATTTTACTTTCAACATTAAAAGGGAGATGGGGCGGAATTTGCAACGCCTTTTGAATTCTTTTCCGTAAGTATTCAAATGCCATCCGTCAGGAACCATTCTTGTGGTACGATACCCTTGTTTTCATGCCCGCTAGAGGAGGATGGTGAGTTACTTGAGGACGTTTGGACAATTATTATATAACTTCTTGAATATTCCATTTATTCTATGTGCACTACCGGCATATATATATATATATATATATATATATATATATATATATATATATATATATATATATAGTAGTCGACTCTCCCGTCGAATTCGACGTATGAGGGTCAAGCAGATCAGTTTCCAGGAAACCGACAGCCCGACACCGGCACATGAGATTTGATTATAGTGGTGAAGGCTTCGTACAGGACCATCCACACTTTTTGAAGGGCCGATTACAGAGACCTGGTGCACTAAGTATCACAAGGTCCCCAAACGACCCTCCGCAGGTTTTGAATTCAGAGTTGTCCTTCTCCTAGTCCAGTTGCCATCCAAGGCTATAGAACCCAGTCTGTCCTGCTATTTTACCCATAGCTGGAGGGAGATGAAGAGGGTTCACACCTTTTCCCAAGTGAATGTAATGGATCCGACTGAAATTCGAACTCGGTTCTGCGATTCCTCAATCCAAGCCGCTCCACCGTGCCTCATATATATATATATATATATATATATATATATATATATATATATTGTGTATTTCGGCATCAATCTTCTTTTAAAAAGACTGATGTGGTTGAGTTTTTTTATATAATTTTTCATGTGTAGGTACAATTTTCCTCTTTTCAGGATATAAATGATATAAAATTGTCCGAATGTTTTTCAAGCGCTTTCGGCTATACTTTTAGCCATTATCAAGGATGAATTTCATTTTACTTTTGACTGAATATATGGAATGTTTTATGTATGCATCTAAAGTTACAGAAATTTTTTTATTTTCCAAACACGGTCAGCACATTTTGGCCGTGTTCATAGTTGATATTATTGAGTGTTGGCTTTCTTTTTATTAATAATGCTTCCATTAATTTTCGCTTTTTTTGTGCATGTGAATGATGTTATTATATTTGTATTATCTACGAGTATGTTGCGGATAGAGTTTGGTAGGTCTCCATGTGTATTTAAATGAGACCTTATTGAACTATGGCCAGAGAGATATAACGCAAGTCTTCTTGTTAAACGTGTTGTAGTATATCCAATATAATTATTTATAAATTTGGATTGGTCGGAAACACAGCTCCTTAAGGGACATGTAAATTCGTAAATAATATTGGTTCTCTGTAATTTGAATTTTGCAGGTGAATTCTTATTCTTGACGATGAGTTTAGCGGTTTTAAACATTTATAATAAATAATTGATTTAATTTTCTTGTTTTTGTCGACTGGTGTTGTGTATTTCTTTATAATGTTTCTAAGTGAAAATTCGTCTTGCTTATAGTTACTAAGCATTTGATTTTTGTAGAAAATGCTTTTATTTTGAAATATTACATTTCATGTGGGACAAGACCAAACGAGAGTAGGGAAAGGTTGGTCGTTACTGACTATCGTACACCTAGCCAATCTGATTCACGCCCCATTCATTGGAAACAAAAGCAAACTGGGGAGGTTAGGAATCTTGACAACAGGAAACCGCCCCGTTGTGTCAAAAGCGACTAAAAAAGAAATCAAGACTGACCCCGTTCACACAAACTAAGCTCGCCGCTTTTACCCATATTTCTTTGAAACAAACGCTATCTGTCAGTTCTGATCTTCCTCTTGAGCTGATGCCGAAAGAATCCAACCATATATCCTGATGAGACTAACGCCCGTATCGTAAGATTCCTTCCATCCGTGTCGTCCACAATCCCATCCTTGCCATGGCTAGCAGCGTCAGAAACACCATCCGTCTCATCCCAGAACACAGTGGCGACACATTATCGCACGCGTATGCGAGTTCAATAGGCACAATATGTTCGTGATCGATACGAGCCGTCAACCTGCCAAGATGATCTCACAAGGAGCGTAACTGAGGACAGTGGTAGAAGGAGTGCGCAGCCGTTTCTTCCAAACTAAGCCCACACCGATGACGTTCGGGCATGCACAGGGAATTTTTCTCCCCAGAATCGATCCTTCAAATCTACAAATCAACCATACGCACTTGCATGGAGTATTGCTGCCATATATGGTCTGAGGCCCATACTGTTTGCCTGGGGGTTCTTGATAAGATCCAGAGACGGATATGCAATATAACTGGCCCTGATCTGGCATCTCATCTGCAGTCGCTCTCTCACAGACGCGCTGTCGCCTCTCTCTGTCTTTTTTACAAATACTTTCATGGTAATTGCTCCGATGAGCTGCTTTTGCTGGTTCCCAGACTTGGCGAAGCGTCCTACGAGGCTGGCATCCCGCTCTCACTTTTCACTGTTGAAACTGTTAAATGTAGCCGCCTCTTCTACTCCAATAGCTTCATACCTCACACCTCTCGCCTGTGGAACTCCCTTCCCTATTCCTGTTTCCCTGAGAGTTATAATCTCCAACTATTCAAACATATTGTCAATCGACATCTCCAGTTGCCTTGATCTATCCTTCTCCTCATCCTTTCCTCTATCACTCCTATCTACTCTCGCTCCAAATCCTCTATAACCTCTTGCGTGCTATTGGCTTCCCGACTTGCTAGGGGTGAAATGCTTAAAAAAAATATCTACCCAGACCACTTTGAAGCTCACGTCATGTTCCAGGTCAATCTCCAGGTAAACGAAAACTCAGGTTTACTGAGGTAATTCGCCGCTGGCGCCCAGGACCAGAAAGATTGCAACTCGGTCGCCGACAAGCTGAGATGCTCACAGAGTGGGTCCGCCGCGACCTCTCCACTAGTTCCCGATACAATGTCCTCCTAGGCTGTGAAAGTTCACTGGACCACGGAGTAGCACGCAAGGCCTTTTGACACTGGTGGAAGAATTCGGACTGTTTCCGGGAATTGCGACGGCATTCAGCCTCAGAATTAGGAGGAGTGATGGTAAGGCTAGGGAAGGTGGCCCTAACACTCCTCGTCCTGAGCGAATCTCTTGTCAACGCTCTCTCTCTCTCTCTCTCTCTCTCTCTATATATATATATATATATATATATATATATATATATATATATATATATATATGCACTACTAGCCAAAATCTTAAGGCCAATGGAAATAAAGACAAAATTACCTTTTTCGTTATTTGAGTAGAGCTTCAAAAAATGAAAATAAGAAACGGAAAAATAAAAATTAAAACTTTTTAGCATTTAAAAGGAAAAATTTGAATATTTGAAAATTAGATTACATACTATTAGGTTGGTGCAAAAATAATGACGTAATAATCTCGTTTTTTGACGTTAAAAAATACGTCAAAAAACGACATTATTACGTCATTATTTTTGCACCAACCTAATAGTTTAAGATCATAACTAAAAGAATTTCTAAAGAGAGTAGAATATGCCCAACAAGACGTCTCAGTGGTGACTTGCACAGTCGTCATTGTGAATAACTTCAAAGATTCGCTTTGGCATGGTCGATATAAGCATCTGCAGGAGGCTGGTTGGAATGTTATTCCAAGTGGAGAAGATAGCTTCACGAAGATCATGCACTGTTTGGAATTGACGTCCATTTCTATAGTCTTCCCTTGCCATGCACCCCAAACATTTTCAGTGGAGTTCAGGTCGAGCATTAATGGTCCAAAAGAATCACGTTATTCGCCATGAAAAAGTCCTTTGTCCTGTGGGCATCATAGATTGCAGCATGGCCCTGCTGAAAGATCCGGTCATTTTGACACAAGCCTGGGTCTTCAGTCAATAAGGATGCTCTTTCCAGCATGCCAATGTAACCAGCCGCAGTTTAACGCCCCTGTATAATCTGAAACTCCATTGTTTCTGGGAACGAAATAGGACCATAGATCATAATAGAACCTCCTTCATTGTGTCGTGTAGAAAATGTCTCCGGTGGGATATCCTTATCGTAACAGTAACGTTGGAAGCCATTGGACCAACCAGGTTAATTTTTTTCACGTCAATGGATAAAACCTTCTTCTACTTTTCTGTGTCCCGTGTTTGGCGTTCTCAGCAAAGTTTAACCGAGCTCTTTAGTGGTGTAGAAAGGGACGTAGATTTGAAGAGGTTTACTGTTTTTTAAGCTCTCGGAGATGGCATCTTATTGTTCTTGAACTGCATTCAGTGACCGTAGGGGCCTTAATGATCGGCTAGTGTTTTGACGGACAACTCTACTCAACGTCGATGGAATTTTCTAGGGTCCGCCACTTGGAATTTTCCTTCCACATCGCTCAGGGTCTTCTAAAAATTTGCAACAGGAGTTTTACTTCGTCCAATCTGATGGCACATTGAGATAGACCTTGCTTTTGCAGCTTGACAATTCTGCCACATCCAAATTCTGTCAACATTTTAGCCTTTGCCATGTGTTTACCTAATCTAAAGTACGAGATACCAGTGCGAGATTTTGACTACGCAAAATCTTGAACACAAATGTCTAAATTTTATTTTTGTTTTTTCTTTTTCTTATTTACTTTTTTCGACGCTCTACACAAATAGGTTTAGTTTGGTTTGTTTTACGGTATATCAACTTCAACGGGTTATTTATTGCCGACAAGATTTCTATTGCTGGTAATATTTTTTATCTATCTATCTAAGTATATATTGGTTTGGTTTGGTTTGTTTTACGACATATCAACCTCAATAGGTTATTTAATTCTGACAATATTTTATTGGCTGCTAATATTTTTTATCTATCTCAGTATATATTGATTTGGCTTGGTCTGGTTTGGTTTGGTTTGGTTTTTGTTTTACGGCACATCAACCTCAATGGGTTATTTAATGCCGACAAGATTTTTGATTGCTGCTAATATTTTTTTCCAAAAAATACACTGTTGGTAATATTTTTTCAAAGATATATTGCTGGTAAAAAGTTTCCAAAATAATATTGCTGGTATTAAAACCTATTTTTATACTTTCATTGTGTATTGTCCCCTTTTACGAGGGTAACTATTTTCCCATAACTTGGGACTCTGACAGGTGCTACTACCCTGGGTCAAGGAAGACCTGGGAACACCAACAATTAAGAGGTGGTTCCACACTCCTCAAAACCTTCTGATCAAAGGCCTTGCTGTTGGATGTAGTTTATCGTCTTACCCAGGACGGCTACACAAATAAGTGGTTGAGTCTAACAACTCAAAAGTTATATTTTTTCTTTAATTTGTTTGCCCTTCGGATTTTGGCCAGCAATGTAAATGCATATTACAAAATAAGTATATTAAAAATATATGTTACGAAATAAAGGTATATACCGGATGTAACAGTAAAATTGTCCATTTATTAGATGAAGCTTTGAACCGTTGTATCTTAGAAATGATTAAAGATATTTTACTGGAATTCTTCAAGGTTTTATAACACAAATACTTAGAGCTAAATAGATTGTTATTGTTCAAAGTTGAAATGATGATCCCTTTTCCTGACCTCCTGATCCAGATTTCCTCTCTACTGTTCCCTCTTTTTTAAACTTATTCACCGTTCTCTGGATGGTTCTTGAATGGATTTTGAAGATGAAAGCCAGAGTATGAATGCTAGTACCATTACTGAAGGCCTGGATTATTTTTCCTCTCACCATTGCTCAATTGGGAAGACATAGTGGGACTGACAAAACGATTTTAACCAGTTTTCTTTCTAGCTGAATAACTCGAGGGGTTTTTCAGTAATTTTTACGATAAATGGTGTCAAGATGGCTAAATATGTTATCTGAAAATCTGGAAAAAAGAAACTCAATTAGTTTAATGGGTTTTTTTTTAGATATTAAACATTTTGAAGGATCGACAATTATCGCATGCTGTTACACGATTTGGACAATTTTGCTGTTACACCCCGTAGTATTAATTCAAAACTCTGCTAGAGAAATATGGCTGTGATTCCATGTTAGTTTGTCTTTTAAAAGACTTCCAACACGTTACTACCGTTGTTTATTAAAATAACGTTTAGCACTGCTCTATTGCTACTACCATGGAAAGTGCTCGGACGAACTACAATCGTTGGTTCCACCAGGTCTAAACTTCATGGTTAGAATCCACCGTTCCTCTTACATTGTAGCAAACCACTGTCGGAGTTATCTCCTCCTTAGCTCCTTAACGCTTTCACCAGGGGTCTCTCTTCCCTGGCTATAAATACTCGCTGACCCTTCGCCTCTTCCTCTTTTTGCCTCAGGCTTTCGGCCTTACCACTTCGCAGATGTGAACACTCACAGAGACAGCGTTTCCCAAATGCTGGGAACACGCTAAGAACAATACACGTACGTACGAACACTCACCACAACACAACACACACACATAATATTCACCATAACACACTCTGTCCATGTAACTTGTAACCTTTTTTTTCATTAATACATATATTTGTTTACATATATTTATCGGTCTTGTGTTTGTTTTTCTTTGCCTTCTTTGGACTTAATTAAAGTCCAACTTTCTCATGTAGTTGGACCGGCTAGCGAGAAAATCTTAACTCACGCGTGTTCTTCTATTTCTACTCAACCATCGCCGACACGGTCCCCGCTACACCACCGACATTCCCTCAGTATACCATCGGTGAGAAGTATGTTCCACTCGAAAAAGTTCTCGCGAATCACTGCTCTGTGGAACCGACTTCCGAAAGGTTGTTTCCCCGATTACTAAATTTTTAACCTGTTCAAGTTTAGGATTAACTTTTAGTAGCCCTTACTTCAATTTCAAACATTTTCTTGAATTTCATTGGTTGTTAAATAAAAAAAAATAAGCTTCGAGAAATTTCCATAACAAAACAAATTTTGTGCAAAAATAGGCTCAACTGACTTTAAAAAAATCTTTCTCAAATTCACCCCTAATTTAAATGTTTCAAGAAATACCATTGGATGAAAAAATTTTAAAAATTCAATTTCGCCCACGCATTTCTGAGAATTATTGGCAACATCAGGCGAACCTTCGTTGAGCCGATTTCGTCATTAAGAAAAACTATAAATAGAAACGACGAACGAGTTTTCGGCGCATTTGAGATTCTTACACACAAGAGATACGCACAGAGATTTACTCGCGTGTAGAAAGATATTTATACACGCAAAGGAGATACAACTCAGAGAGACCCTAAGAAAACTTAATTCTTATACAAACTTCCTTTATGAGAGATTAGGAAAATATACACTACAAACTTTTCCATTCAATATCTTTCATAGAAAAACCTTTTGTCTAATTTGAATTTAATCTTTATAGTAAAGGGCAGACAACTTTTACTTACTTTTGGCATTGAACATTTCTTAAGCAGTAAAGAATTTTTCTCTTAAATATACTCTCGCACACATCATTACAAAACAAAAAAAAAATGTAAAATTGTGTATATAAAATTTAATTTGTTATTCCAAACATATCCCATTTGTCGTGATTGAATATCGTTACCATTTGACCATTTTTTATAATTTTTGTTTGTGGATATTGCATGTTTTATTTGCAGCACAACTTTAAATATTCACGCAGCCTTCCTAGATCAACAACAAACTGTTATCTTCCCCTCTTATCCGTATAAACTTCCTCTTAATGTAACCCTCTACTGCAGCAATATGACTCAGCTGTTTTTTGTATTTTTTTAATTGAAAAACAGCGTGACCTGTCGCAAAACATTTACATGGTTATCAGTGAGTGAAGTCAACTTCAAAGTACAGAACAAGAGGCTCAGACTGAGAGAAAGTCACGGAAGGGAGATAAATTACTTTTGGGGACGAAGATGACAAGACAAAGAAAATTGTTTTCTATAAAGCTGACCATCCCGCGAAAAGGCACACAGAAGGAACGAAGCGGGCCTCGCGGAACGGACAGGAAAGATGCCCGCTGAAATGTATACTTCTCTCCATCACTTACGCCTCATCTCTACTTCACTCGCTTATAGCAGTAAGTTATAACCCAAAAAATAAAATCTGGTTTACTGCTAGAAATTGTCTTGTTCAACACTCATGTGTAACGACCTAGCCGAATGGTAATTATTAAGCCACAAGCGTTTAACTGGAATAAACTGCACCCTGTCAACGAACCTGGTGTCTGGTCTTTAGCTGCAACGCAAAGCTACCTCGAGTGAACCCCAAACATTGAATCTTACTGTAAAAAGAAAAGTTTGGACTTAAATTGTTTAAAATCTTAAGACATCGTCGACAATTATATTATAATATAAATTATTTCACGGGCATTATTATTTTATGTCATAATTGTAATCTTTACATTTTGTTCTTCTTTTTTTTTAAAATGTTAATATGATTTTCTTTTCAAATTTTATAACAAGTACGCCCACAGAGAAATCGGATCGTTATAATAGAGATTATATATCATTTCTCCGTGTAAACGCGGCATTGTTTCCTTGTAATTGTTACCATTGCCTCTTGTTAAGAATTATATCATGCTGGTAACTAGAAAGACACAAATCAAGGTATCTGTAGAGGACGGGGGGTGAAGATGTTTAGAAAACACGTGCGTTTGTATTTCCTGCTAGAAAGTCCAGCTACATGAAAATGTCGGACTTGAATTAAGTCCAACTGAAGATAAAGAAGACAAACAAGACCGATATATATATATATATATATATATATATATATATATATATATATATATATATATAAACAAATATATGTATTAACAACAAATTGCAAAGCACATAAACAGTTAACATTGTGTTTGTGTGTGTGAACGTTCGTATTTTGGTGAATGTTATTTTGGAGAAGTTCGTATTGTGGTGAATGTCCGTACTTTGGTGAATGTTCGTAATCTTCATAGCGTCTTCCTAGAAATGTGAAACGCTGTCTTTTGTGAGAGCTCACATAGAAGCGGTGTTTGCTGAAATAAAGAAAGAAGAGAAAGAATTACCTCACCTCCACGCGAGGTGGGATGCGGCACGAGGCCTGAGGGAAAAAGAGGTCGAGGCAAGAAGTCGCCGAGTATTTATAATATAACCAGAGAGACTCCTGGTGAAGAATTAGGGAATTAAGGAGGAGGTAACTCCGACATATCTCAAAAACAAACGATGCCTAAGCTTACAATGAAATTTAAGAAATAAAAATCTTTCTTGAAGATTTAATTTTAGTTTTAAGTCCAAGCTAATAGATTAAACGTAATACTCCCAATGAGAAAAATGCCTTGTATCAAACCGAATTTGAATTGATTGGAATCTTTTTTCTTCTAGATATTATAGTAAAATCTATAAATTCATCCATACTGACAGATATGTTAACACAATTTTTTATTAAAAATCTTTCAGACATAAAATATACCTTTCTGAAACATTATTTGAGGAATATTAACTTATTTAAAGTTGAATTAATCTGAATTGAAACAAATATTACTTTTAGTTTAAAATATCACAGAAAAACATATTTTGACACGAAGGTGTTTTTTACGTGTTGAAAAATTTATTGTCAGCTTCAAGTTTGGAAAATTAAGAGATAATGTAAATAAAATTACATGGCGAATACAATGTAAACGGCCCTTTTATACCATTTTTAAATACCCTGTAATCTTAAAAATTTTTAATGTTTTAAGCGTTGTATTTTATTAAATTTTAGGTACTTAGACTTTATAGTCTTCCTTGCAAAAATACTTGTCGAGGGAATGTTAGAACAATACCAATAAATTTTAAATTTACTATGGTTACCGCTCTTATTTTATAATAATGTCGTGTATGGTCGTCCGTATTTACAAAATCGATGTTTATCCACACATAAATTAAATTCAAAATTCTTTTTAAAATACTGGAGATCGCTGAATTGTAGTAGCCTTTTCGCTGTATAATTAATAAATACAGATTTTATTTAATAACAATATCATTTAACCGATACAAATTAATACAGAATTTTAAAAGATTTAAAAGTTTATAGATTATTCTAATTAAATTTTTTTAAAATGAAACTAGTTCTTGTAAAAATGAATCATTCACCGAAATTTCTTCAGTAGTGGCCATAATATATTTTATTAATAATGTGACACTATTTACGTCGCTAGAAAGAAAGAAGAAAAAAAGAAAAGAGAGAATTAAATTTAGGTGATAAGAAGCCATCACGAAAAGGACACTAAGCGGTATTATTTTTCTGACAAGGAAAAGTAGTAAGATTTTTATTTCCATTGTCGAGAAAGTAAAACACAGAATTTAATCTGATTTATGTTACGGGGCGGAGAGTAAGATATGTCCAATCTGCCCATGGCAATGGTAAAGGGAATTTTCAAGTTGGACAAGTTACCTCCCGCAGAATTCTAAAGAGATAAAAATAAAAAATGAATTAAGCAGGCACTGTCCGAGAAAAACAAAAGTGTCCGCTGACCACCATGAAGGAAAGGTTAAGCCTTTGTCTATATGCAGAATATCATTGAGAGGAGCATCTGTTTATCGTCAGGGCTGGCTATGATAGCGAAACTATTTTATCGGATCAGTAATTGGCACCAAGAATGCAAATACGTCCAAATGGCCACCCACTTGATGCTGGCGAAAATATGATTGACGAATTCCAGGTGATTCGGTTAAGATAAGAGTCTAGGGTGTGAGGTCTCCTCGAAGAAAAGAAAGAAAAGAAAAAAAAAGAAAAAAAGGGGAAGATAATTTTTTTTCTTTGAGCAAGATTTTTTGAACCGAGGCTAGTCTGGCCACAGTCACGCTGCTGAGCGCGCATTTGCTGAATGGTGGCATGAGCGTTAGGCGGAGGTAATCATGTGAAGAAGGAGGGGAGGCCTGTTGCGCCCCCCCCCCTGAAGGGATAGGTGTGAGATGCCACTGAGAGAGAGGGGAAACCCGTTGACACCCTCTGATGGGCATGATGAGATACCAATATGAGAACAGAATAAAGTGGGAAGACGAAAGACTTCCAAAAATGGAAAATAATAAAATTTTCTTGACCGAAAACAAAGAAGTGGATTGTGGGTTTAGAATTATCAAGGAACCTCAAACCCCGACAAGCCCACTCACGAGTCGCAGCGAGTTAAGTTCAGTTGAGTTCCAGTTAAGTTGAGTGAAGTTCGCAGTTGGGGTTGGAGACAGACAGGCAAGCAGTTGCAGTGAGCTGAGAGCTCTGAAGACCCACCTCGAAGAAGCTAACTAAGATTCGCGCAAATTCCGAACTCAATTTCTAACCAAGAACAATTTATTTTTGAAGAACGACTTAGACTCACACCACCAAAACAAGTTTTACGAATATCACCTGAAGATACACCAAGAACCAGTTTCTTAAAGAACAAACAACTTAAGATGTTAAGACTCGCCTAACAAAAACAAAGTGTTACGAATCCATATAGCGGGTTGGGAAGTAGACGCAGTCCTGTATTCAGCAACCATATATAAAATATTGTTATCCTTTTTTAACACATTTGAACTTTTCGAGTTATTAATTTATTTTATTTTACATATACTTGTGCGATATCGCCCTTATTCGAACTCGACTTGCATTACGGCCCGGCGACTGATTGATTTCGTCTGCCTAAGATCAATTCACAACGTGGGTAGGTTAGACTGGAAATCAAAGCAGTTACTTCGGTAACCAGACGTTGGAAGCGAGCTGGGAACGACAAGGCTGATACCGAATCTAACCAGATTCCCATTCGAATCACCAAAAGGTTAGAACGTCACATTTGGTGCCGCGACCAATACCAAGCCAGTTGGTCGTCACAGGACAGGATAGCACGACGGACGCGGCTAGGCAGATGTCACATTTGGCGCAGCGACACCGGGTGGACGTCACAATAAAGGCAATTGAAAGCTTTTTTAATTAAAAAAAGAAATGTCTTGGGTCTATTACAAATATCCGACCACATCCTTCTATTCTAAGCGGTGAAAGCGGAAATTTGTGTTTTCTTAGTCATTTTCTCTCTTACTGGCGATAACTATTTTACATGGTTGGCCGCTAGAGTAGTAGGAGGACAACTTTGAATTTAAATCCGAATTCATAGTTCCTCAGACAGTCCGATGTCATGATTCATTCTGGCAACTCCTGCAACGACACCGAGGCCAAACTATATTGCCCTCTGCCTTTATCTTGGACAACATGAGGGGCGTGGATAGCGGAGACGTTCTGTGTAGGCAAATGTCGATCTCTCATAAAAGAACAAACCCTGTCCAAGCCTTCATCTTGGAGAGGGCATAACTCTTCGAGCGCAGATCATGGTCTCTCTGTTAATGCCACGCTGAGTAGTCTCACAGGACACGCCGAGTGGTCTCGCATGCCACGCTGAGTAGTCTTACAGGCCGCACTGAGTAGTCTCGCAGGCCACACCGAGTGGGCTCGCATGCCACGCTGAGTAGTCTTACAGGCCGCACTGAGTAGTCTCGCAGGCCACGCCGAGTAGTCTCACAGGCCGCACCGAGTAGTCTCACAGGCCACGCCGAGTGGTCTCGCAGGCCACGCCGAGTGGTCTCGCAGGCCACGCCGAGTGGTCTCACAGGCCACGCCGAGTGGTCTCGCAGGCCACGCCGAGTGGTCTCACAGGCCGCACTGAGTAGTCTCGCAGGCCACGCCGAGTGGTCTCGCAGGCCACGCCGAGTGGTCTCGCAGGCCGCACTGAGTAGTTATCCCAGATTTTTTTTTTTTGTAATTTCATTTGGCCAAGTTGCTTTGCTTTCTGTTTTAATCGTTTGGCGTAGATGATATTCGCTTCGTTTTTGTTGATAGGATTTCAGGTATATTAAGCTGTTTCTTGAAGAGTTGTTGATGGGGTGGTTTGGTGTTTTACTATTTGTAGGAGGGGGTTATTGGTTTTTGTGAGTTATGCTTCCAATCCGATTGTTGTAGTTTTTAGAGTTAGTTCAAGTTGGATCAGACCTCGGCCTCCTAAAGCTCTTGGTACGTACAGCCTATCGACATCTGATTTCATGTGACGCATTCTCATCTGGGTAAGCATTTTTCTGGTCTTGGCGTCCAATCTTTTAATGTCATTCAACTTCCATTTAATAATGTTGAAGCTGTATGTTACTACGGGTATAGCTAAAGTGTTGATAGCCTTCATTTTATTGGCCCTATTAAGTTAGCTTTCGAGTATCAAACGCACACTCCTATAATATTCTTTTCGGGATCATTT
Organism: Acanthosepion lycidas; assembly: GCA_963932145.1. NCBI lineage: Eukaryota > Metazoa > Mollusca > Cephalopoda > Sepiida > Sepiidae > Acanthosepion > Acanthosepion lycidas. The sequence goes on along the minus strand of OZ010588.1, from coordinate 24,485,210 downwards.
TCTTCATAATTGAATGTCGTATTCCACCCCTTTCATTAATTCCTAAGTATTTGTATATACCACTTTGGTCTAGTTCTATAATCATTTTGTTGATATCAAGGTCTAAATCTGTATTTTTCGTTAGTTTACCGCTTTTGAATGTGGCTTTGGCACATTTGTTGATTCCGAACTCCATCCTAAATTATTATTACTAGCAGCATGGCCCGGCGTTGCCCGTGCTTGATTCAAAAATCGTACGACTCATACAGCAATCGCTATCACTTGACTTAAAATATTTTTGCCCTTCCTTGCCTTTAAAGGAGTGCCCTTTGCCGTGTTGATGTTGCTACATGCCTTACTTCTTGCCTATCTCACACTGCGAATTTTTTCTAAGCTCTATACTAAACATTAAATCTGTTACGAAAAAAGAACTAAACAAAATGAACACAATACGATCAGTTTTAAAAAAGGACTCGTAACTGGAAAAACCGAATGAAAAAAGAATGATAACAACAAATACTTTTTCATACCCAACCCAGTTCTGCGGAATCAGAATCAACATTGAGTTTAAGCAAGCGAATGTGCCATTTGGAGTAAAGTGCCATGCAGATTTAAATTTTTCCCACTTGTGACGAATGCATCTATAAATATATTTTTTTTCTTTTTTTGCATTCGTGTCAGTCAGCTATTGGCTCTCACGCTGGCCAATAGAATCTTCCTGTCTATTCGTGGCAGCCAGCTATAGGCTCTCACCCTGGCCAGTAAGAAAATGGCCGCAAACTACATGAAGACTGCCGTAGAAGCATGAAAAAATCGATTATTTCCACTATCGATGAGAGTTGGGAAATGCAAAGTCGGTCTTGGCCTTCCCTCTAACTTGGAGCATGTGCATGTAAATTTTAGTGCAAATCCGTCGAAAATTGCGGCCGTGCATTCATTACGCACACACACACACACACACACACACACACACATCCTGCCTTTTATAGATAGAGATTATTGTCGTTGTTTTTGTCGTCGTCGTTGTTGAATGAAAAAACAGCACAACAAAGTGACACTGGGATATAAATATACAAATCCTAATGTATCCATCACGACACCCCAATCTGACACTAGGCACATATGCACAGCCAACTGTGCATGATATGGTGACATATTTTGATAAAAGCAGCACATAACTTTGTGGGTGGGGTCCAGTAAGGAATATCTTCAAGTTTGGTACCCCAGTCCTCTTAGATGTTCTCTGATTGAGGGTGTTTCCACGTATCTAGGTGTTATACCCAATTCGCTTTTGCTCTTTCACCGTTCAAACTAAAAATAAATAGAATAAAATAAAACCTGCTCGATACTTGGCCATGATGCTTCCTTACAACTCTCGCTCATGTTGTTAAGATTGTGACCACCAATAATAAATCCTGATAGAACTTCTAGCTCTTTCAGAATCTCTTCCTTGTCTGGGTTGAATTTGTGACTAAATTCAAACCCGTACATTTTACACAACTTTCAATGAATAATAGAAGCAACTTAATCAGGCCTCCAATTTTTATACTTTTTTCTGATCCATACACTTATATTCTGATACAATATAACTGACAGTCTCGTCTTTCTCCCCACACATTCTGCATAATGTTGCCGACCGTTACCCAATTTATCGGCAATGCCTAATGCTGAGCTACCATCAGTTTCTTTCTTCAAATAACCACTTCTGATCCATGTCCACGTTGCCATCTCATCCCTTTGTTGATCCTTTGTCTCTTTCGAAAACTGAATGAACTTTCTTATCCATAAATGTCTTTTTTTCTTTTTCATAGCAACTTCATTTTGTATTTTTTAAGTCAGGTTTCCACCAATTATTTTTTCCATTTATACCACATGTAACAGTCCCTTAATACTATTTCTAATATAGCGACACAAATTATTTCAATATATACAATTTATTTAGCACAAATCAGGCACTTTCCACCTTCTTTTCTCTTTCAATAAAGCCTGTCAACGTCTTCCTGTGTGTGCACTCTTTTCTATATTTTTTCCGTTCTCATGTTGCTTTTTATCTCAAAGCTCTGTGTTGATACACTCCGAGAAATTTAAAGTAGCCAACACGAAATCGGAAAGAAAGACGCAGCTTCCAACGATGTGATTTGGAACGAGAATTCCGGTTTCGACGGAAACCACTCCGTGTTGTATCGGCCCAGTATTTTGATTAAAACAACAATAAGCCGAGAAAACGTAATAGAAAAATATCATAACAATCCTATTTCTATTTGTCTTTGTGTGGTTGTGTTTGTTACCGTAACTCAGCAAAAAGGGTACATAGTAGCGAGATTTTTGTTAGGGCATTTGTCATTGCATTACAATATCTAATCTGATTTATAATTTTATCATCATAATGCATAATCAGCAGCCGTGCTTGCCTCCTTAATAATGATCCGATTTTTTGCCTGTATGTTTGTTACAAAGGCTGAAAAGAAAAATCTTCCCAGCATTGAAAGAAGGGGGAAATGAAACGGTAACTAATTGCTGTGAGAAATAATAATACATTTATTTTGTAAAATAAAATACATATTTATATATTATAAAAAAAAATATCTAAATATCTCGCTTGTCGGCTATTGTGGCATTTTGGGGCTTCCTTACTTTGCTCGAGTCAACAGTAGCAGCAACGGAAGTAAGCAGCAACCGGAAGTCCCAGAACTCATAAAGTCACTGACCGAGCCCTATTCTCTCTCTTTTTCCACTTTTCCCTTTATTTTATATAAATATTTTCATGGTAATTGTTTTGATGAGCTTTCCTCTTTGATAATTAGGCTTTGTGAATTTAAAAGCAGAATTTTAGTGGCATGGTCTCCCTATTTTGCAGTTGAAATGGCTAGATGTAACTAAGTTCTATGCTAACAGTTTCTTCTCTTGCATTTCTCCCTTGTGGAACTTTCTTTCAGCTTCTTGCTTTCCAGTCAAGTTTGATCTTCCAAAAATTAAATGCAATGTCAATAGCTATCTTCTGTCTTTTTAATTCTTCTTCTATTGTTTTTTTTTTCTCTTTAATAATGTTTTTTCTCATTCTTTCACACTCTGTAACCCCTTGTCTTAGTGGCTTTATTACCTTGCTTGTGGTGAAATGGTTAAAGAAAAAAATAAAGCAACATCCCTTTTCAATGGATAAACACAAAATGTATTTCAGAGGTTAAAATTCAAAGAATTTAGGCAAGTTTTTAACATTTTTTAATAATGTTTTAACAGATATACTAGAAATGTATTTTGGAAGCTTAAACACAAACTATTCGGATGTTTCTTTAGACAGTAAGGAGCCATCATTTTCTAACAGATATACAAAAAATACATGACATGGATGTGCAATGGGTGAGGTCATGCTAAAATTGGGTAGATACCGAGGAGAGCATTCCATCTAAGAGAAGAAAAACTCTAATTTCAAACCTTTGCAACTTTGTGGCTATACCCAATTGTGGGAAATGCCTTTGGGACTAAACTGGAGCTGGAGTACAAAAGACAGTCCAATATTCATCCACCTTTGTTGTGACAGCTCGAAGAACTACTCACAACCCTTGCTGAAGAAGACACGTAGCCTGTCCTGACAGCTTGATCTGAGATTTCTCGTTCCGCCGAGAAATCTCCCTTCGAGATACTTACCGAAAGGAAAACTACTCACAATACTTGCTGAAGAAGACACGTGGCCTGTCCTGGCAGCTTGATCTGAGATTTCTCGTCCCGCCGAGAAATCTCCCTTCGAGATACTTACCGAAAGGAAAACTACTCACAATCCTTGCTGAAGAAGACACGTACCAGTCCTAGCAGTTTGACACTCATATTTCTTATTCCTCGTGGGAACAAGCGAAGAAATCTCTAAGAAACATCTACTCAAGTGAAGAACTCTGTTAACTGGGAGACCCAACTTTTTTTCCAGTAAAATACCACTATTTTGCACTCTCTTTTCGACAACGAATAAAAGCTGTTAAACAGTTATTTCAAACCTTGGCTTTGTTCATTCCACTCTATACACTGCTGAGCACAGACACACATGGAACAGCCAAAAATTCCAACAATATAGAAATGAAATTTAACTATTAATTACATAGTAATGTTCCTTATTTATTTACTATATGCAAATCTCTAGCAATTTAGTGGTTGGGCACTGGATGGTTACATTCAATGCATCAGAAACTAAGCTAGTGATTTTCCATTCATCGCGATAGGTGAAATTTCATGATCCACTCGGCGACGATAGATCATCGCTAGTTTTGTCTTCCATACATTGTAATGTGACCAACCAGTTTTTCCCCACCGAGATCTTAGAGCTAGACCAAAGGAAAGATCAGCTGCCAGCTTAGTGAATATGGGAAATATTGTTAAATAATAATTTAGCAGACTATTATTTTTAGGGGAAGTGTATCTCTGTTCCGACTTCGGGGGGGTTGACATTCGGGGTCAGATGTGAATCATAATAGGGAAGTCGATTTTGATTGGCTGAGCAAGAGTGGGAAAGATAGGAGAAAGGTTTCAGCAAGTTGGCTTCACCCGCCAAGCGATATAGACGTGTTCTCTTTCGTGTCCGAAACGGATCCCTAATGATGGGGGCGACCCCAACTGGATAGTTAGATAATGTACATGTCGACATGAGTAATAAAAATAGTTAAAATTCTCTGTGTTTGAAGTCTTTCATTGCTGAACCAAAACAATTAGCGATCACCGCCCAAAAGAAGATGAGATGGAACCAGCCCAACCAGGGAACTATGTAGCTATGTGAAAAAAACTCCCGTCTGAACAATGTTCATTTTTCTTGAGTTTATTTTGCAGAGTTTATGTGCCTTTGCATTGTCATGCTGTAGAATGACATCTTTCCTGTTTAACAAAGCAGCGTACTATCGACCTAATGCATCGTTTATCCGATTAAGTTGCTAGCAATAAACAACTGCAGTGATAGTCTTTCCATGTTCTATAATAGACGACACCTATCATATTACACGAAATATAAGGCAAGGACTTGGACTGATGAAAAAAAGGACACTTACCAATGTTTGCGGAGAGAAAGAAAATGTCTTGCTACTCCTTTTTATACGCTCCCGCGAGCGATTCTCATTGGTTCCGCTGTAGCCTAACATAATGTTTGTTTTTGGTCTCGGAAATAAGCAGATTTTAATGTAGGCAAACATTTTTTTTTCTTGACACGCAAAACCCATTTTTCATCACTTAGAACAATGCGGTGCAAAATAAGAGATTGGTATGCCGGGTTAGAAGACTGCTACAAATGAAACGTTATCATCGGTTCTTAAACGAAAGTTCATGATGAACTCAAATTCCCTCTTTGCAGTTTTCCGAAATTAACTTTTTGAGCCCTGCGTTCCTGGACAATTTTAACCCTTCTGTCTGAGCTCTTGAGTCAAAATTCACAAATATTAGTATGTAATGTTTCATGGTAGATATAAAAAAATAGTTGCAAAAATATAAGCATTAAACTTAGCAGGGAGAGAGTATGATTTCATGCCTTCATTTATCACCAGAATTCTTTCTTTGTGTCCCTGTCTACTCAAATAAGACAAACAATAGCAAAACACGACGCAAGTGTTTACCCACCGTTCAACCGGTGGCTGGACATTAAGTCATTTTTCTCTACCACCGGTAAAGCGGTGATGAGGGCTGAAAGGGTTAAACTCTGAAATTCACTCTGAACGACACGCTGTCAATCGAGTACAAGCGATGATAATTCTACTCATTTTTTTTTTTTTTGTCTTTTAAGCGTGGTTGGTTGATTCATAATTCATAGCGATTAAATACGTAATTACTTTCCGAACACCATAATATTTGGGTAGAATAAACGTTTCAAACCATTTTTACATAACAAACATTGATTTATCACCCTTATACCTGACGTAAATGCAACATAATTCATTTTCACTATATTTTTTTTTCTTGTGGGCAAAAATAAAATTTTTATTCAAAATTTGTGACTAGTAAGAGTCGGGATTTGAAAAACAAAAATAAGCAAAATAACAAAGACCCCGCTAAAAGAAATTGCGAGCGAAATTGTTCATGCAATAAGTTTGAAATGCTAAACACCTGACTATACCCCAAAAAGTACTTCGATCAGAACGCTTCCGGACAATGTGAATGCCATCTCGTCTTGGCACTTGTTGACTGAAAGTAAATAAACAAGGTTTAGCATCCGGCTACCACCTTTTTTATCAACACCAATTTTTGTACAAAAAGTGGATCACAGAGGTTATTCAGCTTAGTAAATATTTTCAGAAAATCTCAACTTCTGATTGGTCACTTAATATTTAATAAAATCGACCTAGTTCTTGACCGGACCAAAAAGATAATTCCGCCAAAATCTATCAAGCTTCTGTGAGCCTATCACGTGACCAAAGTTAGCAATAAAATATGAAACGTCTTTCTTCTTCGACAGTGCACCGATCGGAATCCTTTGAACTCGTCACACAGTTCCAAGCTTTACGTTAAAGTTCCTTAACATGATTCCAGCCTGAGAGAACACTCATTCATACAGCAATATTTTATGACGAACAATCAACTCAAGTTTTCCACATTCAACTTAACACTTTTTCATACGCTTTCAAGCTCAACGTTAATTATTGCAACTTGTTAAAAACCACTTATTTCAACTACAGAATATTTTCTTCGAACCAGTGAAAGCAAATCAAAGAGCAACAATTCCGTAAACCTTAAAGTAAGTCGTAAACAATATTTCTCTACTTTAAGTACAAACTTGAACTGTTTATTTTTTTTCTTAGATTACTATAATACCAAGACACACTTTCTCATTATTGTACAGACCATTCAACAAATTATAATCTATCATACCAGAACTTTGATAACCTTTCATCTAAACATAAAAGGACGTTTGAACTTTTTAAAACTACCTTTTTACTCCATTTGTTTGTATTTCTTTGTTATAGAAATATTTTATTCATTGTTGTGCAAAACAAATTGTTTCTCATGTTGTCTTTCTTCTATGTTTGTTGAATACCGAAATTTAATGTGTGAGGAAATTATTAATTTCATCGCGCAGCCTAAGTTACACAACAATTTCTGACTCATGTAATTTAATCAATTAACACAACCTCCTCAAAGGAAATATATAATAAAAATGTAATTATATTGTTACATGACTTAGTGTAGTCACGTCCACTAATTTTCAATATCTAAGATTTTTAAAATGAATTTTTAAAAATAAAATTAAAATCTTTTTGAAGCTTTCTTTTTAGCTTTAATTGAAAGATAAATGATTAAATTTACTATTTCCAGTAAGCAAAATACCCTGGTGCATTTCAAATAGAAATCATATTGATTGGAATCGAATTTTGTGATTGCTTTTATTAATAAAATCATTAAAATCGACCATTTTGACACGTTTGTAAACAGAAGTTAATTCTCAGTTTTAAAAATCTTCCAAATATAAAATATAATTTTCTGAAAATTTATCTGAGGAATATTAGCTGATTTAAAGTATAATTAATCTTATTTGAAAAAAATATTATTTACTTTAATTTTAAAATAACAGAGAAATGGATTTTTAAAACAAACATGACAAGTGAGTACGTACTTCACATCGCTCGTCAATCACAAAAAGTGCTGATAAAGGTATTATTGACAGATTAATTATTGTTCTACAGAGACCTTATCTGTTAAAACATAATTTAAGAGAGTGACGATTGAGCCCTTTTTTTATATAATGTTTAAGTACTCAGCAATCTTAAAAATGTTAGAAAATATTCTCCGTAATCTAATTTTAGGAGTCAACCATACTTTCAAAAATGGGCATATTAATATTTTATATGCATAAAAAAATTTTTAAATATTTTTAAAATCTTGCAAAAAATTATTTGTTTTAAGCTTTTCAATTTTTGATTAGTAAATATAGATTTCACTTAAATAACATCATCACTTAGGTGGATGAAAGTAATGTAGAATTTTTTAAAATTTATAATTTAAAAAAAAATGAAAACAATTTTTGTAAAATTTTATTATTCATCAAATTTTGTTTTTTTTTGTTTTGTTTTGTTTTTTTCTTAAAACAATAGTGTTCTTAATAAATCATATTTATAAAAAACAAAAGCTTTTGTAATTAAATAATAATGTCATAGTTTCATTACATTTTTTTATTTTACAATTCGAAGCAGATTTTCAGGAAATTAGTAATAGTCAAAAAAAAATGATGATTTCCATTCTCTAAGGATTCCGGCTTCTAGTTAAAAAAAAAAAAAAAAAAAAATTCGGATGAAAATGTACTTTCTCAAAATTTCAAGAAATTAAGTAAGTGGGGGATAACATGTTAAATACCAAGATTTTCTATAAAAAAAAAAATTCAAAATTAATTTAATAATTCATTTGTGAATAAATCCTGAAAGTTTCATTAGAATCCAATAATTATTTGATTTTTTTTTTAAGAATTTCCAAATCAATGTTTTTCACCGAAAAATGCAAAAACACCACTAATCGTAAATTACGTCGACCGCTGAGTAAAAAAAAAATAAAAAATAAAAAAATAAAAAAAACTCAGCCAAAATTTGGAACATGCTAGAAAGGATTCAAAAATTGATTAGGATAATGAAAAAGTTCTTTGTTTTTTCCTCTTAGTAATAAAATAAACATTTTGATGGTAAAACTTTGTTTTATTAAGTTTGGGGCCTTTTTTAATGATGCTATGTTTTCTTTTTCTTTTTTTCAGCGAAAAAGTAGAGGTAATGAGTAGTGAGTTCGATCCTCACTGTCTGCTCTAGAGTCTAGAGACTCTATACTTTCCGAGGACACGTGCTACATTTTTAAGTTACGTTTAGTAAATCATTGATACAGACTTTGTATAACACTATATGTCGTCTTTTAATTAAAAAATTAATACCCGAAAAATGAATTAGAAAATTTCATTTTTTTTCTTTTCAATTCAAAAGAATCTTAAATGAAAAGGAAATCCCATATTTGACTGCGTGGCTTGCGTTGTGATTGGCTGACAAGGTTCACTTCCGGTCAAAAGCAACATGGCTTCAATCGGGAGGATTCATAATTTCATGTCTGGTCGAAAACATTTATTAACACGCATTCCTTTTGCATGTAGAAGTTTAGGTATGGCTTATTTTCTTAAAAGTCGAAATATTAATTAATCCATTTATTTATTTCCATATATGACATCACAATACCTTTTGTTCCTTTTATTGTAAACCGGTGCGTGCTTTAACATGTTTTTTTATGGTTGTTTTGTTTAAAAAAAAAAGAAGTTTGTGTTGTAGTTATATGGAAAACTTTGTTTTTTAGTTTATGAATTTAGCAAGTATTTTAATTTATTTCCAGTAAAAATATCTTAATAGTCTATTATTCACCTACGTATGTTTTTAGATATCTGTACACGTGGGTAGAAGTTGGCTCATTTCTGTATTTTCCCACAAAAAAGAAATAATTTCGTTTTTACAGTGTACACACGCTATTTACTTTACTGGTGCTTGTTCAAAACATTCAAATATTTATTATTAGCAAAAGCAAACACTTTATTTTTAAAAGTTCGAAAGAGTATTTGATATTGTGTGAACTGAAAATATAATTTTGTTGCTGCTTCGCGCTTCATAAATGTGACAGAACCGACACGGAAAATAACAGGTGTTCGTGTTTTTTTACCTAACCACCTTATCTACTCCCTGATTAATTTTCCCCGTCATAAACAAACTTTGTAAAATATACATTTTTAACAAGCAAGTCATTATCCACAATTTTCTTTTCTCTTTCCAAATCAATCGGTCAAATGGACGTTAGGTTTTTTCTCTTTCCTGCTCTTAAACTTAAGTTCTGTTAACTAACAAACTAACACTGTGAATTGATAAGTTTCTCTTGCAATCTGCTGAGTGGATAGAATTTAATTTCTCAAGATTTATTAAGCAAAATTAAATCGCGCGAAACTTTTTTTTTTTTTTTTTTTTTTTTAACGCTTGTTTAATAAAAATGTAACCTATTTCTTTTTTTCTTTTTTTTAAAGAAAGATTGAATTAATTACAAAATTAGAATGGCAACGGAGGCAAATCCCCCCCCTCCAATTTTTAAAAACTTTTTTTTTTTTTTTTTTTTTTTTTTTTGTACAATCTGGAACAAAATAATTTCCTGACACCCCAGTAATTAAGGAATTGGAGTGACTTTCTTTGTGTGATCTTTTAATAAATCGCCTTTTTTTTCCTTTCTTTTCCGCTAATTAACGGTCACGCACTTGCTGGGTTTTTCTTCATTTTATTTTTATTTCTTTTCGTTTTTAAGTCAGCAGACAATGCTAATTACGTTGTTATGGTCGCGTTTTCCACTTCTAGGATAACGTGCTCAAATATGATTTTTAAATTAGTTTGACATTCATTCGTATTGATTTACTCTGTGGTTGTAACTTGTTAATGAACAGTTTATTGCGTATTTGAATTTCATTTTTTTTCTTCTGCAACATTAAACTATAACTTGGTCAAGTGTCTTATTTTTTACAGTCAATCTATTCTATCTTCGCCGTTTTTTCTTTTTTTATTTTTTTAGTCGTTGTGAAACACTGAAAAAGACTGAAGTTGAACACCAAAAATGTTAATTACAAACTCTTAACAACAGATGATTTCTCAGTATTTTTCTGGTTAAAAATGCAGGATAAGCTAAAAGAAACTGAACTAGCTTTTCTTTTTTTTTTTTTAAATCCATGTTGATTGTTGATCCTGTCAACTTTTTCCATGTGTGGTGAAAACGGAAACTACGTTACATTGAGAAAACTACGTTACATTGAGAAAACTATATAAAAAAAAATGTTTTCTCTATATTGTTTTTAAATATATTTTTTCAACTTTGAGCAGTTTTAAGTTTTTCTTTTGATGATTCTTTTTTAATTTTCTTTTTTTTTTGTCGAACAGACAAGGTTTTTTTTTTTTTTTTCTTTTTAAGAAACGATTATTCTAGAAATTATACGAGAGAGAACATGACCCTTCCTTCACCACCATCACAAAAATGACTTGCCCGTAAGCTAGTTTACAGTACACTGTACAGTACACTGTGTCCACAAAAGCAGTGACAAAAAAAGGTTCATACTTCATTTCAGTTCACACATGTGGCTGTCCATATTCCTTAAAATAAGCAACACATCGTATCGGCCATATTGTCATTGACATTTACTCGAGGTAATTTTGGAAAAAGTAACTGGCAAAAAAAAAAAATTACTATCGTACCTTTATTAGTCATTGCCGTGGTGACTTCATTTTTAAAGAGACGACGAAAGCAATTCTTGCTTGCTCCTATCTTAGGCTAAAAAAAACTCATCCCTGTGTGTTATGTATGTGTAAAAAATGATAAAAGAACAAATAGGAAAAGTTAAGTATATCAATCTAACTTTCTAACATGTTTCACTTTCATTTTATCATCCTGCCAAATTCCAATCCATATTTTATCTACATTTGATCTTTAACTCCTATAATTTAGCTCTTGAAAATATATTTTCAATTGAGCACTGTTGAATGACAAGCTAATTCTAAAAACAGCCACCTGTGTTAATGCAAAGCTCTTCAGTAAAATGAATGGAGCACTTGGGCGTTTGTTTACATTTGTAAAAACAATATGCTAGATTTGGCTGACTCTATCTGTCGAGTGAAGATAGCTCAGTGGTAGAAACTCTGACACAAGATCAGTTATATTTCAATCCAGGCTTGAGGCATTCGGTTGTCTAGTTGCACTGAAGAGCTGTGTTATAGCGAAACAGTACTGTCTGCGAATAATGTATGTATGTGTATATATATATATATATATATATGTTTATTGTACTGCAGTTGCATCAGTTATTTTCCAGCAGGTGCTGTACCTTACAGTGGGGACGGTCTATTTGTGAGTTTCTCAGTTAAATGTTTCAAAACCTGTGGATTGGAAGCGGCTGTCCACTTCACTAGCCACTCAGGTTACCTGATGTAACCCCGATAGTCTTTTTCAAAGGAGGCTACATTAAAGACAGTCTATCATACAAAAGTTCAAGAACTCTGATATCAATACATCAAGCTATATCCACCATTGATGAAAAGATACATTGGCACACATGGCTAGAAAATGAGCACAATTTGCATGTGTTGCATTGCAACCCATGGACCCCATGTCGCAGTGTTCTGTTTAAAGATAAATTTATTTGATTACCTACATTTTACAATAAACTGTATAGTTATCTGAATTTTTCCAGATAATTTCTGGGCACACATATATCACACACACACACACTTGTGTGTGTATATATATATATATATATATATATATATATATATATATATATATATGTGTGTCTGTCTGTAATACACAGTAAAATTCAAAATTACCTCATGTGGGGGAATAGGTCTATTTCAACCGACAAAAAACTTATTCGTCTTATTCAACCCCAGTATAGAATGAGTTTGTGTCAGAATTATAAATATAAATGTGACAGCTACAAAAAGAAAAAGTCAAAAACTAATACAGAATTTATTCATTTCAATGTTTCAGTCAAACGAAAGGCTCAAGGGATGGTGGAAGGTATTAGTTTTAAAGGGAAGAGGTTCTATAAAATTAAACCCGGATATTAACCTTATGACATTAAATTGGGGTTATGAAATATTAATTTGAAACTAAGATAGGAACAAAGTTTTTTTTTTTGGAGGGGGGGGTAACTTAAATTATATAAAGTTGTTTAACCATAAAATCATACAAAAAATCCTCTTCTAGAGTATTTTTAGTATGACTGAGACATTGAAATGGATAAATTCTGTATTAGTTTTTCAATGGTGGTGTTTTTTTTTGTTTAAGCTCTGTTATATTTCTAATTACAACACTAACTTCGTCTATACCAGGTTTGAATAAGATGGACAAATTTTTCATCGGTTCAAATAGGCCTATTCCCCATATGAGGTAATTTTGTATTGTGTACTAATTATTTGCTCTGTAATAATAAATACATTGAGCTCTTATGGATCAGTTATCCTATTTTATATTACAAGGATCCACTTGGATTATATATCACCGGATTTATTACCTTTATATACATTATATATATATATATATATATATATAGTGTAACCCAGATATGAGATTTTTCTCTGGTTCCAAATTAGAGCCTGTTTTAATGTATATATAATAGACCAAACCCAGATATGAGACTTCTTCTCCGGTCCCAACAACTCTCTTATATCCAGGTTACACTGTATATACACACACACACACACACACACACACACACACACACTATCAAATGCAGTTATACATTTTCTTTTTGTAGTTTGTATAAATTTTAACTTTACTGTTAGCATCTGTCTGTATTTCTGAGATGAGATATTATGTACACTATTTACATGGCACAGTGGATAAAGGCGTTGGCTAGATCCAGTGACAGGACCCAAAGAGTGTTAGTTCAATACCCAGTTAAGGCAGTGGAGAACTTTCAGAGGGGGATTAACAGGAGATAACTGATAACTGACATCCATTAAATCATGGCATGTGGAACTAGGACAGTCTACCCCAGTGAGCAAAATAAAGGGTTCAGTTTGACATTCCAACCACCTGAAGAAGGCCGGAGCGTAAAACAGCCGAAATGTTGTGATAAACATGGCAACAAAGATGAGGACAATAGTCTGAATAATGTAAATAGTTTACTGTTAGCACTTCAAAATGGTGGATGAACAAAAAGAGTAGGTAATTAATACCATAATATTATAATAGACTTCCCTTTTTCTTTCAAGCTTATTGTAATTTTGGGGGATGATTTATGCCTTTTATATGACACCTGTGGTTATCTGGCTAGAACCATCTACAACACTACATCTTTGTCATTTTAATATTTATACACACAGATGGAATGTTGTTTTTAAACAGATCTTAACTATTAGATAGTTTTTGCCACAGGTCCAGAAATTCAGAGTCCCTAGTGACGAATGGACTGTCTAATTTTAGAGATATCTGAAACACAAATTATCAGATGTTCAACTTACTGATCAATCTTATTGATTTAGTAATTTACTTGAGGAAAAAAAATGCTTAACTTTATACTTTATTTTTCAGGAATTCCAACCATACCTCATGGCCACCAGCTAAAAGCAGGGACAGCCACTCTAAGTGCTGCCAAAGAAATTTTAGATTCTGGTTTGGAAGATATCAAAAATGCTGGAACATGGAAGTCTGAGAGGGTGATTACGTCCAAACAGGGATCAGCAATCTTGGTTCAAGGTCAAAGTAATACTCTGCTTAACTTTTGTGCTAACAATTATTTGGGTTTATCAGTAAGTATTTTTTTTTCTTTCTCGTTTATAGCAATCATTCTGAAATACATGAGATATTTACAGAGTGTACCAAAAAATGTATACACTCTTTGGGAACAGAAAAACTTGTTTTTCGTAGTTTTATCAAATTGTCATAACACTGTTTACTGTAATACAATATTTTCTTAGCAGATGGTATTGCCCTCATGGATATAACATCCACAAGTCCCATCTACAACATGCCAGACATATGTTTGTTGTTTGAGGAGCATAAGATTATTTTAAATTGGTATTTCAAGTTTGAGAATGTTTTTGAAGTTCAAAAAAATCAATGGAGCGATGAGTTTGGAACACAACCTCCAACACGTTTGACAATCTACGGGATGTCTGAATAAATTTAGTCTTATAATATCTATACAAGTTTGTCCTTTTCTGAAGTGTGTATGCATTTTTTGGCAGATTCTCTGTGTGTGTGTATGTATAAATTATTTTTTTGTGCTTATAATTGTACGTATATAAGAACTACTACAGAAGTTTTGAGCCTGACATTCTTTATAAGATGACGAGGAAAGAATGATATATATATATATATATATATATATATATATTCTCAACAAAGTTTTGGCAAATATGAACCTTCATGTCCACAAAAAAACAGTGTGTCAAGAGGGCAGTTTTCCCAGGATACCACTTTTATTTTAACTACCTTCACTCTTTGGCAATGTTTATTGTTTTAAAAAGTGGTGATTAGAATTGTAATAAAACCTAAACACATGAAATTAAATTTATAAAATGTCCTTGAAAATTGGCAACAAAAATAATAAACACTGTTTATTTATTAGATTCTTTATTTACTCTTTATTACATTGCTTATTGTAATGGTTGGCAAAACATCTGCTAATTGTCAATTGATTCAAAGTTTATTAAATGCTAAATTATAAGGATTTCTTTATAGTTGGTTCACATATTTTAATAATTTAGTAAATCCTCATAAATTTATGAATAAAAAAGTTTGATTTATTTTTTTATAAACTGACAAATGATAAATATTGCATTAATCTTAATACAATTGTATTACATTTTAGAAAATAATAACTATAACATTATTCTTGTAAATAAACAATCTAATAGTGTTTAATGGGCACATGGCTGAGTGGTTAGAATGTTCACCTTCTGATCATGAGACCCAGGTTCGAATCTTACCATGGTCGATTTATCAGAAAGTTGACTTGATGATATCGGTCTGGAGGACTAATATCATCAAGAAGCCACTTTTTAGGAAGTGCCTGTAAACCATACCCAAACCTTTTGAGTGAAATTGAGTTGACAGAACCCTTTGGAAAGCCATCAATTGTTGTGTTAGCACAAAGTCACAAGTCATCATGACCGAGGGTTTGAGCATGCTGGACTTGGTCAGATTGTTGATCATGCTAGATAACATGCACTTTTGTAAGGTCTGCTCAGCATAGTTTCAATATAAACCACAGGTGGGCTCTGTGGGTGTTGAACAAACACAAAAAATGTCTGAGCAGGCGTCTGCAACGGGGATTAGCAAGCCACCCTACTAGACAGGAATCCTCAGATACAAGTAGCTGTGCCATTTAATGTTTTTTTTTTTTTGTTTTTTAAATTCTCAAACAAAAAAAAACATCTGTAAATTCACTTTTATCATATATTTAGGTTTTATTACAATTTTTAAAACAAACATTGCTGAGTAGCTAAAATAAAAGCCATGTCATAGGAGTGGGAGTGTCCTTTTGGCACACTGTTTTGTTTTTTTGCAGACACAAAAATCTATGTTTGCCAAAGTTTTCTTCCACAGACCATCCATATCATCTTAAAGAGATCTACACAATGACAATTAGCAATTCAACTTTTGGACTTTGCATTTGAAGTGTAGTCTTCATGATAGACATTCTGCTTGTGATTATATATATGTCCTATCATGCAATCTGTTAGAGTTAAAAATTCAATAGCCACATGACACTTCAGTTTCTGATTCTGATTTTTATCAATCATTGCAATTCACTTCTGAACTATAAATCACAAAATATTGAAAGTAGTTAAATTGTTCAAATGTCTTGCAAATAATATACACAATATCTTACAATGTGATTTTAAAATGACATAAGTTGATATACACATCTTTTGCATGTTTTTCCATCTTTGAAATAACGACACAAATAATGTTCTGATACAAAGACTTATTTTATGCAATTAAGTCTCTTTCTTTTAAAAAAAATTGTATCATACATTTCTCCATTTTTATTCTTTAAGATATTTTTTCTCATTTCACAAAATATTCACTTTTAGCATCACGGTATTTACTCTGTTCCCCCAATAGGGTGAGATGTGACACAAGGTCTATTCTTAGGTGGGGACCCGAGCACGTACACCTGGGACAGGAACAAAAATTCCCCTCAGCACCTGCAACCATCAGTTGTGCTGACCTCAGTGCGAGCACCGATCCCTTCCTCTGGTGCAATGGGAGGGTGCTGCCTTGGGCAGCTGTTCCCCAGGGCTGGGCGCCTCTTCAGTATTATTTTCTTTAGTTGCCTCTCTGTCCTTTGACAGAGAAGCCCCTGAGCGCACTGTGTCCAAGGACAGACATGCTGAGAGGTGATAAGTAAATGCGACGTTACTCAAAAGAGTATGGTTAGCATCACGCCAACGATTAAGGCAATCAAATAAAACAATAATTTTAGAGCTTCTCTAAAAAGATTGAATTTAGGCTTAAAGCTTCTGGAACAATAATTGCAATTTATAGCAAGTCTTTGCAGTTGAAAGTGAAGACCTGAAAATCAAAATTTAATTGTTTATATTAAAAAGTGGGTGGGGGGTCTATTGCCAAAAAAAAAAAAGAAAGGATACTTGTCATATAGGACATACATAAATTAAATTGTCTATTTATGTAAATAAGTGGTGTTGAGCAGAGTTAGAATTAGGTCAATTACTAATTTTACCTTCGTTTATTAAACTTTCTTTTTCATTACTTATGAGTTTGTCTTCCTTATTTATTTCTCTTTTGTTATCTCGAAAACATGAGATACAACACTCCTGAATTTTGTTTTGAGTGAATTCAATTATGCCTTTTTCTCATTGTTATTTATTCACGCTTCAATGGCGATGGAAAATAGATTCAAAATGTTGGCATATAATCTATGCTGAAATTATCTATGTAGACTTTTTTTTTTTTTTTTTTTTTTTTTTAAGAAATAAATGTCAATTGCCTAATTTTTAAAGAGATCACATGTTGACGCTTTGTACATTGATATTTTTTTTTTTTTTTTTTTTTTTTTCATGAGATTTATATGCCAAAAAGTTCATGGCCTTTGGATATATTGTCCATTTTTAAATACCATTAATCATCGTCATGGAGACATGATAGCAAATTACCTACCACTTTATGACTTTGACACTTTCTGTCTTTATACAGGGTGAGGCAAAGAAAAATTCACATCATTAATTTTAGCTTAAAAAAAAATTTTATTTATTAACACAAATCTGGAGACGCATAGAAATAATGAAAGATGCCTTCCAGAAGCTAAGCAAAGTATTAAGAAACATGAAATTGCATTAGAAATAAAGAAAATAGAGCTGAGGCTGACTAATAGCCATTTCAAAAATGTCAGTCCTCTCTGCCTCGCTCTGTGTAACCTTTTTTGTCTTTCTTAACAATGTGCAGTTCTTTTTATTTTTCTTGTATCAAAAAGAAAAATTTCTTAATAGTCGTTTTCTCAGTCTGTCATATGATTTGCATAAAAGTCAACTGATAAAACTTATATTCCTTTGGTAACAAGTAACTTCCAGTTTCTTCCCAAGAACTACTATTTTGTTAAACACTCTTGCATGAAGGCTTCCCCAAACATTACAACCTTAGCCTTTTCAAGTCTAGGGTCAATTGTAATCTATCCCCTTAACCTTCACTTCCTACCATATCACATCACACACATACATATCATTCAGTAACACTCTACCTTACCCTAGGCTTTGTATTGGATGAACTTTAGCTAAAGAAATGTAATAAAGGTCTAATTGCAAATTGCACTAGATATAAATATACTGGTTTCTTATCCTATAATCAGATCAATGATCTGATTTCAAAGAATGGCCTTATAAATAAAACAAATATTTCTGTTTAGTTTCATTGTGTAAGCTGGGGCAAAAGGAATGAAAATGAAATTTGGTTTCTGAGCTATCCCCAACAAAAAAAGAAGGGTTATCCCCCTAACAAGAATTGTTTTAAACATCATAACCTTAGAGCTGTGTACAGTTTTGTTGTTGTTTGTTTGTTTGTTTTTTTGTTTTTTTAGAGGCAAACATTAAGCAAGCCACATTTATTTGAAACAATAAAGCTACTGTTTACTTCATGGTTGTAAAATGGAGAGAGAGAAAAAAAAAAAAAAATAACTAAGACTAAAGAATTATTTATAGTAAAAAAAAAAAAAAAAAAAAAAAATATAATAAGGTCAGAGTTTATCAGGAACTGTTAACAAAAAAAAAAAACCTTCTCTAACATTTATCTTTTGATTTTCAAATCAGGGGCACCCTGCTGTCATAGAAGCAGCTAAAAAAGCATTAGACACTCATGGGGCAGGACTCAGTTCTGTAAGGTTTATCTGTGGAACACAGGTAAGTAAAAAAAAAAAAAAAAAAAAAAAAAAAATTTTCTTTCTCTTTTCTTTAACCTTTTTCTTATTGTTTCTTTTTTTTCATTTTGTTTTAATAAGAGAAAATTGTATATCTTCTCTGTTGACCTCACACCATTATATGATCACAGATTTCCTTTTTTTATCCATTAGAAACCCTGTTCTAAATCCATTAAATATTTCAATCTAATACAGGAACTTTATCAGTTCACAAAATCTTATATGCCTGGCAAGGACTCTACTATGGAAAAATTTCCGACCTTATCAGAAGCACTACAAGGAGGAAATGAAAGCCTCCAGTCTTTAATCTTTTCCTAGTCTAGTCATTGCACATTTACAAGCGTAAATGTGAAGAACTGGGCACTGAACATTTAAACATTCCATACCACATCCTTTCACTATTGAGTTCAATGTACTGATGATGAATATGGCTATACCAATGGAATAAGTATTTATAGTTAAAATAAGAATGATCTTGAACAAAAGAATCTGCATCCTCTACCAATTGTTCCAAGAAATAGGACTTGAGATTAACCTTTCCAAAACAGAACTATGGAATTGAAATGAAAGCAGTGATGGCACCTACCCTGAATCCATGATAAAATTTGAGGATGTGGAATTAGTAAATCCCAAATACTTTGGTGTATGGGTCTGTTATACCAAATGGAGGAGATAAGGAAATTGAATATTCTATAGGCTGCACTAGAGGTAGTTTCGCCCAATACCACAAATTATTACAAAACCAAAACATTAATCTGAAAGCTCAAGTCATGTTCTTAAATAGCTTTGTCAAATTAAGACTTTCATATGGATTTCATGCATGGCACCAAACCTGTTCAGAAATATCAAAACTGTCAGCACCCAGTCTTTAGTCTTTTCCTAGACTAAGCCATTCACATTTACAAGCATAGATGTGAAGAGCCAGGCACTGACCATTTAAGCATACTACATCCTTCTCTTCAGTATACAACTGCTTTCTAAGATCAGTGGTTAAAAATGGCTTTGAGCGACTGAAGCCTGTGGATCTTGGTGAAGACCATTCTTATTCGAATCTTGTAGACTGGCACTACAGAATTACAAAGAACTGTATCAGATAACAGAAACCACCTCACTTGATGACTGTCAACAGCAGCAACAACTAAAATGGATAGTACGTGTAATTTGAAAAAACTATATAATCAAGATGTTGATGTTTCACATGGCTTCCAACAAAAAATTAAAAACAAGCAACATGTATTTGTCAAGAAGGAAATTTTGGGAAAGACACTATTTTCATCAGTGGTTAATCTGAGGGACTTTATCAAGTTAAATGCAATGATTTTATTCTGTAACGAGTATTTATAAAAAAGGACAAATGTTCATTATTTTTCAAAATTTTTTAAATTTAAGAAACACTCATAAATATTCATCAGGTTAGCTGAAAAGTCTGGGTAAATTATGGAGGACACCAAGTGATATAATTTAATGTCTAATAGAGAAAAGTGATTTTCTTGTTTTTTGTTTTTGTTTTAGTTTTTTTTAATGCTAATATTTAATTATTTTAGCTTGGGCTTAATTTTTGGGGGGTTATCTATTTTAAATAACATAAGGTTATGAATTTAACTGTTTTCTTTCAATTTTTTGACATCTTTATAGTCATGTATGTTGACCTGGGGAAGTAATTCTTTTGGGAAAGGAGATATTTGAAAACATTCAGGACACAGATTTACATATTGAGATATAGTATCTGTTGTTTTATTCCACTAAAAGTGTAGATTGTAGACAAAATATATCTTTAGCTCATTTCTATGTACCTTATAGCAAAAACATCACAAATTGCAGCAATAATCGTTCACTTCGACATTCCAACCACCTGAAGAAGGCTGGAGCGTACAACGGCCAAAAACATTGTAATATGGTGACAAAGATGAGGACAATAGTCCGAATAATGTAAATAGTGTACATAATACCTCATCTTAGAAATATAGACAGATACTGAAGGATTGGATAATTATGGTGCCAAAGATGAGAACAATAGTCCAAATAATATAGTATACATAATACCTCATCTCAGAAATATAGACAGATAATAATCTTTCTTATAAAAATTGAAAAATTATAAGAATAATTTATTAATCTTTGACGTTTTATTTGCAAGATAATAACAAAGTTAATATTAATAATAATAATTGATACATACTTTTGCTTATTTAAAACAGCTTCTAGACTGTCTTTATTGTAAATTTTTGTCATTCACAATTCATTTTATGCTATAATTTGTCTACGGACAAAAGAATTATTAATAAAGTCATCCAAAAATAAAGTAACCTATGGCGTTGAAATTTTTCTAAATCTGCTATAAACAGAATAGGTGTCATAAAATCAATTAAAGGGTCAAAAGTCATAAAATAAATAAACTGGATGGTTTTAATAAGCAGGAGATTGATTATAAAATTTCCTAGGGTCAGAAGTCTCTTCCCCTCCCTTCACACCGTCTAAGTATTTTCATGAATGAGAAAGAATCGAAGCACTTCCTGCTTTGATTGAATGTAAGTTTCTTTTCTTTTTTTTTTTTTTCTTTTCATTTTCAGGATATCCATCGGGAACTTGAAGAGAAGCTGTCAAAGTTTCATGGTCGAGAAGATACCATTTTATATGCCAGCTGCTTTGATGCAAATGCTGGTATTTTTGAGGTTCTACTTTCTGATCAAGATGCAGTGCTGTCTGATGAACTAAACCATGCTTCTATCATTGACGGTGTACGCCTCTGCAAGGCCAAACGGCACCGGTATCAACATAAAAACATGGCAGGTCAGAATCTTTTTTTTTTTTTTTTTTAAATAAAAAATAATTTTATTTAATCTGTTATTAGTCAATATATATATATATATATATATATATATAGATATATTTTCCTCATCTCCTATAATATTGATCTTGAATAATTTTTTCACTAACGAGTTTCATATTCCAAATTAGAAAAAATTCTTTGCCTCCTTTTATAGGACATTTTTACTAACACTTAGTTAACAAAAATGTATTAAATGGTTAGAAAGAATCATAAATTACTAAGTTTTTGAAAAAAATTTTTTTTTTTTTTTTTTTTTTAATCTTCATTATTTACTTGTGTTCATTTGCCATTGTAAAAACCACTGTATGTACAGGTTTGTCTTTGTTCTTTAAATTCTTGTGTGTTGTCTTTGTTTTTAACAAAATATTTATTCAGCATTAGCTCTCTAAGATATAAATGATAGATTTTTGTAGAGATATTTTCTGTAATTTCAAATGGTATCCACATAACTGGTGACAAAATCCAGTTGGCTTTTGTAGCAAAGAAAACAAAAGGGGTTTACCTCACTGAACAAAATGCTCACATTTCTGAAACCCAAAACTAGCAAATGTAAACTTTCTAGTTCTCTTTAATAGAGAGCCTGGGAGCTTGTGTAAATTTCATTTGACCAATAGTGGGCAACTTTAGTCTATATACCCTTTTGCTTTTTGAGAGGCATATTTCTTTTGTAGGTGCCACTCGGTAGCTGAGAGCAAGGATCATCTGCTGCTTACTAATTTTGAACTTTAGCTATTTTTCTGAGATAGTTTTTATAACTAGTATTGTCATATTAAAAATTTTAAATTTATTATGTCTTTAATATTTGTCTATAATAAATCATGACAACCAATCTTTCTCTCAAAACATTCTGGGTAAGATGATAAACTACATATTCAACAGCAAGACTTCTGATCATGAGGTTTTGAGGAGAGTGGAACCACCTCTTAATTGCTGGTGTTCACAGGTCCACCCTGAATCTTTTAGGGTCCCAACTATGGGCAAATAGTTAACACCCAAACTGGGATCAAAACACTATGAAAGTGTAAAAATAGGTTTTAATAGCAGCAATATGTTTTTGTAAAAAAAAAATTATGAGCAATAAATTTTTGAAGGAAAAATTATTACCAGCAATACACTTTTGAAGAAAATATTACCAGCAATACACTTTTGAAGAAAATATTACCAGCAATACACTTTTGAAGAAAATATTACCAGCAATACACTTTTGAAGAAAATATTACCAGCAATACACTTTTGAAGAAAATATTACCAGCAATACACTTTTGAAGAAAATATTACCAGCAATACACTTTTGAAGAAAATATTACCAGCAATACACTTTTGAAGAAAATATTACCAGCAATACACTTTTGAAGAAAATATTACCAGCAATACACTTTTGAAGAAAATATTACCAGCAATACACTTTTGAAGAAAATATTACCAGCAATACACTTTTGAAGAAAAAATTTTAAGAGCAATACACTTTTGAAGAAAAAATTTTAAGAGCAATACACTTTTGAAGAAAAAATTTTAAGAGCAATAAAAATCTTGTTTGCATTAAATAACCCATTGAGGTTGATATGCCGTAAAACAAAACCAAACTTTCTCTCAAAAAGATAAGTATATTGAATTGACATTTGTAAATATACCATATAATTTTGAAGACATTAACATTCCAAGAGCTATTTTTGATCTCCTTGTCTTTTCATTTGTTGTTAAAGATTCAAACAATTCATTCTATTAGGTTGGTGCAAAAATAATGACGTAATAATGTCGTTTTTTGATGTTAAAAAAATACGTCAAAAAACAACATTACATCATTATTTTTACACCAACCTAATACATCCTTATTCTAGTGTGCATTCTGTAAATTAACATAGGAGTCTCTTTTCTACAGAAATAGATTGCAAACACACATATAATTGTGGTTAATGTAGTACCTGGCTTGGCTCATTCCCAGCCAATACTATTCTCTGCAACTCTATGTAGTGTTTATACACAGGCATGCCTACCAATTCTCTCGCTGTTGAGCACCAAAAAAAAAAAAAAAATCCTGGCCTATCTTGTACTGCCATAACCTTGCAATTCCTTACTCTCCAGCAATGCTCTCTATCATTATATGAACCTCATTGCAGAGAAGGTAAGCTAAACCCGTCTCTCTAGATATATACTGCAGAATGGATTAGTTAAAATGCAACAAAGAATGAAATCAATAGTTGGAATGATAACACATTACAGAAGGGATCTTTTATATGGATTGTACATTTGAGGAAGGCCACAGAATGGATCAACCAAAATGTTGTAACAAAAACATCACCAAAAATAAGTTCAGTAGTCCAAATAATTTTAAATTGACATAAGTTTAAAATAACTGAGAAAAAAATTGATTTTCTTCATAAGATACTTTAAATACTTTGTTACATTTTGGTTTTAGTTTCAACTGAATTTTCTAACTCAAGTAAAAAAAAAAATTCAGTTTCCTGTATTATGTGTGCATACACACATACTAGTTTACTAATACAGATAAAATAAAATGACAGCAATATTTAAATAATTTTGAAGCTTGCTCATTCTTATATCAATTATTTTCCTTACATTTTCTTCTTGGTATTTAGTATTTCGGAAATATTAAACAATGTTCTGTTCATTATTGAAAAATTATGATGAGAATTTGTGACTTGGAAAAATGTTACACAATTTGCATATTTTACAATCTAAAGTTCCATTTAATGCATAAAAATTTCATTTGTCAGTTGAAATTTGAAGCTTGATTAAAACTGTCAAGAAGTAACCTTAAGGAAATAGTTCTGCATTATAAGTACCATTAAAAGTAAAAAAAAAAAATAACTAAAGCAAAAACAAAACAATAAATAAATAAAAAGCAATGTATTGGCAACATGACCTCAGTATTTAATAATAAAATATTTCATTGATATGTTAATAAGCATAATCCTATTGAATGGGATCAAGTAATGCTTCAGATTGCCATTATCTAGTAGTGAAACCAGTTTGTATGACCAATAAATATAGCCATGTGTTTATATTGAATCTGCTTATTGAACTGTTCTAGTTGGTTATCTAGGTAACAAATTGTTCAGTGGTTATCTAGGTAACAAATTGTTCAGTGGTTATCTAGGTAACAAATTGTTCAGTGGTTATCTAGGTAACAAATTGTTCAGTGGTTATCTAGGTAACAAATTGTTCAGTGGTTATCTAGGTAACAAATTGTTCAGTGGTTATCTAGGTAACAAATTGTTCAGTGGTTATCTAGGTAACAAATTGTTCAGTGGTTATCTAGGTAACAAATTGTTCAGTGGTTATCTAGGTAACAAATTGTTCAGTGGTTATCTAGGTAACAAATTGTTCAGTGGTTATCTAGGTAACAAATTGTTCAGTGGTTATCTAGGTAACAAATTGTTCAGTGGTTATCTAGGTAACAAATTGTTCAGTGGTTATCTAGGTAACAAATTGTTCAGTGGTTATCTAGGTAACAAATTGTTCAGTGGTTATCTAGGTAACAAATTGTTCAGTGGTTATCTAGGTAACAAATTGTTCAGTGGTTATCTAGGTAACAAATTGTTCAGTGGTTATCTAGGTAACAAATTGTTCAGTGGTTATCTAGGTAACAAATTGTTCAGTGGTTATCTAGGTAACAAATTGTTCAGTGGTTATCTAGGTAACAAATTGTTCAGTGGTTATCTAGGTAACAAATTGTTCAGTGGTTATCTAGGTAACAAATTTAATAATGCTTACACCTGAAGAAAACTCTTTAAAGCCTTTTGTACTTTTCATTTGGATAGATCTGGAGAAACAACTTCAGGAAACTTCTGGACTTCGTCAACGTCTAATAGCAACTGATGGAGTTTTCAGTATGGATGGAAATGTTGCTCCATTACCGTAAGTTAATTGTGAAGAAATTATTTTGATAATCTATTCTTAAAGTCAGGCACATGTACTAAATGAATTGGTGAAATGTTAGCTTAATGCTTTTGTCAATGAATGGTGTTGAGGAAAATCACAGAATGTTTAATAAAATTAATACAGAAAAATATCACTTTGATTTACATAATATGCAATCTTGTGTATCAACCTCTCTAAGGTTTCTTAATGCTATGATTTTTTTCTTTGTGGTTCCAAGATTACATTTTTTTTTTTTTTAATTTAAGAAGAAAAGACTAAAGGCATTCTGATACTGTGTGTGTGTGTGTGTGTGTGTGTGTGTGTGTGTGTGTGTATATATATATATATATATATATATATATATATATATATATATATATTCAAACAGGTTTGGTTAAATAATTTAGATATATCATGTTGATTAGTTTTCATTGTGATCCTTTCAAGTTTATGGCCTTGGTGAGATTGAAAGTACTTGGGAAAATAAAAACTACTTGAAAGAAAATGTTGGTATTTTTCTTAATCAGTTTCCTAAGGTTACCAAGAAATTAATCCACAAACTTGAAAGGATCACAACAAAAACTAATTGACATATGTCATGTCATTTAGTTTTCATTGTGATCCTTGACCATTTGATTGCATCAACAATATATAAAATTTCTTCATAAAGTTTTTTTTTCTCAAAAAACTACAATCATTTTGCGCATTAACATAAAAACAGAAGTTTAGTTTTTATTGAGGACTAGGTAACTTATGGCAAATGATCAAGTATTGATGGTAGATTTCTGGGTCACACTTTTCTTGTAATAACCACTCTTTCATAATCACATAGAAATGCCTTTCACAAACAATAGTGGTGTTGTCTTGAGGTATTGTCTTTGACCATTGCTCTTGCTCATTCTGATCTTGGGTAAGACAAAATTTTGTTAATCATAGTTACCATGACAACCTGTTACACAGCACTTTTTAAGTATTTTGTGAAAGATTTTGAGGTACTGAAATTAAAAAAATATTAACTAAACTATTATTTTGTTAAAATTACAATTTTATTACATGGTGCTCCTAAAAAGTGTATGAACCTTAAGGTCTGGACTGTAGGGTTTAGGATTCAGAATTAAAAATTTAAAGTTTGTATGAATGTGGGAATTTGTCATTTTTTTCATGTTACTTTCCATCATCTTTAAGGAATTGTGTGGTTCCAAAGGATTTCCAAATTGTTTCACTGAGCAGGATTCATTTTATGTTGAACTTACATAGCAAACTGAACCTTCCTCATTAAAATTTTGGATAATCATATTTTATGGTGGGTTATGGCTCAATCCCCTCCTCCCTCATAAAATACAATTATCTAAACAAAATTGACCAGCTTAATATTTTTACAGTATATTTTAAAAAAATATTAAACTGCTAATAAAATTCAACATAATTCTTTTTTAAAAAAAATACCCCCAAATAACTTTTTATTTTTAAATCAACATGTTTGCTATATCATAGAAAAATTATTAATTAAATTTTTATTCACATTTCTTCAAATCCACAAATTTCTGTATAATAATTTGGGAAAATTATCAGTGCAAAAAAGTTATTCATTTTTTTTTTTTTTTTTTCTTTTCTTACAAGGATGGTATCAATATACTTCATGTGTTATTAAGAAAACACAAATTATTCCTTAAAAAATGAATTTTATAATAAAGATATTCGTTATTTTGAATAATAATAGCATAAAGAAAAAAAATTTCTGTGACAAAATTTTTAATGACGACATGTTTTTTTTGAGAATTTTGCTGTTTAAAATAATTGCAAAAACATGTAAAAAAAAAAAAAAAAAAAACAAAGATATTGACACGAAAAATGAATGTCCTCTTTATTTTTGTTGTGTATTTTTAAGAATGGTTTTTGAATTTTGGAGACGTCGGAATCAAGCAACTGCAAATAGTTAACTCTCTGGTTAATGTTATAATGGAAATCCAAAGGCATATCAGAAAAGCGAAAGATGTCTTCTAGAAATTTAAAAAGCAAAACAAAAAAAAACTCAAAAATTTTGTTAGAAATAATGAAAAGTGCTGAACTGTTATATTTTCAAATGTGGTTTTGAATGCTGCACAGTTTTCTTACAGATGAAGTAGTTTTGTAGGCAAATGCTGAGAAGACTATGAACTTAACATATAAGCAATGAGGAAGTTTTAAAGAAAATGGGTACTAAAAAGGATGTTTATACTTGAAATCAATCAGTTGAAATTTTCGGTACACAATGAGGAAGGAGTACTTGGAGAATTTAACACTCAAAGGATTTATTGAAAACTGGAAGAACGGAGAAACAGTGAACAACCTTTTTAATGAGAACATGTGTAATTGGGTGGCAGAGCAAAGAGGGACAGGAAAGACTTGAATGTTGTTTAGAGCTACAATGGATATGCAGTTGTGGAGAGCCATGATTGACCAAATCCTGAAAAGACAGAGCACATAAAAGTAATGTAAAATTTATAGTTTTTGAAGTTTTATTTGGAATGAGCTCAATCGGTTAAATATTGAAATATTTTTTTTAATTCTCATTAAAAATATAAGCATTACAAATTTTTTTAACTTTGTATTTTTAGTTTAATTTCATACAAGGGAATGTGAATCTTTACTATAGAAATAATGTTAAGTTTCTTAAGTAGTTCTAATCTGAGAAAGGAGCCATTGGCATGTGCAACAGCTCAAGCACTATGTCCTGATCAAGTGTGATAATCTTACCCCATCAAGGATTTTTTGTGATGGCATGAGTGGCTTATTCAAAACAATCTTCTGTAAAGGAAGTGGGTTTATACTACAAATTATGATGAGTTGATGAGACTTCTTTTTTTTTTTTTCTTTTTTTTTTTTTCAAGAATTATTAGTATTAGATATATACATACAAAACATTGTTTTTTAAATTAATTGAAATATTCATGATGGTAATTTATATAAAAAAATATTTAAATAAGGCTTGTCTATTTAGTTCTGAACTAACAAAAAAAGAAAGTTCTTGGATTTTTTTTTTTTTTTTTTTTTTTTTTTTTTTGACTACCTTGTTGGCATATATAAATTTTCCTGTCATTTAATGACTAAGTCAGACTAAAACTTAAAAATTAACATTAACTGAAATTTCAACAGTTGACTTCAAAAAAAAAAAAAAAATTCTAAAAATTGTACATCTATTCAGCTATAAAATATTTTAAAATTTTCGACTAAAAATAAAATTAATGTTAGAACAACCATGCAAAAAAAAAAAAAGAAAATTATTCTCTGTTAATATCGTGTTCTGTAACTTGTAAAACAAAGGAAATGCTCCAGTTGACATTTAAATATCATCCCGACTGTTTTTGGAGACTTCCAAGTACATTAAATTAGATGGGATAGTTTCGCATCTTTTTGTCCCCTTAATAAAAATAGATTTCATTCAAATTTTCTCTTCTCTTATTGCAGAGAGATCTGTGATCTGGCTGACAAATACAAGGCTTTGGTATTTATTGATGAATGCCATGCAACTGGTTTCTTTGGAAAAACTGGCAGGTAAAGAAAGATGAAAAGTTTGTTTGTTTTTTTTTTTTTTGTTTTTTTTTTTTTTTGTTTTAGTAATACAATGCTTTGCTATGTTAATAAATTGAATAATTTTAATAAAGTCAAAGCTATGCTTTCAACAATTTTATAGAATTGTACATGCCAGCCATTTTATTAATCAGTGCTATTGTCAAAATATGATTTAACTGTTTTGAATTTTAAAAATTTATAATTTTAAAGTGTTGCAATTTGTTTTATCAGTGCAAATTCATGGTTATGTAAATTCTGTTGACATTAGAATAAAATGGATTTGTGATAAATTAAGTTTCTGAAACTTTTCAAAAATTCCAAGTGAGATACTGTAATTGAGTGGGGGGGGGGGGGAAATGGTGTGTGTATATATATATATTCCCATTTAAATAAATCTATACCTTTGTTAATTCTGTTTGTTTTTTTTATAACAGAGGTACTGAAGAATATTTTGGTATAGAGGGTCGTGTTGATGTAATCAATTCTACATTAGGAAAAGCTCTTGGAGGAGCAGCTGGTAAGTTGGACACAGCCTGTTTTGTATTCACTTTTGTTCTTGAATGTTTTTTTTAATTACATATAGTCTTAATATTTGGCGGGTGCTGAAAAATTCTCTGCTCCATTTCACAAAATAATTTAACCAGATGATCAAACATCAGTGTTTTTTTTTTTTGTTTTTTTTTTTGTTTTTTTTCTCAATCTTTTCAGCACCTCCTTGTGTATTGGTTATTTTATTTACATGGGCTCTGATTAACCTTTAACATTCTGCATTATTCACGCCTTCCCTTTCCACAGCTTTGATTTTTAAGACTCCTCTATTGTACTACTTAAATTACATCATGGTCATTTTCTGTTGGCATAGCAGGATATGACAACACAACTTCAAAATTCAAACACTGTATCATTCATTCATCTGAGTTACTTGCAGTGGCAGGATAAAATTAGTTGCTTTGCAAACAAAATCACCTCCAGAATGTTAAAGGTTAAAAGGGAACAAGTAGGAAAATCTTTATAAATTCAACATTTCACTATTTAGTTTCATCAGAGAATCATGTTTTAATTTTTAAATTCTGTTTTGTTTTCATTCGTTACATAAAACTCAATTGTTTACCTTGTGTGTAATTCTTAAAATTATCAACTCTACATTTCAATGGTAGATTTTTGTGCGTAAGAAAGAACAATTTAGTCTTATTTTAAATGCTTTAGAGTCTTATATTTCTTATTACAGGTGGTTATACAACTGGACCAAAGTCATTAATTAACATGTTGCGGCAACGATCTCGTCCATACCTTTTCTCTAATACTTTGCCACCACCTGTGGTTGCTAGTGCTAGTAAGGTAGGTCATCTACATTGTGAACATTTCATTAGCATGCTTTTTTAAGCTGGTCTTCTCATCTTGAGTGTTACGAATTTCACATCCTGACACAAAGACTTTAACAAAGTACAACATTACAAAATAAGGCAGTTGAAAAAAATTGGTACACATACTAGACTTTAAAAGACCAGTTCAATTTTCTATTTAACCCATATATGGAGGGAGAAAAATATTCATACCTTTTCCAAGGCTATCTTTGCAAAAGTGAACACAACAAATTATTTAATATAATTTATAATAAATTGTTAATCATCTATAGATTCATTGAGTTTTTTTTTTTTTTAACATTCTTAGTTTTAGGTGGGAAACTAAATATGTAAAAGTGAGAAAAGATTTCAATTCTTGGGATGATAATGTTAATTTTGTTGTGATAAAAATATCTTGGCTGCAAAATAAGTGGAAGTCCTTTGTTTAAAAACAGAAAAATTATTGATCAAATAATCTGCTCAAGATTTTATTGTGGAATACAAAAATAACTAGATATATATAAAAAAACTTAATTTGGCATTAAATGACCTACAGTGGTTGATATGCCATAAAACCCAACCAACCAAAAATAACCAGAATCTCGTTTTGACAAAAAAAAAAAAAAAAAAAATGTGTGATCATATACTTTGCTGATATCATTAGCTGGCCCACATATGTGTCCCTGTGCCAGATAAAGTTATGCTTAATAAATAATCATAAAATTGTTTATATTTTAAATACTGTTATAACTTTATTAATAAAATGCTTACACTGAACAAGTTTATTGTATAAAAAAAATTAAATGCAAATTTAAAACAATTTAACAGACATTTAAAATTTATGTAAGGGACACAGTTAAACCTAAACATTTTGTCTTTCAGGCTTTGGACCTAATCATGCAAGATGACAGTCTGACTGGTCGGGTATTGTCTAATACACAACGCTTCCGCAAGCAAATGATTGATGCTGGCTTCAATGTTGCTGTAAGTTGTAAAAAGTACTTTCGGAAACATTTTTAAATAAATACTCTCAGCTCTGCAAACTTTTCTAAAAGTTGATTTAACAATTCTAGCTTTTAACATTTTCCAAGAAATTTTGCAACTCATTTTCACAGATAAAAATATGCTATAAATGCTGAAAAGTTCTCGGCTTATACCAGAAGCCCTTCAAAGAAAAAAAAAAAAAGAATCTGATATTTGGTCATGTAAAATTTTGAGCAGTGAGTCAGGCTTAGAGCTTTTCACTACACATTTGTATATTTCTCAGCATGTGCATGTAATTTGGCAAGCAATATTTAAGAAAAAAACTGATTTATAATCGTGTTTTATTTTGGGATAATCGGAAAATGAGTGTGACAGTATTCTAACCACTGGATCTTTGAGAATTGAAAGTTTTTTTTTTTGTTTTTGTACCTCCATATATGTCGGGAGAAGCAGTAAGCTAACTTGTTTTCATTTATTATAGAATAATCAGTTTATCAAATTTTTAATATCCTGTGCTGAAGATTTGATACATTTATGCTTTTACTATGTGATACCTTTGAAATGATAACTTACATATATTGTATATTTGTTACTTTCTGAAATTTGCAAACAGATTCTCTGTATTCCGAGAATTATTTGGACTGATTATTTTTGGTTTCTAGCCCATCATTTTGATCAATACATTCTACAACCTTCTTCAGGTTTATATCTGAAGATACAAGACAGCTCCGGAGGTTTGATCAGTTCTTGGAATAATAACAATTCTTCAAAATTATAAAAGAAATTCTGCCTGTTTGCAAATTTGGCAACACTATTTTCAATTTGATATTTTTATTTACTGTAACTGAACTAAATAAAAAGGTACATGAAATTTTGTGCTTTGCTAAGAAAAAAAATTTCTTTTCTATTGCTATAATTAAACACACACACACACACACACACAACAAATGAAAATCAATTTAGCAATTTTTTTTCTTTTCTCCCTCTTATTAATTTTGCAGGGTGATCCTGATCATCCAATATGCCCAGTGATGCTTGGAGATGCTCGTTTGGCATCAGTGTTTGCTGACAAAATGTTAGGTAAGTTTTTTTGGTCAGAGTTCTCCCTCTGAGCCAATATCCATTACAACCCACATTACATTGGTTCTTTAGATTTTGGAACCCTAACCAAATGCCATCTGTGCTTTGCATTAGTTACTATTAGAGATTGCTTTAAGAAGCTATGCTTTATTTTGATAAATAAAAAAAATTTGAATTTACTAGAGTGATGCTAGTGTGCATCCTCCTTGGCATTGACTCTCTCTCTCTCTTTTTTTTTCTCTCTCCCCACTTCCATCATGTCACATGAAGAATTTGTGTCATGGTTCTTGTTTTTAACAAAAGATGGCTGTACAAATAAAGATAAAAATCAAATTAACACTGAAAAATATTTTTTTTATTATTATAGAAACAAACAAAAAACTGAATGTAAATATGCACCACCCATTATGCAATCTGTCACAAGATGCACATGCGCATATTTTAGCAGTAAACATCTTTCTTTATTTTACTGCTGGTTTGGCTTAAACCAACTTGGAGCAAATAGTCCAATTAAAACTAGATCATTTCCATGTTTTCACAAAAGTTTGACTGAAACTATGGGATGGAGCAGATGAATATAATTAGGGGAGGAAAAAAAAAACCTTGCTTTCTTTTTTTCTTTTTCGGTTCATTCATAAATATATTGAATATAATAAAGGTTATTTAAATTGATCAGCTTTCAAGAGCTCCCCATTTCATGCCTTTTCATATATTTTTAGATTTTGAACATTACAGCACAAAATTCTATGCTCCCACACTTTTTTTTTTGGCAAGATGTTTTTTAGGGATTCAAGTTTATCTGAAAAGGGGAGAAAACTCTGATGGTTTGTGGAAACCATGATGAGGAACAAGGTCAACAGTTGTGTAGGAAAATGTAGCTTTTGTTTATTTGATACTAAGATAAATCCCTTGTTTAAAACACTAGTAAAGATAGGCCCTGGGTGTTTGTGTTTTTTTTTTTTTTTTTTTTTTTTTTTTTTTGAGGGTGGGGGAGGGTTCATTCATATTGTTGTGTTAAGTGAAACTGTTTTGCTGATTGCTAATCAGCTGATAACCACTCTGCTGTTCTTGGCTGGTCTACCCAAATAGAGAGCTTTTACATTTTCTTATAAAATTTAATTTGTTTATTCTCTCACAACTAGCTCTTTCACATCTGGACAATAAGAATTTTCCTTGCTGGACTCTGGTTACCTTACTTGCATTCTACCATATTCTTTTTTTTTTTTTTTTCCCCAGACCATATTTAGAAGTATCCAAACATTATCCTGTTGTATTTTGTTCTATGTGTTAGAATCATATGAAAAAATATACAGTGATACCTCAACTTTTCAAGTTAAGTCATTTTCAGTGATACATCAGTTTTTCTTAAATATTATATGGAAAAATAAAACTCTCTTTAGGTCATTTTACTCTAGTTTATGTCAGCTGTTAGAAATATTAGAAACGTCAAAATACTAAAATAACAATAAATAAATACAATCATATTCAAATAAATTTTAAAATGAGATATATATCTCAAAATCATTAAAAACAAAAAAGTTAGTATAATAAAGTATGTTCAGCAGATGTTCTTATTTCAAATTCCTGCTGACCAGTGGCACTTGTGTTATTTTCCACCCCAACACCAATTTTGAATTAAGACTTGTTTACATCTGTGCTCTGCCATTGACATTCTTTCAATTGTGATTTAGAATATATTTTTGACCACGGCTTCAAAGAAAAGTGTTAATGCTAAGAGTAAAGCTATATAGCTGGAAGATAAGTGGAAATTAATTATTTTATTCAGAATACTGTACATGCATATCATAAATACTGTAATAGGCAATGGGGAGTGCTTATTTGCAGTTTATAGTGTGGTTATTTCAATGCAAGTCATTTTTTGACCAAAGTGGTGACCTCTGGAACCAATTAACAATTTATAGTTAAAAAATTAAGCTTCTGTTCAATTTCTTCAATTTGTTACTTTTGGAATTGTTTTTTTTTGGGGGGTGGGTTGTTTTTTTTTTTTTTTTTTTTTTTTTTTAATTCTTTTGTTTATTAGTTTTTGTTTGCGTTCTTACTGTCTTTTAGTCAATTCTTTTTAAGCAACACTGAAAACCAACTTTGTGTAAAATCACATTCCTTGCATATTTTCTTTTTCATTTACTTACAGATCGTGGCATCTATGTCATTGGTTTCAGTTATCCAGTTGTGCCTAAAGGTTTGAAGCTTTATTCACATTTGTTTCTGTTGATAAATATGAATTTGTTTTTGAAAGAATATTATCAGATCTTAATCACTTGGATTGTTTCTCTTCTTTTTTTTTTTTTTTTTTTTTTTGTTATAAGCAAATTAGTAAAATGAAAAGCTTTAGAGACCAGTCCCATATTGATATTTCTCTGTTTTATACATTTAGAATAAACTTTTGACAAGCAACTGAACATAACATTTTGTCAAAAATGCTTCTTCTAATTTAACTTTGTTTCTCCATATATTTCTTTTTTCTTGTTTTTTTTTCATAGGCAAGGCCAGGATTCGTGTGCAGATCTCAGCTGCTCACACTAATGATGAGATTGATCGTGCAGTCGGTGCATTCAAGCAGATTGGAAAAGAATTAAATATTATTGGATAAAGAAAATGGCATAAACATTGATAACAGGGATATGAATGTTGTATTTTTATGCAGAAATGTTTACTAAATCTTCTCACTTTAAAAAAAAAATTTAGCTAAATTTTTTTTTTTATGAAGAATCTCAAATTATTAAAGCTTTTTGAATTACAGACAATGGAGGCTGAATCTCAGATTTTAAAAGAAAATTTCAAGTTACTTTACTCATCACCACAAACAATGGAGGATGAATCTCAAATTTTATATTCTTTTTTTGTTTAATTCTTAAAGGACCAAAAAGATATATGAACAATTTTTTTTTTTTTTTTTTTTTTATCTATCTAATTTTTGTAAGAACCTTTAAGTTGCTCCTTTTTGAAGCCTTTTTTTTTTTATTGAAAATAAAAATGCAATTTTTAAAGATTTGTTTTCAAGGCTTATTTTTTTTTTTTTTTTTTTTTTTGCAATTCCTCTGCCCAGCACCTCCTTGCAATGCTAATAGCAAAAATTACTAACTCTGCTTTGAGAGAAAAATTTAAAAGAATCAAAATTGTTAAATAAAAAAAATTTCTAGGCAAATGCAGACATAAACACCTCTTTTGTGTAAAACCAAATTTTTAAAAATAATTCATGCATTTATTTACTTATCTATACAACTTCAATAATGTATTTAGGAAAACTAGTTTTAGCCGATGCGTTTCGTCGAATGTGGACTTTTCAAGGCAAAATATGAAATGAATTTATTGAAACAATGTCGTTAGCAGCTAGAAGAATTTAGAAACGCTATGGTATAATCATATGGTCAACTTAAAAATTGCGTCAATTACTTTTTATGTTTGCAAAGAATATTTTCTCGTGTAGAAATTTTGTATTGTGTTGATGGATTCAGCTGTTTTCTTTTGATTCCTTCAGATCACTCTTCTCCCAAAACATACACAACAAATATATCAAGAAATCAAAAGAAAACTGTTGAATCTGTCGGCACAATACAAACAATATTTCTATACATGAAAATATTCTCTTCAAACATAAAAAGTAATTGACGTAATTTTTCAGTTGATCATATGAATATACAATAGCATTTCTAAATTATTCTAGTTGCTAACATTTTGTTTGTTGTTTATACTTTGTTTCAATTTTTTTTTTTTTTTTTTTTTTTTTTTTCTTTGAAAAAGTCCATTGGACAAGATGAGTCGGCTAAAATTACAGTTTTCCTATTTTTTTCCTTAATATATATTGTCTCTTTCTAAAAGTTAATTCTGAGAAATTTTTACAACTTCAATCATATAAACTAATAATTACATCAAATCAATCATGAGTTTCAATATTTTAATCATTTTATTAATTAAATATGAAAAGGGAAGAGATTTATGCCTTATCTAAGGACATTTGTGCAATGGTGAACTCTATTCACCAGCTTCACTTTCCCTGTTAATATCCATTGCATTATTCACATCCACATTTCTACTGTAGTTTATAGAATATGTAACAGTTTATTATACCAAGAAAACAAGTAATTTTTCCCTCTAAGTACGTTTTTTTAAAAAGCACAGGCTTCAGCATTGAACATAGAGGGATTTAAAAAGCACAGGCTTCAGCATTGAACATAGAGGGATTTAAAAAGCACAGGCTTCAGCATTGAACATAGAGGGATTTAAAAAGCACAGGCTTCAGCATTGAACATAGAGGGATTTAAAAAGCACAGGCTTCAGCATTGAACATAGAGGGATTTAAAAAGCACAGGCTTCAGCATTGAACATAGAGGGATTTAAAAAGCACAGGCTTCAGCATTGAACATAGAGGGATTTAAAAAGCACAGGCTTCAGCATTGAACATAGAGGGATTTAAAAAGCACAGGCTTCAGCATTGAACATAGAGGGATTTAAAAAGCACAGGCTTCAGCATTGAACATAGAGGGATTTAAAAAGCACAGGCTTCAGCATTGAACATAGAGGGATTTAAAAAGCACAGGCTTCAGCATTGAACATAGAGGGATTTAAAAAGCACAGGCTTCAGCATTGAACATAGAGGGATTTAAAAAGCACAGGCTTCAGCATTGAACATAGAGGGATTTAAAAAGCACAGGCTTCAGCATTGAACATAGAGGGATTTAAAAAGCACAGGCTTCAGCATTGAACATAGAGGGATTTAAAAAGCACAGGCTTCAGCATTGAACATAGAGGGATTTAAAAAGCACAGGCTTCAGCATTGAACATAGAGGGATTTAAAAAGCACAGGCTTCAGCATTGAACATAGAGGGATTTAAAAAGCACAGGCTTCAGCATTGAACATAGAGGGATTTTCTTTTATAATATTGCTGCACATTCCATTATATTTCCATATTTGGATTCATCTGTACAGATGAATGGGCATCTGACATAGTTTTCAAATTTTTTTTTTTTTTTTTTTTTTAATTCTTCTTGAAAGTTAAGAGGATACAAATTTGTTTTTTGGAATTTATAAGGCTGCAAGCGGAAAACATCTGGTTTCCAACAAAGTTCGACTTGATCCCCTTTTTCATTTATTTGTCTGTTTTATTCCTCTTCTTTAAAGTGGTTTGCTGCTTTGAACACTAGACTTCAAAGACTTTATCTTCCAGCCATAAAAAAAAAAAAAAGCATGACACTTGTTTCCACAGTCTGGAAGTTGTGGAGTACCCTCAAGTATTATAGCTGTTGTTGCAATTTTTTTCTTTTCAAAAATGTCTTGGTCAACACAGCAGATGTTTTCCATGTTTTATTTCTTCTCTTGAGCAATTGCACTTCCTCTAGACACTACACATGAGTTTCTGTATTTTTTTGATATTGATACATTAGCAGAGGTGAAACAAACTGAATTTTTAAAAGAAAGCAAGAATTTGAAGTGAGACAAGCGTCTGATGGGACAGAAAATTAGTTTGCTCATGT
This sequence comes from Acanthosepion lycidas, assembly GCA_963932145.1. Lineage (NCBI taxonomy): Eukaryota > Metazoa > Mollusca > Cephalopoda > Sepiida > Sepiidae > Acanthosepion > Acanthosepion lycidas. The sequence continues at coordinate 24,447,187 of OZ010588.1, read as the reverse complement.
TTTTTGCTGTATTTGTTTTTGGTGAAGTGGACATGTTGTGGTAGTTGTAGATGTTTGGCAAGGGAAGAGAGAACAGTTTATGGATTGATTTGTTTTCTACAGCTTATCAACCCTTTGCATGTTAATGATTTAGTAATACAAGTCTTACTAATTAACCCATAGCTGGGGGGAGAAATATTCATATTAAAACATTTATGCAGTATTCATAATTAATTTTATTAAAGAGTGGATTCATATTTTTTTTTTTTTTTTTTTAACATCAATAACTTAAAGAATTTTTAGTTTATTATTTTCATAACAAAGTGTAGATATTTTCAACAAGAATTTTTTTTTTTTTCCTAATTGCGAATGTGGACAGGCATGCTGTTTTAAATGTTTAGAAATATTAGATGCATCATTCAAATGAAAACTCAACCTCCAAGACAACATAGTTGTAGTGTGACTAACATATATATTATTTTTTTCTGTTGAAGATACAATCTCCCAACAGACATTTAAATTTATATATATATTTACTAGGATCTGGGGTGGATGTATTAGTGTTTTTTTTTTTTTTTGGGAGTGGGGATTTTTTGTCATGTTTATAATTAGAATGTATTTGATTGCAATATAAAAGATTGTTTAGGATTATTTGCAGAAATATATTCTATTTGCTTTATATTAAAATTTCTAATAGAATGTCTTATTTGTTTGACAATATAATTAGGAAAGTTATTAATAAGAGTTTTTATATTTGCATGATTTATTGGGGTTTTTTGTAAATGCTATTTTATAATTTGGACCTTCACTCTGATAGTTAAGGAGTGCATGAATTTATGCTAGTAAGTTATTTTTTTTTTTTATATATATATATATATATATATATATATATATATATATATATATATATAATATATATATAGGGAGATAGTAAATTTATTAGTGTTTATTAATATATCTAGAAAAGGAATTTTATTACTATTAAGTTTGCATGTAAATTTAAGGACAGAGTTGATATATTTTATCCATATTCTTGACTAAGATAAGGATATCAACATGTATGTAGAAGGAGAGGTTTTTTTTTAAATTTATTAAATATATTTTCAAGACTAGATATATAGAAATTATTAAAAGTTGGGCCCAGAACTGAATAAATTATATTTATAGATGGCTGCACACTTGTATCCAAGGATACTTATCTCCTAGGGTGACTACCGAATCCCTGTTACAGACGCCTGTTTAGGGACATTTGTGTTTGTTCAACACCCACAAAGCACATCTGTAGAGATGACCAGTTTCTGTACAGTACCAGAATGCTGGCCTACTTCAGAGACAGTGACCAATATCTATGCAGTTGAGAATGATGTTGAAAATTCAATTGCCTGCACTTCATGTGGTTGGATTCACAGCCAAAATTTTTATGACTCTAAATAAACACCTCATCAAATGAATATGCAAGCAAGGGCCTTATATGCTGTTATCCTTACACTTCCACTGAAATTCCATTCAAAATATATAAAAGATTTGGAGATCTTTTTGGGTAGAGCCATGCAGTCTTCAGCTATAGACAACAGTTATGTCTTATGTAGGAAAGATTATGCATGCTACGGCCTTACCCCAAACTTGAATGATTTTCGTCCTGTCTTTTGTAGACTTGATATTCTTGTTGGATTTTCTGTCAGCCACAAAAACTGACAATATTTTTCTTGATTTACATCCTTAATTTGGTCAGATCAACCAGCAACCCACCTTTTACTATCATTGTTTATCCTGATGCACAAATTTTGTGGCATCAATTAAACAAAGTCAAAGTAATTCAAGTATTTTCAAGAGAGCCTCCACTTAGGGTTCTTTGATCTTATCCATTTTATTTGATTCTTTTTGTTCTTTTTTATCTTTTCCGTTTAACTCCAGTTTTGCGTGTGCAGGTTTTTTGTGGGGTGGGGGCTTCTGGTCCAGAACTTCCTTTCTGGGACATGTTTTTGTGTAAAGGATAAATTTTATCTTTGGGGTCTCTGTAAAATAAACGCTGACAATTTTTTTTTTTTTTTTATTTAATGCTGTGTGTGTGCCTTTTTTTTTGTGTTTCTTTGTTTGAAGGTTTCTGGGGACTACTGTCCAATTTCATTGTGCAGTAACAAAAATAATAAATAAAAAAAATTTTCTTGCCGATTTATAATGAATAAATTGAACCATTTTGTTGTTTTTAAATGTGTGAAAGTTGGTTTCATTTAGAATACCTTGTCAAAATTACATCACGTTTCAAAAATTTAAATTTTATCCAAGGGAGATAATTCTTGTTAGCTCAATTTTTCTCATGTCAGCATTACAAGTAATGTCTTGTTAATTCTGCCAAAACAGAAATTACTCTCTTTTAATTCTCTAAGAGAACCTTTTTTGCCTTCCATCAATATGGCTGATGCTAACCTCCAAGAAAGTGACTCTCTGCACCTTCTCAGGCTAATTTTTTCTGTTGGAAAGATTATATTGAATCAATTGCTAAGTCTGCTGCTAGGACAGCAGTTGGTTCACTGTGTCACACTTGACTATTTTTCTTACCAGAATCTATATTATATATTTATAAATCTACCATTTGTCCATGCATCAAATATTGCTGCCACATCAGGTATGGTGCTTCTGCTATATATTTTCTTGATAAAATACAAAGAATCTGCAATGATATTGATCCTGACCTGGCATCTCGGCTTCAGTCACTTTCCCACCACTGTAATGTAGCTTTCCTGTGCCTTTTCTTTAAAAACTTTCATGGTAATTGTTCTGATGAACTTTCCTTTGTGGTCCCTAGCCTTTATGAATTTAAGTGCAGTACTAAATTGACAGCAAGGCCTCATCATTTTACAGTTGAAATGGCTAGATGTAACCGTAAGTTCTATGCTAACAATTTCTTCTATCACACTTCTCACTTGTGGAACTCTCTTCCAGCTTCTTGCTTTCCAATCAAATTTGATCTCCAACACTTTAAAGAAATTACTGTAGAAGTAAATGCTTTCAGCTGCTATTATCTGGACATTTGAAGTAGTTATGGGGAAGTGGTTTGCTTAGGTACTCCCTTTCAACCATTACAAGACATTTTGTTAAGATATCTCATGATGAAGCCGAACACAGAGAAGTGGATTCATGCCTTTGCCCCAAAGTGATTGGTGTGAAATTAATGAAGAATCTGCAATGTTATTAGTCTTGACATGGCATCTCAGCTTTAGTCACTTTCCCACTCCTGTAATGTTACTTTCCTGTTAAATATTTACATGGTAATTGTTCTGATGAGCTTTCCTTTTGGTACCTAGACTTCATGAATTTAAGCACAGTACTAGATTGATAGTTCAGTCTCATTTTATATTTGAAACAGTTAGATGTAACCCTAAGTTCTACGCTAACATTTTCTTCTCTCACACTTCTCTCTTCTGGCTTCTATAACAAGTCAACTTTGATCTTCAAAAATTTAAATGTAATGCCAATCGGTATCACTGTCTTCTTAATTCCTCTTCTTTTATTGTTCTCTCTCGTTAATAATGTTCTTCCCCTCCCCATCATAGTGGCTTTATTGCCTTGCTTGCTGTGAAATATATATTAAATTACATAACAGAGAAATCAAAATTGCCTCATGAATATAGACTCTGCCAGCACAACCATCAATGGCCCCCAAAGGATTCCGTCTACCCAGTCCCACTCACAAGGCTTGGGTCAATCCATGGTACGGTTCTCAGGCACTCCCTAAAGGTACCACATCAAGGAGTTACCTCCCAGATCAATCAACCATTATGAGATTCGAACACTGGTTCCATGGACAGAAAGCAAACATTGTAAACCACTCAGCCATGTTCCTCCTTTTTTATTTTTATTTATTTATTTATATATATATATATATATATATAACAAAAATTTTTTTTTTTTTTTTTTTTTTTTTGCATATATTAATTCTTTGTTGATTTCCTTCCAACCTTTACACAAGGCTTCTTTGATTTACGCTGAAATTTCACAATAGTAGGAGCCGATCTGCATGTGAGCTTAGAACTTTAGCCTTTGGGGATTCATCCGGTGTCCAGTTATGGCCATAGCCTCTAAGTGTAAGAATAGTTAAAACTTACTGGTATTTTTAAAGGTCATACTGATATGCATGTTTTTTAATCATTTTATAATAGTAGAATGGATCCCAGAAGAAGGTAGGCTAAGTGACAAGTTTAAAAATAGAGTCAAGTTTAACCTTTGTGCCCACTAAAAAAAACAATGTGTCAAAAGGACAGTTATTCCATACAGGGTGCAATGGATAAGTTGTCATCTAAATTGCACAAAAATGAAAATAACACTGACATTTCATTTTAACAGATATATTTACCAAAATTGCATAAAAATATCTGAAAATAGTAAATTTATTCAATACGATCGCCATTGGCTTCAACCATAGCCTAGAGACAACTTCAGAATCTCCTGCAACTCTTCTGGACGGTCTCCTTGTTTAAATTGGTGAATGCTGCCATAATCCTTGCTTTCAGTTCATCTTTGGTGTTACAATTAAATGAAGCAAGAAATGCACTGTAACAGTGAGGATCACTTTTGTTTCCCAAGTACTTTTCATTTCTTTCTGAGATCATCATCAGAAGTGCAACTGGTAGGACAAAAACTGTGTGTAGCTATCCATTACTGAATTTTTCTTTTATGCTTTAGCATTCACTAAAACATGAATATTTATCCATTATGGAATTTTTCTTTTTTGTTTGAATGTCATGGTCGAGCGTGCATGAAAGCGTGAAAACTTGTTTTTATAGGCATTTTAGAACATTATTACAGTATTCATAGCTGATTTTATTCAGTGTCAATAAAAATGGCAGCTATAAAACAATATCATTTTATTTTATTTTATTTTATTTTATATCATCCAAATTAGTTACTGTAGGGTTGTAGTGACTGAAAAAAGGCAGAGTTGGTAGACTGGGCTACTTTTGAAAGTCCATCACTAGTAAATTAAAAATTTTGCTACTTGTGACATTTTGTGGGACAATATTTCAAATACGGTATGTTGCGTTATTGAAGTGGAAGTCAACAATTGATTATTTATGAATATACCATATTTTCCAGGTTACAAGATGCTGCAGCTTGGAAGACGCACTCTAATATTGGAAAGAAATTTCTAAGAAAAAAGATTCATTTTCATACAACATATTCACCATGTGTCCCTCACATATTGATGCCATGTATTGTTTACATTAATCATTTTTTCGATTTTGTTCGTATGGCAATGACATACTAGTCAAGAGCAGAAAGGCTCCTGGCACTGCTAGTAAGCAGAGCATGTTTAAGCTTGTGGCTCAGCTCCATGAAAGTTTATAGTCTTGGAAATACTTGTAATAGCTAAGTACTGTGGTTACATCATATAAAAGGCTGAATTAGATAACTAATATTATAGTGTAATGACTTAACATACAAATCCACATTCTCTATCAGTCAAGCCAATTAGGTGACCGTCCAAGCTTACTTGAGTCTGGGCATTGCCTTACATTCATCTTGGAAGATGCACACATACTTTTCAGGGTAAAGTTCTCCACTGCCTTAACTGGGTATTGAACTCACACTCTTTGGGTCCTGTCACTGGATCAGCTGCACGGGATAGTGTATACACAGTCTTTAGTCATGTTCTACTCTATGGGGGATCTTACATGGGTGAGATATCTGCGAAGTGTTGTCAAGCTTTTGAAGGCAGCAGCAGAAAGAAATATAGAGGAGAGACAGGCCGCCACCTCAAGGTAAGGCTTCAAGAACACCAGAAAGCTGTAACATGAGGGGTAGTAGAAAAATCAGGCGTGGCTGACCACATATGGTGACAGGACCCAAAGAGTGTGAGTTCAATACCCGGATAAGGCAGTAGAGAACTTTCAGAGAGAAAAAGAGATAACTGATAACTAACATCCATTAAACATGGCATGTGGAACTACAACAGTCTACCCCAGTGAGTGAAATAAAGGCTTCAGTTCGACAACAGCCGAAACGTTGTAACAAATATGGCGACAAAGATGAGGACAATAGTCTGAATAATGTAAATAAAAATAAGTTTATTGAAATATACAATATTGGCAATCAAAGTTGGTTTTGAATTAAATCTAATTTTCTTTTAAAATATATATAACCATTTATTTATTTTTTAATATTAGCAAAAAAAGTAGAATTGTTTTGCCTCCATTTGCTAATATAAATTTATATGCTTAAATTAAAATTTATGAAAAACAATTATAATAAAATCAAATATGTTTAGAGTAGACATGTCAATCAGTTATGTGCCATGCGTGATACACGCTTAGGCGATCAGGTCTCTTCTCGATTCATGATTGACATTCATATGATTCTACTGGACATAAAGTGAGGGATCGATTTCCTATTGTCATTTAGTACTAAACTGATACCCCTAAAATTCAGTCAGTTATGCGCTATGCATGATACATGCTTAGGTGATCATGTATCTTTTGATACATGACTGATGAGGCAGATTTTTTCACGCAATAGATTGCCATTTCTTTCTGCGGTAGACTAGTTGCCATCTGTCCTGCTATTTACCTATAGCTGTGAGATTAGCATGTAAGTGAATGTAATGGATTTGACTGGAATTCAAACTTGGCTCTCAAATTCTTCAATCTGAGCCGCTATCCATTACTCCACCGTGCATCCGAGTAGACATGAGTACACCATTTTATATCAGCCTTTAAAAACAGAGTTTAATAATTAGAATCTTATGTTGTGACCAAGTCATTTTTACAGGTGCCATTTTACTGTCTCATTATTACCATTCACCAAAAAAAAGGGATCAGTAAAAAAAAAAAATATATACTAGGTTATTTTCATTACAAATATTCACTATTTCCTCTGAATCAAATCTATCAATCCTAAACATAGTCTTTCACAGAAACAGAAAATGTGTTTATTGCTGGAGTCACAAAAACAACTCACTAAGGGTTTGACATTGCATGTTCTCATCGTCATACCGAATTATCAGCCATATTGTATTATACAGGGTGGTCTGAAAGTTTTGTCACCCCTATTTCTATTTCAAATGGCTGACATGAGCTCATACAGTTTGGAAGAGAGACTGTTTGCAAGTGTCTGGACACAAGATTGTGTGCATTCTGGCAAGAGCATGGGGGATGTGAGACATGACTTCACTGCAAGATTCGGCAAACCAGCTACTCTGAAGAGGACACTGCTGATAATGGGTATCAATCTTTTATATGGGTATTTTTCAGTGCTCCCACATTGCAACTGAATGTGACACAGGGTCAGTTTAAAAGTGGGTTTAACGGCAATACCATAGAAAAATTGCCTGGGATGCCTCAGGCATCAGCAATAAACCCAGCCCCCTCCAGAAGATGCACTGGAGGAAGGTCCACTGGGGCTTTCGCATAATATTTTTTTAAACTTCCCTACCATGTGCCAGTGTTCGCCATGTCAAATACATTCAACAGTTTTCATTTTTTCTTAAAAACAAAAATTGTTAAATGAATTTTTATTCAAATTAATTAATAAATATATCAGTACTCCCCAACAAAATAATATTGACTTTTGAGATCATCACTTTGACGTGATGTAAATGGTTAGCAAGCTTGACTTGCTAAATTATGACTGAGCAATGAATTCAATCCTCACTGGGTGCTCCAAACTTTCGGCTTCGTGCCACATCTAAGCTACACTTAGAAAATCATTTTTCCCCTCGCGCGGGAGCGGGGGGTGGGGATATTGCCCAGCGCCTGAGGCCGTCCCCAAAAAGCCAAGCGTCAAGGGAACTTGGCCGTTAAAAAATGCTCGCGAAAAACCCAAGTCAAAATTCGACCAATGAAATTGGTCGTTACAAATCAGCCAATAGGAGCTTAAATTGCAGAATTTCTCACAAAGTTAGTTATTCTGTAAGTAGATTTTTTTAAATTTGTATTTACTACGCAATAAACAAACTCTTGCAAAATTGCAAAAAGTTGTTTTTAGTTCAAATCCAGTAAAATAATATTTTTTTTTACTCCTGTAAATAAAATTAATTTCGTCTTAAAACTAATTTTCAGTAATTTGTTAGATTTAATATTTTTATGTTAAGGTTTTTCAATCAATGACGAATTTCATATTGCAATGAATACTCCCAACAATAAACTAAAAAATCATTTCTAACGGGATAATAGATTTTATTTATAATCCGAAATTATTCCAGAAACTTAAAAATGTTAGTAGCCAAAAAAATAAATAGATACATGTGTTTGAGGCGAAATCTGTTTTTAACGGTGTCAATTGCGTCTACCGGCTTGTGCATTCAAACGAAAGTTTCTAAAAATGTCGAATGCACAGAATTTTTACATTAACAGAGTTTAAGAAACAATAATATCTACTCAAATAACACCGTGTATACAACGTTTAAAATACAGTGTAACCCGGATATAAGAGAGTTGTCGGGACATTTGAAAAGTCTCTTATATCCGGGTTTGTTCTATTTTGTTTAGGTAAGTATGGCTCTCTAATTTGGGACCAGAGAAAATCTCTCTTATATCCGGGTTTCTATTATATACGGGTCTCTTATATACGGGTTACACTGTAATATGAAATTAAATCTTAAACTGATCTTATTCATCTCTATGCTGAATAGTTTCCGACATTTCCTAAAAATGTTAAGATAAAAAAAAAAAGTAACCATTTTGCTTAAAGTAAAAAGCAGAAAAAAATGTAATTGGTGAGTTTATATAAAATTTTATTTTTACTTTTTTAAAACATCTAATGATTAATCATATTTTTGAAACAATAATTTTTAATAAGCATTCCCAAATTAAAGAAAAAAATGTTTTACCACAATTAATTTCTCGCTGTGTCAGGATTTTTGTCCTGCAACAAACTAATAATTTTTTTTTAAAGAAGAAATTTAAATACATTTTTTTTTTTTAGAAATGTGCCCAACTCCCCATGTTTGCACATTCAATATTGAAGTTTGGTTTGGATTTTTGATTTTTCTATTATAGCGCCCCCCGCTTCTCAATATGTTTTTGTTTCATTTACGTTTTGGGGTGAAAAAAAAAGAAAAAAGAATCATGAAAAAATATTAATTTTTTTTTTTTTTTTACTGAAATAGAAATAAAATCTCGCGTTTAAAAGCGATGCCTACCCCCCCACCAATTTATTTGACCTTAAAAAAAAAAAAAAAAAAAAAAAAATGGAGGAAAATGTTGAAATCATTGAACGAAAACAAAACCTTACGAACATATACTAAAAAATAAAATATAGTTTTAATTCCGATTAAGCATGTAACTTTTGTTTTTTAGCAATTCACCCCAAGCAAGTCGATAATTAACTCAAAGGGGCTACTACTTGAACAGTGTTCGAGGGAAAAGTCTACTATTCTACCAACACACGGTGTCGGCATTTACAAACGATTTCGACATCAAAAAATGTAATTGGGGAATATTCAAATTTTAATGATGTCGGGGTGGGGAGGCCGTGTTTGGTCAATATGTTTGAAATAAATTGTACAGATACGTTGTCGTTACCTTACTTTAATTATTTATTTATTTATTTGGAAAAATCTATGGTCCGCAATATACATTTGAGCTATTTTCAAATGGCTCACACATATTGTGAACAACAGATTTTCTTTGACCAATGAGAAACTGAAAATTTGTCTTGGACCCTGAAGAAAAGGGCGTGTATTTTCCGCTTGTCGTCCATTCAAGATGGCTCCCCGAAATGGATCTATCCGCCATAACCAAGAATCACGGCAGATCCGTTTCCATAGAAGTAACTTACGGCGCTTGAAAAGAAAAGAAAATTACTTTCTTTATAATATCTATCCAATGTTACATCGACTGTATCGAAATTTTAACATCACCCAGAATGCAATTGTCGCCATAAACAAGACGGTTAGACTTCGCTTGCAAAAGGTCTTACGTGAGACGAAACATCTACGCAGAGACATAGCAATTAATGAGTTAGAGGCAATAGGTGGCCTCATGTTACATGCTGTAATTGCAAAGGTCTTTGATAAGATCATTAAAACTGCAGTCGACCTTTGTAAATCTAGGCGCTCGAAATGGATTAGCCTATCAGATATCTTGTTTGCTCGTCTGGCTGAAGAAATTCCACCAGAATGAATAAAAAAAAACTAAGCAAGACGTAGGCAACGAGAAATATTGTTGGATATGCTGCCATAGTCCCCCAAAATTGTAAGGGCCGGTCGTGATCTACTTTTCAGCATCGAGAACATTGCTCCAGACAAGAAGAGTCTCAACGGATGTTGAATCCAATGAGAAGGAGTCTTGGCATTTTTGCTCAATATTCTGGAAATCTCATAGACTTAAAGCAAAATGCTAGACCAGACATCCGGCACAATACGCCCACGAATGCAGATATCCCGATAGAGAAAAAAAATTCTATTGGCAGAACGAAACTAACTGCATTGGCATTGTTAATTCTGTTTCTCATGGTGTGGTTTTGTTTTGTTTTGTTTTTAACCTGTTTACTACTCTAACAACTGCTATATCTCGTTATTTTTATTAGTTTTTTGTTGTGTAAAGTTTTCTTTCATGAAACCGATAGGTAATTAATTAGAAATATATTAATAACAAATTAACATTACTTTATCCAAATTAAATTTACGTTAAAAAAATACACATGAAAAAAAATGTTTATGATACTCTGCTGAACAAATGCTTTATAAAAACTGAATTGTTTTCTTTCAGTATCTTGCAAAGGTTACTACTTTAACTTACTCTTCTTAACTTAAAAAAGTCTTAACTAAAAAAAACATCTAACAGTAACACTCTTCTTAATATTTTTTTCTTTCATTGAAAATTCAATATTTTCTTTTAGATACAATGTAGTACCTTAATTTTCTTATTTAAAAATAAGTAAATTAATGCAGTAGTAAAATATTTTTGTAAATCGATTTCATCTTAAAAATTTTCAATAATTGTTTATCAAATAATTTAAATACTAAATCAAACTTTGCACCTCTCAGAAAAAAAATCAGAAAAATGCACACTCAGATTGTGTGTAAGATTGTGGCAAAAATGCAAACAAAACCAAAGCCATGTCTGGACCTATTTTTACATCAAGTTGCCATCGATTTATTTATGTCATGTTTACTGGATCTTGAATTTATATTGAAAATATATTTCAGGCATCCAATTTAAATGCTATAATGAAAACTGGAAGTTAGAAGTAAATATGTTTGTTTTGTTTTTTTGTTCTTTTGTTTTTTGTTTTTTTTCTTAGGTAAGTGGGTGCAAAACTACAATAATGGGGTGAAAGTAATAATAAAAGGAAGTTAATTACCTTAGAAAAAGAAAGTAAAATTACCTCATTTGTTAAAATTTAATTTAAAAATCCAAAGAATCTGCAATGTTATTGGTTCTGACATCTTGGCTTCAGGCCCTATCCCACAACCCTAACATATCTTCCCTGTGCCTTTTTATATATTTTCATGAGCTTTCTTCTTTGGTACTTAGACTCTATGCAGTACTAGATTGGTGGCAAGGTCTCACCATTTTACAGTTGAAATGGCTTGATGTAACTGTAAATTCTATGCTAACAGTTTTGTCTCCCACTTGTGGAACTCTCTTCTGGCTTCTTGGTTTTCATTCAACTTGCATCTTCAAAATTTAAATGCAACGTCAATCGCTATCTTCTGCATTAGTTCTTGTTCTCTTATTGTCCTCTCTCCTTAATAGTAGTTTATTCTCTCACACTCGGTAACATCTTGCTTCATAGTGGCTTTATTGCCCTGCATGGGACAAAATGATTAAAAAAAATTAGATAACTTAAATGTTTCAATGTTAAACCAATTTTGTTTGTTTTATGATTATTTTAGTTTTAAATTTTTTTTCCTTAAATATGGAAAAGGGGGGGGGGGGAATGAAGTGTTGACAATTTATAATCTGACAGTGAGATGCACTTTGTGATTGCATATTTATTTTTTTTGTTGTTTTTTGTTTTATTGGCATGTTTTAGTTTTAACATATATGTAAGACAATGAAAAAAAAACGTTTTTAAGTAGTTAATTTTTTAACTTAAAAATATGATAAATATATTTCTATTTGAATTTCTGTGATGAGGTGTTATTATTTATATTTGGACTAATTTCCTCATCTTTGTTATCTCAATATTTTAACCATTGGGTCCATAAGAAAAGTAGATTAAAGCATTGGTTAGTGAATTTGGTGACCTAGCAATTGGGAGTCCAAAGTTAGACTTGGTGAAAATGGGATAAGCAGTAACTGTGTTATACTAAATGAGATATCCCTAGACATAGACAGTGAAATGAGAACAAGTGGATTAAATAAAAGGTACAGTTTGAAATTCCCTGAAAGTCACCTGGATTGACAGCCAGATAGCAGAATGACTGAAATGTGATAAAATTGTAAAGAAATTGTATATTTTAAACATTATAAAAGAAATAAAATGCCATAAGCAAAAAAAAAAAAAAAAATGGAGGCATACAGAATCCTCATATCCTGGTTTAAAATGTAATATTCTACAAAAAATCAAATGATGTTTATGTAAAGATGTTCTTCAATTTGGTTGCCTATTAACTAACAGGGATGTGCTGGTAGCATAATGAATATCAGCGCAGAAAGTGGATTTGGTGAGCTGAGTTAAAATTCTGGTCTAGTCTGTTGCATTCATTTTTACACAAATGTTCTTTAGTTAAGCATGAATCTCTTTCCTCCCCATTAAATGGGTTAAATAGTAAGGTAGATTGTATTTCTAACCTTGCATGGAAACCTTTCAGAAGAAAAACTATGAATTTCAAACTGTGGAGAAGGCAATGGGAAATCATTTCACTATCTTTCCCAAGAATATCGATTCGCAGCTAATATAGAAAAGTAATCTATGTAGAATCATGAATGTCTACATCCTAAAGGGACATCTTTCTCTTTTTGTTTAAAAAAGAAATTTTAACACCATGGCATAGTGCGTGAAATTTTATATATTTTAATTAAGTATTTCTTTATAAAAGTTATTTTTATCCTGGGAGATCAACCTTTTAAACAAGAATCAACAAGAATGGTAACTATGGCATATGGTTGGAAGCAGCAACAAATAAAGAAGTTTTAGAGAAAAAAAATGAATTGAATTTTGATTATGTAGAGTTCTTGTCAAGATTAGGTCTGTGGAGTTGGAATCATGGAGTCAGAAGCAATAAAGGGGTCACTGGAGTCAGTCGGTAAAACTATACCAACTCTGACTCCAGTTGAATTTACACTTTATGTAAAACGTCTTACATTATAGAATTTTTATTTTTATTGTTATTTCTTCTACTGTAGATTTAGTATTTCTTTTAAAAAGAAATACATCTCAATTTCTTTTTTAAAGTCATTTTATTCTTTTTGTAGTTATTTTCTATTTTCAAAACTATATGAAAAAAGAGCTTACATTATAGAATTTTTATTTTTGTTATGTTTTTACATCCTGTAAAAGATTGTTTCAACTTCTGTTATAAAGTAGTTTTATTTTTGTTCTGTATTTATTTGCAAAGATATATAGTCTTACATTATAGCATTCTTATTTTTGTTATTTTTTCTATATCCTTTCAAAGATTTTGTTTCTAATTCTGTTTGAAAATAATGAAGAATGAATAGGTATGATATAAAAGGCACAATATCTTTATTCCTTGATATAAACCAGTTATAATGATATAGGCCTACTCAAGTTAACAGTGTATGCATAGGCTTTATGAGATTTGTAGGTCATAATCACTTAATTACATAAAGAGGAGTTAGAGGTGTCAAAAATAGAGAGGTTTTGTGTTCTGACTCCACAGCCTTGGACATTATGTACAGTATAGAAATAGAGTGTGCCTTTGGAAATATTTGTTACAAGATGAGATCTTGCCCTGCTTCGATAAACGGAAGTTACCATCACGAGTCCCCGACTCGAAATGAAAACTGCTCGACGCAGATACTTCCGTTTGGGATAAACTCAAAAAAAAAATGAAAAGAATTAAATCAACCAATCGGACCGTCTCCCACGTACTCAAAAAAATTTCCATTTGGAGCCAATAGGCGTGTATAAGTTCAACACGGGAAAGTCAAAGGGGTCCCATTCAACGGCGGGAGGCAGAGGGGTCATGTCGCTCACTCCTGACATACTGGCCCGGCGACGAAACAAAGCATGTGACCGCTGCTGCTAATGAACTCTCGTCCGACGCTTGTCAAAGGGTACCCTTCCCCTTCCATAAATCAAGTTAACTCTTATGAACTTTACTTGCCACTACCATAGACATTCAACTTCTTAAATACGAACTTTCTACTTGTTCTTATTTTCCTCACTAAAAAGACTATAAAATATATCTACAGTCTTTCTTGTTCTTTCGATTCTGAATTTCATTTGTTTTGCAACCAGACGCAGTATTTAGCCCACATTGTTTCCACATCGCCCACGCATCTAAATACGGATTATAACATATTCTTATGTAGACTTGTCAGATCTCGACTCATGTTGATATCATCCATATCATTCAACTTATTCAGAGATATCTAAACTGTTACATGTATACAAATATTCATCATCCATTACAATTTCAGAATTCCCACTCCCAGCACAAGAAAAAAAAATAGCACCACCTCCGTCCATTCCAATTCTTAAACCTCACCCCATTGATATCTTCAGCATCACAAAGTACCATCAAGAGACCACAAAGCTCCTCAATTGAAAGTTCAGAAGAGGAGCACTCACAAAAAAAACATCCCAAGCCAAAAAAAAAAGTATAATTCCAGAAATAACATCTGTAATCATGTTGATTTGAACATCCTGGAAAAAAAGAATTTGCAGCCATAATACAGGAAGAAATTAAGGCTTCTCCAAAACTTTAAGAAAATAGAAAACAAAAGCATAGAGGACCCAAGGAATTTCCCTTATGCTACGAGAAGAGTGTCATCCATTGTATACATAGATACAGGAACATGGCAGATTTGGTTGTTGTTGGAGGAGGCAAATAGTTTACTCAACATCTTTTTCTCAACTGGCCTCATCTGAGGCGAAAAAACAATGCAAAAATTTGAAGCAATTTTGTTCTGAGAAGGTCCCTCCTTTTATGCATCCCTCTTTTCTAGAGCAGTAAAGCTAACATTTCCTAAACACATTGGTGCACTGTCTCTGGATGGCACCATCGAAACTAAAATGGGCTAAGGATCTATGGGACAGGCTAAGTGTCCTGGCTCCAGGCATGTTCATTCCAGAAGTTCAATGCCAGTAAGTTTTGATCATGGTTAGCAAGTTTGAATGGTCAAGGTTTGAGCTCAGTCTAAAAGGACTTCTCTCACACTCTCCAATACCTCAGCAGGAATATCTATTTCATACAGGAAATC
Source organism: Acanthosepion lycidas (assembly GCA_963932145.1). NCBI lineage: Eukaryota > Metazoa > Mollusca > Cephalopoda > Sepiida > Sepiidae > Acanthosepion > Acanthosepion lycidas. The sequence goes on along the minus strand of OZ010588.1, from coordinate 24,431,873 downwards.
TATCTTATTACAAGCGACTATGAGGGCATGCTGTTGAGGAGGTTCTGCTTCTTCTCAGTATATTTTGATAACCTTTTGAGGGGTGTTTCCTGATCCTACTTGTTCACTTGTCTTTGCAGATCTGGCATGCTATTTGTGTGTGCTGGATGTTACTATAAAGGGGAAATCATTCTAACTCATTGAGGCTTATGCACCCAGTGGTCATGGGGAGTAGGAAGTCTCCTTTCAACGGATCGATTAGTTTATGATATCCTTAAAGTTTAGATTTAGCAGGTGAATGGAATGCCGTCTTTGATCCTGAATTAGATCACAGGGGTGCTAGTATGGTATTAACATTCCTTTTGATGTAAAAAAAAAAACTTTTATGGGTTTATCACCATTCTCAATCCGGTTGATAAATTCCAAAATGAACATCCAAAGCAGGTAGAACGGACTTGGACAGATAGGGGCATCTCAGACACAATGCAGCGTTCTATTTACATTGACTGGGTTCTAGTTAAGAGAATTGACTTAGATCCCCGAGGTTGTCCAAGTTTCCATAGTGTATTAGGTTGGTGCAAAAATAATGACGTAATAATGTCGTTTTTTGACATATTTTTTAACGTCAAAAAACGACATTATTACGTCATTATTTTTGCACCAACCTAATAGTTTATTTGAACCATAGGCTTGTCTGTGTCTGCATAGACTTACATAAGGCTGATCTTAGTTTGGCTGGCTACTGGCAATTCAACATTTTGTTGTATATGAAGGATTTCCAAGACTAATTGCTACTAATTAGTACTGGTAGGTTCTGTGTTTGGGAATAAGTGGTGGAGACATCTTAAAGATACTATTAGGTCTTTTGCCGCTTATTATAGCAAATGACTCAACGTAGATAGATTAAGGGTGAAAAAGACACTAGAATCAAGAATAGTAAGCATGGTTAAATTGGGTGACAGTGATAAGGTAGCTATACCTAAGGCCAAGCTGGCCTCCTTGCATAAGAAGAAGGACCAAGCTCAAGTACTCGGAGCTAGGTTAAAAAGAATGTCTGCCAAAGAAATGAATATGACCGCATAATTGCATGTAGAAGAACTTCACATCGTGATACTATTTGTTGTTACTGCGGTAAAACATAGGAAAGTTTTCTTATGGATAGAAAGAGTGATATACTGAAAGACTTTGGAACAAGAAGGGTGTTGTGGTCTTGTTAGGGCCAGAAATAGAGACATAAAAAGAGGAATTGAGTTAGACTAATATATTAACAGAAACAGTAATACAAACAAGAATGTTACAGCAAGAATGTTTGGTCCGACTGTCAGAGCTGACTGCTGGAAACTTCCTTCTCCAAAAGGTAGTACCTGCTCCTATTTATAGCTGGAAGAGTCCATGCATGTGTGAGTAAATTACCATAACAAAGGAGTAATACCTAAAATCTGTGGGAAAAGATTTGAAGATTTAATTCACACATAAACGAGTTGAATTGTATGTCAAGCAGTTTGAACAATAAAAAAAGTGACCCAGACTTAGGAGACAATGTTGACTGACACATAGCTGCAAATGCAAGCTGTAAAGCAAAAATTTAATTTTTTCATAAATGAGTTGATTCCCCTGGATGAAAATTGAGTTGAAATACCAGGAGTGGGTGGATAAGTCACCCATGCTCACTAAGGAGATTTAGTGAGAGGTAATAATATATGAGAGTGGAAGAAGGGAATTCCCCAGAATCATCAAATTCTCTTACTTTACCAGTTTGGGTGAATGTCCATAAATACAAATGTGCAAAGTGAAGTCAATAGAAGAGATAAAAGGAGTAGAAGAGACAGGAGAGAGGCCCATGTTATTATCTGCCAATGAAAGCCTCTGACTACAGCCTTGTGCCAAACTTTACCAAAGCAGCAAACTAAACTTTGCCAAGGCAATAACAATAATATCACTTCTGATTTAGATGCAGGTTGGGCTGATATTTAATTGTATGCGAACCCCGATATAACTAATTGTTGTACGAAGGACTGATATAAAAACAGTATTTACTTCTGTTCAATTTATTCAAGTGTTATTTTTTTTTTCCTGTACGTCATCGCCCTGCTTGGCCCAGCCCAACATGAAGACACCTGCGATGATTTGATCTTGGCTGCCTTATGATCAAACTTAAATCACAATGTGAGATAAGGTTAGCTTGGGATTGAAGCGGTCACTTCAGCGACCAATCGCAGTGTTGGAAGTCTTGGATGACCAGGTGGGTGTTGTACGATTACAACACCCACCTCTGTTCAGTATATTGCACATGTCACATCACCCTGACATCAAACAATGGCATATACAGGGAGTTTTGTGACCACTTTCAGAAGCTGTTGACCAGGAAGCCCAGTCTGAGTGTGTCTCAGTTTGACAAATATTTGACTGATTTTCATCAACTTGAGTCAAGTGAAGAGGCTAGTTGCAAGGGTTTACATAACAGACGACGAGGAAATCTGAGAAGTGCTGAAGGTCAGGAAGGATAAGACTGGAGTCGATGATTTGCCCTATGAAGTGAGACTTGAGACTGTTGCCCATGTTTGTCCCCTTCCTGGAAATTCTCTTCAACCACTGAATGGAACAGGGGACTATTCCCCTGACATTTCACCAGGAGTATGGTGAAGATTCTGCATATGAACAAACATAGGGGACAGAATTGATAATTTTTGGCCCTTAACAATGCTTAATGCAGAGTTAAAGACTTTGACCAAGGTCTTGACAAACTATTTACAGGTTGTGCTTGATCGTCTCATATTCCCTGAACAGATTTGTTCTGTAAAGAGTTGGATGATCCAAGATAACTTCATTTGCTTCACATGATCATAGAGAAAGTTGATGGAGAAGCCATGCTGATCAATTTAGATCAGTTAAAGGCCTTTGATAGAGTAGATCTTCATTTCCTGGAGGTTGTCTTGTCTACAGTCAAATGTAAGCCATGCTTTCACTCCTGAATTTGCCTTTTGTATGCGAGCCTCATTGTTATGGTGGAGGTGAATGGAGTAAAATTGAAAATTTTCATCTTGTCCAAATCCATTCATCAGAGCCACCCTCTTTTGCCCTTGCTCTATGTGCTTACCCTGGAGCTTTTCCTGTGCAAATTGAGGGTGAATCTGGTCCTTGGTGGGATCACATTACCTGGTGCTGTCACCTATGTCAACGACATTTTCACACTCGTAATGAGTATTGCCAAGATCGACAAAGTCAGAAGAGAAATCTGAACATATGAGACAGTGACAGGGGTAACGATTAACTGTGATAAGTTAGTTCGCTTGAAGTTGGTTTCATGGAATCTTTTGCAGTTATGGAAGGATATTATTAAAATTTAGAACTAATATGGTAGACTATCATTTTGAAAGCCCAGTCAGTTATGTGCTATGCGTGATACACACTTAAGCGATCATGTATCTTTCGATACATGACTGATGAGGGAGACTTTTTCCCACAGTAGGTTGCCATTTCTTTCTGTGGTAGACCAGTTGCTATCCAAGGGTATAGAACCTGGTCTGTCCTGCTATTTACCCATAGCTGGGGGGAGAAGATTCATAACTTTCCTAAGGGTATTAGTATGTAATGGATTCAATTGGAATTCAAACTCGGCTCTCTGATTCCTCAATTTGAACTGCTATTCATTACTCCACCATGCCTCCTTTGAAAGCCCAGTGTTACTAAATTTTAAATTTAGTTACACTTGACATTTTCAGCTATTTTTTGAACTATACTAACTTAAGCTACAGATGACAAGAGAGTTGATTGAAGATTTAGTGGCACTGGGGGGTCTTTCAAATGATGTCCAATTTAATATTCAGTTTTCCTTTTCTAGTTTTAGCTTGCTTTTCTTCTTCAATCGTTTATAAAAAATATGTGCATTTTTAACTTATTCTTTGGAGAAAAAAATAAATTTGTACTTGCTCTTTAAGAATAAATGTGTTAAATTTTTTTTTATTTCTACTTTCTAAAGTACTTGGTCAGGTCAGGCTTCGTCCAGCTACTGGGACAACCTGCCAGACTCATGGTTGGCAGCTAAGCCAGCTTAATGATAAATAAGTAACTAAATAACATCTATATAATAAATGCAAATGTCAGTGTGTCACTATGTCACACTTTTTCAACTTGACTCCTAGAAGCCATAGCCCAACATATCATACCATTTTGGAATCAGGCAGAATCCATGAGCAAATTAAAAACAAGTTTTCATTACCGCAATTCTTTTCGGAAATTTTTTTAAAACAACTATTTTTGTACAATAATTTTTATAACTTGGAAATAAATTTGGGAAAAATTGAAATTAATTATAAAATCCAGCAAAATCAGCCATGAAATAAAAATAATTGTTTGTATAGAAAGTAAGGATCTACATAAATCAAATTTTCTTTAAATTAAGTGGCAGCAGAAGAATTATCTTTCAACATTTAAAAGGTAAACTTAAATATTAATGCAATACTTAAGTGCAGCAATCAATTTGGAGTTCTTCTGTCATTTATTGTTGTCTAACACATTTACTCCTCCTTACCTAATGTGATGAAGGTCCAATCAAGAGCCTTCTGCAGCAGCTAGCAAATGCTGCCCAATATGGTGGCTTTTAAGCTAATTTTTATTAATTTTTCATTTTCATCCTCTGATGAAACCTTTGTATCTTTAATTATTGAAAGAATGTTACCCAATTTAACTATTGGATTGCTTTTAGTATGAGATCACTAAAATTAATATGACAATTTATTAAATATTGTTTATTATTATATTATTATTAAATATTAATATTATTTAGCATTTTTATTAAATATTTATTATTATTATTAAATATTAATATGACAATTTATTAAATATTATTATTATTATTAAATATTCATATCAGTATGACAATTTAGTAAATATTATTTATTATTATTAAATATCAATATGTTTAAATATTATTAAATATCAATATATTATTGTTATATCAATGTTTAAATATTAAATATCAATATATTATTGTTATATCAATATGAAAATTTATTAAATATTATTATATTATTAAATATTAATATGACAATTTATTAAATATTATTTAGCATTTTTATTAAATATTTATTATTAAATATTAATATGACAATTTAGTAAATATTATTTATTATTATTAAATATCAATGTTTAAATATTATTAAATATCAATATATTATTGTTATATCAATATTAAATATTATTATTATATTATTATTAAATATTAATATGACAATTTATTACATATTATTTATTATTATTATTATTAAATATTAATATTAATATGAGAATTCCAAAGAGATTTGAGTTTTTTCATATTCAATTGAAAACCGTTTTTTATTTCCATTGCTGTTGTAAGTAAAAATGAGATTAAGAAGTTTATTTATTTTTCCATTTTAAGTGGGCTTATGGCCATACCAGGCTGAAACACTAGTTCTTGTACAATACTAAAGTTAAGCAACACCATACCTGGTCATTACCTAGAAGGGTGACCACTTAGGGATACCAAATGTTGTAAGCTTGGATGTAGGGGGGGTGTAATGAATAATAGCTCAGAATATTAAATCAGAAAGCTGAGTTCCAATTCTAGTTCAGTATTGGTTAATTAGTAGGGCATATCATTAAATCATTATTATCTCCCCTGCTCCAAATTCTTACAATCTAAAAATATTTTTTTGCTTTAAATAACCTGCAAAAGGTTGATAAGTCATAAAAACAAATCAAATCTGTCTGTTTTAAATGCATCAAACATTCTGTAGAAAAAACTGTCTTTGCTCAATTTGTCTCTTATAATATTCTACTTTGATAGCAAATTTAGATTTTTTTAATAAGACTTAAGCCCTTTACAACTGTTATCAATGATGACTTGTTTACTATTCTGCTTTTTTTTTAGTAGAACATTTGTAATTCTATTTTTTAATAATCACCTCTCATTTTCATCTTATTTAAGAAAGCATCCTGAATTTGAGATGCCATTTTGATTCAGAATATGAAATCTGAGTGCCAAGTTCCAATTCCAGTCAGGTTTATTGTATTTCACATTTGCAATAAATGCACATAAAATTTATTTTAAATTGGGCCAACATGTATAAATTCCAGTCAGATTTAATGCACCTTAGTAGAGGTTGGCACCGAATGTTGGTTTCTACATTCAAAATGAATAAACGAGCCTACTATTACACCTTCCAACAATTTCTTTATATTCCCTGCTGATATGTGATGAGGGAGAGATCTTGCATGTCATCAAATATTATAAATGAACTTTATTATCATTCAGCAACTATAGAAAGAGAAAAGGTGGTTAAAAAAAAGAAAAATTAGTTCCTGAAATTAAAAACAGCTACAATCCGATATTTCCAAAAGCAGTGATCATTTCAATATATTCTGTTACTGAATGATCACCAAAGTTAAGCAACATTGAGCCTGGCCAGTACCTATATGGGTGACCACTTGGGAATACCAGGTGCAGTAAGCTTGGATGTGCAGGTGGTGTAATGGTTAATGGCTTGGAATTGTTAATGAGAAAGCCAAGTTCCAATTTCTGTTGGGTTGATTATATTCACTTATGAGCAATTATCTTTGGGAAGGGTATGAATCCACCTTATCTACCACTCTACACAGCTAATTTTAATGTTTTTATCCCTAAAACGTTATTATCTCCCCCAACAAAAATACTTACACTCTAAAAATATTTTTTGGCTTTAAATAACCTGCAAAGGGTTGATAAACCATAAAAAATGAATCGATCAATCCACCAATTTGATAGCATATAAGGCCTATTATGTTTTTTCTTTGAGTATGAACCATTCCTCCAATTTATTGTATATAAAGTATCTTCTTTTTTTTTTGTAATACAAGCCTTCCCGTCCCAGCAATTTGATGACATATAAGAGCTCATGTTTCGAAAATTAATTGAAATTGTTTGTCATATTTCCTGTCAGTTAATTGTAATAATAATAATCTAATTACTTGTGCCATTGATCGGTTTTTTGTGTTGATATTATAGTGGGTCAGCCAATTTGTATTGGTTATAAATAGAAATAAAAACTGACCCTCTACAATTTTTACAATATCAAATGTAACAAAGACAACAACAAGAGAAATAATCAAGTAGAAGAAATTATTAATTTGTTCAACAATAAATATTTTTTATAAACACAACAAATACATAATATATAGTGCAAAAGTTGATAAACACAATAGAGTTCTTTGCTGTGTGTTACTGAAAGAATTTGAGTTACTGTACTGTATGTGTGAAAATGAGAAGATGTAGTTAGCTATATTTGTTTTTATAGGAAAATTAAACAGTTGTTTTTGTTTTTGTATTAAATAGAAAAAAGTATTGTTCTTGACTCACTGATTGTTATATAGAGTTATCGCTCATTAACCAGAGATTCTTCTTGTGGAATAGAATATTTTGTGGGAGTGAGTGTTAAGCCTGGAAATGGTTGACAAGGTTTGTTGTTGTGTTGAAGATAAAGTTCGGCTCCTTTGCTGCATTGATTTCCAATGAAGTCAAGTGAATTGGTTCAATATTTTAAGTGCCCACTGACCAAGTCGCGTCGAAGTTTTTATTAGTTCTCTTGGTCACATGGGGAGGCTCGTGAACATGTTTACATTTTATGGCGTCAACTAGAGGTCAACATTTGGGTCGGTACCTTCGGATGTAGTTGACGACACCTAATTAATATTTTACAACTAATCAAAATACATCAATTGTTATATTTGGTTGGGAGCCTCTATGTGTTTAACTTGCACAAAATTTAAGATTTAAAAAAATGTAGGAATCTGATTCTACAATATAAACAAAAAATATTCAGCCTTACTTTTCTAATTATTTTTAGATCTGTATAGAACATTTAGAAAGGAACTTCATAAAATAAAATTTTTTCTGATCTGCCTAGAAGAGAATTTTATGAAATAGAATATTTTTGTGATATGTATAGAAGAGAACTTATAGAATATTTTTGTGATCTGTATTTGATGACATGAAATTTCATAACTTTGCAAATAGTGTACAAAAATGAATTTATTTTGTATTGACTGAAATCAGAAACATGAATGAAATTCCCTTATGTGATGTCAGAAGAATCTTATATGAATGACATCAAATGTCGTAAATGAACTTTATTATTCGGTAACTTCAGAAAGTCATGCATAAAAATTAAAACAAATTAATTCCAAAGTTAAATAGTTGTCATAAGTAAAAGAACTACAATCTAATACTTCCAAAATCAATGATTATTTCGACATATTCTGCTACTAAATGTACTCATTTTGTGATATTTTATGACAGAGAAAGCCTTTTTTTCTTTCTCTTGGAATATGAGCATCTGCCTACCATTTTGATGCCATATAAAACCCGTTCTATCTCTCTCTCGTTTTTGATATAAGCCAACCTCATTTTAATAGTATATAAGAACTCATGTTTTTTTTTTTCAAAAACAAATACCTTCCAAGACTTATCTTCTATGTTAAGTTAGGTTATTGTTTAGCTAGATACCATGTTTGGTAACATGTGACATCTCCTCTCTTTTTCTTCGGATATAAGCCCCCCCCTCCCATGCCCACTGATTTAAGGGAGTATGAACACATTTTCTCACCACAAAAATATGTCTTGTTTTTCTTTTTCTGATATTCTTTCATACTTAGTAATCCTGTTCCAAGATTGATATAGCAGTTTAATTACAAAATGAAAATCGCAAGACAAAACTCGACAATCCAGGGACAGAAAGAAATGTTAAAATCACAAATCACAGGTCCAATGTCAAAAATACCAATACACGTAAATGATCAGAAATCCAACGCACAAGGCAACAGTCACTTGCAAGCCAACAGACAAGGTAGAAAAATAAACTACTTCCCAATTCAAGAACATCAACCACTCTTATTGATGGAACAATTATTTCATTGGTTAACAGTTGGAGAAGACAAACAATATTAGCATATCTTAGATGTATTTATGGCAACCTGACTTGTTCCTAATTTGGTTATTTTGTCTTCAGCATATCGTACAGAACACACATGCCCTATCTCTTTCACCAAAAATCCCTTGCATCTTAGTTGCTTTATTACCTTGATTTGGGTGAAATGATAAAAACAAAATTTAGGTTTTATCTTCAATGTTGACTTGTTTGCCAGGTTAATCTTTAGCCAGATGCTATAGACTACAAATATTTGTACCTAGCCTAAGACTATAATACTGCAATGTTAATATTTAGTCAGATGCCATAGACCAGGGGTGTCAAACTCATTTCAATTTGGGGGCTAGATGAGCTCAATTTTACATCAAGTTGGCCAGAGATGTACAGAAAAGGTAAACATGAAGAAAATTGTATTGTTTTTATTAATAAAAATTGTTACATGTTATAATGCAATACAATATTTTGAAATGAACCAAATTAGCTGACACTGAACTCTTTACAAAATATTGTAACATTCAAAAAGCTATGACTAGGCTGAGCTTTAATTTCAAATTTCTGACAATATTAGCCATTTAGTAAACTTAGTGTGATCCAGACACTTGGCACCTTTTAGCTTTGACAAGTGCATCAATATTAGGGGAGATTTCCTGTGAAGCAGTTAGTTTCAGGATGTCACTTAAGTTTTTGTTTGTTAGCCTTGAACGGAGCTTGTTATTGTTGTCATTACTGAGAAAACTTGCTCACATAAGTAAGTAATACCGAACATGCATAAAATTTTGGCAGCTAGGTCTCTCAGTTTGGGATAGCCAGGAAAAAGATACTTGTATATTTCGAGGCCAACAGAGGCAAAATTGTCTTTCAAGTTTGAGTCACACTGCAAGTCAATTATTTTGAGTTGCATATCGGTTGAAACATCAGAAGCTGTCACAGAGAATGGACTACAAAAGATTTTGAACTCTGTCTCCAGTTCATCAAATACTGGAAATTTTCATTTTGTACTGGCCCAAGTCCTCAGCATTGCAAAAATCTTTTAGACATGGAAAATGAGCAGGATTGTTGTTTGACAAGTGCATCTCCCACAAAACAAGTTTAGACTTGAAGGCTCGTATATTGTCATAGTACTGTGTAACAACTTTGTTACAACCTTGCAACATTCTATTCAGGTTATTAAGATGGTTAGTTATATCCACCATAAATGCAAGGTCATGTACCCATTTCAATTTACAATTTCCCCTTGTAGTTCAAAAAAACGCTTCAGTACAATACCCTGACTTAGCCATCTTACTTCAGTATGGTATGGTAAACCATGGCCAACAACTTTATCATTAAGAAGAGTGTCAAATTGACAATGGTTGAACACCTCTGGCATGTATAAAGTTAAGTTTTAACAACAACTTCCATCACATGATCCATTTTCAATAACTTGCTGCATAATGCTTCTTTGTGGATAATACAATGGAAAATCCAGATGCCTAGCTCTCCGTTTGCAGTATGCACTTTCTCCTTCAATTTTGCTACAACACCAGCTTTCTTTCCAGTCATTGAAGGTACGCCATCTGTAGCAACACTGACAGCATGAACCCAGTCTACTCCAACATTATCCAATCCACCTACAAGTGAAATGAAGATGTCTTCAGCTTTTGTCATTCCTGTCATTGGTACTAAGTGAATAAACTCTTCAGTAACTGTTACACTTGCATCAACTCCACGGCAGAAAATTGAATGCTGAGCAATGTCTGTAATGTCAGTACTCTCATCAATAGCAACTGAAAATGCTACAAAAGATGCCACATTTTCCTTGAGTTGGCCATCTATATCAGCTGCAAGGTCTGAAATCCAATCAAAAATAGTGTTCCTTGTCAAGCTTGTATTAGCAAAAGGCTGGTGTTTTTCAGGATACACAATTTCTGTAGCTTTCAGTAAACAATTCTTCACAAATTCGCCATCAGAGAATGGCTTGGATGCCACAGCAATTTCTTTAGCTGGCTTTTACACCCGCATCACTAACCCTCATACTATGACTAAAAATGGACTGCTGTTTCTTTAAAGCAGATAGCAATTCGTTTACTTTGTCCATCCTTGCTTTCCCTCGCAAATTTATGAATTTATCGCTATGGCAACTGTCATGGTGCCAGTGAATGTTATATTCCTTCATAACAGAAATTTGATACATGCATATTAAACACAGTTTTTCCATTCACAGATGTGAAAAAATATGAATCTGTCCACTTCTCTTGGAATACTTCACATTCTGTATCAACCTTTCGTTTTTTTGACAATGACATGGTGAAAATTTAACCAAATTTTAAAAGCAATGCCACAATATACTTGACAAAAGTAACATGTTATACTGGTTTCTGAAATGCTAAGATATAATATTAAACACAATCTTCTCGTTATTACAGAGAGAGAAGAGATGTGTAGGCACTTGCGGTTTTAGATGCATGGCCTGTTGTCGGCTTGGGTAATACAAATCTTTGATGTCTCCCAACTGGCCAGATGTTTCCTGTCTGGCATGTTAGATAATGCAAATAAACTGCAGGGCTAATCTCTTAAATGCCAGTTAGTACAGGCAAGAAAAACGTCGCTAGGTTTCAGTTTGTTCAAAAATGTTTCAAGAGGAACATTGAAGACACAGGCCATATGTTTGACACCCCTGCCATAGACTATAAGAATTTGTACCTAGCCTAAGATTGTAATACTGCAATGTTAAACATAAATGGACAATAAAAATAAGTGTAGTCCAATGTCTTCTCCCCACAACTTTGATTAAAATAGGAGGGAAATTTGAACTCTCAAGCTTTGATCTAGGGCAATGTTTCTCAACATTATTCTGGGTGTGGCTCCCTTCAATCCAATGCAAGTTCTTTATGACTCCTCATGCCAACTTGAATTCTTATCCCACCTCCCACCCTGTCCCTCAACTTAATACATCTAGGGAAGTAGGAATATTAAAGATTATAATTTGGATAGTACTATGGCATCAAAACACTAATTCCAGTTGTAAATCAAAGAATATTATTTGGATAAATATTTTATTAAAATAAACTCATTTATTTACAAAACAAAAAATACATGCACTATCACCTGACTGAAACCAGACTCAATCAAGATGTGGGAAAAGTGAGCAAGAGAAATTTCACATCTTTCCAGAGTAGTGGGTAATTCTTATGCATGTCTTCATTCATCCACAGCTTCTGGTATCCTCCACACTTGAACCTCACTTGAGCTGCTGTGTTATTTTTGAAGTTCAATAAAACTTTCTTGTAGGGTGATATCAACTTCAGATGCATCAGCAATAGAGGGATCTACAAACCAGTGCGACACTGTCATTTGGAGTCGATCAGAGAAGCGAGTTTTCATATCATTATGCAACTGCTTCAAATGATCAACATACACTGCTAGGTCATCATCAAGCAGCTTGGTGGATATATTTACTAAATTTTCTGTGCCCCCTCATGCCCTCCACCATTTTTCAAACTTGGTCTTGTAGCCTCTGAATATGTCTCATGGCCCTTGCTGGCCATATGGCCCAGGTTGAGTAACATTAATTTAGGGGACAACTCTATTAATCTGATGAATATGTGGTTTGCAACTCTTCCCTATAAAACCTACTCACTATTGAAATTGCAATATGATTTTGTAGTGGCCCTGCATTCTGGTTTGGTTGATTTTGTTTACCATCATATCAACCTCCATGGGTTATTCAATGCCAAAATCTAAATATTTTGAATGCAATTTTATAGCTTCAATTAAAAAGATTTTGGATGCAATTGTATGGCTTCAACTGCAGATAAAACATATTGTTGGCAATTCTTCTATAAAATTTATTACTGGTCATTTTCCTATAAATATGCATTGTTGGTCATTTTTACTATAAAAATGTATTTTTATTCTTTTATAATGTTTTGTTTTCATTTTGGGGTTTTACTATTTGCCCATAGTTGGGACTCTAACAGATGCTACCAATCCAGGTCAGGATGGGCTTAGGAATAACAGCAATTAAGAGGTGGTTCCATGCTCCCAAAAAACCTCAAATCTCCTGATCAGAGGCCTTGCTGCCAGATGTAGTTTATCATTATACCCAGGACTGCCCTACATTCTACTAGGGGACTTTATAATATGAATCCATACAGAGGAAATGTAAATTGCTGTAGTACTGAAGCAAAGTCAGAATGCTGGGTTCAAATCTTACTATGTCAGGGAAGTGACTTGATAATATAAGCCTGGAGATATGATCCCATTGGGATGCCTCCCTGGGTTGACCCAAGCCTTGTGAGGAAAACTGGATAGACAAAACTGTTTAGAAACCATCAATGGTTGTGCTAGTATGAATTCACAAGTTATTGTGACAAAGTGTTCAGTATAGTAACCTGTATAAACCACACATTGTCTCTGTCTGTGGAAGCGTTGAAGAAACTCAAAGATGTGTCTGAGCTGGCATCTGCAACAGGGATTAGCTAACCACCCTAGTGGACTCTGTACTTTTCCAACAAAGACAGATGCCTGCTTTTGCAACACATATTTTTTCTTCTAAGCAGAATGTTTCATTTTTTGTACATAAATTGAATATAATTAAAGAACTGATTTTGTATTGAATTTATTTAAGCAAATCTTCCTTTTTATCCAGATTTACAAACTCATACTGCTGACAATTTCTTAAAAATTACAGTATAAAGCTCAAATTTCTGTCGGTAGTTTCCTGGGAGTGAAATTTTGGCAAAGTTTAATGTACATATATGCAAAAAAAGTGGTCTGTGAAAAGGACAGTTTTTCTCTTGGCATCATTATTACTGTATATTGTCTTGACAATTTTTGTTTTAAAAAGTTATTCTTAGAATTTTAATAAAACCCAAACATATGAAAGTGGTTTTATACATTCTCTTTTTTTTTCTCTTAAAGTGAAAAGCATTGAAGAGGGAATAGCTCCTACTTCCTGTCAAATGGTCAGTCTGACGAACTGGAATTTTAATAATGGCCTCATAGGGTGAACATAGCAAGGATCTTTGTTCCATAGATGATCAATGAGACACAAGGACTTGTAACATTTTCCTGAGATTCTAATCAGAAAGACGTATATGGTGTGTTACTATATTTGTATAATAATTATTTGATAGCGCACTCTGTAGAAGATTTGCGATTCATAATGGATCGCTTCTCCGTTGCTTGTGGTGCTTTTGAACTGAGGATTAACCTGAGGAAGACAAAAGTGATGTTCAGCCCTTCAACTTGTGTGCTCTACAAAAACCCAATGATACTTGTGAAAAATACCAGGTGGGAGGTTGTTGACACTTTCCCGTATCTTAGAAGTACCAAATCAAACGACATTGATCTGGATTCTGAGATTTTTTCATGCATTCAGGAGGTAAGTGTTGTATTTCATAAATTGTAGAATTTGGTTAGATAGGGGGCATTACCATCATAAGTGTGTATACGACCTATGCCTTAACACTAATGCTGTACTCTTCTGAAATATGGATGTAGATTAATTGGTCATGGTTAAATAGAATTGACAAAGTTTCTAATAAACAATAAGAAAAAGAAAAAGAACAGGCGAAAATAATACAAATCAAACAATATATATATATATATATATATATATATATGAAAGAGTACCAAAATATATTACAAAAAAAAAAAAAGTTGCTCTTTTTCCAACAAGATAAAGACTACACAGCAAAAACAACGAAATCATGATTTTACCAATAATCTTCCTGATTGATATTTCAGCATGGTCAGTTGCTAGAACGCCTAAACCCATAGAGAACACATCAGAACTTATTAAGGTTTAACTAGTGGGGAGAACATTTGGAAACGGTGACCTCCTGTGGAAAGCAATCATATATGGATGCAACAAAATTGATGCTACACACTGTAAACAACAATTGGGCAGCTTGCCAAAACAGCTCAGTTTTCTGAAGAAAAACACAGGCTATCCCATTCTAGAATTGTTTCTGCATACAAAAACTGCATACACTGTTGTATAGCATTATCACACATTTTATCTATATTTACTAGAATAAGAGAGTAATTGCAAGAAGTTCTTGGACAGGGTTAAGTGGAATTGGCAATAATGCCCAACAAATGGAATTGACAAAGATTCCAATAAACAATAACAAAAAGAAGAAAAAGAACAGGGAAAAATAATACAAATCAAACAATATATATATATATGCAGGACAAAAGTAGGCAAAGCCACAGTAATAAGGCAAAATTTTCACAAAGTAAGAATGGTATTAACACAAAAGGGATACAGACAAGTGATAATACCATTTTGACATCAAAACAAGAAAGAATAAAAATATGGTGGATGTGAGCAAGAAGTGGTCTATCTTGTTGGCTAGGAAGAAACCCTTGCATGCATCTATATAATTTGTCTATAAATTTGGGAAAGGGGAAGTTTTTGCAAACATTCCCATGCTTATTGGCACCAGCATACCAAAGGCATATAAAATGGCTTGAGAGATTCCACTAAAAAATGCCTAAGATGTATCCTTAACATCAAATAGCAGTCTTTAAGTCTGGATACTGTTGTCCGCCAAAGATCTGAATGTAACATCATTGAAACAATAACAATCTTCAACAAGATGTGATGGGTAGGACATGTGTGAATAATAGGATTCCTAAACTTTTTTTTCTATGAGGGCCTGAAGACAGGAAAGCATCTACAATGCATGCCTTGGAAGAGGTTTAACGATAATCTGTATGATGATCCTGGATGTGAAGAAGAGAACTGATTTTGTCCCATGGAAGATCTGTGAGACACAAGGACTTGTAAAACTTGCCTGAAATTCTGGTTAAAAAGACGTACATAGTATGTTACTATATCTGTATTATAATTAGTATTTCTCTGCTTTTTAAAGTGAATAAATATTAATATTGTTTATAAGACCAACCCTTTTATCTCTTAGGGAATCTAAGGGACTCAACCAAATTTTGTTTTAAAATTGTAAATTATAAAATAAATGCAAGTAAACATCAGTCAAGTTCATTGTTGGTTTCTACAAGAAGAAAACCCTTTGAAAATAGTTACAATAAGGAAAATTGAAGTTACAATTTCTAGGCAACATAAGAAAAGATGGTCTGGAGAATTTAACTCTCACAAGACATACCAAAGGCAAAAGAAGCAGGCTGAAACAGCAAGTACTGTATATACTTGCAGATCGGTTGCATTTTTTCTTACCAAAAATTTCACAAACTATTATGGGGTGCAACCTATCCATTTGACATAAATGTAAAACAACACTACCTTGTCATCATGATTTCTAAGAAATCAGAAATGATATCCATAAACACTAAAGCTGTGGTTTTTCTCCGTATAGAAACAATTTATCTATCATATATACTCACTCACTGCTTTAAACTTATCTCATGCTGCTAGATTCACATATCCATTACAATAAATAAATAAAATGATAAAATATTCATTGATCCATCAGTCACTGTTTGGTTGGGGCCCTTGCACTAGACTGATATACCTTGAACATGCATACATTAAGTTAAGGAACCACATTTAGATGTTTATTGACAAAGAAAAAATAGTCCCACAATTCTGATTCATATATTTGGAAACTAATGTCTTTTTGTTTGGATTAATAAAGTTCTGAAATAAAATATAACTTGTCTTTGTGTACATATGTGGGAAACAATGAAATGTTGTTATGTGTGTGTTTGTGTGAAAAAGTCAATACGTGTGTGCGTGCTTCATAGAGACTGCTTCAGACTATGGCAAAACCACCAACAGTAAGAAAAAAATTCCTAACTATCTCTTGTATCCTCTTGATACAAGAGATAGTTAGGAATTTTTTCTTACTGTTGGTGGTTTTGCCATAGTCTGAAGCAGTCTCTTTGAAGTTTGTCAGTGCTGTCACTTTTAGTATGAGGACATGAAGATCATAAGCAAGAGTGGCATAGACCTTGGTGACAGCTGTGAGTATCCTGTTTTTATACACTTTTTCATAAGAAAATCAGCTCCAGAATTAAATTATTTATTTATTTCTAATTGGTCCTAATAAACTATGTGGTATGTCTTCTACTATGTCCGCACAATATTTTGGCAGTATCTACCTAATTCATGATGACTAATACAACAAATTTTCTGATTTGTGTTCTATGGTTTTATTGGTGTGTTTTAAAATGTAAACACTTTATTGAATGTGATTGGTTTATAAATATTGTATTTGATATTTTAGTGGACACGGCGTAAGTATTGATAATGTTTATAAGACCTACCCTTTTATTTCTTAGGAAATCTAATAAGACTCAACCAAACTTTGTTTAAAATTTGTAATATTTGTTTTATTAAGTTAAGCAACATCAAGCCTGGTCATTACCTAGATGGGTGACTGTTTGAGAATACCAGATGCTGTAAACTTGAATGTGTGAGTGGTGTAATGGATAATGGTTCAAAATTGTTAATCACAGAGCTGAGTTCCAATTCCTGTTGGGTTCGTTATATTCACTTACATGCAAATACCCTTGAGAAAGGTATATTCTCTCCCCAACTATGGATTAATTAGTAAGACCATTATCTAAAAAAAAAAATACACAGGCCAGTAATTCACACTATTCCCTCATATATTTAAATAACCTGCAAATGGTGTGGTTTCCAATTGCCTTCTCTAGAGTTGTCCTTCTGGACTGGCTGCTATCAAAGGCTATCTTGCAATTTAATTCTTAGCTGTGGGTAGAAAAGAGATGGATTAATGCATTTTCCAAAGGTATTATAGTTAAAGTGAATGCATTTGAGCTCGCTCCCTCTCTAATGACATTTTGACATTGTACCAAACAGCCAGTTATGGTGCTGGCTTCTATGAGTATACAAATTGTTGACCCTAAATCCAACTCTGAAAGTTTATGTCATTGATTTTATCACCATTTTATGAATATAGACATTATCTACATTAGAGGAAATGAAAATATTGAAAAATGTTTTTTCTAAATTTATGTGGTACTTAAGGAGTTGGATGTCATAGTGATGTCTCACATTAATTAAATTTAAATTTGATTCAAGAAAAATCAATTGGTAATTTTTAAAATTTTGTTGAAAGATTACACATATAACAATATGATTTTTATTTTGTATTTTAGATATATTTCAAAGTAAATTGAGTTGATCTAAATATAATAAGAAGAGTACAATAAAATTTGCATTGAAAAAGTCCATTTTTACTCTCATTGCCATGCTGATAAGGAGTTCACCTGGGCTAGAACAAAATGGCATGTCAGCTGGATGATCTGGCTAATTCTATGCTTAACTATGAGCTTAGCTATTCCATTAAGTGCTTTTCTTATAAAATTGGCCTACAGAGATGTGTTTATCTAATTTTTTTTTAAAGCTTTTCATTGGCTGAGAAATATTTTTTTGTTTTAATGCTGAGCCGATTTTAAATGTTTTGATCTGGAAAGAATTCCTTTGATTTTTTTTTTTTTTTTTTGCTTTAAATTTCCAAAATGCAACATTTGAAATTGACCCGATATTGAATAGATTTTTTTTTTAGCCAATGAAAAACTTTAAAAAGAAATTAAATAAACACATCTATCTGGGACAATTTTATGGAGGCTGATCTTATAAGAAACACGCTTAACAACACAGAGTGAATATAAAGTTAGCCAGATCATCCAACCAAGTGATTGTCTTGTCCAAGCTTGGGGCCTCCTCTTACCACCATGTCAAAATGACACCTAACATCAAAGTAAGCTGCTTAAAATTGCAGATAATAACAGCAAGAAAGAACTTTTTCAATTCAACTTTTATTGTAACCTTCCTCTTTGTATTACTCTCAAATCAACTCAATCACTTTTGAAAATATATCTAATTTTCAGGACTTATATGTTGAATAAATACAAAAATATATTTTCTTCCTTACGCACAACAGAAAAGGAACATTGACAATCAAACTTTAATACATTTTTCTTTATTACAGCTTTTTAAAAAAATCTAAAGAGTATAATGAATGAAAATAAATAAATTTGTTATATGTTGATACAACTTGTTTTCTTCTGTTTTTTTCTTATCCAACTTCACATAATCTAAAAGGCTTATTTCTTAAATCAAATTTCCAAATACTTAAAACTTTGTGAAGTTTGTCTACTTAAAACCCTCAGTTCAGTAAAAATTTGGCAACCATCCCACTAAACATTTTCAGCATGTTCCTTCATCCTTTTTATTTATCTATTTTTAATCATTTCACCCCCAACCAAGACAATAAAGCCACTAAGATATTAGGTTGGTGCAAAAATAATGACGAAATAATGTCGTTTTTTGACGTTAAAAAATACATCAAGAAAGGACATTATTACGTCATTATTTTTGCACCGACCTAATACAAGAGGTTACTGAGAGTGAAAGAAACTGAGAAAATGTTTCCAAGAAGTAAAAAGAACAGAATTCAAGAAGACAGAAGATGATAATGTTGCATTTAAAATTTTCAAGATCATATTTGACAGGAAAGCAAGAAACTGGAAGAGACTTCTATTGATGACAAGTGTAAGAGAAGAAACTATTAGAATAGAACTTATGGATACACTTAGAAATTTCAACAGTCAAATTATGAGACCTAGCTGCCAATCTAGTACTATGTTTAAATTCATGAAATCAGAGTACCAAAGGGGAAAGCAATATTTATTTTGTTTTAATACAAAAATGTGATACAAGGCCAAAAGTGGGGATAGGGGAAGGCTGGTCTTCAATCTGTCTTATCTTAAACTTAGCTAGCCATGATTACTGACCCAAACATATCACAGTATTCCTTACACCAAAACAATACATTCTTACTTACAATTCTTACTACAGCCACTATAATATCACAAAGTAGTACATAATACTAGTATATAGTCCTATCTAGTAGTCTCCATATGTACATTTTGTCTGTAGTAGATGGGGAATAAAAATAACATCTAAAATGAAACCTCAATGAATATTTACCATATTTTCTGGACTATAACCCACAACTTTTTTCTTGAAATATGTAGGGTGAAGGTTATATAGCAGTGCGGGTTATAAATGAATCGTGTCTTTGAACCTTGAGTGGCCGGGGTTAGGAGAACATAACTTCACAAAAACTGGTCGCCAGCATCGAACCAGTTATGTCCAGATAGTTGAATTTATAAGAGTGCAGGTTGTATACATGTGCGAACTATAGTGCGGAAAATACAGTTACAGAAAAGGTACAAGTAACTGAAGCAGAGATGCCAAGTCAGAACCGATAACATTACAGATTCTATTTTAAATTTTGTCAAGAATCTCTAGACACATAGTGGAAGTGCCAGATCAGATGTGGCAACAATATCCAATACACGAACAAACGGTAGACTTCTAAATGTGTAAGGCAGATTCAAGTGAGAAAAATTGCCTAACACTACATAATGAACCAACTTATTCTTGGAAGAACTGAATTCAGAGTAATTCCCTGGCTACATTCCAGATCCATCTTTTCAGTGGAAAAAAATCATTCTTTTTTTCTTTTTTCTTTTTTCCAGATACTTTGCGGTTCTGAACTTGACAAATGATCTGTTCCATCACCAATGTCGTGGATGTGTGGGTTGTGTAAATAATAGATAGCGGTGGAGAATGAGAAATTGGAGAGCCACATTCGATTTCTAGTCCAGTTCGTTACATTCATGTACACGTAAATATCATTAAGAAAGGTGTGAATCCATCTCTTCCCCCCAACTATGGGTTAAATAGTATAGTACTTGTATCTGAAAAAAAATCATTTTTATTCTCAAAAAAACATTTTTCTTACAATTCAAAATATATTTCGGTTTTAAATAATCCACAACAGGAGGTTGTTAAGCAGAAAAAAAGCCCAAATCACTCATTTTTCAGCAGTGAGCCAGTTCGACAAGAAGAGGTAACTGGTAAAAGTCGTAAATTAAGTTAATTTGTTGTGTTTGAGTACAATATTGGTATATTATGCATAACTCTCGTTGAAAACGCTAGGAAAACACTCTCGGTCCACCAATAAGTAATATTTTAATTTAAACTTTACTAGTTTAAAATATTAATTCTATTTAATTTAAAATAATTTTATTTTTAAATAATAAATAAATTAAATATTCTTACCGTCAGCATAAGTTTTATGATAAAACATTACAAACTAAAAACATTATTTTAAATTATTTATGCCCTAAATCAAAATATTGCATATTTTATTAAAAAAAAAAAAAAAATTAACTGTTTCAAATAGAAACATTATTTATTCTATCGATGACTTTTTAGTTTTTTTCTACTAAAGGCGAAATTATAATTTTTTTTTTCATACCTGAACTAATCAAATCTTCTTATCTTATGACTTCTTTTCTGGTCACCGTTTTTCAACCTAGGTGCTTCAAGCTTTTGAATTTCTATCCAAAAACAAAATAAAAATAATTATTACTGATAATTTTTAACAGATTTGTTCAATACTTTCTATACTTTTCTGTTTGAGATTAGTAGCCGTTCTAATAATTAAGAACGGCTACTTCTTGCTGGTGTCAGTATTTAGAAAATAAAGAAATATTTACAAATTCTTTTCATTTAAACTAATTAACAACATTTTTATTTTTTCTTCATTGGCAAAAATAGGTTCTTATGTCATTCAACGATCTTTCGGTTGTTTTTTTTTAAACTTATGCATTAAAAAATTTACCAAAAAAAGGCGCTAGAATTTTTTAAATCTGCTCGTTTTTATTTGACGCTTGCTTTATGTTGACCTCCGTTTAAAATGCTAAAACACGTGAACTGTTTTGATGAATAAGAAAGTAGTGTAAAGTTGTCTCCCTTGTTACCAGTTTATTTTGAAATTGGTGATGCCTGAAAAATTCCCGGTTGTCTAATAAATTTAGCGGAGTTGGAGTAATTTGAGTCATTTATTCTTTTCTTTCATTCACCAGAAAATTGAAAGTGGATGTTAATATTATATTCTTGAAGTAAAAATAATTCAAATCGCAGTTTCTTTGTTAGAATATGAACGTTAAACTAATTTTCATATACAATAAACTTAAAGGAAATGAGTAACGGGAAAATCTTTGAATCCTCAAGCCACTCTCCCAGAATAGTAGGAAGAACAATGATAAAGTTTCCAAATTCCGATTACTCAATCATTTTATTTATTTGTGTGTGAAACTATTTTTGAGGAAGAGCTGAAAAATAGCATTCAATCAGAAGCATAAAATTAAAAAAAAAAAAATCACTTGACTTTTATTTACTCTAAGTAAATAAACACAAGGTTAGTGAGATTGAACAAGTATAAATATTGAAATGATCATTTTTCTGGTTGGGTTTCAGACTTTTAGTTTTTTTTACTGACTAATTGCAGAGTAAAAAAAAAGTTAGGTGGACTGAGCGACGAGTTATTCGACGACTAAGATTGTGACACTTTTAAAAAGGAAAAAAAAAACTGTCATTAAAATAATTGCCAGTCTGTAAAGCTTAACGTAAAAAAGAAACGGTTTATTTAGATTTTTTCTTTTTACAAAAAAAGAAAAAGAAAAGACGTATTTTGCCAGTCAACATTTTTAAGTAGACTAGTAATAATTTGGCCTTACACCGTGCAAGTCCTGTGATTTGTACTTGTTAACGTTAATGGGGGATTCCCCGCACATGCGCGATGAAGCCAACAGATTGCACCCACCACTGCCTTTCGTTTTTAGTATTGGGAACATGACGGCTGCCTAGTTACACCCATTTACTGTTACTGAAAAAGAAAGTTGTCATTGTCCATACTTTAGATCAAACACATCTTATCAGACCTATGGCCGGGTCTGTAGGTAAAAATATAACAAGCGACTCTAATTGAGTGAGAACGTTTATCACTTCTTTTTGCTTTTCACGGTTGTAAAGTTGTTTGACGAAGGCAAGCAAAGATGGCGTGAGGCGGTGTGATGGCTTGGTCTTCATTTCGTACACTGTTGGTATCGTTTATATTTTAGTTTCACCATAAAATCCTGTTTCTCGCAAAGCCTACAAGCAAGTTTTAACAAGCAACTTGCCAATAGTGTTACGTAGGAATTTACCGTAGTAAAATTTAATGTCTTTTATTGTGTTACTTGCTTGTCTCTACTGATGTAGTGTGAACAAAATAAAATATCTTTTGGTTCAGGAATATTTTGCCTTTTATCTACGCATACATAACCCTTGGATTATCGATAAGTCTAAAAGTCCGTTATAGAGAACACTTAAGGACATAGATATAACGTTTACGGACACATTTATGTGTCTATACTTTTGACAAGTCTTTTAAAAACTTAAACAAAATGGGAGCTAACGATCAATTAAAAAATTGGTTCACCAGTTCAAAGGTAAGTTAAACAATTTATTTAATGTTTATTATTATAAATGCCAGTTGTTGAGTTACCCTTTTCTATGAAAATAATTGCTATTTTCTTTATTTTAATAATAAATTGTAATGTTTAATTAAAAAAAGACCTTTTGTATCCTTTTTTTTTTTCATACCTTTTTAGAGAAAGATGGTTTGCTTGAGGTCATTTTTTTTTCTTTTCTGAAATAAAAATTGTTTTACAATATGTTTTTTTTTTTTTATTTATTTATTTATTTTTTTTTTTTTTTTTAAAAAGAAAGAAAAAAAGCCTTTATTTATCTTGTACGGATTTTTAAAAAATGCTTCCGAATGTAGAATTGTTTTTGTTATTTATAATTCAAAATGATGTCATTCCCAACGGAAATTGATCATCTCTTTTTCTTTTAAAACTTAAATAAAATTGCTGTAAAAGTCGAGATATAACCGATTATTTTTTAACCAAGTCTAATTTTTTATTTTTAAACCCGATTTCAGTTTACCTCTTCTTGTTTGTTCTTTGTTTACGATTTCATTACATCACAGCAGACTTACTTTTAGTTTTTGAATTTTAACAATTCCTTTTTAGACTTTTTAAGGTGATAATTTTTATATTTTATAGTATAAATTTAAAGAGAAAAATCGGTTTATTCTCTTGCACAAAATCTTAAATGTCCTAAAAGAACATTTTTGTCGAGTCTGATGCCAGTTAAAATCATACGAAAGCATTTGTTTGAACTTTGAAATGTCCATTTTATTTTTCAAGTAATTTGAAGAAAAATACATCCTCATCATAACATGGGCTTTTAATGCCTTTTTTTTAGTTTAGTTATTTTTATATTTTAAAAATTATTTTTGTTTTTAAAAATAAAAACTAGTCATTTTTGTCAGGATTTTTTAAAATCCTATTTTTTTAAGGGATTGTTAAGTCAATTTGTTCTAAAAAGCAACATTCACTGTTTTTACGTTTGTTTTTTTTTAAATAAAGGATGGGAAAAATAAAATATTTTCTTTCGAATTTCTTAAAAATAACTCGTTCGTTAACTTACAAGAAAACTGATCTAAATCAATTTGGTTATATTTTTTATGGTTTAGCCAACAAAATTATATTAAATACGCAAAAGTTTTTTTTTTGTTTGTTTTCTTTAATTTAAGAACTTGTTTTAAGAGAATCGTTTATTTTTGTGGTGGTCGTGGAGGATATTTCTTTTATAAAAGATTTAAGTATCAAAAGATCAATCTTATTGAATTTTTACAGAATACTTTAGTTGTCTGTGTCAGTAAGTAGATCGAGTTACTAATTAAGGTAGTCTATATTGTTTTGGTCTATTCGCAGTACTTGTCAGTAAGCAACAAACTAACATGCTGTTGCTGCTGCTATAGAATAATTCTTGCGTAGGGGTTCAGGCTGAAAAAAAGAAAGGCCACTTGGCTTTAATATTGTCCAAAATAGACCGAAAAAAAAAACGCCTTTCTTTGAGATTATTTATTAAAAAAATGACGAAGCAAGTTTTATTCCTGTTAAACATCTACACGGGGTATCATAATGGTATTAGCAACAAAAGAAATGAAACGAGTCTTCAGTAAATTACATTCGTAAGCTAAGTCAAACTTGAAGATAAATTTTTAATTTTTCCATAGAGTGAAACATTTTCGCGACTAAGAAAACGAATATAGTTTTCTCGGATCGATTTTTCTTATTTATTTCACGTTGTGTCCTACCTCACGCTGAATGACACCTATTTTGACTTAAAAAAAAATAAAAATAATAAATAAGATTTAAAAAAAAAAAAAAAAGAGAGATAAAATTTAAAAAAGTTGTGGAAAAGTAAGCTTAGTTAACTAACTTTTTTTTTTTTTTACCTCTGTCTCGTTTGGTTCAAAACTTGTAAAAAAAAAAATAAAATAAAAAAAATTGATGAAACACTCTGAAAATTAATGTGTACTAAAAAGTTATTAATAATTAAATTATGGCACAGTATTTTTTTAAATTTTACTTTAAAATGTACTTGAATATACTTTAACTTTTCTCTTTTATTTATTTTTTCGCGTAGCTTGTAGATGAATTTCTTAACATAACCATTTTATGCAATTGCACATAAAATTGTGCTTTTTTGTTTACTTTTTTTCTCTTTTAAATATCCTTTAAAATGGTGTACTGTAGATTTTTTTTGTGTGTGTGAAAATCACTCTAAAAAAAACAACTGGAAATCAGGCCTGATCTTATTCTTAATTGTCTTAAGTTTTGTATTTTTGTTGATATATGCAATATTTTTTATTTTTTTTAATTGTATGCCATGGCAATGTGATGTGTTGTAGAATAGAATAATCATTGAAAAAGGATTAATGTTTTCTTTGGTAGGGTATATTCTACTAAAATCTCTAAATACACTAATTATGCTGACCAGCCAGTGAGTATCATGATTTGGAAATGAAGTAGTTTAAAAATATCCTTAACTCGCATTTAGGAATGGACTTCATTCGCTCCATGTTGATTGTTGAGACACTGTGATTTATAACTAGAGAGAGCAGATTTTAAGAAATGTAGATAATCTGTAATTGTAATTCTTTGTATGCATTCTTTGTTGATGATGATATCAATCTGTATATGTTTTTTTATCCACTAAAAATAGATGAGCATACATGAAAAAATGCCTCAAATTTAATAAAAACAAAGTTTTATTGTCAAAATTCTTGTTAGGAAAGACCAAAGGATAAAATAACATAAATAAATTTGAAATTTTGGTTAAAAATTGTTTTTCTTGCCTCAGCAGGTGACCATATAAATTTGTATGGGAAATTTTAGCATCTTTTTGCAGTCCAAAACACACCGATTTGGAAATTCTTGCAAGAATCAGACAATTCAAAATTTACATTGTTGGATTTTAATAACTTTCAGGACTGAAAAATGATTTAAAAAAACAAAAACATTTATTAACCCCCACCTATTTAATTTTATGAAATTTTGAGAAATTATTCTCTGCAGTGCTTATAATGTTTATAGGGACTTTGAGAATTTAAATCTTTTTTTTTTTTTTTTTTTTTACTCAAACATGATGCCTACTTACAGAAAATCTACTCTGAATTGTAAAATAAAAAACGCAATAAAATTAAGATCTTATTCAATTAGAAAAGCTTTCAATTGCTTTAATGTATAAAATATATTATAGACACTGTCTTAAGAAAAACCTTTTTCAAGAATTTATTTTTAATAATTTATAAACTTTTAAATCTTAAAATTCTGTATTTATGGCAATCAAATGATATTATTAAATTACAACTATTTACTAATCATAAATGAAAAAGCTCCCTACAATTCAGCCACCTCCCAATATTTAAAAAAAAAAAATTTGAATTTATATGTGTATAAGTGTGTTGATAATTGAGTTCACCCCAAAGCAAGGCAGTAAAGCCACTTAGGCACAAAGGTTTATGAGATTTGAAAGAATTAGAAAATCAAAACCTTATTATGGAATGAGAACAAGAGTAATCAAGAGAACAGTAGATAGCAGTTGATATTGCATTTTAATTTTTTGTGATTAAAGTTGACTGGAAAGCAGGGAGCTGGAAGGGAGTTCCATAAGTGAGAAAAGAAACTGTTAGTGTAGAACTTATTGTTACAAATGGCCAACTCCACTGTAAATTGGTGAGACCTTGTTGCCAGTCTAGTACTGCGCTTAAATTCATAAAGTCAAGGTACCTCAACAAAGAGGTAATCCAAACAGTTACTGTAATGAAAGAGAAAATCCCTTACCTCGAAAAAGAGTTTGTTTTGTACGTGGTCGGCTGATGGAAAAATGAAGAAAATTGTCAACACAAACCTGCCACTTAAGTATCAGAAGAACTATGCTAATGTTCTTTCCTCCTTGACTTGCGCTGTAAATAAAAGCCATTGCTTGGATTAATGTGACAGAACGATTTTTGATCAAAAGTGCATTTCCTCTGTTGCGAGTGAAAAGTTGGATTTTTTACCCTGTTTTTGCTATTAATTTGCCTTTTGGACTTTTTGAACATGGATTTGTGATTGAGCTTATTGTTGGTACCCAAATTTTTTTTATCGGTCCCATTGGTTAATACTCTAACTGAAAATATTTATAGAAAAGGCAGTCAACTTTACAGCAACAGGACTGAAGCTGAGATGCCAGATCAGAACCAGTAATATTGCTGATTCTTCTTTGGATTTTATCAAGGATTTCTAGATATATAGCAGGAGCACCAGACCATATGTGGCAGAAATATTCAAAGCAAGGATGAATGGTAAACTTATAAATATGTAAGGTGGATTTAGGAGAGAAAAATTGTCTAGCATGACACAATGAATCAACTTTATAAGCAGCTGACCGTAGCAATCTATTCGATATATATACTTTCCACTTCATGTCAGCCTGAGAAGATGCAATGAGTAACACATCTTAGATAGTTAGCATCAGCCATGCTGATGGAAGGCAGAAAGGGCTCTCTCAGATGATTAGTAGAGAGTGGCTTAGTTTTGGAGACAGACCAGACTTACTCTCAAGAGAGGAGTAAATGGTTATGTCATCAGCATAGATATCAAGTTGAGAAGGTAATGTCATCAGGAAGGTTGTAAATGAAAATTAAAAATAGTAGGATAGAACCTTGAGAGACACCTGCATTAATACAAAAAGATCTAGAAGAATAGCCATTAAGGATAACTTTCATTTCACAATTTGATAAAAACAGGATCAGTTCAAAAAATTGTCTGGATACACCATAACTTTTCAACTTGTGAAGAAGACCTTTATGCCAAATTCTGTCAATCTTTGGAGATTTCTGAAGTAACAGCATGAGCTTCATTATTCTTATCTAGAGCTTGAGAGACTCTATCTGCAATTATTGTCAGTACATCAGCAGTGAACCAAGAAAAATGAAAGCTATATTGTTTATCTGAAAGAAGTCCTTAAACCAATTCAGCATTGATTAGGGCCTCCTAAAAAGAGGTAGAATTTAATAGGCCAATAGTTGGAAGAGTAGGACGGTTCACCGAGTTCTAAAAAAACTGGAAGAACAGATGAGGAGTTTAAGGAGAGTTTACGGGTGAAACATTTGGCTTTATCAGTGGAAAATCTTAACGTCTCAAAATGATTGAAGAGAGGAGGTAGTAAAGTTAAAATTTATTGGTACTTTTCTGACATTTCCTTAAGACTATAAAGCCAAAGTGCATAAAAATATTAGATTGCTGAGAATATTTTCTTAAATTTTTAAGATTACAGGGCAGTTTAAAAACAAAAGATCATATAAAAAAAAAAAAAGAGTATTCATGTTTAGAATTCATTAGAATTAGAATTTTTTTACATTATTATATCTTGAATTTTGATGGCATCCTTTTTTTATTCCTCTACACTATTTCTGTCAGGTAGAAATTGTTATATGCTGCAGGAGATTATATCTTCTATAGAAAAAATAAATTTTAATGACATGTCACATCAGGATTATGACTTGCCACAGATTTACTGATAATCCGCATATATTCTTTGGAAATATAAGATGTATGGTTTTCTGTTGCTTTTTTTCATGGTTTGTAATTCAGTTTTACTTTCTCTTAGATTTGATTTTGATACAAGGTTAGAGATCTCAGTCTATCATACTATTTAACTCATAGCTGGGGAAAGAAGAGTCAGATTCATTCATGTCTTTCCTTCCTTTTCGGTACAGACTTGCTTTATTATAGTCTGAACATTTGCGTCAATTTCTCTCACAGAAATCATTATAAATTGATTTGTTAGCTTGCCAAAAATAACCTAAAACTATTTCTCTGCCTCCTCTCTTCAATCATTTTGAGATGTTAACCTCTTCTGCTGATAAAGCCAAATGTTTTGACTGTAAACTCTCCTTAAATTCTTCACTTGACTCATCTGGAGTATCCCTGCCTAACTTCCCACTTAGAACTCTCTGTTGAGTGATATGCATATAACCCCTTCTAGGGTTTCTGCTATCATCTCTAATATTAATCAAATAACACGCATCAGTCTAGCATTCTCTTTCTTTTTTCTTTTATAACCATTTTTGTAGCAATTGGATAAATGAATACAAATTCAAAATTTAAACATCTAATTAAGATATTACAGTATAATCTACTGTCACCCTTCTTGTGTGAGAGATATATATATATATATATATATATATATATATATATATATATATATATGTGTGTGTGTGTTTTAGATTATGCTATATTTATGGGTTAACTTGCGCACTATCAGGGATAAAGCTTATGTAAATATAACACTGGACATTGACGACAACATCCAGATGTGACAGTCTGTTTCATGATAAATGCAATCATCAGATCCGACAATTGCATTTAGCACAGACTGACACACACACACACACACACATATATACATACACACACACACACTCTCTCTCTATGATCATTCAAATGATCATAGCATATAGCAGAAGGTTCATGATGGAAAAGTTTCTTTCAAGAGTTTCTTGGGCTGTAAAAGAAATGTACAAAAAGGTTTTGATGTAGAACTTTGAAATCATATAGGTGACAACACATATAATCTCTGTTGGTGAGTAAATAACTCACCCCTGGTAACACAAATGAATTAGGTAAGACACCTTAAATAAAGATCTCCAAGTGAGTCAGAGAAGTCTGTTGGAGTCAGTAGAGTAGTATTCTAATGATATCGCAATGAGTAGTCTAAGCAAAGACATTGTAACCACTAGGAGTGAGTTATAACAATCTCACTTGTCATGTTTGTTGCAGGATTTGATTTAGTAAAGCTGAAAAATTAAGTCATATGCAAAGTCATTGTATCAAATCACCAATCAACTACAAAACAGCATTGAGTATGGAGGATTCATGTCACTGTGGCAGAAAAGTTTGCAAGTCATGTTTAAACAGTGACAAAAAGAGACCCTGATGGTAACGAAATGCATGTTTTTCATGTCTGCCAACTTTGTGTCATATTTTAAAAGTTAGTCTGACTTAAAAACCCATATTCATTCAAAGGACAACTAAGTCTTGCAATGATATCTTGTGATGGTTATACTTGATATATATATATATATATATATATATATATATATATATATAATAGCAAGTAATTTTTTAATACCTGCTCATCAGACCAGAATTACAAATATGGTAAAAAATAAAAAATCACAAGAAAACATGAAGTAAAGTTATAACTGCTTGATTTAGAAAAATTTATCTGTGGATTTATATCAGCTGTTCTCAAATGGTGCACAGGATGCACTATTGCACCCTGGAAGGTAGCCAGGTGTGCTCCAAGTTAACAGAAGAGTAAAATCTTTATTTTTAAAAAAAAAAAAAAAAAAAAAAAAAAAAAGGCACCAAGCAATGTGATATCTTAAAAAAAATAAATGTTTATTTCAAGAGTCTTCTTTATTATTTTCCTATTTTAAAATTTCATGATTTATCTCTCCTTATTAAAACTCAAAGTACACCACAGAGTTTTATTCAATTGACAAGTGGCACCCTGAAGTGAAAATGATTAAGAAACACTGATTTATGTTATTGAAGAGATGGATGGGGAAGCAAAGTGTCAACACAAAGAATGTTGGGTGGAAGGGGGAATTACAAATGAGAGCCAATGAGACACATTGGAATCAAATAAAAATTTATTAAATTAATTTAAATTAACATCATCTAATTTACATCAAATAATAATAACAACAACAACAATCATCATATATATATATATATATATATATATATATATATATAAAAAAAGGAGTGAAAAATTAAACATATATAAACCTTAAATTCAATGTATCTAATTCATCTTCATAATTACAAGAGATAGATATATATATATATAATGCATGTGTGTTTGACATATACATATAAAAAAACATACAAATAAATACATATATACATGTACACACACAAACACCTACAGATAGACATAAACGCACCCATACTATGTACATATATATGTACATATATATATATGTACATATATATATATATGTACATATATATATATATATATATATATATGTACATATATATAT
This sequence comes from Acanthosepion lycidas, assembly GCA_963932145.1. Classification (NCBI taxonomy): domain Eukaryota; kingdom Metazoa; phylum Mollusca; class Cephalopoda; order Sepiida; family Sepiidae; genus Acanthosepion; species Acanthosepion lycidas. Next base: position 24,400,684 of record OZ010588.1, on the reverse strand, counting down.
ATGTACATATATATATATATGTACATATATATATATGTACATATATATATATGTACATATATATATATGTACATATATATATATGTACATATATATATATATATGTACATATATATATATATATGTACATATATATATATATATGTACATATATATATATATATATGTACATATATATATATATATGTACATATATATATATGTACATATATATATGTACATATATATATATATATGTACATATATATATGTATATGTACATATATATATATATATGTACATATATATATATATATGTACATATATATGTACATATATATATATATATATGTACATATATATATATATATGTACATATATATATATATACACACACACACTTTAAGACATACATATACATAAATCATAGCATATGACTTTCAATAAATACTGCAAAAAAAAATTTTGTGAGATAAATCTATATTTGCAGTGACATTTAAATATGATCTCATTCCTTTGGTACAATAGCTGGCTAGTATTTTTCTATTTAATTATTTTAATTTTTTTCTCTAGGCACAAATTACATCTATTTCTGGAGCTGTTGGGGGTTTGGGATTTACCTATAATCTTCCATAGTTTCTATCCTTTAATTCCCAGAAATATTTAGAAAGAGCTCTCTGGTGTTTTAGATAAATGTCAGAGAAAGAATGCTTATGATTGTAGAAACTCTGCTTTGAGATCTCAGCAGAAATTCTAATGTATACATTTTTATTATTTAAATTTTCTTTAGGGAGAATAGTTGCTTGCTATATCAAATTTTTGGATTTGCATATACCTCCAACTGGGCAGTTGTTTGGTTCTACAATTACAAGAGTGTTTGCTATCTGGTTGGTTATTGTTATAAAATTTAACATTTTATCATGTGAATTAATAATAATATAAATGTTATTTATGCAGGAGTAACTAATTTTTAAGGTTTTTCTATTAAAAGTTTTATTTGGGTTGTTTCAGTTGAAATGTTTGTCAATTAATTTCAGCAAGTATTGACTAATATGTATATTAGATAGTTGGCAGAAAGGAGGGTTAAACCATATAACTTTTCTTTTTCTATGTCTGGTTTTATTTATTTAAATATCTTTCAAAGATTCTAGGTAAAATGATTTTTGTTTAAAGCCTACATTTTTTGAAGGCTTCGTTATAAGATTGTTTTTTATCTTCATTGAAAATTTTATTATTAGAAGATAATCTTTTGATTCTAGTATTTACAGTGGTAGGAATTTGTCTATTGGATGATTGTAGTTAACATTAATGCATATTGTAGTTTCATTATCTTTGTGATATGGTTTAAATGTGTTGTTCATAAGGTTGTAAATTATATCTAAGAAATTAGCTATTTTAAGGTTGGGTGAAATTTCAATTTTAAATCCAAGGAATTTGAAAGCCCTGATAATTTTGTTTTGTATATTAGAAGATAGTGGACCATTACTATTAGGGATAAAAATAAGTCTATATAAACCAACTTGCTTAGGATCAAGAGTCTTCAATTTCAGCAGTCATAGGTAGCCATAGGAACATTGAAATTATCATTGTAACTTTTATATATATATATATATATATATATATATATATATATATGGGAGAATTAATATAAATAAAAGTTTGTCACTAAACTGAATAATAATACCTTCAGCATCCCGATGAGATATAATATATATATATATATATATATATATATATACACACACACAGTTTAAAATTTGTTATATTTGTAGACGGGTATTCCACATGAGAGCATTTATAGATATAGACAGTGTGGACAGAGGAATCAACACTGCACAGTGACTGTCAGTTTCACATATCAATGCAAATTTAAGTTTGAAGATCATATTGAAGTGCTGGTTCCAATTTTCATACTCCTTTCTCTTTCCCATATGTGTCATATTCAAGCAATCATAATCAGTGAAGGCTTGTGACAAAGATTTAAAAGTTTGTTTGATTTAAAGAGTCATATACACTCAAAGCAGAACTAAGTCTTACAAAGATGTCTTGTGATGGTCATACCCAAAAATGAGATTAAATTATATATATATATATATATATATATATATATATATATATATATATATATATATATATATATATATATATATATACACGCACACAGTTTGTCTGGTTTAAAGTGTCATATTCATTCAAAACACAACTAATGATATTTTATGTCCTGTATGTTTGGGTGTAGAAATAATGTAAAATGAAACTAAGTTTTTTTTCTTAGAAAAAGATTACAGTTGGTCAAGCTGTTTAACAATCATTCCAAAGCAGCTGATATGAAAAAAAAGAGAATTTCACTTGATCAATTGGCTATCAGAGTTTCTGACCTCAATTTTTCTCACAGGAATATTTTTCTTTGTGTTAAATATTGCAATGTATGCTGACTGTAAAAGCCAGTAAAAATACAACTCAAACCTTTATTAAAACCAGTAGAATTACTGGCAGTGATTTATTTGCAATGAAAGTAAGGGATTAAATTGTTTAACATCTTAACATTAAAGATTGGATTGTAAAGAAATGCTGCTAAATGTTGATGGTTTCCATCAACTTTAGGTTGAATCTGTTTTGTATTTTTTTTAAATGTCAAAGCTGCTGAACACTTCAATTTGGTGGAGGGAATAATCTTTTTGATTACATGAATATAAATGATTTTCTCATTTTCAAAATAATTAATTTCTTGGAAAATTTATTCTTTATTAGAAATTGAGTATTGACATTGAATTTCACTAAAAAAAAAAAAAAAGTTATAAGCTTATTTATTATTGCATTCAATTACAATTAACATTTAAATATAAATGTGCAGCTTATGGCCACATCTCATTGAAAGACCAGTTCCCGTACAATCACTGAAGCTTAAGCAACGTCGATCCTGGTCAGTACAGAGATGGGTGATTGCTTGAAAATACCAGGTGTTATAAGTTTAGATGTATGGGTGGTGTTAATGAATAATGGCTTGGAATTATTAATCAATGAGCAGAGTTCTAATTCCATATTGGTTTATTTTCACTTATGTGCAAATACCCTTGGGAAAGATATGAATTCACTTTCTCTCCCCCAGCTATGAGTTAACTTAGTGACAAGTCTTACTAATTATCTCCAAAAAAATTCTTATAATCTAAAAATTTTTCTGGCTTAAAATAACCTGGAAAGGGTTGATAAACTGTAGAAAACCAACCAACCAATCAATCAATTAAATGTGAGTGCACTTATTTTGAAATATCATTTGCACAAAAATATTTAAAATTATTTTTTTTTTTTTTTTTTTTTTTTTTTAAATTGGTTCTGATTTTAGAAATTACACTATATCATCTATAGCTCTGAATCCTTAACTATAGATGAGACTTTTTGTCATAGCAGGGTGTATGGCTAATTTTTGTAAGAGATTCACAATATATCCAGTATTCATTTATACCTCATTCATCTACTATCAACATTTATAAATGATAACTCTCTACTAGCATTAAAGTAACATTACTTTTTTAGTCTTTATTATTGCTTATTACTTGGGTGATGTTAATTAAAAAGAAACACTAATTAGCACTTACTACTTGACATGTTAATTTCATTTGATTTTTTTCTTTTGTGTGTGTGTGTGTGTGTGTGTGTGTGTGTGTGTGAAGTCTTGGAAATATTCATACTTAAAATTTGTTACAATGAAAACTTCTATCAAATAAAATGAGCTTTTAAAATGTCATTTGACAAACTTTATTCAGTGACTACTGTGTTAACTCACTTGGGCCCAATGAATGTTTAATAAGTGAATGTATTTATGAATATATCATATCATGAGAAAAATCTCGGATGCCTTCCACTTAATTGGACTTCTCTAACATTTGACATTTTCTGTGAGTCACACATCCAACTGAAACCAAGTCTAGCAGTGCAATTTATCGTTTATATCAAGTTATGTTCCTGAAACTAGTTAATGTGTGTAGTCAGATAATTACTTGTTCTGGCAGAGAATGGTAAACCTTTATGGGTTGAAAAGCTTGTCAAAGACAGGTCAACATATTTGTACCCTGTTTTAAAATATTGAGATGATCTCTGTTTTTTTGTGGCTATGATTAATATTGTATTTAGTACATTCATATATAATTACTTAGGTATTAATATTATTGTCTTTGTGACAGCATTGTGATACTTTCTAATACAAAGAGCATTTAATTTATGCATGATTAGTGCAAGTTTCAATTGAATCTTTAATTAGGATATCAAATTATCTTTGTTTTCAGTAGCAATGACAGTTACTGTCACTGATAATTTGAATGAAATAAGAATTATTCAAATTCCTATTTTAGCAGATTAAAAAGATTGTAGATATTATGGAGATTTTAAATTATTTTAAATCTCTGGTTTTTAGACCCAGGTAGAGAGGCTCACTGAAGTTAGCATTCCCAGATTGGGTGAGCTTGGTTGGGGAGGCTAGCCAACATGCTTCTCTAACCCTATTATAAATGAGACTTTAGGAATGGTTGTAGTTATGAAGGGAAAATGTAAATGCTACAGTAACAGCAGACAAAAATTTTAAGAATTTAAAACTAAAGGAATATTCCCTCCTCTGCCAAACTTTCTCAGTTTTGCAACTCATGTATTTCCCTTGTTACATATTTTGGTATAATCATGTTTAATACTGAACCATAGCAGTTGTTTTCATTTAAGTATAGAAAATATTTCTATTTAAGCCAATCCGTGCATAGTTTATTAAGGACAGATATAAAAGTAAAGATGAATTTAAAAAAAAAAAAAAAAAAATGGTTTTATTATTAGGTCATATTTGGTATTCGTTCAGAAAAGTTATGATAAAAGCAACAAAAATTGAATTGTGTAAAATATGTAAATTGGTTATGTCTGAGCTACATTATCCAAATAGTTAAACTGAAATACATGTTATGGATAAATTGGGTCATGACCCCCAGCAAGATGTAGATTTTATATTGTTTAAGTCTGTTTGAATGCCGTGACAATTCTGGGTTTACTGTTTACAAAGTCGGTGGATAGTATTGTATAAAGCAGCTGTTTCACACACAAATGAATGTTGGTTATTACACAGTCAAATACATGTATAGAAATTACTCTTCAAGTTGCCATGTGTATATTATTAACTTGAGTTCTAACCTCCTGTGTTCCTTTCTTGTGTAATAAGTAGTATTGAAAAAGAAGTACATATTTACTAAACTTTGCTTTGTTTGGCATAAGACTATGTACAACACTCAAAATTATACTCTCTGATAATGGCTTTGAGCTTGGTAATCACTGTACTGTAACTAAATTGAAAAGCAAATAGATTCATGTAATAAAAATAAAAAATATGTAGTTGACTCAAATGACATGACTGGTATTTCAATCCGATGACAATTCTTTGTCTTTGAGAAAAGTGATCTTTCAAATAGATAGGAAAGAAGAGATGGTCCTATAAAATTTGTCTTTAAATCTCAGTCCAATAGTAAATATCAGAAGATCTATTATACTCACTTCTATTAGGTATCCCAAAGTAAAATTTTATTTTCAATATGTCTAAAAACCTTTAATACAGGCATAGAGATCTTGGCAAACCAAAAAATCTTTAACTCAATTAAATGTATTATGACCATTCAAAGTTAATAAAAAAATTTTGTTCCATGTGCTATTGGAGAATTGTAACTGAAGATGCAGGTTTCAAACAAGTTAAAAATCATTATAAATATATAGGTAGTCTTGAAATAAGAGGGAAAGAATAATTCTAAAATCAGGCAACATTGAGAAAATTTTGTTCTCAAAAAAAAAAAAAAAAATTGTAAAAATGACACAGAAGGTCAAATTTGACTGATCATATAAGTTTCATTTCAACAGTTAGTGCCATGCAACTTCTTTCTATACTTCATAGCACAATAGAGATGAAACTAATTTTTTCTTTCAGTAGTACCCCAATAAAAATCTTAGTTACACTGCATAAGCAGATATGCAATTTGGCAGTAGGGCAAAAACAGGTTATAAGTATACCATCCTGAACTTGCCATAAAAAAAGTGTCCATTGAAAGAACATGCATGAAACTTTACTAATTTTGGGATGAAGAATTCAACAAAACAGCTCTTTTTGCTGTAATATCAATACTTTTTGTAATATATGTAACTTGTTTTGGAAAACTCTCTGAAATTATATAATTTTCAACTTCTCAAAAACAGGACAGTAATGACTATAAAACTTAGAAATTTGTCTTACAAAATGAAAACAAATTTGAACATCTTCAGTTTTCAGCTGATACAAAAGACTTTCTGGACATTGTGAATTGTCCTCCTTCACTTTCTCTCCTTATGGTTATTTGTCAACTGAATTTCCTTACAAGCCTCTGATATGGCTAATATTTCTGTAATACTCCACATCCAGCTATCACTTGAAGCTAGCATTACATCAAATTCCCAATGTGAAGACAAATGTTGATTCCACTTGTCAATATCATCTGAAATAATCCATTTCTGCTCTTTGTTGGAGCTAAAAGCTTTATCACAACACTGAATGGAGATGCAATATCAATGACTTGATGACCGTAAAAGTTGGACTAATAATATGCTGCAACTCATTGGCTTTGGTGCTTGTGATTGAAAGTTACCTGAGGTAGTTCTTCTTCATCACAACTACTAGAGTTTAAACAACTCTAAATACTAAAGATCACTGAGTGCTTTTTTTTTCTTTCCTTTGTTTTAGAGGTGGAGATGAATTACTTGATTTTCCTTTTGTTAAATAGTTGCTGAGATTTACTTCCACTGATGTCAATCTTGATACCTAAGAGAACCTTCAGGTATTTAAGTTGATCTTTGAGTGCTTCTAAACCACTTCTTGTACATTCTTTAATAGACTTTACAGGACCCCCATACTTGATGGCACAGTTAATGATTCTGTTTCTCAGCAGCAGCTTGACACTCTTCTTTTTTTTTTCTCTTTATTTTTGCCTCTCATTTTTAACAATCCTTTCCTGTACATGAAATCTCAGAAGTATTTGTTTCTTGTGTCTTTGTCACAGATGTTTTGTGTGCTTTCTTGAAATACCAAGAACTGATTGCCACTCAGTTGCTGATTTTACTTCCAGCCAAGCTTTAGTCTGGTCATACTTTGGTATGTTTGATGGTGAAGTGATGCAGGTCTTTTTTTTTTTTTTTTGTCAGTTCCACCCCAACTTTAAAATATTGTTAACACATTTAAAATTTGAGGGTATTTGGGATAATCATTTATACTTATATAAAAGAAATCTCTGAGTAATTACTTGAGTAAAAAAAAAAAAAAATTAATATTCAACTGTGAATGTACTGAAAGTTTGTCATGAACCTCGCCAAAACTAACTTAATAAAATTCAAAAAACATTTTTGTTGAGAGTTGGTAATTGCATAACTTAATTTTCTTCCACATTTGACACAAAAATCTATTTTGAATATCTATTTTTAAAAAATGTAATTGTTATTTTTCATTGCAATTCTGAAATTCTTCCAATAAGATTTTTCTATTAAATGAAGATATGTCTTAAAAATGAAAATACAATTTTCGAGTTCACATTAAAAGGCTACTGTGGTTATGACAAATCACAGGTTACCATGTGTGATTAAATGTTATTTTCACTGTTTTAAACAAAAAATTAAATATTTTTTTACAAAATCCAGTCAGTTACTCTTTGATTTTACTAATTTATTTTGAAACAAAAGACACATACTGGATTTTTAAGAGATTTTTAAATTTTCATTTGTCCTCAAGAATGGAGATTCAGTGAGTGACTGGCAATTTTTAAAAAATGTCTTAAAAAGTTAAAACCATATTTAAATATGTACATTTGTTTCCTTGCAAATTAGCTTTAGGCTTTTATCTTTCAAATAAAAATAAAATTTAACTTTAAAGGAGACATTAAAATTATTCAAAATGCAAAAAGTTTTCTTCAGTAAGTTTGTAGCAATATTTTATAAATGACCACTTATTTTAATTTTTCAGGGACAAACAAGAATGCAAAATTTAAAGAACTAAAAATATACCCAGTTTATCTTTTTATCTAATAATTTAAGTTGATTTTTTTAAGAAAATAAATAGTTGAGGAAACAAAAATTTAAGCTGACAGTTCAGACAAAATATTATTTAATTTTTTTCCAAACTATCAGCTTGAATTTATTTTAAAAATAAATAATTGCTTTATATAGTTTTAAAATGCATCATTAAAGAATATATAAGAAAAAGATTTAAACTGTAATATCCCTCAGTGAAACAAGTTTCATTTAAAATTGGGGTTCAGTTGGTGATGTTTATTCACTTGGACAGCAATACAAATTTGTATCGCGTCCTGGGTATGATGATAAACTACATCCAACAGCAAGGCCTCAGATAATGTTTTCGGAAAAATAATGTTGCCAGCTATACGTTTTTGAAACAGTAATGTTGCCAGCTATGCGTTTTTGAAACAGTAATGTTGCCAGCTATGCGTTTTTGAAACAGTAATGTTGCCAGCTATGCGTTTTTGAAACAGTAATGTTGCCAGCTATGCGTTTTTGAAACAGTAATGTTGCCAGCTATGCGTTTTTGAAACAGTAATGTTGCCAGCTATGCGTTTTTGAAACAGTAATGTTGCCAGCTATGCGTTTTTGAAACAGTAATGTTGCCAGCTATGCGTTTTTGAAACAGTAATGTTGCCAGCTATGCGTTTTTGAAACAGTAATGTTGCCAGCTATGCGTTTTTGAAACAGTAATGTTGCCAGCTATGCGTTTTTGAAACAGTAATGTTGCCAGCTATGCGTTTTTGAAACAGTAATGTTGCCAGCTATGCGTTTTTGAAACAGTAATGTTGCCAGCTATGCGTTTTTGAAACAGTAATGTTGCCAGCTATGCGTTTTTGAAACAGTAATGTTGCCAGCTATGCGTTTTTGAAACAGTAATGTTGCCAGCTATGCGTTTTTGAAACAGTAATGTTGCCAGCTATGCGTTTTTGAAACAGTAATGTTGCCAGCTATGCGTTTTTGAAACAGTAATGTTGCCAGCTATACATTTTTTGTAAAGAATAATTTTGCCAGCTATACATTTTTTGTAAAGAATAATTTTGCCAGCTATACATTTTTTGTAAAGAATAATTTTGCCAGCTATACATTTTTTGTAAAGAATAATTTTGCCAGCTATACATTTTTTGTAAAGAATAATTTTGCCAGCTATACATTTTTTGTAAAGAATAATTTTGCCAGCTATACATTTTTTGTAAAGAATAATTTTGCCAGCTATACATTTTTTGTAAAGAATAATTTTGCCAGCTATACATTTTTTGTAAAGAATAATTTTGCCAGCTATACATTTTTTGTAAAGAATAATTTTGCCAGCTATACATTTTTTGTAAAGAATAATTTTGCCAGCTATACATTTTTTGTAAAGAATAATTTTGCCAGCTATACATTTTTTGTAAAGAATAATTTTGCCAGCTATACATTTTTTGTAAAGAATAATTTTGCCAGCTATACATTTTTGAAACAATAATGTTGCCAGCTTTACGTTTTTGAACATCCTAGGTATGACGATAAACTACATCCGCGTCCTGGGTATGGCGATAAACTACATCCAACAGCAAGGCCTCAGATAATGTTTTCGGAAAAATAATGTTGCCAGCTATACGTTTTTTGTAGGGAATAATGTTGCCAGCTATACGTTTTTTATTCCATACCAAATAGGCATTTAAAATTCATATAAACTGGATTTGGCATTAAATAACCCACAGTGGTTGATATGCCATAAAACCCAAACAAACAAATATTTGTATCCATCAGATCCGACAGAACACAGAATACTCTCTTTTTGATTTTTGTGCAACATGAGTTGTATGAGTAAAGAGATATGAAACCAATTGATAAGGAGGTGTAATTTTCATCTTTTTTTTTTAACTGTTCAATTTCTCTGGTATTTCAGCCATTAAAATTTTCAATTTAGAACCTTTTTGTGAAAGACAACTTCAAACCTTATGGTTCACCCACCAAATTGACAAGTGTCCTTTTTTTTTTTTTTTTTTTTTTTTTTTTTTTTTTAAGATGTGACTATTTTGATAAGTGTAAACAAACAACTCTGAGTTCAATGAATTTGAAAAACACCACTAGGAAATCACGAACTTTGAAAATGTCATTGAAAGAGTGACATAATTTAAAGAGACATGGAACAAAAGCTAATCATCACAGGTGAAAAAGGATTGTATCTTTAAAAAGGGAAAATATTAAATTTTGTTTTCAAACTAATTTGATCAAAATATCCTAAAAAATAAATGAGATATCTGCAGTTGAAATGGAAGGACATTTCACTACTTTGACACATGTTCACACTGTAAACTAAGGTAGTTTGGGATATCTATTTCTACATATTAAAAAATATTTGTGTAATAGTATGTCAATGATTTTTTTTTTTTTTTTTTTTTTTTTTGAGAGAGAGAAAGGAAAATGAAATTACATTTAGAATGATTAATACTATAAGGGGGTCCTGACTAAGAAGCCCTCCCACTCCCATTTTTCAAATTGTTCTACATAAGGGTCATTTGCATCTCAAATCATTCTGCAAGTGACCCTCTCAGAAAAATCTGGGAAAATTCACAGGGGTTCCTCAATAAAATATTGATAACTCTCAAATATTAGATCTGTATCTTTTTAATCATTTTAAAATCTTGAAATTTCTACTGCATTTTTTTTTTTTTTTTTGCATTTTGCAAGGCTTTCAATGAGCTTGACTTTCATAGCTACAAGGATATTGCATCTACAGATTTGAAACTTGGTGACAATTGTTTGTTACAAAATTAGGTGTCTTACATACTTTTATTTTTATAAGGACTAGAAAATGTCCAAAATGCAAAAAGAACACTGTTCATTATGAGAGCTTCTCATTTACAAAGTATGTCAGATGCAGCATCCAAATTAATTTCCCTATTTATGACCTAATAGATTATTTATATGCAGCAAACATATTCATCCTTGTTATAAGAATGCCAGTATTATGGTTTTAAAATAGCTTTTTTTTAACATCCTCAAAATTGCCTATTTTCATAGCATCAGGCAATTTAAGAAAATATGCATATTTTTACCATATATTCTTATATCTTCTGAATATCATGTCACAGAGGTTTTGTTCTATCTATGGTTAAAATACTTTTCTATTTGTGCTGCCAAAATCATGGTTTTGTCAATTTTTGACTATAAATTTTATGCTTAATATAAAACTGAAAGTTGATACCTCTATAATTTCCTATGTAGTTTTGTGTTCATTTTAGCTTTCTTTCAAATAATTTAGATGCTATGGGCCCTTCAAAATTGTTTTTTGGGTGGTCTACATTTTTAACTAAACCAAGGACATTAAAATAAGAATTCTATAATATTTTAATTTTAAATACATCCAGTCACAATAGTGAAAATGCATCACAATTTGCCTATGTTAAGTAATTTTATATGTACACAATTCAGTAAGGCAAAAATTAAGCTAAGGATTATAAACATTAATCTTTAGATTTACAGATAAGCCACCCTGTTGTCAGGGTTCACATATTTGGTGGACAATTTAAAGAGTAAGTGGTGACATACAAATCTGTAAGTTCAGATGCAGGTTGAAAAGATTGAGTCTGCAGTAGTATATTAACTCTTGACTTATCTCGCAGATCTTTCCTACAAGTTCTGCCCCGGTATTAGGGCAAATATTTTTAGCAGATTCTAACTTTACATAATAGAGGGAATCTTAGAAAATAAATCCAAGCTAAATTGAAACATTTATAGCTGTCACATAACTGTTTCATTTTCATATTTAACATAAGAATTTTTTTTTTTATCAAATAAACAAATGCTTGTTACACAAAAATGCCTCAATTAAATTTATATGAAATTAGACAATAAGATTATAAAATGCCACTTATGAGAGATCTTCTTCCAATGAATTTTATTTGGATCCACATAATAGTGCTGAAGGCTTTCATAATGTGTTAAAAATATTTTTTTTATGATGGAAACAAACTGTATTATCCTTATCAAAAGAAATTCCAGATATCCAGTGAATAAACATCTTTTTTTGAATTGAGAAAAAATTAATTTTTGAAATTTTTCCGAGGTCACTTGTCACCGTTGGTTGATTTGAGATGGAATAACCCTCAGTAGAATAAGTTAAAACTGCAATCCATTTTATTATTAAGCTATTAAATAAAACAAGAGATTTGACGACATCTGAAAGATTCAGCTTTGTTTGGCAACTAGTTTAGGAGAAGGTCAACTATGAATTTTAATGCATGTAGCATGTTGAGAAATGTGGTCCCATACTCTTCAGTGGAGCTTGTGGGACTTTAGTACATGTGTACCTCTTTTATCTTGCAGTAGGTTGACTTGGACTGAACATAATAAACAGTACAAATAGGGTGAGGGATGATTTCTTGCTTCTTAAAGAACTGCCCCCCCCCACACACACATACTTTTTTTTAAATTTTATTTTGCAGCACAACAAAATTGTTAGTAATTAATTTTTAATTATTTTGAAGAACATAATTTTTCATAAAAACTTTTGTGAAGGTCTTTTTGTTTGCACTATTTTTGTAGGAATAGTGAAGAATAATATTTTCATTTAAATAACTTCCCTAATCACTTGAAGATTGTGTTTGCTTATAATTTTAAAAGTATATCAATGGAACAACTTTGACATAATACTGTCTTATGTACTTAGAAATTGATCAGTATTTTCAAATTGACAATTTTCTTTGGTCTGGAGTTTTTTGCTTTTTTTTTTTTTTTTTTTTTTTTTTTTTCCAAATATATTTAAAACAAAAAAATTACAACAAATTAATCAATAATATACTCTCCATTATTGTGTATGACTTCCTCCCATCGTTCAATAAGTTTTACAATGCCTCGGCAATATAAATCTCCTGGCCTTGGCTCAAAGAATTTTTCCAACCAAGCCCTCAATTCCATGTCATTACTGAACGGTACACTGTGCAAAGCAATCGGAAGAGATGAAAATCTGTCAGCGTGAAGTCAGAAGAGTATGGAGGATGAGGCAACACTTCCCATTTGAGTTCTTGAATGTAGAGCTCTGCATTAAGTATTTGGTTGCACTTTAAGCAGTTCATAAAAAAATGATACCTTCCCAGGCTCACTATACACTCAAAATGATCTTTTGAGGATGAAGGTCTTGTTTTGCTCACAGAGTTGCTTGTTTTGGGGAGCTAAGCGATTATTTTCGCTGCCTTCATTATTGATATGAAGACACCATTTTTTTAATTACCTGGGTCACTTGTAGTGTTTGTTGTTCTCAACCACTTTATTTTCTACTGGTCCATTGCATTGTATGAAGTCTTGATAGGTGACAATGAAAATTATAATTTATCAAAATTAATCACTGTTTAAGAAGTGAAAAAAAAATTATTACTTTTGGTGTTTTTTTTTTTTTTTTTTTTTTAAGTAGGTAGTTAGTTTATAACAGTTGTGTTTCAAGCTAAATAGATAAAAATTCAGTTTTTATCATCCATAATGTTACCCAAGTATGCATCTGTATATGTGCATCAAAAATTAAATGGAACTGAAGACTGTTTTGTAAGCTCAGTTTAAAGGATCAACCAATTGGTTAACAAGTGGTTCAGGCTGCTCGTTCAATACAAATTCTAAATTTAACCAAGATTTTTATGAATTGAAAAGAGGAGTGAAGAAGGAAGGAATTGCTGTTGTGTACAAAAAAAAATTTTTAAATTCTAAACCAAAAAATTGTTCATTGTGAAATTTATGGCATGGCTAATGTTTTGAATCTTAATTTTTATTTAAAACATCCCAATTAAAAAGTCTGTATATTGTCAGTAATCTTATTGAAAGCTTGAAAAGTTTTAAATTTCAATTTTACTTTTTTGTTTTAGTGTTATGTACACACATTATTTTTTGTTAATTTTGCATATGTACATTATTGTATATAAACGATTTTTTAATATATATGTTATATTAAACGTTTTTTATATTATGTAAATAAATATGTTTATATTTCTTTTCAGTACAAATATCCAGATATTGCAAAGCCAGATGTGTTGAGAGCTTTTCAGAATTTCAAAGACCTCAGGCCAACACTAGAGACATTTGGTGAGTTTTTTATTTTTCTCAATTATTCATATCCTTAAACCCTCCTTGAATAACACCATATTGCAGAAATGATGCTTCTTTTATATTCTTGAATTATTTTCTTGTATTTCTGAAATTGATGTGTAATAAACTCTATTGATATCTCAGGATATCTCAGAAATTAGTGCCACCTACCCTACATTCCTTGTCAAGTCAAATTAATCTTATAGGCTAAGTTTTAATCCCGAGGATTCAGTTGTTTGAAGAATACATGCAAGTAAAAGTTGCTGACTTTTTAGTAGAAATAAATTTATTTAATTTTGTTAAAATAAACAAACTGATAACATTTATCCTTTCTACTAAGAAAGCATTATTCCTGCCGACTCCTCTTATTGCTGTCTAAAACTAAATAAAAATATATAGTGAAAATTGACATTTTCTTTTTCTCTTCATTGTGATCACATTTCTCAGATCTGTTACTTTTCAAGAGGTTTTGTCAACTGTAGGTATATGGGTTTGCCTTGAAATTTAGCTTTCCAGAACTGAATTTTCATGGATCTAATAACTAATGTTACTGACTGAAATTATATTGGTGTGCAAAAAAAAATATATATATATAAAAGTTAGTTCATATTTTTCACTTCTCAATTTATTTTGACTAAAATAGAAGCAAATCTAAAAGCTTGAAATCCTACAGAAAAAAAAACCTATTGTCTTATTTGAAAAACAATACAAATTTTATAATTTTTAACCCCAAATGCATTTGTACTTAGAATTGGATCTTTTTCTTATCGTTTTTCATCTACTTTGCCTTTTGTAAAACATTCACTTGATTAATAGAGAACTGTTTATTTATTTTTATTAGTTTCTATTCACAAAGATATCTATTACAAGATTCCTTAAAATTTCAAGTAGACAAATATAAATTAACCAATTCCTGTTCCCACCTAGATTCAAGGAATTACTTGGCACTCCTCCATTCTTAACTGTTTCAAGATTGTCTGCAAGACAAACATTCCAAAATGAGTCTTACAAATATGCCATTAAAATATCTAAGTAGAATGATCTATTACATTCTTGTCTTTTGTAAAAAAAAATTTAGTCGCTAGATATCACTTGTAAAACATTAAGGCCAACTTGGCAGCATTTGCAGATCACAATCCTCTCAATCACCTTTTAAATCATTTAAGATGATCTCTTAACACTTAGGGAATTTTTCCTTCTCTCATATCTAGATTATGCTTAATGGTCATTGCTTTCTCTTTCATTAAAATTTTCTTTTATCATTTTCTTTTATCATTTTCTTTTATCATTTTCTTTTATCATTTTCTTTTATCATTTTCTTTTATCATTTTCTTTTATCATTTTCTTTTATCATTTTCTTTTATCATTTTCTTTTATCATTTTCTTTTATCATTTTCTTTTATCATTTTCTTTTATCATTTTCTTTTATCATTTTCTTTTATCATTTTCTTTTATCATTTTCTTTTATCATTTTCTTTTATCATTTTCTTTTATCATTTTCTTTTATCATTTTCTTTTATCATTTTCTTTTATCATTTTCTTTTATCATTTTCTTTTATCATTTTCTTTTATCATTTTCTTTTATCATTTTCTTTTATCATTTTCTTTTATCATTTTCTTTTATCATTTTCTTTTATCATTTTCTTTTATCATTTTCTTTTATCATTTTCTTTTATCATTTTCTTTTATCATTTATGTAAGCAATAAAGTTGGAATATTCTACATATTGCTGCATCCTTTTTAGATAGGGATGTAATAGATGTTAACTTACTTGATTGTCAAACTGAGATGTGTTAATCGAAACTAAATATGACTTTTAAACAGTTTATATAACAACAATAACCAGTACATGAAATGAGATATGGACAAATGAGATGAGAATTATATCTGAATATCAATTTTCTGTTTCAAATAACAAGCATATTAAATGTACATCTAATAAATTAAAACAGATAAAACAGCTATTAATAATTATGACAGAGCTTAATCTAGATAAAGCTTTGGTAATTTTGCTTTTGTTATTAAATGACAGATTTCTAGAAAAGAAATCTTTGAATAAAATTTGTATTTTACTTCTTTTTTTTTTTTACTCTGTCAAGGATTCTTATCTGTAAATATTTGATAATGATCTGAACTTGGCTCAAATCTCTGTATGTGAATTAAGTTCTTCTGTACAAAGACCTGTTTTTTTTTTGTTTGTTTTTTCTCTCTATCATTTTGCATATTAGCTTATGCACAATAAACATCACCTATGCAATTAACTGATGATGATAGAACGAAAATGAGAATTCACTTTTCACTGCTAATAAAGTTGTTTCAATCATGATCTGAATAATTGGAATAGAGGTGGGTGCATTTTTATTTTAACTTGTAAATGCGGCCATGTTTATATTTTGAAATTTCATTTTTTTTCTTTTTTTTTTTTTTTTTTTCTTTTTTTTTTTTTTGTCACTCTATCTTCCCTTTATCTTTACACAAGATTTTTAATTTTTCTTTTTTGCAGTGTTCAATGATGGTAATAAAAAAGAATTAGTCAGTTTGGATGGCACAATTCCTGTTAAATACAAAGGTAAATTATTTCTTTTGAAGTTAATTAATTTTCTATAACAACAGAACGATCTTAGATTTTTTTTTTTTTTTATATTCTGTAGTAATTTGTTTATTTTCAAGCTATTTCAGGTATATATCAAATTGTAAATGTCTAGTTGAAGATTTCTAAAGTATATATGATATTTTTGTATTTTATTACAAATACCTTTTTTAAAAAGTAAACATCTAAAAAGAATTGCAATGTACGCAATAAAGCCATATTTTAGTCATTGGTATTTTGTTTCTCTTGAGTTCCAAATATTTAGCTACTTCAGGTTAGAAGACTAATGGAATTCAAAACTTTTTTTTTTTTTTTCTTATAAAACATTTAGTTTTAAACTTGTGAAAGTGTTGATATAATCTGGAAACAAAGTAAGCTGATATATTTAATTAACATGAAGTAAGTTTTCTTTGTCATAAAGTATATGAGAAAGAATATACAAATTGTTTAAAAGTATTTTTTTTTTTCATTCCTTAATGCATATGAAATGTTGAATAAAGTATCCTTGGGTGCAATTTATATGACGTTGAATAAATATCTACACTATTCGAACAAAAACTAATGAAATTAACTGATTGCAACAGCTAAATATACTTTAATGTTTACAAAAATTTTATTCATTATTATTATTGTTTAGGTAATAAGCATTATAACAGCACAAATAGCTATATTGTGGGGGAAAAAGAATTTTTGACAATATATGCATTTTTTTATATATTTATGTTTTTTTTTTATTGTTTTTTTTTTTTTTTAACTTTTATCCAAAACTACATTCTTGTGCATGTAGTTATGGATAATATTAGACATTAATTACTAATTTTTTTTTAATTAATAACTATTTGTGCTCAGTTGTTGACATTATTAGCTATCTGCTGATGTGTTAAAATTTTGGAATGCAATAATGAAAATTTCATCTCTCTGCAATCTGTAAAATCATTTGTGGAGATTTTTTTACTGATTTTGTCAGATTATTCTATAAGCCTTTATATACACAATTCTTATCTGAAAGAAAAAAAATGGATTTCAAGTTTTTTGTAATTTTTTTTTTTTTTTTTTTTTTTAATTTTTGGTCAAACTTGCATAAAACCTTTCCTCTCACTTGATAATTATCTCTACAGTAAACTTTAAAATTTTATTCAAATCATAATAATAATTTTTAAAAAAAATGAGTTGTATAATCTAGAAAAAAAATACTTTGTGTTTCCAGGAAATATATATAACATTCCTATCTGTATATGGTTGTTGGATACTCACCCGTACAATGCGCCAATTGTTTATGTGAAACCGACGAGCACCATGCAGATCAAACCTGGTCGATATGTGGACCCCAATGGAAAGATTAATCTGCCTTATTTGCTCAATTGGAGATTTGTAAGTATTTCTTTTCTTGTTGGATTACCATATTGATTTAGTTTAATTGAATGAAAAGTGTCAAATCAAATACTCTGGGAGCTTTCAGTGGTCTATAGCAATTTCAGAAGGGGCAGCCTCTATAGGTACAGATAAAAACCAAGAAAAAAAATGTTGCATATTTAAAAAATAAAACAAAATATGGGGAAACTGCTGATGAAACCTGCTTGAATAACAAGTCTTGGGCAAACATAGATAAATGTGCCTGTAGTAAGATGGAATATTAAAAAAGACTATTTTTTCCATGACACTGCTTTTTTTTCTTTTTTTTTAACTATCTTCATTCTTTGGCATTGTTTGTTCTAAAAAGCAGTGATTAGATTTGGAATAAAACTTGTGAAAGTGAATTACTACATTTTGTTTGGTCTTGGGAATTGACAAAAAATATTGTTTATTTACACTTTATTATATTATTTATTGAAATGGTTGACAAAACATCAGCTAATTAGTAATTAGTTCAAACTTTATAAAATGGTAAATAATAACTTTTTTTTTTATATATTTGGTTCATATATTTTAATAATTTAACAAATGTTTATAAATTCATGAATAAAAAATTTTCACATTTGTTTCTTTATAAATTAGTATTTGCTAAATAATCTAATAAATAAATAAATAAATAAATAAATAGTGTTTAATATTTTTGTTGTAAATTCTCAAGAACCAAAAAAAAAATGTATAAATTCACTTTTATCATATGTTTTAGGTTACTTACTATTACTATCGATATTATTACTACATTTGTATTACTATTACTATCTGTTGTGGCCTGTTTAGGGGCCAGAAAGACACAGCAGACGAAGGTAGGTTGAACAAGTGTATTGAAATAACAGATATATACAAAGCAAGAGTGTTAGTAATAAGCAGATAGAAGTGTACATCCAAACAGTGGGTTAACACTGTGTCTACACTTCCCAACCAACTCTTCAAGTTAGTATTTATGAGAGGAGGATGAGTTCATTCTACTGTAGGAAGGTTTACCACAACACTATCGATATTACTACATGGAAAAACCCCTTAATAGCAAACTAATAGAATTAATACATTGTTAGAAATGGTATAATAGACCGTAAAGTACAGAAATTAACTGAAGAGAAATGAGTCATTAAAAATGAATAACAAAATTTGGTAATATTACTGAAATTGTTGTTACCATGTATTTCTTTTATTGATGCATAAAGATACTTCTAATCACTTTTTCATAATTTATGTGACAACTTCGAGTTAATTGGCTCTTCTAAGTTTTTTTTTTTTTTTTTTTTTTTTTTTTTACATTGTGCTCTTGACAATAACTATCTTTGGCAAATTGGCAGTTATGAATAACTTCAGAAGACAAAAAAAAAACAAACATAACCAGACCCTCTCATTCTTCTTTGAGAAATCATGACATCAGAGTAGCCTGAAAGTTCCTACAGAGTTTGATGAGGGAACAACAGATTATGAAAGTTAGAAAAAGGATTTGAAATTGTGGCCTCTCTATACAGGCTTGTCAAAAAGTAAATGGCCTATTTCCCTTCACTTGAATTTAGCAGAATTGTGCAGCAGAAACGTTGCTGGACTCATAATGCAGTGGTCAGTAGATTGAAACCACACTCTGCTACCAATTGGAAGAGCATACACAAATACAAAAGAAGCGTATAGCAATAGCAATTTCTTGTTTAAAGTAACAAGGCTTGACCGGGCACCTGATACAAAAACTGACATAGGCTGAGCTTAAATACAGCGCCAGGATTGAACCACTTTTAACCAGCAGGGGGTGCCAAACCTGCTGCTGCTGATTTAAATGCAATTAGATTCTATGTCAATCTTAACACACACACACACACACACACACACATACTATATTGATCACAACATAAAAGAATTGTTTATTTACTATGTAAAGCTTTTGTTTTGGCACAAGGCTCTAAGTATAAAGTTCCCAATGAGAATTGTGCTTAGTTGTAATGATTAACAAGACCAGATTGCTAACCATTATTATATAAGACACTCAATCAAAAGAAATCAAAGGTAGTTTAATACATCTCTTCAAAAGAATTAATTTATATACCTTAAACAGAGAAAGAATGTGTAGCATGACCTTTTGAAGATTCTTTTTCTAATTATGGCTTTACTATTTGTAGTACTTCTTTATAAAACAAACTTATTTTCATCTATTTTTGTTAAGTGATTAAAAATAATTAAGAAATTGATTTATTTTTAAGATTTGTTTTCTTAAAGATTTTACATTAATAAAATCAATAAAAACTTAAATTTTTATATTTAAATATTTGCTAAAACAATCAGGAATAGTAAAAGAAAAGAAAAAATATGATGGAAAAAAGTTATTGCAATTCTAACATAGTGACTAAAATGTTAAATGTCATTTTGTTAATTTATTTTCTTTGTCTTTTTTTTTTTCTAGCCTCAGTCTGACTTAAATGGACTGTTGTATGTTTTAACCATCCAGTTTGGTGAGGAACCTCCAGTTTTCTCAAAAGTATCATCAACAAGACATCCTACCCAACAACCAACTCCAACTAATGCATATACTCCAGACCAATCAGAAACCAGTTGGTCTGGTTCTACTGCAACTAACCAAGGTCTTGGTCATCCGCCATATCCAACTGGACAAAGTAAGGGTTTTTGGGTTTTTTCTTTGTTTTTTGTTTTTTTTCCCCCCTAATCATAAAAATCTTTATTTATGGGATCTTTATTATGTGAATTGTAATTGTTCGGGTTTCATGATATTGGGTAAATTTTCAGTTATCTAAAGTTCATCTTATAAACTCCAATTGAAATTAACATTATCAGATATAATAGAAAACTTAACAAAAATGACAAAAATATATAAATTTTGAATCCTGATTCATCAACCTCTTAAAATTCTTGTAACTATAAAATCTGCAATTTAGACTGTAGTTTTTTTTTTTTTTTTTTTTTCTCAGTAATTTACTCTTTCATCCTCTCTTTATTTTTTCAGACAATGATTTGAAGAATTTTGGGTTCATCTCTTAATATTGTCAATTTAGACAAAGTAGATATGATCTTAAATATTTTAAAGTATATATGTCTGTGGTTGTACATTTTAATTTTATTAATGTCTTTTTCTCTCTGAAAAAAAGATTTCATACTTGTCCAACAGATAAATAACATGCATAGCTGGTTCTATGCTTAATCAAAGTTTGCTTTTTTATTTTTCTAGGAATAGCAGAAGGATCTGTTACTTTTATGTCTGGTTCAATTATTAAGGATACTTTAACTATCTGAATATTTTCTTCATGTATTTTTTTTTTTTTTATAACTTTCATGCTTATTCACTAAAAAAATATTCTGTCATGTCTCGTGTTAGAACAGTAAAATGATTTTATTTACATTATAAATCTTCATTTTCATGTTTTAATTTATTGCCTGTTGTAAAAGCTGAAATAGCTTTTAGATTGTAGATAAGTTTTAAAAGTGTTTTACCATTACATCAAAATGGATATTAGAAAAATTACTTTATTAAATAATTCAAATTTGATGTCTTTTTATTTTGAGAAAACTTGAAGTTTGTTCTGTTAGATGTTCTAATGATTTCTGATTGATTCCCACTGGTGATAGTTATCTGCTTTGATAAATTTATGTTATCAAAGTTAATCAGTTTTGATTTATGCTCTTGCTTGCTTAATTATCTTTCTTTTTTATGATAAATGCTTTTATGTTTTGGTGACAACATGGGAAAAGTTGAATATGTTTCAGATTACTTTCAGTTAATGTATTTCATTTTTGCATAGTAAATCAGACATTAGAATTATTCTTTATTACAATCTTATAGCTTCTTATTCTTAGTTTAAGATGGATTTCAACCTGTAAATGTCTTATCAGTTTATTCATAATTCTAATGTTATATAATTTCAAGTGCTTGTAAAGTGTCTTTGTTCATTTGCTCAGTAAATAAACGACTATATAGTCAACATAAAGCATTCGGTCACATTGTTATTCTTGTATCTTGGATTTTATACACAAATTTTTTATTTTCTTAAACCCCAACCAATCTTCTCTTCTAACAAGTTTTACCTTAACAAAACTGTTATAATTCTGCTATTTTATATTTACTAACTTACCAGCTGCTTAATCATCTGAATTCACTTTTGCACACATGTCCTTGAGAAAGCATGAATACTTTTCTCCCCCAGCCATGGGTTAAATATCACGGTAGATTGGGCTCTCTATCTTTATTTAATTTTAAGTAAGTAAATCAAAGTTATTTAAATTTTAAGTGATATTTAGACAGGAACTGAACCATCTGCATTCTGTTTTAATAAGTGAAAATTGGACACTAATATTGTTCAAATCTTGTATACATTCATTTATTTACTGAAAAAGGCTCTAGAAGTGTATTAAAAAATGTTAGCTTTATTGTTTAAGGGCAACATGCTTGTCAGTAGTATTTGAATTGTAGATGATATCCTGGATAATAGGTTTTTTTTTTTATGGCCCTTAATTATTCCTCTTCTCTGTCTTTAATCAGTCCTAAAAAATATACAGAACACTAATAAGATCCAAATTGTATGATGGAAGTTTCATATATGGTATGGCCAGGAAATCCTACCTAAAAATTCTTGACCCCATCCACCACACAGGTTGCTCTTGGTGCCTTTAAAACATCTCCCAGAGAAAGCCTATATGTTGAAGCTCATGAGGCTCCTCTAAAACTGAGACGTGAGAATTTTTTAGTTACTATTTTAATCAATGTCTGCTACTTTTAATTGAAATGCTTTCATTTCTTTCTTTTTGGTTTTAGACTAAAATGTCTGATGTTAAATTGTTAGAATTAATGATTTTTATTGACTTCTAATTTGAATTTAAAGAGGTTTTCATAAATTAATTATTAGCTTTTTTATGCTTAATTTTAAGATAATCTATCATATTCCACTTTTTTTATTTTGAATTCCATTTGATTAGCAAATTTTTCAGTCAACTTCAGTTAACAGAATGTAAATGCTTTTGCCACTCTCCTTGCATAATAATGAAATGTAAATTCTATTTGCATAGAGAAGACAAATATACCACATTTTCGTGTATATCAGTGCATAATATGATAAATTTTCGATAAAAATTAAAGGCAAAAAAGGGGGTCATATTATACTCAGGTACACATTTTCAGAAATTTTTACTTGATAGAAATAACCTTATTTGAAAGAGCAAGATTGCAAATCCACTCAGCATAATAGGTAATAAAACCCAAAGTAGACAGGTGTTGATAACAGTTGTTTACAAATGCTATTTGATAAGTTGACAATATTGGTTCTTTGGGGAACAATGTAATTGAATGAGTTTCTCAGACAGGAAATTCACTGAAATTGATTAAAAAAAAAAAAAAAAATTAAAATAGGAATGCGCAAGATCTATCATGTTTTTGGTAGCATTAATGTTACAATGAAAGCCTAACTATTGTATGGATTATGGACTTTGAGTTTTTTCTGCTTAAAAATGAGGCGATAATTTCCATGTTGTGAGGTGGTTGTTTCATATTCCTCCATTGTTGACATGTTTAAAATTAGAACAGTTTTGCTCACAATATAAACTTTGGTTATATTTTGATTGTTTCATTTTTTTATTTTTTTTTTATAAAGTTTTCTCTTCATTTTATTTTCTTTTTTTCTCATGTTTTCTCATGTTTTCTCATTTCTATTTTCACAGTTTATTAATATATAGAAATATAGTAGTCATGTCAAACAGAAAAGTATGATAGATTAATTAACACCCTAATATGCATTACCCAGTATGTTAGTACCTTTCCATGAAGATTCAAAAATAAGTTTTGAAATGGAAATTAGAAGAAATACTTGATGGTTAAACATCCAATTAATTTCAATTTTTTAATATTGGGAAAAATTAAATATATTAGTGAAATATACAATATTTACATTATTCGGACTATTGTCCTCATCTTTGTCGCCATATTTATCACAACGTTTCAGCCATTGTACGCTCCGGCCTTCTTCAGGTGGTTGGAATTTCGAACTGAACCCTTTATTTCGATCACTGGGGTAGACTGTTCTAGTTCCACGTGCCATGTTTGATGGATGTCAGTTATCTCCTGCTAATTTTTCCCTCTGAAAGTTCTCCACTGCCTTAACCGGCTATTGAACTCACACTCTTTGGGTCTGTCACTGGATCTAACCAACACCTTTATCCACTGTGCCATGTGTCCTTGAGGTATGAATTTCTGGGTATTATAAACCTAATGTTTTCAGCAACCATTTTTACCATATTGCAATTTTGCTGTTATCATCGCATGTTTTTTTACCAGAGCTCATATTGCAACTTTGTTGTTATTGCTTTTCTCTGGCACTCCTTATTACTGGTTCCCATATTGTATTTATTTCTATGCTTGGTCGGCTCAGGAGATTTTTGTGGCCTAGCATATGTGCTGATTCTTTAAGTTTACGAATTTTCCAATGGTGTTCCCTGTCTATGATCTCAACATGATCCCACAGAGGACGATGATCTCCCTTCTCTCTCCATATGTGGTCAGCCACGCCTGATTTTTCTACTTCCCCTCGCGTTACAGCTTTCTGGTGTTCTTGAAGCCTTACCTTGAGGGCGGCCTGTCTCTCCTTTATATTCCTTTCCGCAGATGCACGGGATAGCGTACACACAGTCTTTAGTCATGTTCTCCTGTATGGGGGGTCTCACTCGAGAGAGATATCTGCGAAGTGTTGTCAAGCTCTTGAAGGTTGTCCTGATGTTATATGGACTGCAGATCCTTTGTATTTTCTCTGATAACCCCATCACATAAGGCAGGCAGACTGTTTTCTGAGTGTTGTTGTCCTCCTCTTGTACCCGCATATCCCAGTTTTTGGGGGCTGCTGCCATGTACCCAGGGTAGTTGTTACGTTGTAGGGTACTACTTATACTGACCAATTCTTTATCTAACGTCTCTGGGTCGCCACTTATGACTTTTGCTCGGTGTTGTAAGCAACAGACGATCCCTTTCTTTACGCTGTATGGATGGTGGGAGTTGAAATTGAGGTACTGTCCGGTGAATGTTGGTTTACGGTATACGGATGTCTTGAACCCATGGGAGTGTGTTGTTACTCTCTTTCTCCATTGTGAACTGTATCGAAGGTCTTATTGAGTTCACATGGTCCAGTAGAACCTGGACATCTTCTTGGTGTGGCCAGAGTATGAAGGTGTCATCTACGTACCTTAACCATATAGTAGGCTTTAGCGATATAGATTCTAATGCCATTTCTTCAAAGTATTCCATGTATATATTCGCCATTGCTGGTGATAATGGCAAGCCCATTGCTAAGCCCTCATCCTGTCGATATATGTGTGATCCCATTCCGAAGTGTGTTTGTGTACAGAAAGTCAACATCTCCATCAGATTATCTATTGGAATACTGGTCCGTTCTTCTAGGGAAGAGTCAGAGGTCAATTTGTCTCTGACTACTGAGAGTGCCTCCTCCGTGGGTACCTTGGTGAACAAACTCACCACGTCCAAGCTCAGCATCTGGTTAGATAGGATAAGAGCATCTTTATTATTTCCACAAAGTGGGCGAAGTTTCGGACATATGAAGGAGACTTTCCGATCAATGGGTCAATTATATCTACAAGGGAGCGACTCGGAGGGTGGCACACAGAGCCTTGGTAACTAACAATCAGCCTGAGCGGAATACCGTCTTTGTGAATCTTAGGGAGATATGTGAGGTAGCTTGGTGTAACGCTGCGATAACTGCCTATATGTCTTGGGTGTGAAGTGATCCTTGTTCTTGATTATAATGCGATGATAACAGCAAAATTGCAATATGAGCACTGGTAAAAATGGTTGCTGAAAACATTAGGTTTATAATACCCAGAAATTCATACCCAGATGACACATGGCACAGTGGATAAAGGCGTTGGTTAGATCCAGTGACAGACCCAAAGAGTGTGAGTTCAATAGCCAGTTAATGCAGTGGAGAACTTTCAGAGGGAAAAATTAGCAGGAGATAACTGATAATTGACATCCATCAAACATGGCACGTGGAACTAGAACAGTCTACCCCAGTGATCGAAATAAAGGGTTCAGTTCGAAATTCCAACCACCTGAAGAAGGCCAGCGCGTACAACGGCCGAAACGTTGTGATAAATATGGCGATAAAGATGAGGACAATGGTCCGAATAATGTAAATACTGTACATAATACCTCATCTCAGAAATATAGACAGACTCTGAAATATACAACATCGAGATTTTAAAGGATGATATAGTACAAATTTTCCCAAAATAATTTATATAAGGATGACCGTACTATGGGGTCATATACAAAAGGATGTAATTTATTTCCTGTTCTTAGATTCAGAAACACAGTCCTATTATATTCAAGAAAGTACCGTGTACTGATATATTAATTATTGTAATTTTAAATCTCTGGAATCATTTTGGGAAGGTGTAATAAGACAAAATATTTACGAGATTTTTTTTTTTTTTTTTTTTTTCCTTTTTTGCACTAATCCAGAAATTGATAGAAATTTTCATTGTTTCTATTCCCAAATATATATCTGTATATAAATGTTCTATTTGAATTCTACTGAATTTAATTGACTTTTTTCTGTAGTCAAATTGTTTACATTCTTGAATCTTTCACATGAGTTTCATATCAAATAATTTATCTACAATTCTGGTCAATTTCATGCTATTAAGCTAAAATGGAAGTAACTAGTTTTATTATTTTTTTTTTATATTATCTCTCTTATGAAAGTAAAAGCAAATAAATTACACAAGTGGCTTCAGTCTGAAAAATCTTAAAGTTTGTTTTGTTTGTTTTGTTTTTGTTTTTTTAACAATAAATGTGATTATAATCCAGGAATTGGGTATTTGATTAGGAAGAAATTTTTATTCCCATTAAAAAGAAAATTGCTTACATCTCTTAGTATTTTGACATTGGGTCAACATCTGTCACTTGATGATTTTTCCGGCTATGATGTCATCAATGATAGCAGCCACTTGTATCTGTTAATGCTGGCCCAATTTGTACAGAAATTGGGGCAGTATATTGTAGCTAATATTCATGAGGCTAATAGCAATGCTTTAATAATTCCTGGTTTTTATTTTAAAATCTTTTCTTTTTTTTTTTTTTTTAATGCCTCTGTTCTTCATATAATGGTCCAACCACAATCCAAGGTCATAATTATTTGCAAGATGACCTTTCATAATGGCAGCATTAAGTATTATTCAGCTGTAGGTAGAATTTTTGTTATTATATATACTCTCTCTTTTACAACTCAGCAGCTCCCAACTCATCCCATCCCCACAAAGTTTTGCAACTATGCTAATGGTGCAATATTGAAAGCTGCTTTCTGGTACCAGACTTATCTAACCTGCTCCAGATAGTGTGAATGCTTCTGTGGATGCTGCAATCTTTTCTCTTTTCAAGTCAACGGTCAATGATTATCTATCCTTTTCCTCATCCTCTTAGTTTTCACTTCCTACTATCTCTTCTTTCATTCATATCACACACTTCATTCATGATTAACATTATAACAGTAGCCCTCTACTTTAAGAGGCTCTCGAGCCTTGTACTGAGTAAATTTTAATATTAAAAAAAAAAAAAAAAAAAAAAGAAAGAAAAAGGGATAGAAGTAGAACTATATCTCTTTACTTTTGTGAATTACATCACCAGTTAAATGATGCACCCACTTGTACACCAAGTTGAGGAAGAGTGGCCCAATGAAACAAAATTAAAACTGATAATTCATTCCTGGATGGTTTTACTTACTAAGATACCATTTTGTACAGTTGAATAACAAGTCATCATCTACATCACCTTAAAAGACATTAGTGCATGGTGTTTAAGTCAGATGAGCTGTGAAATCTCTTCAGAATTGCAGATAATATCAATAACAATGTCCCAATCCATCCATTATAATTTATTTGACTTTTTAGTGATAGTGTGTATAATACATTATTGAACTCTTCCACGTTTCTTTCTGTTGTCCTAAACATAGGAAAAGAAAGCAGAATCTGTCCTACAAAAAAACTCCTTATTTTTATTTTCATTTATCACATCGGATAATGAATTAATAAAATTTATGACAAATCTTCATATTAGGCTGGAACAGTCCATCATTGTTGATAGTGTTACCATAGGACATTTATAATTCTCTTAATAATGCACAGTAATTGTCAGTAACTCTTGTACATCAGTGACTAATCAAATAGGAAATAACAAAAGAACTTCATGTTATATTCACAAGCTTCAGCTAAACTCTTTTTTTTTTTTTTTTTTTATACTAGAGTTTACTATACTTGGTATCCGTTTGCTGTCAAATATGAATAGCCTGTCTTTGTGGATTATACTTGAGAACACCTGACCTTGCTTTTGAACCTGGTCTTGTTGCACAGTGCAGCTTGCAAACTATCACTAGTTTGAATCATATTCAAAATATTTTCTTTTGCATCTTATGAATTTAGTACTTTTGTTTAATGGATTAGGGATTATTAAATGGGTTACCTCTTTCTAAAATATATTTTTGTATGTTAAGCTTTTCATCTAATGACTGGATTTGAATTAGGAAACTTTGACCAGATTTGAATACAAGATATTCATGATATACAATCTCCTATTCTAATACAAAAGATTTTTGTTTTATATACCTTATGACATCAGATGAGAGCTTTAAAGATTCATTTATGCTTTTGTTATAATCACTGCAGCAACAGCTGTGAATTTCTGTTGATACCATTTCTCTACATGTTTCTTGTTTCATAACTTTTTTTTTGTGCACCCCTGGGGCTGTATTGGACAGTCTCCTTGTGTCTTCTAGATATGAAGCCTATTGATGGTTGCTAATTCAATCAAACACTATAAATGCTGACTGAAGTTTCTGCACTGTATCCAGTTGAAGTAATCGGAGACATTGTTACATTGAATTTCTTATAGGATCTGGAGCAATACTAGAAAATTCTTTTCTTCTTTTTTTTTTTTTTTTTTTTTTTGTAATCTCTGTGTATTTGGAAGATAATCTTTGGAACATTTTGCTGGAATAGAAAATAAAAATGTCTCAATTACTTTCGGTTTTAAGATTCCCACATGAACTATTTTGCTATTTCTAGGGAGAATAATGTTTTTAAATAAATTTTTAGGAATCTCTTCCTATTTGAAAGCAGTGCTGTTTAGCATTTTTATGTGAAACCTTTCTTTCACCTGCCTATAAATGTAATGACTCTTATGATCTGTGGGATTTTATAGAAAACACTACCCTTATTGTATTGTAAATTTGCTTAAGACTAGTATTGTGAGCACCTTCTTCACTTACCCATTGAACTCTGTGGCTTGACCACTTTGCTAATATGCTATTGTTGGGCATTTTAGGTTCACTTTTATGATTTCAAAATTGCCCGTGGAACAAATCATCAGTGACAAGAGGTGCAAATGGATAGTACAAAGTTGCTCACTCATATGAACATAGTCTTAATCTACTTACATGTTAGGCTATATAATACTTTTGGCATGTTACTGTCACTATATTTGTACAGACATGAAAATATTTTGAATTTTATTTTTTTTTTTTTTTTTTTGCTGAAATATGTAAACAAAGGGTGTGGCCATTATATTTACTCTGTTCCCAAAGGAAATATTCAGTTTTCGGAAGGTGTGGAATTCTAACATAGATAATGTATATAATTACATAAAAAAAAGCAAGGTTTAAAACATATTAAAAATTTTTTTTTTAACTATTTATTTTCCCGTTCTAACAAAATAGTTGTATACTGTTTTTGTTTTTTTATAATATTTATGCACTTGTATTTTTACACAAGAAATATTGTTCATTTTAGCACCATTTTTATCCATCTTTCATCAGAATGTAATTTTCTCCATTAAAAAATCTTTCAAAAATAAAATATACCTTTCTGAAAGTATTTGAGGAATATTAGCTGATTTAAATTTAATTAATCTGATTTGAAACTTATTACTTTAAGTTTGAAATATTGCAGAAATGTTTTTTTTTTTTGTTTTTTAAATGCAGTAGCTGTTTAAGATATTGACTGCTTGAATGACAGAATAAACTTCTAATGTTTTTCAATGGTGGATATATCTGTAAAATATAATTGAGGAATATAATGTGAGCTCATTTCTTATATAATTTTTAAGTACTAGGTAATCTTCAATATTTAGGAAAATATTTTCCATAATCTAATATTTTATTTTGTCTTTAAATTTACTATAGTTATCAGTCTTATTTTCTGATAATGTCATGTATGGATAACCGTATCTACAAAAATTGTTTATACACATACAAAAAAAATTCATAGTTTTAAAATATTAGTGTTTGATTTTGTACTAAGCTCTTCCATTTATGTTTAGTAAATGTAGTTTTTACTTTATTGAAACAAAGTAATGCAGAAATTTCAATGATTTGAAACTTTATAAATTATTCTAATTAAAGTTTTTAAAAAATGAAAATTCTCATAAAAATTCATTATCCATTGAAAAAAATTTTTCTCAAGACAACAGTGTCTGTAATATATCTTATTCATAAAAGCAATTAAAAGCTTTTCTAATTAAATAATGTCTTAGTTTTATTGCATTTTTATTTTACAATTCAGGGGAGATTTTTAATAACTGATGTTTGTTTTACAAAAAGAAATTGATTTTTCTCCAAGGAATTCTGCTTTTAACTAATATAAACATTAATTGGCACAAAATTAAATTTCCCCAAATTTATTAAAATAATTTTTTTGTGGGGTGGGGACAAATGTATAAAAAAAAACAAAAAAAAAAAACGATATTTCTAAAATAATTTCATGAAAGTTTCATTAAAATCCAATAAGTATTTGATTTTTGCAAGAATTTCCAAATGTTTTTTCAATGCAAAAAGAAAACGCAACAAAACACTTAAATTTTCTATAGTAGTCATTGCAACACAACACCCCCACCCTGCTAGTGTAAGAAAAACATAATTTTGGACATTCTAAAAAGGGTCAAAAAATATAACTTAATAATTGAAAAATCCTTTGGTCTCTCCTCTTAATAACACAATGATTTTGACGATAAAGCTTTGTTTTAAGTTTGGGGCATTTTTTCATTGTGTTATTTTTTTTTTTTTTTTTTTTTTAGCAAATCATTGAAGGTACCTAATTTAAATCCTACTTAGTTTCATGATTTCATATTCTTGAGGATCCTCTTTTGGTATGTATGTGTACTTAGAGAAATGCAATTTACTAACCTACGGTAATATTCAGATACCCATGATTGACATTTTATTTTATATTTGAACTTGCTGTAGTTTTGAATACTTTTGGTTTTACAGGCAGCATTGGAATTCTTCTTTGCTTGACTTGCTTCTGAAATCTGACCAAACATAACATCTTTTATTTTTTCTTTTCAATCTCTTTTTGGTCAGGCTTTGAACTTTTTAGCACTCTCTCTAGTATAATGAATAAAGATACTCAAATTGTCAGATGCTAAAATAATTTCACTAATTCAGTTCTTGAAATT
This sequence comes from Acanthosepion lycidas, assembly GCA_963932145.1. NCBI lineage: Eukaryota > Metazoa > Mollusca > Cephalopoda > Sepiida > Sepiidae > Acanthosepion > Acanthosepion lycidas. The sequence continues at coordinate 24,369,137 of OZ010588.1, read as the reverse complement.
TATTAATACTTTGAAGAGATGTGATCATTTTTCCTATTGTCTCAAGTAAAATGATATAGAATTATATTTTCTTGTTTTTTCAAGAATTTAGCAATAAGTCTCTAGCCTAACATAGTTATTAACTGAATTTTAATCTTGAAGTTTCACCATATAATGTTGGATTGATGATGAATAAACATTGTGTTAAGTGCATTGACAAGGAATTTCATTGTTGGGAAGAAAATTTTATTGTGTAAAGTAAATGCTATATTTTTACTCTCTCATTACTAGGATAAAAACCTATATTATATCTTTTTATAAAGAAATGTCTAGCATAAGTGGCTCCATTTACAAGAAACTTTGCGATTTTACCAGGTACTATCTTCAAAGGATACTTCTACACTCTTTCCAAAAGAAGTCATGGCAATTCATGGATAACAAAGAAAAGTAATCTGTGGCCTGGTTTGGTCTTTCTGAATGGCATGCCTAATTTCATAAGGAAAATAGTGTTTCAAAAAAATTTTGTTCTCACTTGTTCACTCACACATTCTTTCATACATAAATAATAATTAAGTACAATGTTTCTTGAAGTTTTCAAACTATAAATGAAAGCAACATTTTCATTTTAAACCATTGGCGACCTTTCACTATGAAAGGTCATACGTATTTTGCTTCTGAAATGGGGGGAACAATCATAATAATTTTTCTCTAAAAAAGAAATGTTTTTATTTTAAAATTAATAAATTAGAAATAAATCACACACACACACACCGACATGTGTTAATCAGACTCATCAGTGATAATATACCAAGAATTTAATTTTTTAATTCTAGAAAAATCTTTTCTCCAAAGAACAAAAAGGAAAAAATAAACTTTTCCACCCCATTTCTGAGGTATATACTTACACATATGGTCTTCTGTAGAGAAAATAGCTGAGGTACTTACTACAGAAAATTACCTTAAATCTTTTTAGTAGTGAGGCCCATGTTGTGACAAGTCATAGATCATGCAGCCCACTGCTTGAAAAAAAGTTGCCCATGCTTAGCCTAGATCCTGAAAGGACAATGGCATTAATCTAAAAAAATTTTTTTGAAATTCACTATATGGGGGTAGTGATTTGTTTGATGTATTTTCTTAAAATAGTTTCTTTATTATTATTATATTATTTTAAATCTTGTTTTCACTTGACCATTTCTTACTACATAATAATATTAAATCTGAAAGTAATTTCAAATGGTCAGCCAAATGATTCAATATATTTAAATGATAAATATAGCTTTTAAAAAATAGTAGTTTCCTTTCCCTTCTTTGTTCCTTAGTGATGATGTTCTCTGGTTTTTGGGGTTGGATGTAGCCTAGTCGTAACAATAATGATGTCATAGTTATTCTATTGGTGCAACAATCTGAGAAGCCAAAATAAAATATGAAGTGTTACTTTTTTTTCTTTTAACAAGATCACAAATTAATAAATTTTTTATTCATAACTTTATTTCCTATTCCCAGTGGATAAAGAAAATAAACAAAAATCAATTTTTTTTTTTCTCTTTTGATTTATATGCTTTCCATATGAAACAGGAATTACCAGTATTTTTTGAACAAAGCTTTCTTTTTTTTTTTTTTTCTTTGAAATCCTTTTAAAGATTTTTGTTTTCTGATCATGATTTAATTCCCAGGCATTCTATTTAAGAATATTTGTAGGCACATAGCTGGTATGCCAAATATCGTTCAAATATTTAAACCCATTCTGGCTGATCCATTCTTCAGCCCTCTTCAACAGCAAATATATGAAGAAGGGGTTCAGCTGTCTGGAGCATATTTGGTATGACTTTTGGTATAAATTGAAAGTTATACAGTATGTGTGTTTACCTTTTATAAAAAATATTTTTCATAATTTTAATAAAACCTGGACATATGAAACTGGGTTTATGCATTTTTTTCTTTCTTTTCTTTTTCATTAAAATTAGCAACAAAAGTATTCAAAACTATTTTTGTAAATATGCAGTCTTAAAAGTAAATAGTGTTTAACATTTTTGTTGGCATTTCTTTAAAAAAAAAAAAAAAAAAAAAAAAAAAAAAAAATTATCTGCCAACCTTAAAGAATAGTCTCAAAGAAAATACACTCTGCTATATATATATATATATATATATATATATATATACATACAGGGTGTATCAAAAATACTTTTACAAACTTTGGGGACAGGTTCCTGACACCAAAACAAGGTAAAATATCTATAGAAACATATGTCCAAAAGGCCATTGTTGTACCTCAACACAGCAGCCCATAACAAACATTAAAAATGTACTCAGCTTGCTTCTACACACACATGCACCTGTCAGCTCATTGACTGGTGGGCCCTTACAAATACTCCCACGCAGTGTTGAATGCTTTCGCAGGCCCTCATGGGACATCGATGAAGCATCTCTGCATTATTAATGTCTGCTGTATAAACCAATTCTTTTAGGTGGCATCACAAATAAATTTAAAGTATTGAGGAAAGAACATGCAGGCCATGGAACCAGTCCTCCCCTACCTATTCATTTTTCATGGTAGATGTCAGCCTGTGCGTTGTAAACAATGTGACTAAAATGTGCTGGAGCCCTTTCATGCATGAACAACACACATCTTTGTATTATCAGGGTACATCCTTTAGCATGTCTGGAAGTATGTTTGAAATAGATCCATATATTCTCCCAGCAAGTCTTACAGGAGTTGTCTACAGGGACTATCAGGTAGTCCCCTACAATTCCAGCCCACACATTAAACTTATACAGGTATCTAGCCTGTATTGTACAATGGGGATTCCAATTAATCCACAAAAGTTGTTTGTGTAAATTTGTTATTCCATCTCTTTCAAATGCTGCCTTATCCATAAACAAGACTGAAGAAACAAACAGACTGGCAGTTTGTACAATAAACCAGTGGCAAAAGTTTTCCCATGATGAGTGATCAGAGGGCAAAAGACCCTGCACATGTTGCAAATGATACGGATACAGGAGCTGCTCTTGAAGTACTCTTCATGCAGTATTATGATTTGTACGACATGCTAGAGCCACTTGATGTGATTCTGATACCTGGATTTTCTCCTACAGCCTGTATAATGTGGTCAGGCATATAAATGGATCCCAATCTTCCTTGATACATAGTTTGTGGTGCCACAGATTTTGTTTCAGCAGCATGACTATAAACATCAAAGGTTGGATGACTCAGCTGCCTTCAGTCTGGAAACGCAATCTGATACAGCTGTGCAGCCTCGCATCCATTACCATTCACACAGCCATATGTAAAAATCATATCTGCTTGCTCATGATATGAATATTCTACCATTATTAAATGGAACACTTAGTTAACTCACTACTACACATGTTAAACATTGAAGATGGACCGCTCACAAATGTACATGAATGACAAATGTAACCTAGTCTACATGGCAATACAGCATCATCTAGCATAAACTTTCTTAAAACTCAAGCTTAACTCAAAATGAAATTTCTGTTTCAGTCAGAACATCTTCCATTTTTCTAGCAAAACCTCATTTTATATCATCCTGATCGTCATGAGATCTTTAGATGAATTTGGCAATTGTAGGTTTATTTTTAGGACAGACTAAAAGGATGACAAATACCCATTAATGGTCAACATTTTCAAAAGACATATCAGTTTTTTTATTTTTTGTCTTCACGATGACAACAACTTATAAATAATGACTCTAGGTTTTGTTATACTACCAATATCTGATGTAATTATTCTGTATTAAGTTTGGGTTCAGATGTTTTTAATTGATTTTGTAAATTTCTTTGTTTTGATGCTTTATATTTCCTTTATGTTAAGCTTATAACATTTTCATTGCTACATTTTACTCCCCACAATATATATATATATATATATATATATATATATAAATGCATGTTTCATTAAATAATATAGACAAGTTTTATTTATTTATTTTAAGTAAGTTCCTTTCATATTGTCTGGTAAGCTTTACATTATCGTTGAAAGACAAAAGTAAAACACAATATTGATACATGTTTAAATCCAATCAAGGCTTTTGGCTTACACAAGCCATTATCAAAGATGACAATTTCAATAAATCAAACAACAACGGATGAAACAACAATAATAGTTCGCCCTTGCTGCATGAAAATTTCCAAGTAACGACACTCGTATATATGAGATACAGAAGTGAAAATTGCGTCACAGCTTGTGACGTCACACATGACCACGCAAGAGTGAAAAACGAGAAGTATTAAGTATGGGAAGCTGTTGGTATAAACCAATGGCTTCTGTTATAAATTATAGGCATTTAAGGATATTTGTGGGGATTTCATGTATCAATATGGTGTTTTCCTTTTGTCTTTCAACAATAATGGGATTAAGCTTATCAGACAATATGAAAGGAACTTACTTAAAATAAATAAATAAAACTTGTCTATATTATTTAATGAAACATGCATTAATTAAAAATTGCTGCCTAAGTGTGTGTGTGTATGTATGTATGTGCGTGTATATATATATATATATATGATGTTTGTATGTATAATATTGGCAAGTTCTGTCTATACAATTTTTTATTAAACTTTTCAAATTTCAAGATACATTTTATGTAATCGATAAATTTCCCATTTTTATTTTATTTCATTCCCCTCCCAGCAACTGAAGACTTCTGAATGTTACTACATTCATTTTCAAGGATTGTGTTTTGTGTGTAACAACATTCAGGGAGAAACAAACTTTAGTACTGCTTATATAAAACAAGTTAATAAAAAAAATTAGGCAGAAGTCAATATTATTCAGCCAAATATGTTTCGAAGAATTCTTGCCGCCTACACACACTGTGTGTGTAGGTTTTTCTCTTTTTTTTTTTTTTTTTTTTTTTTTTTTTTTTTTTTTTTTTCCCCCTAATAAGATTTGAAAGAGACCAGATTCAAATATTGTGGATTAAGCATAATGGTTAAGTATATTGTCTAAATAAGCAATTTTTTAACCAAGCTACAAACTTTGTTCATTTTATTCTTTATCTCGACCTCAGGAGGGTGGGATTCTAAGTAATAATGCTCTGGACCTTTTTCATACAATGAAAGTCAATTCTGAATATATGAACCAAAATTATGAGTTAGCACTTAAGCAGCTAATTAGCTCTTTTTGTGCAATAATTAGTAAATTCTAACTTTTGAATGTTTTAAATTTAATTTTGGTTAATATAATTTTCAGAATAATCTTGTATGATGTTGGAATATGAAATGAACAAAAAATGGTCTTTTTTTTTTTTTTTTTTTTTTTTTTTTTTTTGCTTTATTTATATAAATATATAACTATAGAGAGACTTTAAATCTAAGGGCCAATCATAATTTTCCTTGATTTTCTTTCAGGTCCATTTATGCCAATGCCCAGTCCAGCCACTTCAGGCAGTATGACTCCATACACCTCTCAGTACCCTTCTTCCCAAACAACCACTGGTTATACAAACTCTTCTTCTGCCTATCCAGGCCAAATGAACTATCAAACTCCGTATAGTTACCCTACACCAACAGGATATCCTCTGTACCCAGGTTATCCTCGACTTTATCCTCCCTACACTACTATACCTTCCTCCTCTTCCTCTTCTTCAACTCCCAGCTTTGGGACCAACTCAACAACTTCAGGTAATTCTGACCTTTACTGAGTTAGGCTATATTTAAAAAAAAAAAAAAAAAAAAAATAGGTTGTTAGATTTTTTAGAAAATTACCTTCCCCCTACCCTTCCCTAATGTGAATGTCTGTATTGAAATGTTGCATAATTATAGTTTGGGTTTGTTTTTGTTTAGTGATAAAAATCAAAAAAATCAATGAAACTAAATCGGTAACATAAGATTTTAACAATAAAATATTAAAGATTTTTAAACTTCATTGATAAGATAGTTTTAGAAATAGATTCATATGCTTACAAATATATAAATTTAATACTTTGGTCTAACTGTTAAAATGAAGAGGTGGAAGTGTTTCTTAAACATCCAAGCAATAGATTAACATTTTGAAATAATATTAAATATTGCTAAATCAAATAGTGATACTTAAATATATATTTGAATTTTCTGTTGTTATATAAAGAAATGTAGATATGAAACTATTATTAACATATAAATTGACATCTATGTTGAGGGAGGGAGCTTTAATGTAGTTGTTATAATTAATTTGTTGTGAGTGGAGCACTGCTTGTCCTGGAAATGGGATATCAACCTTATTGATTTTTTTTTTTTTTTTTTTTTTTCTTCCCCACTCCCCACTACTATGCAAAGAAATAACTTTGCATGTTTTGTTAATCATTTGTTTGATAGGCAATGTGACTTTGTAAAGGGCTGAACCTTGATTGGTGTAATGTACTCCCTCTGCAGAGCACCTGACCAATAACCACTTAGATGAATCACAAATGTTCTGTTAACTACAGTGCTAACATTACATCTCCAATCACTCAATAGATCTCCTTACTACTTTTTATTTATTTATTTTCTGGTCTCAGTTTGTCTCTCTTTTTTTTTTCTCTCTCTCTCTCTCTCCTTTCTTTCTTTCTTTTTTTTTTTTTTTTATAACCTTTTGTAGGTGAGCAGAGCACTTGCCTTGTAGATATTAGAGTAGACCATTTGCCAACTTAGTTCCTTGTAATGATCAATCATTTCTTGTTGATTTATTCCTTAAATTATTATACTAAAATCCTGTTGGCTTTATGTATGCATGTCAAATGGTAAAGTTTACTATTTTTAAATGAAACATATATTTAAAATATTCAGTAATTATTTTTCCTTAAAAGCACTTGGCGTATTTATTTATTTAAGAGCTTCATATTGCAAAATAATTAAATATTTTTTATTTTATGACAGTTTTATTTTAATAAGACTTTTTTTTTTTACTATATTCATAAAATTGGACAACTTCTCAGTTAGAATAAAGAGATCTTGAAGTTGAAATTTTTTTTTTTTTCTTTACACTGACTTCATATTTTGGTACCAGGTTCCCATCACACCCAAACTGTATCTGGAACCAGCACAGTGACAGAGGAACATATCAAAGTATCTTTACTCTCGGCAGTTGAAGAAACTCTTAAAAGACGGCTAAAAGAGACTTTTGCTCAGGCACAGGTGAACTTTTTTCTTTTTTTTTTTATTACTCTAAGAAAAAAAAAAAAAAAAAAAAAATCAACTTATATACTAAGCACTAAAAGTTCTTTATTCAGTCACATAATTTACCCAACATGTAATTGCTAATGAATTTAACATTATCTGTCTATATTTCTGAGATGAGGTATTATGTACATTATTTACATTATGCAGACTATTGTCCTCATCTTTGTCGTCATATTTTTTTTTTACGTTTTGGCTGTTGTATGCTCCGGCCTTCTTCAGGTGGTTGGAATGTCAAACTGAACCCTTTATTTCGCTCACTGGAGTAGACTGTTCTAGTTACACCTGCCATGTCTAATGGATGTCAGTTATTTCCTGTTAATTTCCCTCTGAAAGTTCTCCACTGCCTTAGCCGGGTATTGAACTGACAATCTTTGGGTCCTGTCACGGGATCTAACACCTTTATCCACTGTGCCATGTGTCCTCTGATAACTGACATCCATTAAACACAGCATGTGGAACTAGAACAGTCTACCCCAGTGAGTGAAATAAAGGCTTCAGTTCGACATTCCAACCACTTGAAGAAGGCTGGAGTGTACAACAGCCAAAACGTAATAAATATGGCAACAAAGATGAGGACAATAGTCTGAATAATGTAAATAGTGTACATAAAACTCATCTCAGAAATATAGACAAATACTGAAGAAGGTCGGAGCATACAATGGACAAAACGTCGTAATAAATATGGTGACAAAGATGAGGACAATAGTCCGAATAATGTAAATAATGAATTTAACATTATCATTTAGGAATTTGGTTTGTTGCCAATTTTGAAGTTGTTCTCTATGATTCTGTATATCAATAGATTTGACAAAGTTTGCTTAAAATCTTGAATACAACCCTTTCTGAGAATAAATTACCCATTTTAAAAGAATCTACTTCTAGTTATTACAAATATTTTACAAATATTGAAATTCTAAAAAAACACAAAACAAACGTTTACTGAAACCTGAAAAATAGATACATTTTCAATTTTATCAGAAATCTATATACTTGAAATAATTTAACTTTCATATTTCAGCCTATTCTTAGACTCCACCAATTAAATATCACTCATTGTTTATAGTTTAAAAAACATTTTGATATTTAGAAAGTCAAAAAAACATTTAAATTTCAAATTTTTCTCCTCCTTTCAAATTGTAATAAATAGCTTAGAGTAAGTTCTAAAAGATTATTTTTCTTATTAAAGTATCTTAAATGTTATTGATGAAATGTGAATCCTATTTGGATAAAATTTTATTTGCTTAACTCACTAAAATTGATCAGATAATAATAAAGAATTTTTTGTGTAACCAAAAATATTTCAGAGAGGTACAAAGGGTATGAATTGTTAGGACATCTGTTACTGTAATGAATGCATAATTTACCCTCCTGAAATTATGAATTCACTTCTAGATTAATAAACATTTTGCTCCAAAACTGCATTGTTGTTATTATTTCAGGCTGAAATGGATACATTATATAAAACCCAGAATGACCTTCAAAAGGGACGAGAGTGTTTAGAGCGAATGGTAAAATCACTGGAACAGGAGAAGGTAAATTTGTTTGTCATTCATGTGGAACATCTGTAGACTTTGATTAGTTTAATTTCTTTTTACTTTCTTTTTACTTTTTTTTTACTTTTTTTTTTTTCTTACATCTATTCAATTTGCTATCAACTTACTTTAAAAAAAAATAAATCAAAATTAGTCATCTTGTTTATGATGGTAGCAGAACATTAGATACTCAAGTAAATTCATCAAGTCTTGCTAATAGAAGATGAACTGAACAGAATTAACTATAACCTAACAAGGCTAAAATATTTTCTTTTAAGTTTGATCAATTCTATAGTAAAATAGAAATAACACTAATAACATACAGTTATTTCAATTAGGGGGTTTAATGTATAAAGCTAAATCCATGAGTCTTTTGCCCGACACAGGTGGATTTTGATTTGAAATTTTTGCTGTATAATATTTGATCTAGAATTAAGGGAGAAGCATTAGATTGAGTGCATTGAGAAAGGGAGAAATTATGTTGAAGAAATATTTGTTGTGTAAAATAAACGTGTTATATCATTATTATTAGACTTTGGAAATACAGTGTAACCCGGATATAAGAGAGTTGTCGGGACCGGAGAAGAGGTCTGTTATATCCAGGTTTGGTCTATTATATATACATTAACACAGGCTCTAATTTGGGACCAGAGAAAATCTCTCTTATATCCAGGTTACACTGTATTACCATACCAATATCTGCTAGCATTTATCCTTGAATTTAGAAAAGTTGTGTATGCTTGCAAAAAATGATTTATTCAGGTAATTGCAATATTTATTTTCCCCATTCACTGTGTACAGGAAAGGTGGCAAGTATTAGCTGAGATGTGAAAGAAATATCAATAAAAGGAAAAATAGTTTATAGTCATGGAAGGATTTAGTTTCACTTTTTTTTTATTTATTTATTTTTTTTTTTTTTTTTTAAATTTTTAGGATGAAGTAGAAAAGAACATTTCAATATTGAAGGAGAAGAATGCTGAACTAAAAGAGGCCTTGAATAGAATGGAAAACCAGGGAGAGTTAAAAATTGATGATGCTGTGGTCACTACTGCTCCACTTTACCGACAGTAAGTACAAATAACCTTTTTATGGCCTTTAAGTATATTTCACAAACAAACAAAAAAAAAAAAATATTTCTTCAGAATTACTAAAAGATTGAGCTCATTATTTTTTTAAAAAGTAAGTTTCTTTTTAATTATGAGACTTGGAGAAAATTTATGTTTACAGTTTAAGTCTGATATTCTTCAGCTGAAATTCTAAATAATAAATTATTTTACATATCAATATGAATCTTCAGTCAGTTAAGTGTAGGTACCTCCACTTTTTTGGCATAAATTTTCGATACCTAAGGTTTAAAATTAAATTTTAAAAATAAAAAAATCTTTCTTGAAAATTTCATTTTAGCTTTAATTGAAAGTTTAATAATTAAATTTATTATTTCCCAAAAAATAATCTGGTGTATTTCAGATAGAAATTATATAGATTGGAATGTCAAATTTAATTTCGATTTCTTAAAATTTTCTTAAAAGTGGCCATTTTCTTAATTTTAAGAAATTTGTAAACAAATTTTTTCTATTTTAAAATTCTTTAAAAAAATAAATATATATTTCTGACGCGCTATTTTATTAAAATTAGAAAATTTAAAGTTAAATTAATCTGATTTGAAATAAATATTACTTATAGCATAAAAAAATAATATACAATCAATTATTAATGATTGGTCCTGTTCATCTGATCCAACATTTGATGGACTGCTGATTGACAAAGCGATGACAGCTAGTATGGATGACTCAATTGTCAGAAATTTAAGTGAACGCATTTTTTTTTGTTTTTAACTACCTAGTAATTTTTACAAATGAACATATTTTCTGCAATTATCTAATATTTTATTGACTTTTATTTACCTTTTGAAGATGCAAAAATTAAAATACTATAAAATTTTCTTCAATTAATTTTATAATTTAATACCAAATGAAATACCATGATTATTCAATTGAAGTCTGACCCACACTAATGTAACTACATAAAATAAAAATATTTAGTGAAATAGTAATTGAAAAAAGTAAAACTTAGTTTAAGCTTTAAACTTTTAAAACTGAATGGAAATTTTGAAAACCTGTTGAAATGTAACTGAAATGACCTAATAAAGGGACAAAACTTTTAGATCACAATAATGGCAATTTCAGTCTACCATACATGAAAATAAGGTAACATATTTAAAAAAAAAAAATATTTTTTACCAAAATTTTCTTTAAAAAATAAAAATAATAATAATAATAATAATTTCAAAAATAATTTCATTCATTTGTGAATAAGTCTTGAAAATTTCATTAAAATCATATAATTATTTGATTTTTACAAGAATTTCCAAATCAATGTTTTTTCAATGGAAAAAAGGCGCAAAAATGTCAATCTTATTAGTTAGCCACCCCCAATGACATAAACAAAAGATTTTAACCAAAATTTCGAACGTGTTAGAATTAAAAAATTTAAAAAAAATAATTAAAAATACTTTGGTCTTTCATCTTAATAATAACAAACATTTTTACGATAAAACTTTATTTTCATTAAGTTTGTAGCCTTTTTCATTATGCTATGCTGTTTCCCACAAAAGAGCAGAGGCACCTAGTTAAGTGTAATATGTGATGCACGCTTGGATGATCCTGTCTCTTGATTCATTACTGACTAGGAAGAATATTTTCCCACATTAGGTTGTCACTTTTTGCAGTAGACTGGTTGCCAATACATGTGTACACACACACACACACACACACACACATATATAAGTCTGAAGACACCCTTGGTAATTTTTTTAATTGGTCCCAAAAGTAGTTGTTTTGTACTTTAAATCAGATAAAATTATTATACATAGTTAAAAATAAAATGCTAGACATGATTTTTTTTATTAGTGATTCTATTATGACAAAAAGAATTAAAGCATTTTATAATTAAATTTTGTTCTCGCTAAAATACCTTCCTTTAGCCTTGATTACTGGAGCACAAATTTTTGGCAAAAGTTTCTCAAAGTATAAATTTGATAATTGATTCCATTCTTTTTTTTCAATGACTAAGAGCTGGATTTTTTTTTTTTTTTTTAATTTTTTTTTCCTCTATCAACACTTCTGTCAAGTTCATCCCATGCTAATTCTGGTGGTGGCTTCAAACTTTTGAACTCTAGTGTGTATGCATACATACAAACTCTTTGTTTGCAATAACAAAAAATTTCTTGTTAATTTACATTTTTTTTCTGGATAAGTCATTTAAAATTAATTTGTTTATAAATAACTTGAAAATGTGTTTTAATTGATCATCTAATTTTAAAAACTTTAATAGCTTATTTGTAGTTACAATTTCTATTTCATTTGTGAGTAGAAAAGAAAATGATTGCAAATATGTAATCTATAAATATAAAATCAAACACTATCTCAGTTCATATTGGATGGTGGGGGTGAGTTAATTAACTTTTAAAGATAAAATAAATTTTAATTTTCTATAAGAAATCAGTTTTTTAAACATCTTGGGGAAACTTGTTAGTATTGAGTAATCTTTTGTCTGTAAAACAAATACAGGCTAAAACATTCTTGTCAAAATCCTACCAAAATTGCATAAATATATTTGAAGATTATATTATGTAAATGTATGGAGTATCTGAAATTGATATGGCCGTATTAAACAAATATTGCTGCCATACCTGGGCTGAAGCTGTTCAATCCTCACTTTCCAGCCTTGACAGAGATCAAAAGTATTTATGCAGTTTTATAAGTGTTGAATTATTTTCAAACTTTCAGCCCCTTTCCCACAAGTGAAATGTCACAAGCCTATTGCTATTTCCATCACAAATGTTCAAACGAACTACATTGCTTAGTTTCACCAATTCAGACTTTTACAACTAAGAACCGCCAAGCCACATACACACATGGTTGACTCGTCCTCATTTCCTTTGTATTCCATTGGTAAGGAGAAAGTTCCACTTGGACAGCTTCTTTCTGAGAACCACTACTTTGTGGAACACTCCTGAGAGGATACTTCCCTGATCACTGTTAACCTCCTCTTGTCTAGTGTCAACTGTTATCTATCCTACATATCCTCACTTACTTTCTCTTACATTCTTACACCCCCACCATACTCACACACTATATACATATATATATATATATATATATATATATATATCTGATCTACATGGAATTTCCTGTGCTGATGGAAAATAAAATTAAAACTGTATTTTGTGTGGACAGCTTGTCTATAAGTGTCTGATAGTTTTGTAAGATTCTTTTTTTAATGGTATATGAATATATTTGAAAGAAAATGTTGAGTTTTTTCTTTTTTTTTTAATACTATTCCTCAGTATCCCTGCATATAAATCTTGATTGTTCAATTTCCAGATTATTAAATGCATTTGCTGAAGAGCAGGCCCTAGAAGATGCTATTTATTACTTGGGAGAAGCATTGAGAAGGAATGTTATTGATATTGACATCTTCCTTAAGGTAAGTCAAATAAGGGATATTTTTCCTTTTGTCTCTCTGCACACACAACCATATTTAAAGTTTTTTTGTTTTTTTTTTTTAAAAAGAGAGAAAAAGTGGGTCTCTATCTTTCAATGCCATTAAAGTTACAAATTACAAAGATCTTTGAGGTGGGGACAAATATATTTATTATTTTTAAAAATATATTTGGCATTTAAAATAAACAATGGGGGATTTAGAGTTGTGGATATTCATTTTTTACATTGAGCATTAAGGAACATTACTGGTTCTTTTTAAAAAAAAATTAAAATTAAACCATAATTTACATTAAAAATTAATCTGGATCAACATATTTCAACAGATATTTCTTTTTATGCCTACATGTAACCATCAGTTCATTTCTCTTGTTTAATAAGCTAGGGTTATTTAAGTGTTTTAAGATAACTAATTTTTCAGTAAGGCATAAATTACATCTATTGCCTTTCCCATTGTAAGGTTTGGCTCTTGCTACAATATATGGAACATGGTTTGATCAGATAATAAAGGAAGCAAAGGAGAAAGAAAACTGATGAGATGATAGTAGTGAAATCAATGACTGAAAATGGATATCCAAAGGAGATTTAAAACGGTCTATGATCTAAGATGAAGAGAAACTGTTCACTTTCCTCAAGGAGAATACATCTGACATGGTTGTCTTAAAATTTGACTGGTCATGTGAATAGCAAGTCTCAATTCCACGTCCAGTGGCTATTTCTAGTAATGACACTCAAATCAAGAATTGGGCAAAATCTCCTTTGAGGCCCAAACATTTATTAATGACTCTGCAAGTGACCAAGATTTGATGGAAATAAATCAGACTTTAGAAACACATTTACAGCCTACAATCCACTAGCCCAGCCTCACTTGTCCTGTGACCTGTTTGATGAGTCACATTCTCTGCTTGATTTGGTTCTGAAGGTCAAAAGTTCAGTTTTTTATTATTATTATTATTATTATTGTGATTAAATCCTTGTATTGTCAAAGAGCCCACTCTAAGGCAATACATATATTATAGATATAGCCAATGACTTTGAGGTAAGGCTATCTTCAGATGACAAAGGTAATTTTAGTTGAAACCCTTTTGAAAAATAGTAGAATTATAAGTATTGTCTTTTTGTTAAAAATTTCTCCCCCCCAGAAAAACTTGTGTAATTAATTTATTATTATTTATTATTTCTTATCAATTTCAATTGGAAAAATTTGCAGTTAAAAGCAGACAGATCTTCATGAAAAAAATAGCAACTATTGAAATTCTCTCCTTTTCAGTTCAAATACTAAATGAAAAATGTTTGATAGCCCTGGACAACAGATTTGGCAAAAAACATGTTTAGATGAAATCAACTACATTCAAAATCTAGCACCTCATGTTTTGAGCATATTTATGTCCAACGTAAATAGATTAATAATTTATTAGTAGCCACTGCAGCTGGAGGTATAGGATTTATTAGTTTTACTTGTACAGAACTTGGGTATCATACAACCAAAAACTGAGTATGTCATTTTTAAATCGGCCAATAGTATGTGCCAAATGTCTCTTCAACTTAACTTCCTTGCATTCTCAAATGGTTGTGAGCAATGATTATGGTGAAACAATTTCTAGATCTGAAATGAATAGTTTGGCCAGTTTGACTGCATCATGATTGCAGACTACTGCTAATTTCTATAATTGGGTACCAACTCGATGTACAAGGGCCTGAAACATTTCTGAAGATATTAGAGATGAAATATTTTTATTTAGTTGTTTTCCTTAATGTACTCTATACAATATTAATATATAATGTTTACTCTGAACATATAGATTATATACATATCTTGAAGACTATTGCGAGTATAAATGTGGAATCTACTTAGTCTAGTACGCAACAGTTTCTGCTATAATATTCATTTCAAAAGTATGTGTATTTGAAAAGAAAAGCAAAATAGATTTTGTCAGAAACCTAACAAAATTAGACTCTAAATCTCTTATAGTATCTGTTTTTATATTTGAAGATCTTTGGATATGAGAAATAAAAAATTTTATGAATATAGAGGAATCTGCTGACATAACATTATGTTAAATTGAAATTTATTTATTTTATGAAAAAGCAGTTATTTTTGGTTCTTGACTCGTGCATTTTTTATTTTTGCAGCAAGTTCGTGAACTGTCATGGCGTCAATTCATGTTACGAGCAATCATCCAGAAGTGCCGTGAGAAAGCTGGACTGCCTGCACTCACTTGATCTTTTTTTCTTCTTCACCTCCTCCAATCTGTCACAAGACTCCCTGCAATGCTGCTGTGACAAAACTGAATTCATTGGGTAGGGGGTGGGACACTCTGGGGAGGAGGCTTTGGTGGCAGTAACAGTGATGAGGGTGGATTGACCTTTTATTTATTTATATATATATATATATATATATATATATAATATATATATATAAATAAAAAGGTGGCTAGCTAGAATCCTGGTTCACTTTTCAATAGTCAACCATATTATCTTATTTATCTCCGACTTAAAAAAGAACAGACTTTAAGATATCCTCTGAAAAATTTTAATTTGTATATTCTTGTATAATTATTTCAACTTTTTTTTTCTTCTTCTCTCTCTTTCCAAGAAAGGAAAAAGGTGGGCGGAGGTCTGTCAAAAGTTGGATGCTATATCAGCCAAAAGTTTATTTATCTTCATCCACTTAATAAGCAGTGAGTGTTTCTTCAGTTGATTTCCATTGCTGACATTTGCATAAACACAAACCACATTGATACAATGCAATGAGAGATTGTTGTTTTTTTTGTTTTTTTTTTTTTAACAGTTTATTTGTGCACCCCTCTTACCTTTTTGTTTTGCTTGCTTTTATGCATCCTCCCCAACTTTTTCATAAATTAATGTGATAATGACTGATTAATTTGATTGTCCTTGAATCAACAAAAGTCAGTCTCAAACTAAAATGTTTGCAAGAAAAGACAAAACAGCAAAAAAAAAAAAAACCTGCAATTTTGTGATTGTTAAGGAAGTTAATTTATTTCTTGAATATTTTCCCCTGCTCATGTGGATACCTCCATATTTAATTTGTAGTAAAAAAATTTTTTTTTTTTTTTTTTTTTTTTTTTTTTGTTAACCATTTTGCTGTTAAGTAAATTGCAGATTTAATACAAAGTTATATTAACTGTTAATTTAAATCGATGGACCTTGAAATAAACACATTTGAATGAAAAACATTAAGGAATCAAATGATATCAACAATATTTGAAGTATTACTCATTACTGAAGAAATCAGTGGGGGGGTGAAAAAAAAAATCATATATGTGAATAAAATTGCTCCTGCATGAAGATCTTTTTGATGACAGTGACATGTGCTGGGGTTTTTGTCATCATTGCAGATTTTTAGTTTTTATATTTCATAACATTTAAAACTTGAGTTCTTTTCTATAACATCCAGATAACCAGTGCTGTATTACTTTAAGTCACTACCGGCCTTATTGTAACATACATCCATACTGACTCAGTTTCTCTCTTTATAAGAATCTCGATTATGTAATTCAGGAACAACCTTACAAGGTTTTCACCTTTTTATGATGACAGAAAAATGGTAACTTGGGCTTGTTTGTTGAGCTCATATGCATACATGCCTAACTTCCTTACCTAGCTATCTACCTGTATGTATATAGTTGCCATAGCTATTATCATCTCTGGAGGCTTAACTGACCCATGCCTTCTTTTCTTTGCTGCTGCTCAATCATATCTGGGCTCTGTCTATCTATCTCTCTCTCTCTTGCACGTTATTGAAAAAAGACATTGGACACTTTCATGTTTTAATTTTATAGAATATAAAGAAAACAGTTGTAGATTTAAATACATTGTTGATGATTTGTGGATATGATTGTCAGTTTATAAGCCCCAGTGAATAAAATGTTAGCTGTAAATGATTCCTATTACTTTGTATTCTTGTTGCAATATTATGGGGTGAGGGGAATCAAGTTTAATACTAGGTGAATGGTCACATTTCCAAAGGTACGGTTTCTGTTATATTGAAATAAACTCTCAATTTAATTGACCTTTTCATAAGACATTTTTTTTTTTTCAGACTGCACTGAATCTGAAAATCTTTAGAGATGCCATTACTTTTTCAGCAGAATCATTAGTTTCTGGCAATCAGATTATTTTCAGCTAAATGGATTTGGAACCATGAGGAAATAAACACTGTTCATTTATACTTTTTTTTTTTTTTTTTTTCTCTCTTTGATAATTATACACAATATAAAATCCTTAAGAGTTGTATTTATTTCTAAATTTAAATAAGGCGGTTTCATACTTTAAAGAAGTTTGTCAAGACTTGGACATAATTGATAAAAAATACCACTACTTTTGTGATATTCACTTGTATATAAATCTAATCTCAAACAATATTATGCTTGTAAATGGAAATCAGCATATTTGAGATTTGCTATTTAGGCAACAATTTATAAACTTTTTAACATGATATTTTGAAATTACTAAAAAACAAAACAAAAAAATTCATTAAAAGAAAATAGGAGCATTAAATTTAGCCAACAAGTGAGAAAAATATCTTTACTAATAGTAAATATTTACAGCTCTTCGATGAATTCCCTTTGAATAAAATAAATTTAGTTTTATCTTTAGTGAATCTAGCTGACAGGTTTCCACAATTTACAGTTGTGCAAAATAAGGCAATATTTGTTTTGTATTAAGAGAATTGCTCTTTTTCTGAAACGCACAACTCTGAATTTCTTTTATGTAATTAGTTTACAAGCATCAATCTTTAACTGCTGTAAGTATGAAAATGCCTTAACAAAAGAATTACTTCAATATGAAAAGAATTTTATTTCCAGTAGAAATTAATACATTTTTTTTTTTTTTTTTTTTTTTTTTTTCTTATATTCAAAACCCTCCGACATAAATCCCATTCATCTATTTTCAGATGGCCATAGATTTCTCAGTGGGGGAAAAAAAAAAAAAATGGTTCATGTAAAAGTCCAAGAATCATGGAATTAAAAAGTATACCTTCAAAATTATACTCTCCCTCCTCCTCCTCCTGAAAACATCTTATGACAAGAGTTTAACAACTTGGTCAGGAGTCCTTGGCACAATGCTCTGGGAGTCAGTGTAGTCATTCTTTGCATCGCAGATACAATCATAAATGTGCTTATATGCATCACAAATCAGATCCACAGAAACCTTTTTCACTTTTTCCCTACAAAAGAAAGAAGGGGGGAAAAATGTGACTGTCTTGATCAAATTTAATTTATGTTTGTTTTCTGAAAAGTTCTCAGCCCTGCTCATTTCCCCAAATCATTTCAATGAACAAACTTTTGAACACTGATTTTGAGAAGCAGGTTGGACAAGAATTTTTTTCATACCCACTCATCGATTCAGGTTTACATTAAAACCATAATATTGCCATTATTTTTTTTTTTTACTTAAAAGAGCTGAAACCCAATCTTTTGAGATTCATAACTATGCCATGAATTTTAGTTTAAAAAAAAAAAAAAAAAAAAGTCATATTTTCTTTAATTACCTGACTGTGGCACTGAGTAGGAGGCTGCACTGAGGAAGAGTGAGGGAATCTGGAGATGCCAAATAATTGTCAAATTTACTCTGGAAAAAAAAAAAGTTGGGGGGCATTGATTAGAGAAAGTCAAAAGTGAAGTTTTTTTTTTTTTTTTTTTTTTTTTCCTCTCCTCGTCGTCTACAAAACCCAATGAAGACAACCAAAATCTTCAGTATACAATTTTAATATTTGCCAGATTAAAATTGCTTTCCAAATTTACCCTGAGGTTAATTCTTTTCATTTCAAGATTATTTAATCTCTTTTAGATTTTAAGCTATAATAATATACTGAAAGTTAATGATTCTGTTAAATTGTATATTATTGTAATTAATAACACAAAAGCAAACCATAATTAATTCAAATCAATTACTGAGAACAATTATTTTAAATATATAGTTTCCAACACAAGGAGTCTACATTAATTTACCCAAATAATGAGAGTCAAGTACTAATTTAGTCAGTTGTTTTTTTTTTGGGGGGGGGCAGCATCTCAGCTTATTTAAGTCGAGATTGTCAATGGCCTACTCACTAACATTAAAGTTACTTGTGGAAATTTCTTTTTGTTCAGTTATGTAAATTAAAGTTAACTTGTAAAGAAGAAATACAAACCATTGCAGACTTTAAAGTGGCAGCATCCATACCTTGTAGGGTTGATATAGGAGCCTAAAAAAAAATATTCAAAACTAATGTTAAGTATTTTCTTTTTTAACTAAAAACTTCAAATAATATGTAAAGTTGCATACTTGGAAAATTACCATCATTAACTAAAGCTTAAAATATTTTGCAAATGATTCATTTGTGTGCAAAATAAGAGAATTTTAAGATTTTTAAAGAATGGCTTTATTATCCATTGTAAAGTCATTCTGAATTTGTAACTTTTTTTTTTCCTCCTTATCTCTCTCTAAAAAGTCTCCCTACTCTTAAAATGTAATTTTGAAAAGAGTATTACCAATTTGTCTGTCTGCTGCTGGATTGTTGCATAAGCCTGAGTTAAATTAACTCTATTCAAGATGAAGGCTGCCTGTTCACTGACCAAAGTGTCCACTTGGGCATCAATCTACAAAAAAGAAAATGAGACTTGAAAGTATAATTGGTAATTATGGAAAATTAGAAAATGTTAAAATCATTCTTACAAATTTTGCTTATGATTTTTTTTGTAATGTTTTGCCTTGACTCACATTTTTCTTCGTGTCTGACACTGCATTTGTCTACGACGACGACAACAACAACCTTTTTGTTCTCTCTTCACAAGGAACCAAAGTTATTATTTTTCCTGTATTGAATTTTTTGGCTACATGAAGCCTCTTTTTTTTTTTTTTTTTTTTAATATATATAAAGAATTTTCCTGGGTTTTTAGTACTCTTGTTGGAATCTTTCCTACAAAGATAAGAAGAATACTGCTTTCTCTTCTGAAATTTGTCTCTGTATTATAAAGAAAAACTGTAAAATAAAAAATAAATTCTACCTGAGCTTGTAACATTTCCAATCTGGTGTCAGTGAATTGATAGAGAGCCAAAGCACTTTGGGTAAGGTAGATGCAGTTAACCATGTAAGCAGCCATGTCTACAGTATTTAAGCGGCTGGCCGATACAGAGCACATTTGCAAAACAGGATCAACAACACAGGACACAACCTGTTAAATAAGAAAGGAAAAAAAAAAATTGAATTCCTCTTATAAAAATTATATAACAACACCTTTATACCTCATGAAATTCGAGTATTGTCCTGAATATACTCCATCATATCCAAAAGAATTATAAACTCTAAGGAATGTAAATCAAAACAATAAAGATTTTAGTTTTTAACACTAAAATTCTAATTCAATTTAACTTTTACTGTGAATTTAACAGATTTATATTCATTTTATTTCTTCTAATTCCTAAAAACTTATTCTGCTTTGGGGTTTAATTTTCTTTACTGAGAAGAATCAACATGCAGTAGAAAAGTTTACCACTAGTGTCAGCCTATTTCCTGGGATTTTCCTTGGTTTGAATAGAATTTCAAAGTATGAATTAAATATTTCTAAACTTTTATCTGACAAATTATCTTTTTAAATATTAATGTCTTTGCGTATTGAAATTATGCAGCAGTTTTTGATTTCAATTACACTAGGATAAATCTTAAATTTAGTAGGAAATAAGAAAAATATCCCATATGGGTTCATTCAACAGTTGCCTTGGATATTTAAATTAGGATTAATCTGTCCCTGACTCAATTCCCAAAATTGTTTCTGAGTATCATTTATTTCAAATTAAGATTAATAATGAGGATTAGCATTTCTTACTGTTTATAATATTAATTTAAAAAAAAACAAAAAAAAAAAAACTAGAACCTGAAATGTGAAAATAAAAGAACAAAATGCATTCATTTCACCTGTTTGAAATCTTGCTTCTTATTGTCTAGTGGAACAACAGAAGCATCTTGACAAGCAAGAACATCCCGAAGAAGTTGCAATGATTCTTTTAACGATGATGTTGGCCCCAAGTCAGGAGGTGGGAGTTCTACCTAAAGTAAAAGAAACAGGCAAATTGTACTATTTTGTAATTAATACATATATATATATATATATAACTTTTTGTTGAACAAGTGTTCATTTCATGCCAGGCCAGTGTCTTTCTTATGACTAACGGACTGGGCAGTTGTGTATATGTGAAAACAAAGTAAAGACCAGAAATATCAATTATTTTTTTTTTTTTAATAATAAGCTCATAAATTGATAATGAAACTAATAAATTAGAACAGATTGCTTTTAATTAAAGAAGTTAATTTTTGAAAATTTGTTTTTTCTTTTTACTATTCTCTATATCTGCTATCTATTGTTTATATTAATTCAGTCAAAAGGCATGCACCTCACATTTTGGATTTTTGTAGGAAAACATGGGAAATGTTCTGAAAGTAATGCCACCTATTTATTTCCATAGAAGCTAAAACATAGGGAGCAAACTAACATTATTGGATAGAGCATTACATGTAATTCCAAAAAGAATAATAAAGCACCAATTGACACTGAACTATTGAAAGTCGCAAACTGTTTTCCTGAATTCAAAAACAAGTTTCTTGAAGGAAATTTGGAATCAGCAGTACATCCCAAAGAGGTTGGGTATATCGTGCATTAATGTACTATGGAAACAAAAAGGTCGGCCTCAAGACCCTCAAACATATAGAGGTGTCATAATTGGATCGATTATGGTGAAAGTAGTAATGACCATTGTATTAAGTAGCAGCATCTAACAACCTAATTTGGCTTTCATTCTGGTAAGAGGTGCAATGATGGAATATATGTTATCAAATAACTCCAGGAAATTGCATACTTATCAAATAAAAAAAAATTGTTGACCTCACAGCAGCATGTGACTTTATCAATAAAGACTTTCTTTAGAAACAGTTTTCCAAGCTCCAAAGCCACTGAATGCCTTGAGAGGAACTATATTAGTCTACAAAGTTGTGCTGTAGACCCCAATACAAAAACATTTCCAGATCTATTTAATCTCTTCCATGTTCTGTAAATATGCAAGAAGAGATAGATGCAGATCCTTTAAGCATTCTATATTGCATCCCAAACAAATCTATGGAAGATGATCATGCTTTCCCTTCTGAGACCAAAATACTGATGATGAGGAAGGCTAAGCGTGTGACATAGGTATTCTTAGTTGGGGTAAGAATGATCTAGGAAAAAAAAAAAAAAAATCAATATTCTCTCCTCATTGCTCCAAGAAATAGGACACAAGATAAATGTTTCCAAAACAGAAATTATGATCTAGAATTGGAATGAAAGCAATGATGACAACTACACTGAATCAATAAACACCTCAAATACTTCAGTCTATGGATTAGTTATAACAAATTTAGTCTAGGAGATTGAATATAAAATAATCTGTGCTAGGAATAGTTTTGCCCAACACTGCAAACCAACTGTAGAAAATAATCTGTCTTCTATCGAAAGATACCTGATTGCCTAAGCAAGTATCACGTATAGCACATAACTGACTGATTATCCTCCAAAAATGGTTTTAATAGAAAAATTTTATAAATTTCAACCAAAAGTAGTACTGGCTGTTCAGTCAATGAATACCAAATGTTTCTTTATAAGGAAATGCCAAATAATACCATGACCATAAGTTATGCATTTTCAACCAGCAATGAACAAGTGCCTGTATGCCACTTATAAGTTTCCACTGCTGAATTACAGCAGCGGAAACTTATAAGTGGCATTACTCCCTGCTTAACTGTGCTTACATTACTGTTTGGTCTGCAGAAACGTTTGCACAAGCATCAAAAGATGCAATTTTTTTTTTCACATGAAGGAATTTAATGACTGCTTTATATACACTTTCATGTCACATGCCATTTTGTCAAACTGCTATGTGTAACTAACAAGGAAAATAAATATGTTATTGGCAGAAAGCATCAACCTCTACTGCTGTATCATCAATGTCCACCTTTGACGTAGGCCAATATAATAACAGTTACCCTCATATTGTTATTGGGGTTAAACTTTTTCAAGTTTTTAATGATTATTATTGAAAATTTATAATTAGTCATGTTTTCACACTAATTTTTAGTGATTAGCACAGATCTCTTCAGAGACTATTCATTTAGAGTTAGGATGTTAGTATCTTTCTAGCTTTTGAGGATAGGCAATTTCTTCCATCATTCGTTTTTATTTTAATAACACTTACCAACTTTGATCTTGGAATTTCCAGATGAAGGCCCAATAAGATTGTTTATACGAAAGTATGACAAGTATGGCAATGGATTTGATGAAAAATATAATATTAAAAAATTGGGCTTGGACTACCATCTACCGGGCATGCTTGGTTTTTTGGGGTTTTTTTAGATGAGACAACTGAGTTAAGATTCCTAAACAACAAAATGAAGATGCTTGAATAAAAAAAAAAAAAAGGATAAATAAACTAAAATGATAATCTATAGAAATTGTAGATTTCAGAAATCTAGTACAGTGTAACCCGGTTATAAGAGAGTTGCCAGGGCCGGAGAAGTCTCTTATATCCGGGTTTGGTCTATTTTATATACATTAACACAGGCTCTAATTTGGGACCAGATAAAATTTCTCTTATATCCGGGTTACACTGTAGTCACAACAGGTAGTTTTTGCACTTGAAGTGAAAAGAAAAACAGAAGAAATTACCTATTACTGGGTTAAACAAAGTACCCCAAGAATTTTTGCAGAGGTAGTTCCAAAATATTCACTGACTGGTACAATTTTGCATGGGAAGCTTGTGTAAAAATTATAGAACAAAACATTGAGAAGGTATAGTTGACGAGATAAAACAAAATGCTGCGTCAAATATCATTATCACTCTTCCTAGTGCCCAGTAAATGGTAGTCAACCCCCAAATTGTAAAATTAAATCTGTAACGTATCTTGGACGAGAGAGTAAAAAAATATTTTGTTACCTTATCTAGCAATTTACTAGCATGGCAGTTAAGACTGTTGAAAAACATTTGATGGCTGAGAACTTCCATTTCTTCAACCGTTTTTGTAAGTGACTCGGATTCTCCAAGGATTTGTCTAACAAAAGAAAAGAAAAATAAACACTTCAAGAAAATGAATCCAGTTTATTTTGACGACTGTTTATAGGACCCAAGTGAGTTAACCTATTATACACGAACATTTCCAGTGGAAATTAATACCCAGCCAAAGCAGCATTCCTCTTTTCAAATTAAAAATTTCAATAACTGACGCTTTTAGAAAAAAAAAAAATCAAATTGGATACAATTTTAGCCCCAAACTATGAAAATTATTTTTACTTCATTTCCAGTTTGAAGCAATATATAAGGAGTTAAGTTGCTGTTGGACGTAGTTTATCATCTTACTCAGGACGTGGATGTAGTTTATCATCATACCCAGGACAGAGTAAAAATTTAAAAGCAAAGATTAAAACTTAGTAATGAATGGATGTGTGGAGTAATGGATATCAGCTCAGCAGGAGAAATCGGAAAGCAGAGTTCATTACATCTACTTCCCCACAAATACCCTTGGGAAAGGTATGAATTCATCCCTTCTTCCCCCCCCCCAGCTATGGGTTGAATAGTAGATGAGACTGAGTCCTATAGTGTTGATTGGCAACCAGTCTACTGTAGAAAGAAACAACAACCTACTACAGGGAAAAATTTGCCTAGTCTGTCATGACTCAAGAAAATTGTCCAAGTGTGTATCACATATGGCATTAAACAGACTGAGAAATGAGCTCATAAAAATGTTTATAGCAAATCTAAAGGAATCAAATGTGGATGATAAATGAGGAGTTTGTGACTTTCATAAATCTGAAAGATGTGAAGTAAATGAAATTAAATATTTTATTTTGTGCATGTTAAAAGGTTCTCTAAACTCAACTCTTTAACCAAGAAATAAACTAAAGACTTGATAAGTATAGAAAATAAATAAACTCAATATTCAAATTCTTAAAATTCCTGATTAATAGAAAAACATTTTAATGAAAGAAATTGGTTTCATACTTAAAAATCCTTCAAATAAAAGGAAAAATCACTTACCCAATAGTATTTCTGTAAAACTTAAGCAAATTATTAAGTTTATTAAGAATAACAGCATCTTGTTCGGCAGCCAAAACTTGATCAACTCTCACCTGTAAAATATGAAATACAGAATAAAAAGTTAAGTATAATTTTAGGACTTCACTGGACTAAATTGAGGTTTATGTGACCACACATACACATCAAATTTAATCCATTGAAGTCATAAAGGATGAAATGCATCACAAAAAATTTTTCCACTTTGTCATATATATATATATATATATATATATATATATATGACAAAGGTTTTATAGGGTTTCAAATCTTGAATGGCAATCTTTCTAGAGATTATATCTATATAAATAATAATTAAATGATTGGACTTTCTGTTTTCCCCCTATTTTATAAATATTGGATTCTTTTTAAAATATTCATAAAAGATTAAAATTTTTGTACATAAAAGGTAAACACCAATAGAGTTGAGACTGATTTCTAACAGCTTTTCCTTTAGCCTGAATAACCAAGGATACGCAACAGAATACAGAGTCATTGCCTGGGTATATCTATCAAGGAACGTTCCAGGGCTGTCCATAATCTGAGTTATGTTTATTGGGTCTGACTGCAGTGAATTTAATGATGTTTATGATATGTTCAATGAGGTCTAAATATAGCAAACATGTTAGAGTTAATAAAGGTTCGCCGAGTGTTCCTGGAACCAGTTTTATGTCACCTGTAAATGGTAGGCATGTCATGCTTGGAACAAACAAATAGGAAAAATGCCAAGGAATAAGATCTATGTATATATGACCCACCTATCCAAAAAAAAAAAAAAAAACACATTTACTACTAGATTTTGTAAACTCCAACAGAACCCACCACACCCCTGACAAGCTGGATTAAAAGCTTTATATGGTCTTTTCCAAACATGAACTTGGCTTTATTTACATTATTCAGACTATTGTCCTAATCTTTCTCGCCATATTTATTACAACGTTTCAGCCGTTGTACACTCCGGCCTTCTTCAGGTGGTTGGAATGTCGAACATAACCCTTTATTTCGCTCACTGGGGTAGACTGTTCTAGTTCCATGTGCCATGTTTAATGGATGTCAGTTATCAGTTATCTCCTGTTAATTTCTCCACTGCCTTAACCGGGTATTGAACTCACACTCTTTGAGTCCTGTCACTGGATCTAATCAACACCTTTATCCACTGTGCCATATGTCCTTGGATGTCTGCCGAAAGCTGCAAAAGTAGTTTGGCTGTTTGGTTTGGTTTGGTTTGGTTTGGTTTTGTTTTACGGCATATCAACCTCAATATGTTATTTAATGCCGACAAAATTTTTATTGTTGTATTTTTTTTTTTTTTTTAAAATCTATTTCTGGTAATATTTTTTTTCCTTCAAAAAATTTATTTCTGGTAACATTTTTCTTTCAAATATGCATCGCTGGTAGTTTGTTTTTTTTCCAAAATGTATTGTTGGTAATAATTTTTTTTACAAAGTATTTCTGGTATTAAAACCTATTTTTACACTTTCATGGTGTTTTGACCCCAGTTTAGGGGTTAACTGTTTGCCCATAGCTGGGACCCTAACAGGTGCTACCACCCCGGGTCAGGGTGGACCTGGGAACATCAGCAATTAAGAGGTGATTCCACGCTCCTCAAAACCTCCCGATCAGAGGCCTTGCTGTTGGATGTAGTTTATCGTCTTAGCTAGGACACAGATGTAGTTTATCGTCATACCCAGAACGGAGCTTGTCTGACTGGGCAACACATCACCAGTTCAAAAGTAATATTCTCCAACCCGAATGAAGCACAGTAAATGATGATATGGTGGCAATGATGGTACACTTGCTGGTCAATAACTACAAAACCCATTAAAATACAATGAATGTTGTCTGGAATATTCATTGACATTTCAGCAGCACTAGTAGCAAATAAGGACGTAATTTGATGCAGTGTTTTCCTTGTTGGGTGATTCATGTCAGTTCCAGCAATCACATTCTCACATCACCTGCAAGTAACTAGTTTTTATGTATGGATAATATCTGTCCAGAAATTTGCATATTTCTGGTAAACTCCTGTTATAAAAATAAAAGTATAATCATTTTGAAATCATAATTGTTCTGCAGTCAAACAGTGTTGAATCCTGTACATGTTTGATAGTTGCTACAGCTACACTATCTCTTTACCTATTACCTCACATATAGAGCATCCATCATAGCCCATTTCTAGAAGTGGGAGGAGGCAAAAGCCATCCATCATACCTTCCTTTAATTTTCTAGTACTTCAGTTTACTTATCAGTTTTAAGTATAAATCAATGTTTAAAGAAAAATATGTCATTATTTGATATAAATCTAAAATTGCACATTTTTTCAATCTGAATTCAAAGTCTTTTAATGAAATAAATATGGTTTCCAGATAAATGCCAAGCCTACATATGATTATATATTCATGTGCTACGTAATATGCATGGTATATGAAAAGTTTCAGTCTCACACATTTAAAGTCAACATGAAAACAAGCCTGTATATAGTTAATTACATATTATAGCCATTAATGAAAATGCCTACTTTGAAAGGACGACAAACTCCTTCACAAATGTGTCCCAAAATGCTCTCAATCAGTGCATCTTCATCTGAAAAAATAAAATTTCATCAAATTTAAAAATTTTATCAATTGACAACAATGAACCACATAATTCATTTCCAGTTTACTTCCTAAAGCAATGCTTATTTTTAGCAAATATTTCCAAATTAAAACATTGTCTTTGTGGCAGCTGTCAGGTGTTAATTCAGTGTTTCTAATGAAAAGTAAACAAATTCCAGCTTAAAAAATAGTAAATAATAAAGGGTGGTTATAATTTAATCAAAATAAAGATGACAACAACAAAGCTTTATTTTAAAAAAAATAAAAAAAATAGATATTTAATGAAAAAATAGAGAACATCTGTTATTCACAAGTTGTGTTTTTTTTTTTTATCCATAAACACCTTTACTTATTTTTGGGAATTGAACAGTGTTGAAAATAAATTGCAAAGTCGTATGGGTTGAAAACAAGGTTTTTTTTTTTTCTATTTTTACCAGACTATTTTTTTTAAAAGTAAAATTTTTTCATACTTATCTTTAGATTAAATTGAATAAAATTTGGTTCAAATTGTAACTACTTTTTTTACTTGCTTCTTATTTTAAAAACGATTTAGCTAAAACAATTTATATAAAATTAGTTTCATTTTTCAGTAAGAACGTTAAATATATAACAAAAAAAAAAAAAAAAAAAAAATGATATCTTCAGACTTGGATATTGGAAAAAGAACAAACTATCCTCATATATTAAATAAAGGTCAAGTGTAACAGCAGCTGGCAATAAGAACATTAGGTTCAAGGCTCCAAATTCTAGGTTCTGGCAACTGGTATAAGCTGAGAATTTTAGCATCTTGAGTTGAAACAAATTCTGGATGTTGATTCTTTTTATAACTCCCTAACTTATTATCTTGAAAATGGTCAACACCTTTTAAAATGCTTACACCTTATCTTTTGGAAACCACTTTTAGAAACACTACCCTAAAACTTATAAGCTTAATGATTTCTCCAAAACCCCATGAGCCGAAATCCAAATAACAAAAGAACTGCTACATTGTGTTGATAGACAATACTTAAAAATAAATTTCATTAAAAAAAAATATCAAAACAAATAAAAGCCTATTAAACTCACATTTGCACATTTTAATTAATGTCTGAAGATGTTCTTTCTCAGAAGCAGCCGCTTGATGTAACCAGGCCAACATATCACCAACATAGCGCAGAGGATCATGGGAATGCAATTCAATTGGTCGAGGAGTTCCACCAGGACCTTAAATTGAAAGAGAAACACTTTATTTTATTCATGATTGTTAAGATGCTTTTTAAACAACTTATGACAATTTATATTAATCCATATATTTTGTACAGAATGAAAAAGAAATAAGATTAATCACTGACATTAACAGATTTAGATTCAGATAGAAAAATCCTGTAACTAACCTCCTCTTGTCAAAGCATCAATCAATCCTCGAACTACAGCTGTGCGCCGAGCTGTGCCAAATTCATCAAGTGAATACCTGCAAGTAAAAAGAGATCTCCATAAATTAATGCAGATTCTTTTTTTTTTTCTTCTTTTTAATAGTTTCTACCATGTCTACAATAAAATTGGAAAATTTGTGTGTGCAACAAAAAAAAAAAAAAAAAAAAAAATCATAAAATGGTTGGAGAGTTAAAAAACAAATTATAAGTGTAAAAATTCAGTACATCAAAAAAAAAAAAAAAAAAAAAAAAAAAGCCGTAATGAGTAGTGAGAATCAAATCAGGCAGGGTTGTCCTTGTATGGAAAGAAAAGGATGGAATGAATTAAAAATACTAGACAGAGAAGAACATTGGCAAGTCAGATATCTGAAAGAATCAGTGCATGTGCTTGGTTATGAGGGCCACCTCAGTAGGCCTAGCATAAAAATAAATACCATTTTGGAGCCATTAATAAAGAGAAACAACAGTAGGACTTCAGCAGCAGTAAGAAAAGAGAAACTGTGGCAAAGGAGGTCAAGTGTAACAGCAGCTGGCAATAAGAACATTAGGTTCAAGGCTCCAAGTTCGAGGTTCAGAATTGTTCCACAGGAAAATAACCTAGTGTTGATTCAAGAATTTGGTAGTATAGTAATTGTGAGTTCAATCTGGACAGTACAGATTCAGACTCTGTGAAAACAATGAGCAATAATCAAGCAATACTAAAAAAAAAAAAAAAAAAAAAAAAAAAAAATTTTGTACATTGGAAATAAAAAAATTATCCTCATAGATTACTGTATTTGATGTCATATAAGGCACGCTATTTTTTCACTAAAAATATCTTTTAAAATTCCCCTACGTCTCATATGCCATATGTAGGTTTACTAATTTTACTAATTACAAATTTTTTGTCTATATTTCTGAGATGAGGTATTATGTACACTATTTACAATATTTGGACTATTGTCTTCATCTTTGTCACCATGTTTATCACGTTTCGGCCGTTGTATACTCCGGCCTTTTTCAGGTGGTTGAAATGTCAAACTGAACCCTTTATTTCGCTCACTGGGATAGACTGTTCTAGTTCCACATGCCATGCCTAATGGATATCAGTTATCTTCTGTTAATTCCCCTCTCAAAGTTCTCCACTGCCTTAACCAGGTATTGAACTCACACTCTTTGGGTCCTGTCACTGGATCTAACTAACACCTATATCCACTGTGCCACGTGTCCTCGACACATGGCACAGTGGTTAATGTAAATAATGTACTAATTTTTTCTTTATTTGTCCTACTGAAATTGGGGTTCATCTTATACACCCATGCGTCTTATATGTTGCCAAATATGGTAAATTGTTTAAAATGGTTCAGTTTGAAATTCCTTGAAAATTTCCTGAAAGGCACAATGGTTGAAACATGACAACAACAATAACAAAAATGACAACATGAATACATTAGTGATCATAGTTACAAAATTTATGGTAACATGATGCTTGTTCACTCTGATACCCCACTCCCCACTCTTGATGTTTTGATGGTGGGACCTCCATGTTCCCACATTTTGATGCATCAATTTGTTCCCTCTACCAAGATGTCACACACACTTGAATATTACAGTCATCTCAATAACTGACGACTGGCTAGAAATATTGATTGCTTATTTCTTTTACCATCATATCAACCTTTGTGAATCATTTAATGTTGAAATTTATTAATTTTTATTCAGGAATGTTTCAAAATATTTTGAGTGATTGTTAGGTTTAAAAGTGTTTCCAAAAGATCACAGGTTGTATAGTTCAAGATATTTCAAAATGTCTCAAGCCCAGTTACAAAGAAGAAACTGAATATATATGAGGAGGTGCTGAAAAGTTTTCAGTCCAAATAATCAAACATCAAATTTTTGGTCAGATTGAGAGCTTTTTAATAACTCCTTGTACATATTTTAATGCTAGTGAATTTCTTTATTCACATCCTGAAACTTTTCTTCAGAGAGAAATGCCAGCTGAACTCCCTTTTCTTGAACACTATTAAGTAATAATGTCTTCATTCAGACATCTGCAGATTCTGGTTGAGAAACGAATAGTTTTACCCCATATCCTATCCAATTACATTCAGGCAATCTTATCTCATTTTAAGGCAGAAATGACATCAACTGTCAGCCTTGTTTAAAAATTCAGTTGCACTAGAACTGTCATTACCCAATGATAACTAATATTAGCTGTTTCCTTATAAGGAAACATTTGGCATTCATTGACTGAGCAGCTAGTGCTACTTTTGGCTGAAATTTATAAAATCTTTCTCTTAAAACCATTTTTCATATAAATGTTTCTCAAGTCCACTGTTATCACTCTTTCCAGTATTGATGGAGGTTTCCTTCCTAACCTTTTATTTGAAGTAGTGTGGAAGGTCAACATCTTGATTATATAATCATTTTCTCTTCAAATTACATATGCTATCCATTTTAGTTGTTGCTCTTGTTGAAAATCCTCAAGTTATGTGGTTTTTGTTATTTGGCACAGTTCTTTGTTTGTGATTCTGTAGTGCCAGTCCACAAGGTTCAAAGAAGGATGCTCCTTACTAAGACCTACAGGCTTAATTGACTTGAAGCCAATTTTAATCATTGATTTGAGAAGGCGGTTGTATACTGTTGACAGTTTAGATATTCCTAAACAAGTTAGGTGTCATGCTTGATATCCATAGAAATATAACTTCAATCTGATTCAAGAACTGGACTCTCACTTAATTCTTAATGTATTAATTTCTTAGTATTTCCTTTATTTTGGGCAGAATGTTTCCTGCCCCAGTTCCTAACAGCTTCGCTTGATTTATTTTGTCCCCACTTTAATTATCCAAATTCTTTTCTTTTTCTATTTATTTTACTTTGGTTTTATTTTCAACCAAGTTCTTACTATTTCAAAATAACAATCAGATAAGTCTTTATCTCTAAGTTTCTGCTTTTGTCTAGATATAGCATTTCTTTAGGTCAAGGCCTTACTTAAATAATTTACTTACCAGAGATGTAAATGATTTTTTTTTACTACTAACTTGTAAAATCTTAGCTAGTACAAGTCAATAGTTCTACATTCACTTCAAGTAGCACCAAGCATGTCTCATGTTACCATAACAATGGATTTTCTTTTTTATCCAGTAGTGACACATATTGCAAAATATTACTTGACAGGTGATTCTATTGTTATAGACATAGAAACAAGCATGAAAATCCACATTGTTCACTATACACAAATCTCTCGATTAGCGCAGATAATGTGTACATTAAGATACACACTAATCAAAAATGGATTAATCAAAATATAAACAAAATAATTACCCATTTTCCATTTTTAAATTTTAGAAAGTTTTTAATCAGTAACTACAAAAAAATCAATTTTCACTTACTATAGTTAAACTGAAGAATGTTTTACCGCACTAATCAAGTATTATGCATGCACTAATTGAATTTTGGTATTAAAAAATTACAGTGTACTAATCAAAAATACATTAAGGGATTCCTTTATTACATATAATTTGACCTTTGATATAAAAGGAGCAGAGTATGAGTGTGTGTGCGTGTGTTTGTCTGTCTGTGTAGTAAGCAGCAAATAAAATAAAATGTTCAACATTATTTATTGCTCTTAATTTTATTTGTTTACTATTAATGTTCTATCTCTTAATATTGAGCACTTTTTTCCCAAAAACTGCTCATCTTAAAGACGTTATCCTCCAGAAACACACTGGTTGGCCTCTTTTTTTTTCTTCACAAAACATAATCTTTGTTATTATATGCTTATATAATAATGAAAATTTCATACATAATCTAGAATATAATGCAGCTTATTTTCTAGTGTCACTGGATACTCCATTATGGTGGCCTTGTATCAGACTAGCTTGTGAGACTGACCTCTGGCTGGAATTGTTGCATATTTTCCAGTATCTGAGCACAAATAAATGTTAAAATTTCAAATGCTGACTTTCTAAACAGGTATTCCCCCACCCAGCCTTCACTTGGAAGGTAAATGGCACACAATCTTATTTGTCAATTTGCCATAAGGTAGGTTTAGTAAACATAATTCACCTCATCATAGCGGATCATTAACTTATTAAGACATTAGTTATTATTAAATATTAGAAGAAAATCACTTTAAAAAAAACATTAATATGAAATAAGCCATGTTTAAAGAAAAAAAATAAAAACTTCATTGAAAATCTCACTGGGTAACTTGTTTACACTTAAAAAAGAATTTCACCAATGTTTCTATTTTACTTTTAAAGAATTAATCTTTAATAAATTATACAAATTTCAAACAGAAGTTACAGTGAATTAACAACAAAGGTTGAAATTAATACTCAAAACCAACAGATCTACATATTGTCTTGATGATAAAAGCACTCACTCAAATTCCACCAATTCATAAACTGTATAGAAATGGAGCTCTTCAAAATGTTCCTCTAAAAAAAAAAAAAAAAAAAAAAAAAAAGAAGAAAAAAAAAGGGGGAAAACAAGAACCATGAAGCATATTGCAGTAAACCCTTCACTTAACAGATATTGTTTTATTACAGAACTGAGAGCCTGGATCAATACTTTTGTGTGTTAATCAAAGGTTTAAATCTTTCTTTTATAATAACCACTATTTTTTTTTTAATTATGTCTAAAATAAGTCTTGTTAATGAGAACATGGGTCTTTTACATTTTAGATATGATTTTGTGACACTGTGAAAAATATTAATCATTTCATTCCATTATCAAAAATGTGAGTAAATACTACATATTCTTTATAACTGAATAATTTTGTATTGTACAGCAAAATGTATTAAAAGGGTGTGTGGGTAGTGTAATAGCTATCAGCATGAAAATTGGAATCAGTAACCAAAGTTCAAATTTCAGGCTAGTCTGTTGTATTCACTTTTGTACTATTGCCCTTGGGAAAGGCATGAATCCATTTCTTTGCCCACCAGTTGTTGGGTTAAATAGCAGGGTAGCCTTGAATGGCAACTGGGAAAACTCTGAATTCAGACTACAGAGAAGGCAGTGGAAAACCATTCTACTATCTTTCCCAAGAAGTCATGGCAATTCGCAGATAATAAAGAAACGGAATCTGTAGAGAGTCATGGTCACCTACGAATTGAAGTGTTTTGGATGAGCTCTTTACTATGGCACCTAGACTATGAATTTAAGTGCAATTCTAGACTGGTGGCGAGATTTCAATTTTCGCTCGAGTTGGCCAGATGTAACTGTAAATTCTATGCTAACAGTTTCAAATCTCACACTTCTGGCTTGTGTAACTCCCCCTCCTCATGCCGATGCTTTCTAGCCAACTTTAATTTCCAAAAATTTAAATGCAAAATTAATTTAATGTCTACTGTCCCCTGATTACTCTTTTCTCTTCCTGCTCATTATTAATGTTTCTGTTCATAATTCTTCCATACCCTGTAACCCCTTGTGTTTTAGTGGTTTTCCTGTCTTGCATGGGGGTGATATTGGTTTAAAAAAAATCACATTAAAAAAAATTAAATGGTAAAAATATGGTCTCTAATGTTATATTTGGATTTAACAGGTTTTTGGTATTAACAGACACCCCACCTCTATTAGTCTGTTCAACCAAAGGTTCATTGTATTATTAATTTTAAAAATTGTTTATAATGCTTTATAAAAAAAAAAAAAAAAAAAAAAAGATACAATCCATGTCAACACAAAAAGTAACCGTCCATTATTTTAGCCAAATTAATTTTGCTGAAAGAAGAAAAAAAGTATTTTAACTCACTTGAACAACACGGGTCGATCTTGCAGTGCTTCCATTGCCATACATAACAAGGGGAAAATATCAGGAGAATCTCCTGTCAGAGTTCGGCATTCACCTGAAAATATACCATGAAGAAAAATTAGGCAATGTTTAACTTTCATTCCCGCAAAAAAACAAAAACAAAAAAAAAAAAAAAAACATTTAATATACACTTTTGACTCCCTCAGCAATGTTTATTTACAAGATTATAAAAATATGTGGACCAAGTTCAATGCAATATATATTATTTATTTTAAGACATTTTTTATGTTTATGCGTTCTTTTTATATATAATATATTATTTACCTTTAAAACTAGACACCACTGATAACACTTCTAACAAAAACATAAAAGTCATAATCCTCCCCACTAACATTCTTTCTACAAAACTTGTAAACAAATTAGTTATCCCTAATACTAATATCTTTACCACCACGTCCAAGTTTGCTGGTTCTAAATCTGTAGTCAGGATTTTTCTAGCACATGCATTATGTACTATTTACAAGTGGGTACTGGAATATGATGATTCATAGATTTTTTGTATACCAGAACAATGTTTAAAAAAATTTTAATTTAAAAAGATTAAAATTTCAGCATCCCCACCCCTTTGTATGCATGTGTAGTTATATCAACAGAAACATCAATAGTCCGATGAAGTCCCAACAAATGAAACATGTCACAGAAAAAAAAAATTTTCCACTTTGTTATTAATTTTCCTAACAAATTGGTACTGAAAAGTTCTTGACCTGACTAAAACGTATTCCATGAGAAAAAATATTTGATCAAATTTTGAGAAGTGAATTTGTTGAAATCTTTTCAGCATGTTTTTGTATATTATTTGCTTTATCATCAAGATGCAGACCTGCTGGTTTTGAGCATATATATATATATATATATATATATATATATATATATGTATGTTACTAATAAATTACTAAAACAATATTTACCTAAGGCATAAATATACTATGAACATATTTCAAGAACCTGAGAATTCCAATTCAGAATCAACCTTACTTAATTTCATTTTCAATTTCAAGAATTGTCTCAACACACATTTCCTATCAATTATGTATTACTCAGCAAAGTTTAAGAAATAACAAAATCCAGCTAAATTATTCCTTCAAAAAAACAATTTTATCAAGCTACTGATCAGATTTCAAGTACAAAGGGTGAATATTTCATGCAAAATGATACCAACTTATATAAAAGTAAATTTATTTTATTTGCATATTCTGTATGGTATTGAATATAAATTTAATTAGATATTTTTATTTAATGTATTTATTTGGAAAACAATTTTAAAATGTTTACACTTATTACTGATAAATTATGATAAAATCTTTTTACCTCTTATGAATTTTGAAAAACAAAAAAAGTTAACTTTAGCTTCTGTAAAAATGAACAGAAATCAACTCATTTCTCAAATGTCCACCCAAATTGTGAATCTGTTAAACTTTCTGATTTATCAACCTAAAAAATAAAAATGTCTCACTCTGTGTCCAACGATAAAGTCTCTCATAGGCTGATTCTTGTTGAAGAGCCATTGATTCCATAATCTCCAACCTAAATCAAAATAAGTAAATAAAAAGAAACATTTATTTCAGTTTATATGTTCTTCATCAAAGAGCAAAAATGGTCCCTCTTTGGTTATTTGAAGCCATGTTTTTATGTCTCTGCAACATTTATTGGGTTTGAAACCAAAAATCAATTTTATATGACATTAAAGCCCAACTAATTTTAGTTTTATTTAAAGAATATTTGTAAATAGTTTCTGTTCTAAATTAATGAAAATTTAAGTGTAAATCTATGCAATTACTCCTTTCATTTCTTATTCTGAATTATTTTGTGATTATACAAACTTAACTCATCTACAAATTAACTTTTAAAATTGGGTCTTGAATAGCTTATATTTCTTCTTTACCAAGTTAAAAATAAATCTATGCATCCATTTTATACAAATGGCAATGATATTCTTTATATCTTTCATACAGTGACAACCATTTGGTTGGTTGCTCTGTTTTACGGCTCACCAACCTCCTGATGCCAATGCTTTCTAGCCAACTAGACATTTAAAACTGAAACAGTCTTAAATTGCATAAAATTTAAATTGTATTCAGTTGCAGAATTTTTTGTAGACAATCATATGGTATCAACTATTGATTCTTCCACATGCAGTCATATGGTATGAACTATTTTAGTTAGTTTAGATACCAGTGTTTCTAATTGTTAAGTTAATATTTTTTGGTATAAACCCACTCTTTCAAGAAATGATATCATCCATCTTTGCTCTTTCAAAGAGCTCCTTTACATTGTTTATATTGAAGTATATTTTCCTAGATGGAACAAGAGCTGTACACTCAGTCAAAACATGTTTTATAATGTATGCAGTTTGGTATTTTGGGCATATTGCTTGTTATTCCCCTTTCAATAAGTATGAGTGTGTAATTCTTGTGTGACCAAATTGCAGTTACTAAATTTTGGTTGATTATGTTGTTTCATTATTGCTTGGTTCTATTTCTCCACATCTTACACATATTGGTTGTCTTGTACAATACTCCTTTACATAGCCATACTCCTTTACATAGCCATACTCCTTTACATAGCCATACTCCTTTACATAGCCATACTCCTTTACATAGCCATATCTTCTTGGATTTAGAATATATTTATCTACTTTGGCTATTAAATAGCCAACTTTAATTTCAGCTGGTGGTGTATGTGTATTGAAAGTTAATATATATGTGTTTGTATTTATTATCTGGTTTTGTTTTTTTAATTGTTAGCCTTTTGACATCAATTACATTTTGGTCTTTTAACTGAGGTTTTATTTCTTCCATGGTACAAAGAAATAGATCTCCATTATGAACTACACCACACCTCTGGAGGGTGTTTAGTCTTTTATGTGGTTATAATTTTACACTAATGTTACAGAATTTTTTAATCTTTAACAGTATGCTTGCATAGTTTTTATTTGGTATTTCTACCAAAATGATTCTATTTTTAAGTTTTTTACTGACTTAGGATTTACCATTGAGTATATAATCCTTCGTACTAGGAATGATGATAATTTAGTTAGTGTGGCCCCCTCTCTAGATTCTAATATTATGAATCTAGAAAAGTGTACCTCAGCCTGCTCTTGATCAGAATCTGACTCCATATACAGTCTTTTTGCATATTTTTTTTTTCTCTCTGTATCCATATAATGAAATTATGTTTCACTGACTATGCACCACACCCACTATGGGTCTCTATAAGGGGGAAAGCCCATTCGCCTTGGCAAATCAGAGATACACAGTCAATATACTTGCTCGATGATGAGACAATAATTGTTTAACTTTCTAAGTCTCAGTTCTCAGGTTAACTTCTTGTTCAAATATAATTTGAAGTGATAGTCCCTTCCTAGCATGATTGACGCTACAGCCACCACCTTCTGATTCAACTTTTTCCAAAGTGATTAGGTATCTGAAACAGGGCTTAGCATGACCAGGCTGGTTGATGGGATTGGGTCTCTCCAAATGCCTGTTTAGCTCAGGTAAGGGTCAATGTGATGTGTTGGGGTCCAGGAGTTAAAACATCCCTCCTCCTGAATCACCAAGATCTCATCCCCAGGTTGACAAAGGTGACCTCACTACTTGACCTCTCCACAGAGCTACAGTTGGCATATTCTGAAGCCACAGCTAACAGGGCTAACAACCATTTGGTCATTTTAGTCTATGTGGGGGGGTGGGGATATGTTAAGGCAAGGTGAATTTTATTTCAGTTCAGAGAAATTATTTTTAGTGAATTTCCAACATAAATGTTTATGGTTTATACAACAGGTAAGAGAAAATAATTTGCAATGATACAAGAAAAAAAAAACAAGATATCAGTAAGAAAAAAAAAGTTTGTTATATATAACTTTCAATAAATTCTTGAAAGTAAACATCTCATCAAAATGGATGTGTTAACACCACATAATCTATACATGTTTTGAGAATATATTTTTCTAACAAATAATTAAAATTCACTAAAAACAATCTTTTTTGTGCAAACTATGGACTTTTCTACTTTTAAACTATTTCATAAAAAAAAAAAAGACAACTAATTCATTAGCAGAATTTTTACTGTTTTCTCACCAAATGCAGTGTCTTTACATTTTTTTTTTTTGTCAAATCATAAAGTGTTCAGTATTAAGAAGTTAAAGAAATGCCACAGCTTCCTTACCCAGCAGTTTGTTGGTTGGTTCTTAATAAAACTTTACAATCTGCATGAATCTGTTTAACTCTGGAGAGTACTTTGAAAAAATCCTGGATTAGAAACAGAATAAAAAGTTACAAGTAATTTAAATTGCATGTGAAATAATTTTGATTATTTTTTAATTTGAAAAAAATAAAATTATCCAAATGAAATTTAACATTAAAATCAAATTTACAATAGTCACCAAAACAATAAAACAGCTCGTGTATTCAAAGTAAACTGCTGAAATAATAGATTTAATTACAAAGTAGGCAATCTTAACTTCGTGCCCACAAAAAATAAATAAATAAATAAAATAGATAAATAAAAAAAAAAAATAGTGTGCCAAAAAGATGTTTTTTTTCCCTTCACACAGTTATAATTTTAACTAACTTCACTGCTTGGCAATGTTTGTTTGAAAAAGCAATGATTAGAAGTTTTAATAAAACCTAAACATATAATGAAAGGAAATTTATACATTTGTTTTTTTTTTGTCCTTGAGAATTTACAATAAAATTACTATTTATTTACAAGAATAATTTTAGATTTAAAACATTCTAAAACCTAATACAATTAAAACTAATGCAATGCAATATCTATCGTTTACCAATTTATAAAGAAATAAATATGAAAAAAAATTTTTATTTATAAATTCATAAACATTTACTAAATTAAAATATATGAACCAACAATAAAGAAATCCTTCTAATTTACCATTTTATAAAGTTTGAATCAATTGGCAATTATCCAATATTTGGCCAACCATTCAATAAATAATGTAATAAAGAGTGTAAATAAAGAATCAAATAAATAAACAATGTTTATTATTTTTGTTGTGAATTCTCAAGAACAAAGTAAATTTATAAATTCACCTTCATTAGATTTTATTACAATTCTAATCATCACATTTTTAAGGCAATAAACATTGTCAAGGATTGAAGGTAGTTAAAATAATAGTGGTGTCAAGGGAAAAACCGTCCTTTGGACAAACCATTTTTTTGAGGGCCAAAAAGTATTTGTTTTAAATTAAATAGATAAATAGAAAATAATGAAGGTTTAATTATTAAAAGTATTATCTACAGTATTTAACAATTACATATTTAAATGCTAGGTAGATATGAATAGAATTAATATCTATAGTATTTAACAATTACATGTTAGTTTCTAAATATAAAATTGAAATTTTATATTTCAATAATTGATTTTGATTTCCGTTTCTGTGCTGATTATGAAAACAAATGCCTTACAACCAAAAGTCTCAATATCAATTAGGAGCACAACATGTACTGCAGCTGCAGAAACATCAGGCGTGTTTAAAGCAAGATAGCTCATCCCTCTTCATGCTGGTTTTATATTCAGAGTTTTCCTTCTCTTAGACTGGTTGCCCTAACAAAGCAAGAGAGCCTAGTTTGCTCTGCTATTTAACCAATAGATAAAGGAAGATGAATTCTTGCCTTTTCCAAGTGTATCAGTGCAAAGTGAATGAAACAGAATCGGACAGAATTTGAACTTGCCTCAGCAATTCCACTTTCTGTGCCAATCACCATTTTTACGTTAGCCGCACATCCACTATAATCTTACAATATTTTGTATGAAAAACAAAAAAAAAAGATGTTATTTTCCATCATTTATTAAACAAAATTTGATGGCATTTAAAAAATAAATCAAGTTTTTATGGACTAAGAATCAAACCTTACTTTATGAAGACCAGTACTTTTAGAGCCACGTAAAATTTTACATTCTTCTGGTTTCAGCTGAAATTTATCCAAGAAGGCATCAGCAACTTGTGCTTTCATTTGAAGTTTTTGACTATAAATAATAAAAAAAAACAAAACATTAAAATAATAAATTTAGTAGTCACAATTTAGTAAAGCTACTCCTGAAATTCAAGTTTATGCAAAAGAATTAATTTTGTTGTAGTTTGTCTTATTTTATATTCAACCAGATAATGAATAATAATATAATTTTGTTCTTATTGTTTATGGTTTACTTTGTTTTACAGCATATCAACACCTCAATGGGTTATTTAATGCTGACAAGATTTTTAGGATAGCTTTGTATGAATAGAATATGTATTCTTTGTAAGAAATAAGTTTGCTTTGGTTTATTTTGTTTTACAGCATATAAACCTCAATGGGTTATTTAATGCTGACAAGATTTTTAGGATAGGTCCATCTGAATAGAATATGTATTCTTTGTAAGAAATCAGTTAGCTTTGGTTTATTTTGTTTTACAGCATATTAATCTCAATGGGTTATTTAATGCTGACC
Organism: Acanthosepion lycidas; assembly: GCA_963932145.1. Classification (NCBI taxonomy): domain Eukaryota; kingdom Metazoa; phylum Mollusca; class Cephalopoda; order Sepiida; family Sepiidae; genus Acanthosepion; species Acanthosepion lycidas. The sequence continues at coordinate 24,327,621 of OZ010588.1, read as the reverse complement.
AGATTTTTAGGATAGGTTCATGTTGTTATTTAATTTCCTTAGTCAAGTTAACAAATAGCAGTCACACGAAATCTCACATCTGCTCGCTTCTACTTCCAACTTGTTCTGTTTCAAAATGGCCGATCCCCAAATGCTCAATCTCGTACATGCACCTTGGACCTATTATAATTGACAGTTCAGCAGGCCAGACACATCTGGTGTTTTGGATCTGGTAAGTGCAAATATCTATCATTGCACTCCCACTAATCATATGATCATACATATGACAATAGGGGTCTGGTTGTTTCACCTTAGCACTTCTTTGCAGTGGGACAAGAACTTCTTCCTCTCCGGCTGAATCGTCAAGATGTGTGGGGGTCTGGATCAGAATCCATGGAATGAGGAGGCAGGATAAAGATTGGTTCCATCTCTCCCTCAGACTAAGTGCCACTGCTGCCTGCACTGGTACCTGGTTCTTGCCATTCATTACTCCTTGATGATGCATCATCCCGTTCATCCACTGGCAGTTCTGAACTGAGCTGTGGACGCACGTCTCCCATGTGCCATCAATGACCACCGACTGTGAACTGATTATCCCAGTAATGCAACCTGGTTTAAATTTTGACATGCATCAATTCCTTTCACTTGAATCTGGTATGAATTCAGCAGACAAGGCAGGCATGTTGTCCTTAGGTGTAATGTTGTACCAATATACAGCCTTCATGATTGGACAACTCTTCCATGTTGAAATTCGTTTTAATGTTCAAGGACACCTCTTTACAATACCATTTCCAGACAGTTTGTATACATAGTGTGGTCAGAATTGGACGCCCCATTCATCCAGGAACTATCTGAATTGCTGACTGCAGAAGGCACTGTCATTATCGGCCAGAAGCTTGGATTGGGTGGGAGGCGTACATTCAAAAAACACAGACTCCAACTGCTGGATCACATGTGCAGTGTCCTGCTGAAGCAACAGCCACCAATTCAAAAACTGCATGGAGCCTGCAATTGATCCACATTTCATGCACACAGAGCCCTCATGATAGTTTGTTTCTGTTTACAGAGAAGATTTCCAAGCAATGACAAACTCATGCATATAAGATGCTGGAAGCGAAAATCGCACCGCAGCTCTCACGTGGTCACACATGACCACACAAGAGCTGCAGTGCGACCTCACAGAAAATCGCACTGCAGCTCTCACATAGTCGCACATGACCACGTGAGAGCAGCGGTGCAATTTTCGCTTCCAGTGTCTTATATGCACGAGTTTGTTGTTGCTTGGAAATCTTCCATGTAAACAGAAACAGACTGTGATCACTGTCTTCTCCGTGTATTGCTTAATATATTGGAATGTAATTGTCATCTTTCATAATGGTTTATGTAAGCCGAAAACTCAGATAGGATTAAAAAATATGTATCAATATTGTGATTTTCTTTCTTTGTTTAATGATAATGTTATTAAGCTCATCAGACAATATGAAAAGAATTTACATAAAATAAATAGACAACACTTTTCTATATTATTTAATGAAACATGCATCAATATATATATATATATATATATATATATATATATATATATATATATAAAATCATGAATATATGCCAATATCACTCTCTTTATCATTTTATCCTGTGCTAACACAGCCTCAAGCACAAACTGCATTATCAGGGGTGCTACATTCAGGCCAAACCCCAACCTGGTTAGACAATATCTCTTTCCTTTAAATATAATTGTTTGGTATGGCCACAGGGAACTCTCAACGTGAAACTGCAGGTCCAGAATGGATATGTTAGCACCCTGCTGTCTACATTCTCACAGTTTTTCTGTGCAGATATCTACAGCACTTGTGAATGTGTCAACACAGGTGTTGAGCTCGCAATAGTCCATTATAGTATGCACATTATGTTTTTTGGTCTGTAGTATGGTCATCAGCAGTATCAGTCTCTTGCGTGTACCAAACTCTTCATCAATATACGCCAGTAGAAAACCGTTGTCCATCCAGGTCTGCAACTCACATCTGTACTCCTCCTTCAACTCGCTAGACACACTGGATATTCAGAGATTCTGTTCCCAAGTTTCTCTGGTGCATGACCTGCTGACCACTTTCAGGCTGCAACCCATACTCTCTGCAGCTTGTTGAATTTCATGCTAAAATCAGTTTCATTGATGTAAAGCACTGCACAGATGGGCGATGTTTGCTCAAACTTCATACTTCCAGACTGCATAATGCAAATGCTGCTGAGCGCCTTAATGGCATCAATGCCAAGCAATAGATAGAAATCTAGAGGCTTCCCTCACATAGCCAGCACATCGATTGTGACAGTTATTGGTTGCTGTGCGAATCCAAATGGTGCCACTTCTGCAGTGTGGTTACCATCATGTCCTGCTTTGACCAAGACCAACATAGCTTTGCAGTCAGAATGGATTGTAAGCATCCAGAGTCAAGGAGAGCCAAGCATAGACAGTGACAATGGATAGTGCTGAGCTCACCTGTTGCCTGGGGAATAAACTGGCACTGACATCTCATCCTCAACTTCATTACCCACACAATCTCTGATCAGGTGACTGGTCTTGTTGCATTGATAATAATGTGCACGGGTGGTCTTCTCTCTTCACATGCAGTCCCTTGCAAAGTGACTGGGACCATTTTACTTATAGGATGTAAAAGAGAGGCTCACAGTCGGGGACAGTTGAGCAATCTGGGCAGGCTGCGCCACAATGACTGGTTCCTCCACTTCAGCTTCATAAGCACCCGTGCTCAGGCCAACAGCTCCTTGAGAGACATACAATCAACCCTGGAGGAGGACTGGAGAAGCCTCTTCAAGAGGCCAGGAAGTCCCTGCACAAACACGCATGCCACTGCACAATCTGGGATTCCTCCGAAAAAGACCGACAACTTCCGCAAATCTGCCAAATATTCATCTACAGTCTCACCCAGACACAACAAACATGCCTCAAACTTCTCATACAACATGAACCTATCAGCAGCAAAGGCAGTGATTAGTGCTTCTTTGATTTGAGCCGCATCCAATTTTTTTATCCTTTGTCAGTTGTTGTAAAACCATGAACGCTTCACTAGTTAGGCAAAGAGGGATGACTTGATCAAGCCACTTCACCCCAGATAGGTCACACACCAATTCCAGCTTCTCAATCCAGTCAATCACAGCACCAGTCCCATCAAATTTGGGAATAATTTTCAGATCGAACCAGCCAGCCATCTTGGCTGAAATAGCTTCTTGTTATTTCCTTAGTCGAGTCAACAAATAGCAGTCTTTACAACATCGAAATCTCACATCTGCTCGCTTCTATTTCCAACTTGTTTCAAAATGGCTGATCACCAAATGCTCAATCTCATGGTTCAACAGGCCAGACACCTTGGACATTTTGGATCAAGTAAGTGTGAATATCTATCATTAAAGTTTGTATGAATAAAATATGTACTCTTTTAAAGAAATCAGTTTGTAGATCAGGTTTTATTGATGTATTTTTGTAAAACAGGTTTTTGTGAAGACTCAAACATATTGCTGGTAATTTTTTTTTTTTTTTTTAAATGTATCGCTGGTACTTCCACTATAAAAATCCATTTTTACACCTTCACAGTGGCTTGACCTCATCTTGGGGGATAACTACTTGTCCACAGCTGGGAACCGAACAGAGGACAGACCTGGAAACAGCAGCAATCATGAGGCTGTTCCACATGCCTTAAAACCACCCGATCAGAGGCCTTGCTGCTGGATGTAGTTTTAGTGTCATACCCAGAACAATTGTTCTTATTCTTAATACTATTTTTTCAACTGACTTAATATGCACACACTTTGTATAAAAAATTTTAATCAGTCAAACACTAATTTTCTTTTCATCACATTTATAAGAATTGTCTCGATTCGAAAATTCCATTTGGCTTTAATTTTCATTTTTGAAAAAACAGATTTAGTTTTAAAGTTTCATATATCATAAAATGTTTTAAAAAATTATATATAACATTAAAAAAAAATAGGTATTGAATATCAACAAACCTTTCTGCTTGTAATCCAGTTGTTTGGTTTAAAAGATCTCTTGTCTGTTCTTTAGCTGCCTAGAAAAGTAAGAGCTTTTAATAAAGTTTTCTTTTTTATTTAGATTATAAGACTGACATAGAATAATAAATTAGTAATAATTAAAAACTATAGATGTCATTTTAACTAAATATTTTAGAACGCTTGGAAGACATTAACAGAAATGAATTTATGAATAACAATGATAATTCAATTAATAAAAGTTAGAAAACAAGTGAAAACGCATGTTAGTGTATAAAACTATGAAATGTCAACATAAGCTCAGGGTAGATAACTCTTTATTGACAGAACGGAAGTTGGAAAATAATGCTTAGTTAATAATAAACAATTTTTTTTTTAAATGCAATCTTTTCTCAAATGGTTGATTCAATGGGAAAAATCCTTTAAAGACAAGCTTTTGAACGTTTTTTAATACTGAATATTAAAATATCTTTAAGATTAATATGACGCTCAGAGATAAAATAAAATATATTAAAAAATGTTATTTACAAATATTATCAATATTTCATTAGTCAAATATACCATTTGACTTATTCTACATTAATCAATTTCTTATTTGTAAAATCCACGTTATTTAATAATATAGACTTATTGATTTAAAATATTAAATTCATAAACTTAATAAACCAAATTTAATTACCTTGAGTCTGTTAGTCATATCCAGGCAGCATTCATTCATGGCTTTCACATCAGCATAAACACTGTTCAGTTGCTATAAAACAGAAACGTTATTCCAGTTAAATATGCTTTTGTTTATGAATTTCTATACCTTTTTTGCTAAATATTCTTCTCTAATACACTTTATATAATTTTATAATTTAAATTAAGAAAAATGTTTATTTAATTGCCAGAACAATTACGAAGAGTGATAGCAATATCAGAAACTAATTCATTTCCTTTTGATGTCAGTTGAAAAATTATTTCTGACTGAAGTAGATCTATTTAAAAGCATATATCAATTTGCCTTCCTGTTTTTTAGCCATAAAGACTAAAATAATGCTGAATAAACCCTACTACTTTCTTTCTCTTAAATTTGAAAACAGGAACATGCCATGAAAGTTGGGTACTCATCTTTGTTCTCTTAAGAAAAGTCAAAATGTTTGTTTTATTAATCATCAAATATCTGGACAATAATCAGAAGCAACCCAATCTTATGGAAATGTCTTTGCCAAGTCAAAGCCTGATACAGAGAAGAACAAGAACCATGTGTATTTTATTCATTGCAGTTGTGGCAAAGAATACAAAAGTGAACCCAGCTGATCACTAAAATAAGGCAAGAGAGACATTGGAAAACTGCAATTAAGGGTGAGAAAATTAAATCAGGTATAACTGATCATATATAGAGGGAAAATGGTGCTCATCAATCCTTGTGGAATGAATGTGTAAAAAAAAAAAAAAAAAAAAAAAATAGATGAATACTAGACAATTAGATACCTGGAAAAAACAGTATATATGCTAAGCTATGACAACCTTATCTGTAGGCCTAGCATAGATATGGGACCATTAATAAAGAAAGAAAAACAGTCGCAGAAGGAGCCAAGTTTAACAGCAATGCTGCATCAGAGCAGGCTACAACATTCAGCTTAAGGCCCAAAATTCTATCTTGAGGTCTGCCCCACAGAAAATAGATCTAGATGATTAAAGCATTGGTTCATGAATTTGAAGGCATAGTAATTGCAAGTTCAATCCCCGAGCTGTGTCGGTCAGACTCAGTAGAAACAGTATTAGTAATAACTGAAGTAAAACAAGATATCCCTAAACATGGACACTGGAATGGGAAAAGTCTACACCTGTAGATTAAATAAAGGGTTCAGTTCAAAATTCCCTGAAGGTTACCTGAATCGGCACACCTGAATCACCAACATTCATTTAGGAAGATAAAGATAATCTAGAGACCAGAAAAGAGACCAAGTGATGATTTTCAAGAATTCAATTTACATTTCAAAACTTTTAAGTTCAGCAAATTTATTTCATTTCCCTCCATCTTAAAAAAAAAAAAAAAATCGGCAATGTTTAACCTTCGCAGAGAAAATGTGTCAAGAAGATGGTTATTCCCTTGACACCACTATTACTGTATACACTTTTGACTCCCTCAGTAATTGTGTTTTAAAAAGTGATGATCAAAATATTAATAAAACCCAAATATATAAAAGTAGATTTATATCTTTTCTTTATTCTTGAGAATTGATATTAAAAGATATTAAAATATTTAAGATATTAAACACTATTTATTTATTTATAAGAGTGATTATTTACAAGAATAAGTTTAGAAGATTATAAAAATGTGAACCAATCATAATGAAATATTTATTATTTACCATTTTATAAAGAAATAAAATATGAAATGAAATTTTTTATTCATACCCTTATAAAAATGTCTAAACAAAAACATTTAAATAAACACATAATGACAAGTAACTGTAAATATAAATTTTGAAAAGAAAAAAAAAAAAAAGCATTTTCCTGGCATTTATTTCATTTGCTCTCATCACATAAATTCACTAAAATACGTTGAGAGCATCTCTTCCTCTTACATATGATAATTTTGTAATTTTTTATAAATTCCTGAATAAAAAGATTTCTTTTCAAATTTCTTTATAAAATGGTAAATCTTTATAAAAGGTAAATAATAAATATTGCATTCTAGTTGCTTTACATAATTTTGATAATTGTGATGTTTATTAAATTTTTGAATAAAAATATTTCTTTTGAAATTTATTTCTTTATAAAATAGTAAATAATAAATCTTTATAAAAGGTAAATAATAAATATCACATTTTACTTGGTTTACATATTTTATAATCTTGTAAATAAACATTGCTGAGGGAGTCAAAAGTGTAAACATTAACAGCAATATAAAGGCAATAACCATCCTTTCAAAAAAGGATTTTTTCCCCAGGTACAAAGATTAAAAATGGCTGATTGAACATTATGCAGTGAAATTTTCATATCAAACAATTACATATCCAACTAGGAATTTATTGATCTACATTTATACATTTTATTAATTTTCCAATTTTTAAATTCTTTAAACTGCATTTATCATTATGACATCTATCTATCTGTATATAGAAAATTAGGAAACCATTAACTTCTTTATTATAAAATTCTGTGACTTTTGTTAGTCTGTCCATTGTACCCTCTAAAATAGCCATACATTGACTGATTGAAATCAAACTTTGTTGAAAAGTGCAAAAAATAAAAAAATGCGATGATTAGAATTTTAATAAAGCCCAAACATATTAAAATAGATTTATACATTTTCTTTATTCTTGAGAATTTTTAACAAAAATATTGAACACTATTTATTAGACTTAATAAAAAAAAAACACAACTTGTTTTCATAGTTATTTATAAAATGGTTAATAATAAATATTGCCTTGCAGTTGCTTTACATAATTTTGATAATAGTGATATTTATTAAATTTTTGAATAAAAAGATTTTTCAAATTTATTTCTTTATAAAAGATAAATAATAAATATCACATTGTACTCAGTTCTTATATTTTTATAATCATGTAAATAAATACTGCTAAGGGAGTCAAAAGTGCATACAATAATAGCAGTGTCTAGGGAATTACCATCCTTTGACACAATGCTTTTTGGCAGACACAAAGATTAAACATTACCAAAATATTATTAGTTTATGAGAATATCTCCAAATCAAATTAGTGGATTTTTCTTTCAAAACATTTGACAACAGTATCATCAAATCAATTCACATTGCACAAAGAGTAAAATAATCCATTAAAAAAAACAAAAAAAAAACTGGAAAATTCTCTTATTTTCTTTATTAGTATAGTTAAGATATGTATTCAATAAATACAGATACCAAAAGAAATTTAAGGGCAAAATTTGATTAATTTATGAAATCTGTATAATGTGGTACAGATGCAAAAGATGCCTCAGATCGCATGTGGACATGTTTGTCAACACCACTTACATCAGGGTTTTCCCCCCCGTTAGTAGTGGAACAACTTGGCATGTCTAGATACAGGCCTCTCGTTAACTGGTCAAGATCCAGATCTTCATGTGTCATGCTAATAAAAGCAATGGGAAAGCCAGCAGTCAGTATTTGGCAAGACATGGTGTCTTGTGAAGTTGGTCCTGTGGGCATTTTTTTTCTAAAATTACTGTGGTTTGTGAGGCAGTGTCACTTTTGTTACCTCCCATCATTTTCCCCCTTTCTACCTATTACCCCCATAGTTGCTAGGTTAGATGTTTTCCCCATTCTCAACACACTCTTTGCTTACATTAAAACTTATAGATTTTAAATCTAATCAAATCATTGTAAACAGTGTCTGATTACAAACTTCTGAGAATCTTGAACCAGACATTTGACTATAAAAGACATTCACAAATGTTTTAATAAACATTGGCAATCTAATTTTACTTTATTTTTTAAGGCTTACAAATTAACGGTGCTCAAATTTTATCAAAATCTAAAAAGGAAGCTTTTATTTTTATGAATGAATGACAGCAATTTCAATACTAAGGGAGATAACTCGAATGATACATTACCTCTTCCACAACTTCAAATGCCTGAACAAATTCTTCATTGATTAACAAATTTCGTCTTTCGATGTCACTGCGTAAATTCCTGCGTGTCCTTAAACTATTTTCACCAAAGAATGTTGATAAAGCTTTGAGAGCTTCAAGCATTTCCTAATTGGAAAAAGAAACAAAATATATTAATTAAATTAAATTCAACATCCTCAGAAAAATCATACCCATTTACTGTTAATTTAAAAACAAAGAAAAGAGTTTCAAATTAGCATTCTTAGTAATCATTAATTAAACAGACAAAAAGACACATGAAATATTCTTTATATTAACTATCACAATTAAAAAATACAAAAAACATGACCTCAGCTTCATAACCAATTCATTAAAATGTTTGCATCTGCAATAAAACTGACAAATTTGTTAAAAAACAGTATTTTAAAATAAAAATCTAAGCAGAAACTATACCCAAGTAGTTCATGGCAAACTTATATTCAAAAATTGCAATGTTTATATATTGCTAATAAAGAGTATCAATTGTAAAGTAAGTGTAAGTACATTTTTACAAGGAGGGAAAAATCACTAAGTGCTAACAAGACATCAAGCAGCCAAGACTCGCTAATGTGAACAGAGACTTTTCTACGAAGTACAAGCCAAGAGAATGGTTACTGTGGTACAAATTGCTATGGCTTGAGTGTGCTGGCCTTGTTCAAATTTTTGATCATGCTAGATAATGTGATCTCTCCCAGAAACTGTAAGGTCTGCTCAGTATAGTTGCAGTATAAATCACAGGTGGGCTCTGTGGGTGTTGAGCAAACACAAATGTGTCAGAGTGAGCAACTGCAATAGGGATTGGCTAGCTGCCCTAGTAGATGGGTATCCTTGAATACGAGTGGCCAGCTATTATATATGTATGTATGTATATATATATATATATATATATATATATATATATATATATGCATACACCTGCCTCATCAGACTGACTACCTTTTATTAAATGATATAAATTTTAACTTGAGCTTAAAAAAATTTTGTTTGTGGGCTTACACTATTGAAGAGAGAAGTGGTGGGGGGAAGAGAAAAGAAGTTTGTATATAGGGGTAAGGGAAGATTTAAATCTTTAACCACACAACCATTAATAAAATTCACTGAAATAGAATCTATATTATTATTATTATTACAACTACTACAAAATAATAACAACTACATACAAACTTCCATCAATATTGGAAAAAGCAATAACAATTACTGGACTTGAGGAACCTATTTCCCTAAAGAAAATTGTTTTAAGAGAAAGATTTTCCAAAATTTCAACTAAAAGTAACACTAGCTGTTTGTTCAATGAATACCAAATGTATCCTCGTAAGGAAATGGCTAATTACCATATACTCTCTTTCATTTTGTTTTTAATAGTTTTCTTCAGTGACAGGGGCACCTTTCAAAAGGACAATACACCTTATCATAATGTAAGAATAGTATGGAAATGATTTGAGGAAAATGAAGACATCACAGTGTTGCTATGTGCACCAAATTCCTCAGATCTTAAGGCCATTCATCACTGATGTTGTTGACATGTTGAACCAATTAGTTCATTGAACCAATCTTTACCATCTGACTTGCAGTAGTTAAAGAACCAGCCATTAATATCCTGCTATCAGTTTCCAGAGGAACTGGGGAAAAGGACATAATCAATAATATGCAGTTATCAATGACATGGGTAGAGTTTCACACAACATTTGTAAATAAAAATAAAGTACAGATAACTCTTTAAAACAGGAGGAGATCAATTTGACATTGTATTTATATTAAGAGGACCTCCCTTCTGAAATGATAAAAATATTAATATTTTTTGATTCTGATAAATTTCACAGATAGAGGAAAGTATAATAACATCACAAATTCCTCTTATTTTTTTTATGAGCAGACCAATTAATCTCAACAACATTGGAAACTTTTTGCAGCCATGTCAAGCCCATGCCTGTCCAGATAAGAGGCTCTTTTGCAGGTACATAGAGGACCAACTATTAGACAAGTAGTCAGAAGGTTTTGGTTTAATCAGCATTATTTATATAGTCACATATTCTTTGGCTTAATAGTTAACAGTATGGAAAATTGAATAGTGAAACAGAGTTCAAATTACACTAATGCTCTTGGTAAAGACATGAATTCTCTTTTCACAAGGATTACTCTTGGCTGATAGTGCTATGTAATACTTGTCTTTAATTAACAAATAAATGTAAACTCAGACTACTACAATACATTTATGTTATAAACTTATTTGAATTTTCATTGGTATAACTTTATCAATTATGAATATGCTCCACATAGCTTTGTCAGTCTTGCTACGAAGTCATTAGGAAGTGCTGTTACACAACTATAAAAATGAGACACTTCCTGTCTTCATTTTCTTCTCTCTTTTTTCCTTCTAGCATGCAGCAGAACTGAACGCCAACTAGGAATTTCTTTTAAGCATGGGAATATCTTCCCTTTTAGTGACTGAATCCAGCACACATGTATCACCCACATAATTCCAAACTTGTAAAGTTTTCTTTCTTTTGCAGGCATACTGTGTATTTTCTTTCTTTTGTTGCTCAGTTACATAAAAGCAAAAAAAAAAAAAATACCATCTTGTTGATCTATGATAAATGAAAATAAAGCACAAATAAAAGATTGATTCTTAAACAAGAATGTGTAACTGACTTTATCAATAACTGCACATTTTTTTTTTTTTTGTTTAACTCAGTATCACCTCAAGCAAGGCAGTAAAGCCACTAAGACAAGACACAAGGGGTTCCAGGAAGAATTACGAACAGAAACATTAATGAGAATAAAGCGTAATTGGGGGGGGCAGTAGACAGTGAATGACATTGCATTTAGATTTTGGCAGATTAAAGTTGGCTGGAAAGCATGGAGCCGGAAGGGAGTTCCAAAATTGAGAAGTGCGAGAAAATAAACTGTTATCATAGAATTTACGGTTACATCTAGCCAACTCAACTGTAAATTGATGAGATCTTGACACCAGTATAGTACCGTAGCAAAGAGCCCATCCAAACAATTACCATGGAAGTATTTATAGAAAAAGACACAGACAACTTTACAACAGTGGGGTAGTGACTGAAGACAAGTTGCCAGTAATATTGCTGATTCTTCTTTGGATTTTATCAAGGAGCTAAAGATAAGTAGCAGGGGCACTGGACTATATGTGGCAACAATATTCTAAGCATTGATGAATGGTAGACTTATAGATATGTAAGATAGATTCTGAAGAGAAAAATTGTCTAGCACAACATGGTGAACCAACTTTCTTAGCAGCTGACCTAGCAACGGATTCAATATAGTCTTTCCACTTGATGTCAGCAGAAAATGTTAACCCGAGAAGATGCAACATGTCACTTTCATGATTTTAAAATTGTCTGATGATTAAGACATTTAATCTTTTTTAATATCATGTCTCAACAGGATACTCAAGGCTCTCCACAAATTCCTTTTTGATGTTATCTGTGAACTGCCAAAGCCTATTGGGAAAGATAGTAAAATGGTTTCTTGTTGTCTCCCCACAATTTTAAATGTCTTTCTAAAATGGCTGCAATCCAAGGCTCAAGAGCCCAGTCTACCCTACTATTTAACCAATAGGTGGGGAAAAGAGAGATTGATTCAAGAGCATCAGTACAAAGGTGACTGTAAGAAACTAGACTGGATTTTGAAGTCTGTCGATTCCACTTGCCCTGTCAATAACCTTTACACTAATACCACACATCCATTTAAAATTTATCATTTACAAAAAAAAAAAAAAAAAATAAAATAAAATAAAATAAAATGTGAAGGTACTATGTTGAGTCATTCATGACATTTTTCGAAGGTGTTACCTGGCATTCTTCTCCAAGAGATGGATTGTACTAGTTTACATGGTATCAGCAGCAGCAGCAGAGTGTAATCCTTGAGAAAAAGCTATTAGTACATACTAGACACTATTTTAACCAGAATCTGAACTCTTTCTTCATCATGCCATTTTCCATGTTCTTGTTTGTCCATCTTTGCACTTCTAATATTATTATTAATATTAAAATTAAAACTGCTATTGAAAACTAAAACTAGCATAAAATACTTACTGGATTCTATAGAAAAATTCCAAATAAATTGTAGATATTTTATCATTGAGTCGACTATAACACAAAGTTAAATTTGTTCAACACTTACTTCATTAGAACACTGAACAAAACTTATGTAGCAATGAAAACCAATTTTGTGATCGGTGCTTCAGACAGCAGCTCTTCATTTCATTAAGAAGGGACAGACACACAACAACATGTTTTAAGCAATAGTAGACTGTTCCTTGTTATTTTGGGATGATTAATCATAAATTGTGTGATGTATTGCTAAAGATTACTCAACACTAAAACTTTTAAAGAGTGTGTATCATATTTTTCTTTTGTAGATTAAATAAATAGATGACAGGTGTTATATGCCTATCTATACGCAAAGACACCTAAAAATATGTAATATAGTTTTTTTAGGATTTTGTTTTAGCTCAAATGTAGCCAATTTCAAAGTATTTTTTGATGCTGTCATCACAAAAAAAATTTCTTAAGTAAAGAAAGAACAACATGCAACTCTAGAAAACCCACATTAAATAAACACAATCATACTACCCACCCAAATATATATATAACTTAAGATTATTGTACAAAATTTCATAACTGAATCAATTGGTTAAGTTGTCAGATCTTCATACGTTGAAACCAACGGGAACTTGGCTCTCTGATTCCTCATTCCGAGCTGCTATTCATTATTCCACCATGCCTCCTAATTCCAATCAAATCCTTTGCATTCACTTACATACAAATACACTTGAGAAAAGTATGAATCTTCTCCTACTCCCAGCTATGGGTAAATAGCAGAACAGACTGGGTTCTATAGCCTTGGGTGGCAATCAGTCTAGAAGGAGGACAATTCTGAATTCAAAACCTGCAAAGGGTTGTTTGGGGACTTTGTGGCACATTGTGCACCAGTTCTCTGTATTTGTTCCTTCCAAAAAGTGTAGTTAGTTCTGCTCAAACCTTCACCACTACAATCAAATGATCTGTGCAGGTAATCTGGCTGTCAGTTTCTAGGAACTGAGTTGCTTGACCCTCATACGTCAAAAAAATCAACAGGAGAGTCCAGTATGTATGTATGTATGTATGTATGTATGCATGTATAGATGGATAGATAGATTTGAAATGGAGGCATTTTTTAATATTTTTTTTTTTACACCAGAAACCTGACAAAGTAAATTTAGTAATGATTCTGTTTCGGTTTCCGTTGGTTAAGTATATTTTTATGATATAGTTTGTTCCGTTCTTTGCGCAAATGCCCATTACCATTATTTCTTCGAGAACTTGATAATTTTCGTTTTTTCGAAGATGTTCACAAACAAAATGAGTGAAAAATGACTCTGAAGTGGCGGTTCGAATTATGATGTAAAGGAGTATATAGTGTCAAAAATTAGAGACACTCTCTATGGGTATATGCAATAATAAATGACAATCTCTAGTCTAAACTAAACACATATTTCTCGTTCATGTCCGTAATTTAAATTAGGACCAAAAAAATATGTAGATATTATCATTTGTTTTTCTATATTTTCTACTTTAGTGAATTACCTGTACTTCTCGGGGAAAGAATTTTATTTATCTTTCATTTTAGCGTTCCAAACGATTTTTATATGCCAAACCCTGATTAACTCGAGACAGAAGAACCAAACCAAAATTATCCTTCCTTTGGATATGAAATAATGCAAAGAAAAAAAAACATCGTCCAAAAAAAAAAAAAAAAAAAAAAAAAAAAATGTAATTTAATTTATTTAAATTATTTTTTTTAACAGCCGAGTTTTTTAAATTCGATATTATTTGCGATCAGTGAGATATAATTTGAAAGACAATAAAAATATTTTTTCAGTTTCTATACGTTATTTTTAGAAAATATATTTAAAAAAAATATATCAAAAATATATTTAAACAGAAAATAAATAATTGCCGAACTTAATCCATTTCATAACTTCCTTTCCAAATTTTAAAAAGTTTTTATTTTACTATTTTTAAATTGCATCAAACAAAAAGTCAGAGACTCAACAAAAGTAAAAAAACTATTGCTATGCCGCTTCTACACAAACAAAAACTTTTCTCAGGACATTTTGTCATTTCTTTTCAATTCAAACGAGATGAAAAATTATGGACTTTATTGAAAATTACATTTTTTTTTCGGGTAGTATTTTTTAATTTTCCTTTCACTTATGACGCGGTTAAAAGACCGACCTTTATTTTTATATTATTTCTGTTTTTCAAATTTTCATAGCACGTTAAAATTTTTAAATTCCTGACTTTATTTTCAAGTGCAATTCTAAATATTTATTTATTAACTTGACAACCTATAAAAATATGACAGGAAAGCCTTATGGATTTTAGAAGTACACTACACTACAATACATGTTTGAAAAAAAAGGACACTTAGGACAGAAAATGTTTTCCTCAGCTTTATTCAAAAATAGTTATTTTCATTGTGTTAATGACAATAATTTCATTTTTTTTTTTAATTATTCTTCATTAATTTTAAAAATAAATGCAATATTAATTTCTACAATCATAAAATTTAAGCTTAAGTTAAAAAAAAAAATGTGTTATATCAGTTAAAAATTATTTTATTAATTAAATTTTACCTATTTATCCGAATAATAAATTATTTAGTATTCATTGTCGAATAAATTTAAGACTGAGAGTTCTTTTATTCGACGATAAAAATACAAAATTTAATAAAAACAGTGGAGTTTTGTCATGTAGGATTTCTCTTTTTTTAATAACCAAACAAAATGTTTCGCTTTTAATTAGAACGAATAATTTAAAAAATACCAAAAAATTAAATATAAGTCAAAAATATATCTTGAATTAAAAGGAAAAACACCCGCAAAAGTCAATTTAAAAAATGGTAACACGGTGACCCGAACACGTTAATTGCTTGCAAGTAAAAAAAAAAAAAATTTTTTTTAAATTAAAAAGATATTTATGAACTTGTTGACAAAATAAATTTAAATAAAATAATCTGTCAAACGACTTTTTCATGCAACTAAAAAATTATTTTTAGTTAATAAAACAAAATTTAAGATGAATATGTAAGTTTTTAATTACAATTTCTAATGTAACAAAACATAAATATTTATTCATGAAAAATAGCAGACAGCAAACTGACAACGTCACCTTCGTTCAAGTTTCTTTGAAAATATGTTTAAAAAAATGAAATTCAAACCTTGTCATTGTCAATTCTACTTTCCAATATTTTGTTTAATTTCCGAGCTAAGGGATTGTTGTTATTTGTATTTGGTAATACAGGAAAATTTGCATTGCTAGATTCCGTCACTGTGCCTTCCTTGTTGTACGCCATGTTTTTTTTTTTTTGTGACGGTGTCAGGCGGTGACTGTAATGGTTCGTTCGCAAAAAGCAAGGAATTATAGTTAATCATTCAGCAGGCAATAAATGTGTAGTGTTTTAAATAAACAAACAATTTAGATTTATAATTTGATCACCATTACTGTCAGTGAAGCAATGGGTACCAAACAAATTTCTGAAAATTCAGGTAATGAGTAATAATAATAATAAGTTGAATCAATAAGTCCGTAACCTGACACGTGGCTATTAGTTGAATTAAGACTTGATCTGAACATTGCATTGTATTATTGAATCCAAGAGAGTATACCAATAATTTAGCACTTCTACATGATGTAATAAATAGTTAGCAAGCTTGTCTCACTGGATCAATTTAAGACTGAGCTCGATCCTCTCTGGGTGCTCAACACTTTCGGCCTTGTGCCACATCTAAGCTACGCTTAGAAAATCAGTTGGGTTTGGGTGTAATAATGGTTAGCAAGCTTGTTTCGCTAAAATTTAGCGGCTAAATTAATTACGACTGAGTTGTGAGTTTGATCCTCACTGAGTGCTCCACACTTTCGGCCTTGTGCTATATGCTTAGAAAATCATTTAGAGTTCACCAAATCTCCACTTTTGCAAGTACTCTGTTTGTCGACCTTTCTGCCTTCAGACAAAGAGAAACTCAGGTGAAATGCCTACAGGCAGAGTCTTCTTGTCTGGGGAGGTTGACAGCCAACCAACCCATGTTAGTTTGCTTGCTGTCTACCCCATGTGGGAGTCTACGGGAAATTTTTGCCCGAGCGTACGCACTCGGAAAGCCGCACGTTAAAAACCGGCCTTGTCGGGGGGACTTGTGTAAATACCGAGTATTATACTAAAACTGTAGCTTGAATTATTTATTACCGATTACCTGAATTTTCAGAAATTTGTTTGGTACCCATTGCTTCACTGACAGTATGGTGATCAAATTGTAAATCTAAATTAAATTGTTTGTTTATTTAAAACACTACACATTTATTAGAAAATATATTTGTTATGTGTGTTCTTTAGCGCATATACTATTCGTATTATTAATGATTCAAGAAAACAACGAAACTCCAAATATGAATCAACTAGTAATTGATTGAAATAACATACAAGAACAAAATATACAATAATTTGTATTCAATATATAGATTAAGAAGTTGCTTCCCTTGTACTGTATTTTGATTTGTAATTGATTGTTTGACAGAAAGTTCTCGTGAGAGAAAAATGTTCAGGAATCAATGTTAGAACACGTCTACCGTTAGAATAGATAACACAAGAATACAATTGATCAGAAAGTGTGTTGTGTCAGAGAAATTAACAGAGTCCTGGTTGATTGAACTTGGCCGATTCACAGAGAGATACAGTGTAACCGGGATATAAGAGAGTTGTCGGGACCGGAGAAGAGGTCTCTTATATCCAGGTTTCTCTTATATCCGGGTTTGGCCTATTTTGTTTAGGTAAGTATGGCTCTAATTTGGGACCTGAGAAAATATATCTTATATCCGGGTTTCTCTTATATCCGGGTTACACTGTATTACAAAATTTTGTGTCTGTGTGTGCTTTTGAAATGTTGTGGGTAAAGTCATAGGTTTGTGTTTATAGGTGAAATTTGCTGGACTCTACTGGCAGCTTGTGAAAAAGTTGCCTCTTTTAAAGCTACAGGTAGGTTCCCAGCAAAACTGCTGGAAAAGTTGATTTTGCACTAAAATATGTGATTGGTTAAAAATTGACCAATCACTAAATTTGTACTAACGAAACAAGTAAGCAAGTTCAAAACCAAAAAATTCAAAGCAACAACTGTGATGGCTAAATTGTCCTATAGAAAGGCAGTATTGATTTATTAGCCAAGCACAGACGAATAAAATGTGGGCGTGGAAAAACATAGCAGTCGCTACATATTCAGTTAAAATACAGAAGGAGCTATCCTTCAAAGAGCTTCACATTTTTCCTGTCATCCAGAGGGTGTTGTCAGACAGGGAAAATAGCCTCATGATATGGATGTCCATCTGAATTTCATTCAGATTGTGTAAGAATTTTTAGTAAATGTAGCTTAGATGTCTGAAAGCACAAGTCTGAAAGTATGAAGCACTCAATGAGGATTGAACTCACTACTCAGTTGTAAATGAGCTAGTGAGACAAGCTTGTTGAACATTACTCCACATCTGAGCATGTGTATTTTAATTCATTGACAGACCTAAAAATATAATCTTTAAAAAAAAAATAATTCTGTTTATTACCAAATAATTTCTAAAAAGTTTGATAAAATCTTATAATTATCTGATTTTTTTAGGATATAAAAAAATTGAAAATTTTTTTGTCTCTAATTTAATATCTAAAAGTTTTGCAAAAAGAGAGAATAATAAAATATGTTCAGCCTTTTCTTCTTCCTCGTTTTTATTTGAGGGTTGCCTTCTCCTTAGTTCAGAGAGAAGGATAGAGAGAGTGAGAGAGATAGAGAAAAAAATAAAAGTTTTAATATAAAGTGAATGTCTTATCTTAATTTTAATTTTTCTTTTTTTTTTTTTTTGTTTATATATATTATTTTTATATTTAATCAATTGTCCAGCTTTCATTGCCATAATGCAGGGTAGACATCACATAGCAGTCCAGCACTATCATTTTTGTTACTAATGTTATTTTTTTTAATCACTTACTACCATATTCAGTTACTTTTGCTCGTCATATGCTCCTCCTTCAGAGCTCTGTGTCACACTTTCCATCATCTGTTATTATACTGCCCAGATAGTTGAACTTTTGACACTTGTTTAATTTTGATGTCCCTGATGTGTAACTCACATTTTGATATGTCCCTTTTGCTCACCACTATTGTAATGATATGCAAATGACAGCCTAATTAGCATAGCCAAGGAATAGACTATATAAATACACAAGCAGTAAGGGTAGAGCAGCTCTTGGTATGCAAGATAAACGACTAGCACTGGACTGATAAAGTATGAAGGAAATCACACAAGTATGCATTCTGTCATCTTACAATTAATGGTCGATACTTTCATACTTTTCTTGACTAGTTTGTAAAGTGTGGGCTAAAATTCATGAAGGAGTTTTAATATTTAATAATTCCTTTCATTTTTTGTATTAAATTTACAATAACATAATATCATATACAGTATATATATATATATATATATATATATATAATCATTTATTCGAAAATTATAACATAAAAATGTTATAAAATCACTACAAAAATAGCCATTTTGTTTCAACACTTCTAATGTCTTATCAAGTGATGGTGTTCAACACGATCACTTGATAAGACATTAGAAGTGTTAAAACAAAATGGCTATTTTTGTAGTGATTTTATAACATTTTTATGTTATAATTTTCGAATAAATGATTATATCTACTCTACTCTGTATTGAACACTCTTTTAAGAATAGTATTTTTTGGTTATTGGCATTTATTCCATATAGACCAATCCTATACTATATATCCTATCCTATATATTATCATCTAAATATATATATATATATATATATATATATATATATATATATATATATATATGGCAATATATATATATAAATGACAATATATATATATATATATATATATATATATATATATATAATAAAAAGGCTTAAACACTAATATTCCATGGTCATAATTTATTCCATTGGAATCGTAAATACGATCCAATTCATCAGACCTACAAATTCAAAAAGAAAACGGAAAAGAACAACTCCGGAAATAGAAATAGAATTTAGAGAGAGTGTAAGTATGAGAGTGTGGGACGAATGTTAGTTCTAAAGAGAGGGGTAACATATGAGAGAATTTGGGAGATTAAAAGTTAACAGAGAGGGTTTTTTTTAAAACTAGGTGTGAGTGGAAGGGGGAAAATGAATGTTGTCGGATGTCAAATACATTAAAGATACATTTCGTGGTGATATACACATACCATGGACGATCTAATGTTAAAGATCAGAATAAGAAGGAGGGAGAGGTAAGGAAAGAAGTTGTGGGGGAGAAAGATGGGGCGGGTGAAATTAAAATTGAAAGGGACGCTGTGTAATTGAAAAAATTTGACAAAAATAATATCGACTACAGGTTACAAATCAAATATAAACATATAAAGAATAAATATGACGATTATCTAATCTAGCAAGGACCTATATTTTTATGTTCAAAACACATGCAAATACACACATACACAATAACTTATACATGTATATACATACACATAGGCGTGTACCTACATACACACATACATATACCCATGTACACATATACACATATATCCACACAAATACACACACACACATATATATATATATATATTTAGATGATAATATATATATATATATATATATATATCAGTGGCTTGTCAAGCTTAGCCCAAGTGAAACAACATTCAAGTATATCTATTTCAAAGCAACAAAAATTTTTTATAGTGTGTTATATTCATTCCTGACTTCTGCTGTATTCAAAATTAATTGTTTTAACTCTATGCCTCAAAATATTGACCAAAATACATTTTGTTGATATTGTTTATAAATAAGAAGAAAGAAATAAAAAAACAAAGAAAGAAAGTAAGTTAAAAAAGAGTTAAATAAAATTAACGTGGCTAAGTCAGTCTGCGTAGATGTGAGCCTTTTCAAACTGGAGACATATTTAATATGCAATGTATTTCTTGCTTTAATTTTATAAATAATCTTTTAAAAATCTCTAATGACTTGTATGCTCTGTTTTTTAAAGAACACATTTCTATTTCAACTTATTGTTTTCAAATGTCCATTTTAAATAATTTATTCTGTACAGTATAACATTTTTTAGTGGAATGTATTAATTGAAAAAAGGGCAAATTGAATTTAGCCCGACTAAAAATCGACGAAAATCAAAGAAAGTGGCAGCCTTAACTCATCAACTAGAGGGTTAGCATGGGGAGTGCAGATACACATGTTATTTTTTTCTTACATATCTGGAAAAAATTTTTTTAAATAAATGTTTATTTTTATATAATTATTACAATTAATATTAAAATACCAGAAATTTTTTTTTTTAATTTCATGCACTGAGATTTAAAAAAATTATATATTTTAGTTAGAGCAAAGGAATCATTTTAACATCTAAGTTATACAAATAGTATATTTTGTTATAAATTGTATTGAGCCTGACAAACATTGATGACCTAAAGGCACCACTAATATATATATATATATATATATATATATAAAATATATATATAAATATATATATAAATGGAGGTACTCGTTTGGAAAAACCTCAGATAGCTCAACTTGTAGCAGAACAAATCTACAAATATTTAAGTAAAAGGTTTATGACTTAGCTGATTGATGTTACTATCACCATCCCGAATCCAGAGTTTCATAGACAGATCCTCCACTCATGAAGGAGTATTTTTTAAGGATTAATGGATTTATTTTTAATTGGATATTTTTATTACTTCAAACATTATTATAGCACACACTTCGTTTTTAAAATAGTCACCTTTTTTTAATTATTAAACAGTGTGCATTATATCTATTGGCATGCATATTAGAGAAAGCTTAATAAAGAAAATGTACTCCCCTGTATCTCTCTTTGTAGGAGAAACCACCATTTGATCTAGTGTACTTTACTGCTCTGCCATTAAGAATGTGAGGGAAAATGAAATAAAATTGCTAAATAAAATAATAATAATGTATAATAAAAAAAGAAAGAAAAAGAAACATATTTTCCCATGATCCTAAGAGTTAAAGAACCAGAAATATGATTATCTGACCTGGCTTTGTCAAACACTGTTAGGTGGTACAGATTGAGTCTATAAAAGATAAACATTTTCCTACCTCACTCTTTTTCTCCTTTTTGCTCCAAGATGTAGAACCATGTAGTAATTATGTTCCCATTGGAGAATGTTAGTTTTCCTGGTCCACTGACAACTGAACTCTCTTTTGATTTTCCAATGCATGACACTCACACATGTCTTCCAAAAAACCTCCACCTATGAAGTAAGCTAAGGTTTCTCTTTGAATGTTCCAACTCAGTGCAAGGCTGACTTAAGTGTGGCCATTGTAATAATGCTCATACTTACCATAACTTCTGGCCCCCCAAAAAGGAAAATGGACATCCCATAACCATGTTTAAACTTTCCAATGATAAAGTAAGTACAAAGCTTCTTTTTGTTGTTCCAATCTGCACAAGGCTGACTTGAGCTTGACCATTAATACGATGATTATACTTACCCTAACTCCTGGACCAAAAAGAAAATGGACATACCCAAGAGATATTAAGAACTTTGTTTCACTTTCTTTCTTCTTTTTATGTGCCATGTACTTTCAGGACATAGGCGATCATGGCTCTCCACCTCCCCCTATCCCTTACAACGCTCAACAAGTTCCTTCTCTCTGCTTCCTCCCCCAGACCATGTTCTGTCATCCACTTGCTTAAGTCTGCAAGGTATGACATGCATTGTTTTCCCTTGTCTCTCTTTCCCTCTATCTGACCCATGAGTATCAGATTCTCCAGGCCCTCCTTCCTCATTATGTGTCCTAGAATTCAGCTGCCTCTTCTTGATATTAAGTATAAGCCTCTCTTTGTTTGCATCCTCTCTAAGACCTCATTTTTGCTCGCACACTTGGTCCATGATATCCTTAGCATCCTTCTGTAGAACCACATCTCTGTTGCCTTGAGTCTCTTCTTCATCTTTGAGGAAATTGTCCAACATTCACTGCCATAAAGAAGGACTGATATCACATAACAGTTCAGTATTCTTTTCTTTGTTAGTCATCATAAAAAAAAATGGTCCATGGTAGAAACCCAAATTTTTATAGGGTTCTACCTTTTTTGTTTATATATGAACACCCACCCACACAGACACTCAACCATTTTAAACCTTAAATCTCACAACAAGCAATGTTCTATTTCTCCCTTTTTAAGGAATGCACATCCTCCTGACCCAGATTATTTTTATTAAAAGCTTTATATCTGCTCAGTTTCATATCTGAGATGTAAACAAAACAATTTCTAAAGAATTAATGGATTTATTTTTAATCTGGGGAACATATTTTCTTTACTAAGATTTCCCAAATGCACAGGCTGATAGATATAATACACACTGTTTAATAAATAAAAATGGGGTATCTATTTCGAATACAAAGTATCCACTATAACAACATTTGAAGACATAAATACACAGACATCTATATATTCTGTGTATTTAGACAGCAAATATTATTTAAGGCAAATATTATTTAAGGCAAATATTATTAAAGGCAACAGATATCTTGTGTTGATTAATTTTAATGATCGACTTTTTCAAATTACATATAATCCTTCTCTGACAAATTCTCTCACAAATTTTCTGAAATTCATTTCAGAAGAAAAGTACAAGAAATATGTTTAATCTTTAAGATTTTCTTTTATAAAATCTGTAAAGAAAAATATAAAAAAACTTAATATAAAAAAATTATTAAAATTTCCGAACACTTTGTGACATTTAGCCTGCCTTGTTTTTTTCAGTTTATCTCCCAAATCTAACATCGACATGTCATCTTTGTCACATAAGTTGCTATGGTTTAACTTTTCAATATGAACAAATTTAAAAAATCATTGGTATTTGGTCATTTGCTCAACTTTTGGGAAGTGAGATGGGCTGAGGTCTTTTTTTGCACCCTTTATAATTACTTGCAGGTTCTTTAATTCTCTTAGTATTATCTCATTGTACAGGTTGCATTGCACTGCACTATTTTTATTAGGTGTAATCATTTAATTCATTGTTTATTTGTCTACAATCTGTTCCCAGTATAGATTGCGGATTCTTCGTATATCCTTTCTATGTAGATCAAGTTTTAGTAACACTTCAAGATGTTTTTCATGATGTACTTTATTAAATGCCATTGTGTAATTCTATGAAAGACGGGTATGTGTCTTTCTGTATTTCTATTGCTCTTTCTGACAGCATCCTGACCATTAATATAATATTTCTCATTTCATTGTCTTGTACAAGACCACATTATTCTTCCACTAAAGTGACAACACCCAAAAAGTTTTATTACTTTAGGAGATACACTGCTGTTCTGGGCAATCACAGTTTGATACATAAAGCATTAGCTAAACAATTTTTGCTCCATTTTCTCTAGATTCAGCTTACTCGTAAAAGTAGATATTCTCCAAACAACTCACTTCTTTTCTCATTAGACTCAAACTGTGATATCTAAATCAGATTTCATTTAATGCAATCCATTTCTTCAGCATTTTCACTAACTCACAATTTCAATGCATTCAGCTGACCTACACAAGAACACTCACTAGCAATATGTAAATATCACAACCTCTTATCAAGTCACTGTATTGACAATTCCGGAAAAACTAAAAATGTAATTATTAATACTATTGATTTATTTCCTTTGGTTTCTGGTGTATACTAATTTCTTTCCGGGTCCCGACCAGAGACCTAAGGTCAGAAATGTCATCATGATATTTTCCACTGAGCAGTTTTGAAAAAATATATCACACATTTTATATAGATAAAGCCCTTCATAAGGTGTGGGCTGTACTTTTGAGTACAATTATTTGTATTTCTTTAAGGCATCGGCTTCCAGGGATTCCTTCACTGAGTCTATTGAAATCTTTTCCAATCAATCCGGAGGGCTCCAACTACAACTGGAATTGTTAATGTCATCATATGCCACATTTTTGAGATTTTGATTTCAACGTCCTTGTATTTTAATAGTTTTTGAAAATTATTATTATTATTATTATTATTTTTATTTCCTTTGATTTCTGGCATGTACACATTTCTTTCTGGATCTTTCATGAGACCCAAGGTTAGAAATGGTATCACGACACTTTGCACTGACAAAAAAAAACACATATCTTACATAGAAAAAGCCCTTTGTAAAGTGTAGGCTGTACTTGTGAGAACAATTTTTTGTATTACTTTGAGGCATGGGCTTCCAGAAATCTCTTTAATTAGTCTACTGGAATCTTTTTCAACCAATCCTAGGGCTCCAACTACAACAGGGATTGTTGATGTTCCTGTGTGACACATTTTTCGGATTTTGATTTCAAGGTCATTGTATTTTGACAGCTTTTTGAATATCTTCAAAGATACATTGCAGTCTGCAGGTACTGACATATCTATAAGGAGGCACTTTTTCTTTTTATTTGTGATCTTTAATAACAATGTCTGGGTGGTTAGCTTTGATTTTTTTTTTTTTTTTTTTTTATTATTATTATTATTATTATTATTATTATTATTTCCTTTACAGCTCTTTTTCTCTTCAAATTGGCAATTATGATTCCTATTCCATGAAGTCTAAAGTCATCTACAAAAATAGTGTAGATTTTATACATCAATAATGTATCCACTTTAAGATAGGTAAAATTATATATATGTATATATGTGTGTATAAATGCAGATGTAAATAAAATATATCTGTAAAGGTAGTATAAATAAAAAACAAACAGAAAAAAGAAATTCTTCTTATTCAAGACAATATACATGACCAGAAAAAAATATAAAAATTGTAAAGAAATCTGTTAACACAGAACCTTTAAATATTCAGAATAAATATTAATAGATAGATAATTAAACAAAATGAAATGAAATTAATAGAAATAAATAATAATTGCATTAAAGAAATATATAAATATAAATTCAACACAAAAAACAATATTTACACTTTCATTTATTATACAATTAATTACTTTACTTATCATCTTTCATAGTTTACCTTTCCTTACACAGATTTAAGAATATTTTATGGATTTATCAAATTCAAAATTTATGTAAATACGAATTATGAAATAAAATCTCCACATTTACCTTGAAACAGTTCCTCAAAGGACGAAATAATGTTGGTAAAGAAAAGTTTTCCTTTGGTCTATTATATATATATATATATATATATATATATATATATATATATATATATATATATCACTGAAACTTCGTGAGAAGTGAACAGAACAATTACGAAAAAGTTTGTTTGAAGTGCTAAGTAGAACATCTATCTATCAGCTAAGTGACAAATTTTATTTGTATTAACCTGATATATATATATATATATATATATATATATATATATATATATATGGTATGGCAAATCATCTGACACATTTGTATATTAATATTTTTTCGTTTTATTATTTCAATTAGGTTCCTCAACTAATTTCTGCCAGCATGTCCATCATCAGGAGAAAAAAATCCCTGCTTGTTAGTAGCGGTGTACTATAGGGAGTGAATGACTGTCTCTGAAGAAAAGTGAACTATAGCAATAGGTGTCATTTGTTTTTTTATTGTTAATGTTGGTCAGTCCTTCTATTGGTCAAACAGCCTCTTTCAAGTTGTTTTTAAAATAGAGGCTGGGAGATTCCCGACTCTCAGAATTCCCTCCTTGGTCATTTTATTGGGGTTGCTGAGAAGGGGGATGTGTTTGCTAAGTCTATGTAATTTTTTTTAGTTTTTTGGGAATGTGTGTGATGTGTGTATGTGTATATATTTGTGTGAGTGTGTGTATATGTGTGAAACTTCAACACCACTGCACGCATGTGAGAAATGTGGGTAGGGCTTGATTTATGGAATTATATATTAATTCTATCTGTATTGTTAAATTTGTGGTTACGTCAGTCTGAACAAAGTGTTTTGAGGTGCAAAATCCATTTGTCTTCATGTTTCTCTAGTATTTTTTTATCGTTTCTGTGTATTTTTTCAATTATAGTGAATTTTGCATGACTTTTAAAATCATGTTTTTTCTAGGTGGAAATGTTGTTCTACAGGTAATAATCTTTCATGGAGAGTCCATGTGTGCATGTGTTATGGTAACCATAACAGTTACTCACAATGTTAAGTGTTTCTGTCCTTGTGATTGAAGGAGTGAATGTTCGTAGGTGTGCATAGATATTCGATGATCATGTGTACATGTGTGTGTATATCATGACGTTTCATAGCGTTTTCCCCTAAGGAATAAACGTGACCTCTCCACTGAGCTACATCTTGTATGAGAGAGAAGGCAAGAGAGAAAGAGTGAAGAAGTGTCCAAGTATTTATGATTAATGTGAACCACATGATAGCCTTGAGAATAAATAGCCAGATTTTGGCAGTAAATTAACATTGAACACAACTGTGTAGACTATATAACACTTTTCACATATATTAACCAATCAGAAGTCGGAAATTTATTCAAAGCTTCTGTGATCCACTTGGCGTTTAGTTTGCACAAAATTTGCCGTCAAAAGAAACTATTACATAGAAAATGCATTGAAATATTTTTCAAACAATAGTATTCACTGAATTGAAAATAATAATAATATAATACAATCAAATGGAAGCAGAATGCTAAAACCCTTTAGATTTGTATCTTCAGATTTATTATTTTTAACTTCATGGTGGTATTCATTTTTAAGAGTTTTGTTGATGCCATTGCAATTCTATCATCTGTGGGCTTATGGTCCCTCACTGCTCTCTCGTCACTTCCATGAAAAGTGCTCAGATGAGCTGCATTTCTTGGTTCTCCAAGTTCAAGCCTTCACAGCCAGGACCCACCATGCCTCTAACATTGTAGCAAACCACCCTCATTCCCTCCATATCCCATTGTTGAGAAGTAAGTTCCACTTGAGCAGCTTCTTCCCATGAACCACTTCTCTGTGTAACCGACTCCCAAGAGGATGCTTTGCCAATCAATACAATCTTAACTTTTCAAGTCTAGGGTTAACTGTTATCTTCCCAACCTATCTGCATAAGCAGTGTCTTTTACCCAGGCCTTGAACATGGTGAGCTTCACTGTAAAAAAAATCACATATTAAACACCAGTTCTCATATGATCATCAGAGTTAAGCAACATCAAACCTGGTGATGGGTGACTGCTTGGGAATACCAGATGCTGCAAACTGGGATGTGCAGGTGGTGTAATGGATAATGGCTTGAAATTGAAAATCAGAGAGTTGAGTTCTAGTTCCAGTTGGGTTCATTATATTCACTTACATGCAAATACCCCTGGGAAAGGTATGAATCCACATCTTCTTCTCTAATAAGTAGGTTTTTTTTTGTGGAGGCACGGTGGAGTAATGGATAGCGGCTTGGAATCGGAGAGCCGAGTTTGAATTTCATTTGAATCCATTACATTCACTTACGTGCTAATAACCTTGGGATAGGTATGAATCCTCTTCTTCTCCCCCCAGCTATGGGTAAATAGCAAGACAGACTGGGTTCTATAGCCTTGGATGGCAACTGGTCTACCGCAGAAAGAAATGCCTACCGACTGCGGGAAAAATCTGTCTCATCAGTCATGTATCAAAAAAAGACATGATCACCTAAGCATGTATCACGCATAGCATATAACTGATTGACTGTATCAGTAAATCCTTATTATCTACATTATCTTATATTCTTACAATTTTTAAAAAAATTTCTGGCTTAAATAACCTGCAAAAGGTTGATAAACAGTAAAAAAACAAATAAATCAATCTAATATCTGTGACTTTTGGTGAGAAGTTCATCCATGATCCCAGATAGAGAACATCATCTACTTGATTTTGTTTGCCATCTTTGAATGGCACAAGATTTCTTTCTACTTGATTAAATGACATTCATTCTGTTTTAATCTCATTTATATACAAGTGCTACAACATCTTCATCATCTGTTTTAATCTCATTTATATGACATCCAACTTGTGCCATAGAAGATTCTAATCTGAGAAGAAATATTTGCTCTTGTCCAAGAGTCTTGGAATACAAGAGCTAGATCATCTTCAAAATTTATGATGATGATTGCAGATTATCAACAACCTATTACTTCTTTTAGGGTAACCCCAATACTTTTCACATCTTATTTGCTGAATTGATTGATTTGTTTTTTGTGGATTATCAAACATTTGTAGGTTATTTAAAGCCAGAAAATACTTTTAAATTGTAAGAAGTTTTGTTTTCTGAGATAATAATGATTTAGTAATACATGTCTCACTAACCCATATGTTCAGAAGGTTGATAAACTGTAAAAAGGAAATCAATCCAACATGTGTGACATTTAGTGAGGAGTTCAATCATGATCCCAGATAGGGAACATCATCCTCTTGATTTAGATTATTTGCTTTGAATGTTATAAAGTTTCTTTCTGCTTCATTAAAAGACATTCATTGTCTTTTAATTCCATTTATATGACATCCAACTTCTGCCGTAGAAGATTCTAATCAGAGAAGAAATATTTGTGCTGGTTTGAGAATCTTGGAATACAAGACATAGATCATCTTCATCATCTGTAACGCTGGTTTTATAAACAATAAATTTGATAAACAAGACTTTATTCTTTGACAATTCTCAAGAACAAAGAAAATGCATCAATTCACTTTCATATGTTTAGATTTTATTGCAATTCTAACCATTGCTTTTTAAGACAATAAACATTGCTGAAAAGTGAAGGTAGTTAAATTAAGAAAGGTCAATGAAAAAAACCATCCTTTTGACACACTGTTTTTTGCATGCTCAAAGGTTCAAGTTTGCCAGGTGTACCATAAGTCGATCATTTCCAGGAGTTTTCTTCTGTGTATGGAACTTTCCTAAAATCTTCAAATATCAACACAGCTGTCAGTTTTTCTATCTTTTCTACCCTTGATTATGTAATGTTAGATTGACCTTTTCCAAATCCATTTTGTTTAATTCTCAGTAATGAGTCAACAAATGGGTTAATTTTACCAGGTTATAAATCTTCATTGCAACAGCTGCTAATGTTATATATAGTATATACATTAGGAATGTTATTGACAAAGTGGAAACTTTTTTGTGAGATATATTTCATCTTTTAGGACTTTAAAGGAAGAAATATGTCAAAAAAAAATTTGTCAACTTTGTCATTAGTTTTCCTAACATTATTCTGACATAAAAAAAATTATATATCCTCTTCTCCTATAGTGTATGTGTGTGTGCGTATATATATATATATATATATATATATATATATATATATATATATATATATATATATATGTATATCTGTATATATATATATATGAGAGAATATTGCAGTAACAATTTTTTTTTGATAACTGTGAGTTTTTCTAGCTACAAGTCTGACTATTTAACCCATAAGTAGGAGAAGAGATGGATTCATAACTTTCCCAAGGATATTTGTGCAGTTGAGTTCATTGTATTCATATAATAGGCAAATATCATTGAGAAAAGTATGAATCCATCCCTTCTCCCACCTGTGGGTTAAATAGTCAGACTTGTAGCTGGATAATATCATTGTTATTGCAAATATATATATATATATATATATATATATATATATAAAAATATATATATATGTATATATATTAGAATAAATCCTAATGAGCCAGGCAAACCTATCTAGGTTTCACCTAAATGGATCTTCAGGGTAAACTGATTCTAATTTACCGCTCTACTTAGCATATTGAGCACTCTACATTTTTGTTTAGTCCTTATACTCACTTGAGTTTTTTCTTTAGTCTAAGGACTTAAGACACTTGACGATTTGTTTTGCTTTGTTCTGATGTTTTTAGTTCTTTCTTTTTTTTACTTCCAATATTTTCCTCAGGTACTAATTTGCCTTCAGGTGTCTACAAGTTGAGTTATCCGAGATTTTTCAAGCGAGTAATACTGTTAATATATATATATATATATATATATATATATATATATAAAAGTGAACATTGAAGTCAACACATAGAGGCGACAGGCTGTTTCATGCTATACACAATCATTAGGCCACCTGACGATTGCATCTTGCATGAAACAGCCTGTCACCTCTAAGTGTTGACTTCAATGTTCACTTTTATATTTACAAACACTCTATCTCTGATATTGAGCACTTTATCCCATAAATATAGCACACCTTAAGAGTATATTTCTTCATATATATATATATATATATATATATATATATATATATATAATGTATAATTAATTAATAAATAGTAGAATACTTTTAAAGGAATGCTCTATTTATGAGAGAAAAGTGCTCAATATCAACAGCATATATAACAGTGTGGACATAGGTATTAACACTAGATGGTGACAGTCTGTTTCATGCTTAATTTCAATCATTTGCATTTAAGCATGAAACAGACTAGATATATTGTCTATTGATCTTGACACGGATACAATGTGTGCATGCTAAGGAGTAGTAGTTAGTCTGATAAAAATTTTAAAAAATCTTCAGCTCTCTTGCATAGGGTTTGTATCTGAAACAGTAACACCTGCTGCAATAATGTTTGGCATGGTAAAAAAGTCCTGCACAAGTAAGTGTCACACTATGGTGGGGCATATGCACTTCTTTTGTTCAATTAGATCTGTTTGAGGAGGTGTATCATGGGTCTTTGAGAAACTGGATGATTTTGGAGAATTGCTATATATGTTGGGTCTGACAAATCTGTAGTACTTTGATGTTGAACATGTATGGGACATGATGGGAGGATACTTGCCTCATTCTGTTAGCCCACCAATAACACTAGCTGTGTTGCATCAACAGGTGCAAGAGGCTTGGAATAATGTCTTACAGGATAGTATTCACTGTCTGTACAATCATGTTGATATCCTAGGAGTGCAATAATAAGGGGTTTGAGTGCTGTTTGTACCAC
>OZ010588.1:24226094-24291094 GCA_963932145.1 Acanthosepion lycidas | reverse complement strand
GAGAAGTCACCAGGTTATATGAAAAGGGAGTATAAACATTAATTGGTCCTGCATATCTACTTAATATTTAAAGAAAATAATTTCAGAGTTGCTACAAAGTATAAAAAGTCTAAAAATGTTCCCAAAGAGTATTCAGACTAAGTTTGTAACAACTAAAAAGGCATTAGGTTTATTATGAATCTAAATGAACTTGCTATATTAAATTGAATTAGTGAGGCAACACAATGAAAAAAAGTTCAAGGTTATGAAGATATAAAACATTTGCCCTTGATCACTTGAGACAACGTTGTTGTAGTGTGTCCAACATAAATATTATTTTTACCATGGGAGATACAACATTGTCTGGGCAGCTAAGTTTTCATGTTTTTCATGTTTTTTTCTAACATTTCTAAACATTTACAACAGCATACCTATCCACATTCACAATTCAGAAAAATCCTTGTTGAAAATACCTCTATACTTTTTAATGAAAAGATTAAACATAAACTAAACATTCTTGAAGCTATCTATATTGAAAAATTTAAATCAAACCTTAATAAATTTAATTATGAATACTCCACAAATGTTTTAAATGTGTACAATAGATAGTTTGAAATGCCAAGGTTTGCACAAATAGCTTCTCTTTTTACTGCTCATTTCATAAAAAAAAACTCTTCACACCATACTTAGTTACCTTCCCTTAAATGGTTTCAGTAGTCACACACTGACGCAGCATTTCTCACTCCACTTGTAAGAAATTTAACTTTCAGATGAACACAACAATTTTGTCTTTGACAATTATGAACATTACAATATTTATCTTGTAATAAACAATATGCTGATGATGATATTGCTATGTCAAAAGTACTTGGAAAAAAAAAATGTATCAACACAGTGATTTTCTCTTGTCCTTCAATAATGACACCAAAAAGCTTATCCGCGAATATGAAAGGATCTAATTGAAAATAAGTAGACAGAACGTGACTAAATTATTCAACGAAGCATGTCTCAATGAAAACATGATGTTGAAATACACACACACACACACACTCACACACACATATATATATAATAATAGACTCTCCTGTGAGTTTCGACATATGAGGATCTGACAACTTAATTGATTTGGTTATGAAATTTTGTGCGATAATCTTAAGTGGCACTTAAGACTCGCTAGTGATTTACAAAGGAGGCCGCATATGGAGCAAGAGTGAGGATTGTGGGATGAGATCACTGTTAGATTGGCTGATATTTTAGATCTTGCACTCGCTTCTTGAAGACGATTCAGACAAACTGATATATATATATATATATATATATATATATATATATATATATATATATATATATATATATGTTCTATGTCCATTGTTGTGAAAAGTGTCAGAAGGGACTTACTACATTTTTAGATTTGTTCTATTAAATTTTTTAAATATAATGTTGCAATAAATGTGTTACTTATGACTCTCACCGATTTTGCACATAATACACCAATTTACACAGACCTGAAGATGACTCAAAACAAAAGGGTCTAAAGCTTGGACGCAGGTATTATCAACGTTTTAGAAATTTCGTACATCAACTGCCATTTTGGGGAATTGTAATTTATAATTTGGAGAGGAAGATGGACACACTTGACACACAAAGTATCTATACTCCTTAACTCTGCATTAGTTATCTCAGATTTTTGAAAATGGATAGTCTCCTGGCGTCTGCCTCCCACGACAAATGAACTACAAGTGTGCCACACCATGTACTACCCTCACTGAGTCAGTGTAGTAGTGGAAGGAAGCAAAAGAAACAAGTTACCTGTTACCAACTAGGAATTATGAGTTCTTTAAAAATTTGGGAGTAACAAAACACCCCATGTGACTAACGCATGCTTAAGTTAAGACATGTTTGAAGGAACAGTTGCATCCTAAGTACACCAATTTTAATAATTACTTACATTGTGTAGTAGCGTTGGCCGAGTACAACAAATATATATAACTTTCTCAAGAATGCGCTCGCTCGTGTGTATTGGGTTGGCCAAAAAGTTCATCATTTTTTTTTTACTTAATAAAAGAATGAACTTTTTGACCAACCCAATAATTCGCTTGAAAACTTTTGATTTTACACCGCTATTTTTTTTTTTTTTTTTTTTTTTTTTTGGCGACGTTTTCCGACCAAATACGGAAATTGTCGAATCTTTTCTGATCGAATTTTTCGAATTATACACTGTTTCGAACTTTTGTTCGTCTTTCGCGAGTTTCAAAGTTAAGGGAGATAACCGAGTAATTGACACTAAATATTAAAATGGCGGATGTATTGGACGTTCAAGAAGCCGCTGAAGAATTTGAAGTAGATGAGGAGGGAGATCGTAAGTAAAATCTAATTTTTTTTTGCGCTTTAAAGCATCTATTATGATAGGGTGGCTTATTTTCTTATAGTTTAATAATCAAGAAATAGGTTTCCTTTTTCTGTTAGTGTTCGGTTATGCTGTCTTTTTTTAGATTTGTTTAAAAAACTAAAATCGGTGTGAATATTAATTCGTGTAAATAACAAGACTATTTTTTTTGTTTTTCTCTCGGTTGATTAAATTGTTTTGTAGAAAAATAAATATTTTACCTTTTTATTTGCACTTTTATGTTCATTCCTTTTGAAATTCATCTGACATTTTTGCACATTGTTTGTATACAGTACATATTTTTCCCTAAGAAAGAAGTGATTTCATTTTTAAATTGAATGAACTATTCATCATCGTCTTCTTATAATAAATTGAAGTATTCGTTTTAGATTAATTGTCAGTAAATATTTAACTTCCGAATCCGATCAAATATATCTTTTTTAATATTTTCTGTAAAAGATTGGAAACGTTGTAATGTTAAAAAAATCAGACTAAAAGCCCTTAATTGTTTACGACGCCATGTGCATTTTAATAATGAATGGGGAGCAATCTGAAATAATTGATAAATAAAAATCTGTTTGATTTTTGAAGGTTTGTTGTATTTTTAAAATTCTCTTGCTCAACTACAAACAAAATTTTAAAATCAAATTTCTTCAATGTAGGTTTCAAAGTCAGAATATTTTAATTTGCTCAGAATGTGTTATTAAATTACGAAGATTTATTTCGTTTCTTTTCACAAGACATGAAAATATTAGAAAATTTAATTTAAAAAAAAAAAAAAATATTTTTCTTGAAGCTTTTATTTTAGTAGTTTTAATTCTAAGCTAAAAGTTTATAAATTGTTAATTACTCTAATTAATTTTTTTTTTTTTTTTTTTAATGATGGCAATTCTTGTAAAAATTCACTATTCGTTGAAAAAAAGCCTTAAGTTTTTCCTTAAGACAAAAATAGTGTCTGATATATTTTTTTATTCATAAAAGCAATTAAAAATATTTCTAATTAGATAATGGCTTAGTTTTTTTTTATTGCATTTTTATTGTACAATTCCGAGCAAATTCTCTGTAACTGGGGAATGGGTACTTTTGGCCAAAAGAATTTTTGTTGATTTAATTTTCCTAGGACTTTCCTTTAAGTGCTACAAAAAAGAATTTCTCGAAATTTCATAAAATTAAGTGTGTGTTACTGTTAAACAATGTGTAAAAAAAAAAAAAAAAAAATTTAGCAACATTTTCTAAAAAATGTTTGAAAAATAATTTAATTCATTTGTGAATAAGTCCTGAAAGTTTCATTATAGTGACATTAGTGACAATTATTATCTGATTTTTACAAGAATATCCAAATCAATGTGTTTTGTTTTTTTTTTTTTATACTGCAAAAAAAGATGCTCAGATTTCCTGTATTCATTTATGGTCCCCCTGTTGACGCCATAAAAACAAGGTTTTTTAACCAAAATTTAGAAGGTTCTAAAAAAAAAGGGTTAAAATTAAAAAGAAAAAAAAAATACATCAAAAAAATTCAGTGGTCTTTTTTAACAAAGATTTTTGTTTTTATTAAGTTTTGGTCATTTTTCATAATGTATTCTCATTTTTTGCTGAATCTTTGGAGGTACCTGATTTATATATATATATATATATATATATATATATATATATATATATATATATATATATATATATATATAGTTGTTTTTAGCATGAAGATTATAAACCTGACAAGGCTAGTAGTCCAAGAATGAAAAATGTCCTAAGAATAAAACAGTATTCAAATTTTTTCATAGCACAACTGAAAATGCTGAAATTTCTTTCATTTAGAGTAATATTTTAAGCATAAGATTCAGACTTGAAAATTTACTTAGCAAGACTAGGTTCAACTAAAATTACTTGATACAAATAAAAAATGTATGTATGTATGTATGTATGTGTGTGATATGCGCACACACAATAAAATATAGTTTTAAGATATGCTATTGTTGAGTTGTTGGTGGAACTTGTTGCTGAGTATTGGAGGTGCTAATCGATATTTCCTTCTGTGTTGGATCTATAGTGACGTCCACAGTCACCATGGGTAGGTGTGTTCATGGGATGGAGAGCTTTGGCTTTTCTTTGGGCTCTTTGAATCTTCTATTTGTCTTCTGGTGTTTTCGAAGGATGTTGCATTTTTTTGTGGTCTGCTCTTCTCCAGTTGGTTCTTTCTGCAATTTCTGTCCTGTCTCCCAATTAACTGGATCGATTTTTGTCCTCAGCAAGGTGTTTTGAGCTGATCTTTGAATCGACAACTTGCAGCTCCACATGGTCTCTTGCCAGATGCAAGCCCTGAGAAGAGGATATGTTTGGGTAGGCAGATGTCTGTTGTTTGGGCAAGGTGTCTGGCCCAACAAAGTCAGTGGTGTGTCGTGGTTTCTGGAAAGGGAAACCAGCCCCAGGACACCAGATAAATGGAGTGGATTTTGTGGTCAGAACAACTCTCATGCATATCCATAATCTCCTCCTCAAAGCTATCAACAAGCGCCTGATGTCCTTCCACATTTTACTACCTCATGACAACTTCCTTACAGTCATCTTAGTCTACACTCCAAAACCTTAACTCGGATGTACCTGTAGAAGACAAGCTCTACTGGCAACTGAATGACCTCATCTCTACTGTTACACCAAGGAACAAAGTAATCATCCTTGGTGACTTCATTGTCCGAGTGGGGAATTATGCTGCAACGTTAAGTCCAGTGATCAGAAACGGGTCATAGTAACTGCAATGACAATGGGCTTTGCCTTCTCGGCATATATGCTGAGCACAAGCTTCTCATAACCAATACCATCTTCCAATCCAACAGAAGTTCACCTGAAGTCATCCTCGATCCAAACAATGGCATACTCTGGATTATTCCATATGCTATATTTATTTGGGTAAAAGTGCTCAAATATCCAGGAGAGAGCATGTGTAAATGTGACACTTGTGGACAACAGTTTGTTTCATGGTTGAATGCAATTCTTTAGGCCAGAAAATCAATAATATCCTGTTTTTTTAACTTTTGTTTACAAAAGTGAATGTTGCTGTTTAAAATTTATTTAAAAAATCAATTATGATTTTTTTTTTAAATAATTTAAAAAAATTAGAAATAAATAAAGTTTATTTAATATATTTTGAAACAAAGATTGCTTATTTTCTGTGATGAAAACATGTTTTTTCAAATGGGAGAAAACCGGTCTGAACTGCGGTGTTGATTGACAAATGACATGTGCGTGTTTTTCATCACGCACTGACATATTACGTGCGGAAATTTATAGTACGGATGGTCATCAGTGACAATTTATCTTTACGTTAACAACTTATTTACCTCGTTAGTCTTAAGTAGGCATAGCATGAAAAAAAGGCCTTAAACTTGACTAAAGCAGAATTTTATTACCAAAATGTTTGTTACTATTAAGGGGAAAGAAGAAAGTAATTTTTCATTATTTTTTAAACTTTTTCTGTCTTTATTAGAACGTTTTAACTTTTGATTGAAAAGTCTTGTTTCTCGTCATCACCGGAACTCTAGTAAATAACATGGCAAATTTTTTATTCATTTTTTTCTTATGACACACATTAATTTTGAAAATCTTGCAAAAATAGAAATAATTGTCAGATTTTAAGGAAACTTTCAGGAATGATGGAAATTATTATAATTTTTTTAAATATAATTTTATATAAATGTAAAGGCCGTTAACAGTGCCGTACAAATCAAGTCACGTGATGTTTTTATTGTATCATGTTTCTTCCGGGCCTCCGTACATTTGATTTAATTTCTTTTTTTTTCGCCACATAGGGTAAAGAACAGTACGATTATTCTCACTGCTGGTTCGTTGACTGTAAAAACCTTGTGCTATTTATAATCTGTACAGATACAGGTACCTAAAAAAAACATTATATAAAGGATTCACCAGTACCGCTAATTTTAGAATATTTAACAACTTTTAGTAACTTTATGTAAAAATAATAAAATAATTTATGAAATAACAATTCAATTCATTTAAAAATTCATTTTTCATCGAAAAAGTTTTTTGCCTTCAGACAATATTATGCATATTGATAAAAACAAATAAAAGCAACTAAAAGCATTTAAAATTAAATAGTATCTTTGTTTTATTGGGTTTTGTATGTTACAATTCAGAGCTGATTTTAGGTTTACGAGGTCGGATTTAAAAAAAAATAAAACATTTACTTTCCTCAAAGCCTTGTGTTTTTAACTAATATAATGACTTGCATGCTTTGACCATGAATTTTTAGAGTTTTTATTAATTTATTTATGGGAGTGTAATATATATATATATAAATATATTTTTATAATGACTTTAAAAAAAATAACATATTTATAATAATTTTCATCATTCCTGAATAGTTTCTGAAAGTTTCATTAAAATCTGACAATTATTTCTATTTTTGCAAGATTTTCAAAATTAATGTGTGTCATAAGAAAAAAAATGCACAAAAAATTCGCTATGTTATTTTTACGGGACTTCCGGTGATGACAAGAAACAAGGTTTTTCAATCAAAAGTTAGAATGTTGTAATAAAGACAGAAAAATTTTTAAAAATAATTAAAAATTACTTTCTTTACTCTTAATAGTAACATAAACATTTTGGTGATAAAATTTTGTTTTCATCAAGTTTGACGTCTTTTTCATCAGACTATGCGCTTTTTTTTAGCGATCTCATGGAGGTACCTATTTAATATCCT
The DNA here is from genome assembly GCA_963932145.1 of Acanthosepion lycidas. Taxonomy (NCBI): domain Eukaryota; kingdom Metazoa; phylum Mollusca; class Cephalopoda; order Sepiida; family Sepiidae; genus Acanthosepion; species Acanthosepion lycidas. The sequence goes on along the minus strand of OZ010588.1, from coordinate 24,284,018 downwards.
CAGAAGACCTAGCATAGAAATGAGTACCATCTAAGAGTCTTTAAGGACATTCAATAAAAAAAAATAAAAAAATACAGCATAATTCTTGACACCCATACAGTCCCACCATCTGAGTATGGACATTAGGTTTAAGGCTCCAGAATGTCAGCATCCACATGGACTTGTGGATTAAAATTATGTTGTAAGAAACAGAAAGAGTTTATTGAGGTTGGAAGAAACATGTAACTCCCAACAACTATGGAGGTAATAGGCAGGGAGAGGAAAGAGATGGGAATTAACAAAAATAACATTTCTTCAGAAACCACAGCAACTTGAACAAAAATGCCCATGGGACCGACTTTACATTTGTCGATTGCTGGTTTTCCCCTGCTTTTATTTGCACGAGTCATCTTACAAAGACCCGGATCTTGACCAGTTGCAGAGAGGCCCGTATCTAGACATGCCAAGCTATCCAACTCCTAACTGCGAAAACCTGGATGCAACTAGTGGTAGCAAACCTGTCCACATCCATTCCAAGGCCTCTTTTGCATCTGTACTGATGCACGTTCACAACTAATTAAGAATTGACAAAAAACTTCATGGTTATATGGGTGTTTTCCAGTATGTTACCAATAATAAGAAATTGTAAAATGAAAATAAAAAGGTCAGACCTAACTATGAAAAATTTGATATTTTTATCTATGTTATAATTCTTCTAGATTTCATCCATAATTCGGGTATTTTGGGTGTTGGGCACTTTATTTACCTTCCCTATATCCCGCATAAATTTGAAGTAGACTCCTATTTTGAGTCCTCTTTTACAATTGAAGTCATGCATTTGAAATGCAATATAATTTATATCAATTATTTTTCACCTCTATAAATCCAAAAGATTTGTATAGAATATAAGGGAAGTAAGTCAGTCGTTGTATACAAAATTTGTTTGAAATACTCAAATTCATATTTAATAACCATGTTATTAGTTGGAAAATAATTATTTTATTTTAAACATGTTTTAAAATGAACATGTAAACAATTATTCATTAGTTATTTTTCTAATATCTGGTAATATTTTCAAAATGTAAATGTTGTTCCACTTGGAACGTGTATTCAAAATATGAAGCCAGGTCAAAGTTTTCTTTTCTCCACAGAAATTGAACTACATTTTTTTTTTTTTTTTATTTATTTATTTTTATTTATTTATTTTTATTTATTTATTTTTTTTTTTTTTTTTTTTTTTTGAAAATATGAGGTGAGGGTAGGTAATTCAGCATTTCGTATTTGAGAAATATTTGGAACTAGTATTATTTTTGAGTATTAAAAAATAGTGTAGTAATAAAGTTTGAATGAGCTTAAAAGTATCACTTACATAATCAGTAATGAACAAATTTTTCTTTTTGTGATTGAATATGATCTTTAAGTATCTTTCCATGTTATAGAGAGCAGTCAGATAAAAGACTTTTCTTTAATTTTATAACTATAGTTGCTGCATTATTATGTTTTAATTTAAATTCTTGCATTGTATTTTCTACAACTATTGGATATGATTGTCATTGATTTTTAAGATAAAATAAACAGAATTCAACAATTTTTTTTTTTTTTTTTTTTCTCCAGAGGGTCTTCAGAAATTAAAGGAAAATGCTAAAAAAAGGAAAGGAAGAGGATTTGGTGCTGGTAAGTATAGAACTGAAAAAAATGGTTTCACTGGATTTTGCTAAATTATTGTATATTTCTCAAAGCTGCAGTTACATTTATTTATATATGTGAATCATTGAGATTGCTTTCTAAATGTTAAAGAAAATTAAGTGAAAAGTAAATAAATTCTTTAGTTTTATAAAATCTTTAACTTTTATTTACTTAATACAAAAGTGTTTCTGTTTTTCTTTGATGACATTTGAAGAGCATATTTAAATTTGGAAGAAAGTTTATAAATGAAAGGGTTGTGCATGTATATACTTAATGGAGTACTGAAAGGTTCTTTGGCTGTTTGATCAAATATTTGGAAGAGAAACAAGCTGAGAATTTTTCAGCACTTTCCTTTTGGGTGTATCAAAAGTGTCAGGAACAGGTTCCTCAACCAAAACTTGGACAAAAGTCCCTAAAACATGTCTGCAAATCATTTGTTTTTGAGTTATTATGTTTAAAGAAAGTTTATGGTAGATGGCGCTGTGTTGCCATTAGACTAGGTTACATTTGTCATTCGTGTACATTTGTGGCTAGTTTGTTTTCCATATTTAACATGTGTAGTAGTGAGTTAATTGAGAAGTGTTCCATTTAAAAATCGCAGGATATTCATATCATGAGCTGGCATATGTAATATTTACATACAACAAATGATTATAGACATGATACTGTATGGCTGTATCAAATTGTGTTGAGGTACAACGATGGCATTTTGGACATAAGTTTATGTGGACTTTTGTCCTTGTTATGGCATGAGGAACCCACCCCCAAAATTCATAAAAGTATTTTTGATACACCCTGTATATAATATATACTATATATCATGTAAAAATATGGGTCTGCATGGCCCTGTTAAAAAAAAAAAAAAAAAAAGAAAAAGTAAAATTGATCAAATGGTTAAACATCTGAATGTTTTTTTTGGAAATTTATTTATTCAAATGATATGCATATATATATTAATTTGTTCCCCTATATATATTATTTGAACAAATGAACCAAATGCAAAAATATGTAGCAATATCAGTTAGCTTAGGTTTTGTTAAATTGAAAACAGCAGGTCCTGTTGAAAAACTTGATACAGAACATTTACTTTTGACTGATAGTCATTGGTAAGTGAAGTGAACTTCAAAGTACAGAGTAAGAGGCTCTGACTGAGAGAAAGTCCCCAGAAAGAAAGATTAATTATCGGACAAAGAAAATTGCTTTCTATAAACCTGACCATCCCATGAAAAGGCACACAGAAGGAACAAAGTGGGACTTGCAAAACAGAGAAAAGAGCCACTAAACTGTGCACCTCTCCCCCCTCACTTACACCTCATCTCTACTTCACTCACTTATAGCAGTAGGTTACAAACCAAGAATTTGGTTTACTGCTAGAAATTGTTATGATAAAGTTGAATAGAAATCATAGAACAAAAAAATAAAAACCTTGGCAAAATAAAAAATATTATAAAGAAAATACCGTATATACTCATGGATAGGTCTCCCCCCCCCTTATGGCTTAATAAATTATAATTTTCTGTTGACTCGCAGATAGGTCACTATAATCTGGGGAGTTACACAGGCTTTTTTTAAACGTAAGAATTATCAGATATCTACCTTTTATTTCAAAAATTACAATTAATACACGTTTGCAGTTAAAATACAAAATAGTGCAAACATTTTCAGTGCTAGATTCATACGTTTTGTTATTTGTAAATAACACTTAAGAACGCCTTTTAATGTTATATGAAACAGCCATTAAAGAAAATTGTTTCATAAAGAATATATTTCATTTCTTTAAGTCATATTTTCCAATGTATTTTTGACAAAATATATTTTGCAGAATGAATTGTGTGACTATTTTTTTCTTTGTCAATAAACATCCACACATGGTTCCTTAACTTAATGTATGAATGTTCAGGGTTTCTATATCAGTCTGGTGTGAGGGCCCCAACTGAATGGTGACTGATGGATCAATGAATATTTTATAATTTTATTTATTTATTGTAATGGATATGTGAATCTAGCAGCATGAGATAAGTTTAGAGTAGTGAGTCAGCATATATGATAGATAAATTGTTTCTACATGTAGTTTTAGTGTTTATCAGTATCATTTCCAATTTCTCAGAAATCATGATGACAAGGTAGTGTTGTTTTACATTTATGTCAAGTGGATAGGTTGCACCCCATAATAGTTTGTGAAATTTTTGCTAAAAAATGTGCGACCTATCCACGAGTATATATGGTACAAACTTTAATTAAGAATATTGGCTAAAGACATGAAAGCAACCAAAACTACCATCACAAAGAGAAACATGTAAGTTGTGCAATTAAGTACATGAAAACTTATTTCTCAACTGATGAATGTAGAGCTACATTGGATGGACCTGATGGCTGGGCTTGAGTTTGGGTTATTCAAAGAAAGAGTCAGCATGGGGAAGTGGAGTAATGTTTTGGTCTTGTATAGAAAGCAGTAAAATTGAAGGTCTATTTGATTTAGTGATGCTTTAGTATAGATAGAAAGAATTATGAGTTTTCAAACATTTTTTGGGGAAGATTTTAAAGAAGTTAGTTATATTCATGCAATACAATGCCACTTTATATTCTGCAAAGCTGACAATTGCCCATCTTGCCAAAAACCTTTTCAAATGTACCAAATTAAAATAGCCCCAGCCTCTTCAGATTTGAATCTAATACAGAATGTGTGGGCCACCATAAGAGTTGTATATGAGAATGGAAAATAATATTCAGGCAAAGAAGATTGCTGGGAAACAATAAAAACTACAGTAGGTAAAGTTGAAACAGTAGAAAAGTTAAGTAAATCAATAGTTGAAAGATTGAAGATTATAGAATGCCATGGAGCCTATATGTGCATGCAAAATAATAAAATATTGGGTTAATCAAATATGGTTCTATAGCTTATATATTTCAGATTTGTTTGTTTCTGGTTAATAACAAAAATAAAATCTGACACACACATAAAATATTGTTTTTTCACTACACAGTAATAACCATGTTTCAAAAACTGAAGCTAAAAAACTTCAAATTTAATTATGTAATTAAATTAAAAACATTAGTTCCGTTTCATCTTCAAGTGAATAACATAATATTTATATTCTGTAAATTTACATTGAGCACTGTTTTATAAAAATAAAAAAATATCAGTAAGAACACTGGATTATATATCTTACTGTTCTTTCTTTTTTATATAATATATATATATATATACACACACACACACACAGCAACCATTCTTTCAAAAATCTTTTATTAAATATGACTGACAAAGAAGATTGAATTAAGTTTTTTTCCAGCATCCTAACATTTTTCTGTTTTGTAGAAGTGGAGGAATATAAAAATTGTCCATGCTTTTTATTGTCTCAATCACATTCAGTCACTTCTGTAGCTTTTAAAAAAACTATATAAACATAATTTACAACATAAGAGTCAAAACATAAAGAAAAAATAACAACACCAGAGACAAAACACCCTTGAAAATGGCTATAGAAGTGGCCAGAAGCTCTTGGGACAATAAAAGTTATGAACAGTTTTTATATTCCTTAACTTCTATAAAATGGTTAACTGTTAGAATGCTGGAAAAGCTTAAATTAATTCAATCTTCTTTTTCACCCCTTATTCAATGAAAGATGTTTTATTTTATATATATATATATATATATATATATATATATATATGAGAGTGAGAAATTTCTGCTTTGTCTAGATTATTTTATGCTAAATAATTTAATTTTTGGTTTTATTTACAATCTTAACATTGTTTACTTTGATTTTTTTTCTTAAATAGCCTTTTCTTCTTATCAGTAGTTACAGACAGAAATTTGAAATAATTTTTTTTTTTTTTTTTTTTTTTTTTTTTTTAATTAGAGGGCCAAACAAAGAGTGGTGTGGAAGACTATGAAGTTATGGATGTCGATGATGATGGGGGCCCAGGTCCCCAAAGATGTAAGTATCCATTCAAATATTTTATCTCATTAACAATCTATTTGTGTCAAATTTAAAACAGGTGTAGGTAATAATGGGAAGTTTCTATGTAAATTGTAACTACTTGGGGAAATTCTCTGCAGATTATAACTGTATTTTTATCATCATTCCTTATATAGCGTGTGTGTGTGTAAAATATATATATATATATATATATATATATATATATGCACACACACACCCACATCATGCAACTTTCGAAGACCTAATTTTGAAGCTAATTTTAAAGGGGTTGCATCACCACACATCATATAAAATTAGCGTATGTACTACTGGCCTGTTAATCAAACTATATATCCATGTACTGTAGTCAAAAAGTGCAGCTGTATTTAAAATTTTGATAAAACTAATAATAATGCATGTAATATTCACATTAGTATCATATTATAAAGTACAAACATAGCGAATATGTATCTTTTCTATTATTTGCCTTTTATAAGATGTTTAGCTGTTGCTCATTCGGTTGTTTGTGGTTGCATGTGTTAACTAGAACATGAGATAAAGAGATAGAGGAAAAGAGGTTAGTCCATTGTAATTTGGTCTCTCAAAAAAGGAACTCATGATACGCAAGATTATTTTTTATAAGTGAAAATTTGAGTGCTGCGTGATACAAGAGATCGCATGTTACATGAGTATATACTCTGTGTGTTATATAGAAAAGATTGTTCAGATATTGTGATGGTAGGTGCCTTTAAGTTGGAATGAAAAACAAATCCATATAAGTGAAGTGCATTGGAATTTTTGAGGAAGGAGATAAACATCCTTATTAGATGCTATGGCCATAAAGTTTTTTTTCCTATTGAAGCTATTAATGCCTGCTGGATTTGAAATTAGTCCTCTCTGTATAGATCTGGGGTTTTTTTTTTGGGGGGGGGGTTCCTCTCTCTCGCTCTCTCTTTTAGTTTATATACCACATTCTGCTACTATTGATTTTCCGACATTTCTGACATTGTATAGATATTCAACAATGTAAAAAAAAAAAAAAAAAGTAATCATGTTCAACTGGAAAAAAAAATATACAAAGTTAATTCAATAATACCACCCTCAAAGACAGTCTCTGGTGCAGCCTTGGAACTAACTGCATGCCCTGATCAGGTGGTTCTTGTTCATGTTGGCCATCACATCCGCGATGATGCCACATATGTTGGAGGCAATATGATTGTGAAAATAACCATCGATCCACACCTGGGTTACATCTGCCATGTACAATGGAGTAGAGTCCTGCTGGAATGTGTACAGCCACTCAGCTTGATTCAGAGCTTCACCACTATGTCTAGCACCTTGATGTACACAGTGGAATTGAACCTCAAGCCCTGCAAGAAGTGAAGTGTTATAACATGGCCTCTGTTGTTCATGCATCATAGTGAGTGACCAGGAGGGGCAGGAGCTCAGCACAGGGCCATATGTTGTTATTTTTGTTCACCTGGTTACTTTCAAGAAGCTGGTTAACTCCAAATTGCTGTGTTTGGTGACTAAAGCCATTCGCATTGCATACCCATTGATTTCCTGTCAGATTAAAAGATGCCATGTTAATGCACTTGATAAATTTGAAAGAGAAATGAGAATGTTAAAATTTGCTTTTGTGGCATATTATTATATACATCTATCTTCCATTTGTAGTACACTAAAGGAGTGTTTTCAGATACCTGGTGTACCTTATGTGTTAGATAAGTACACATGTACATGCGTGCATATGGTACCTAGACTTTATAAATTTACATGCAGTACTAGGTTCACGGCATGGTATCATCATTTTACAGTTGAATTAACTAGAGGTAATCGTAAATTCTATGCTAACAGCTTATTTTCTTGCACTTGTGAAACTCTCTTCCAACTTCTTGCTTTCCAGTCAACTTTGATTTTCAAAAATTAAAATGCAATATCAATTATTATCATCTGTTTTCTTAATTCTTGTTGTTTTTAAAATATATACATAATCCAGCAAAAATAAAAAAAAATTCATACACACTTCAGGAAAGGAAAAACTTGTATAGATATTGCGATACTAAATTTATTCAGACATCATGAGATTAATACAAGTTACCTTTGTGTTCTACAATCACAAGAAATGCTGAAAATGGTGGCCTTTAGTTTATGGACATGTATTAGTATGGCAAATTATGACTGTTTGCATAAAATTGGCTAAAGTGTCCAGTCTAAGAGCTGCCAATGTAGTCAGGTTTCCTTAATGCACAACATCCTTTAGGGTTCCCTATAGAAAACAGTGATATCACAATTTGATAAAACTACAAATGTATACATACCTGAAATATGTATACATTTTTGGAGCAGACTCTTTGTGTATCACAAATTTCAAATATGGTTTTATACTATACGCATGATTATTTTGAATCCTAATAAAAACATTTGTGTAATCCCTATTTTAGAAATTGTGGTATAACTGCTGAATTTAAGTTTTGAATAAATCTGCTTCATCAGGTTGTATGAGGAGGTGCTGAATAATTCTTGGCCATATATATATATATATATATATATAAAAACTGAAGGCAAGGATTATGGCAGCATTCACCAACTTAAACAAGAAGCGTGCCCAGAAGAGTTGCAGGAGAATCCAAAGTTGTCTGGAGAGCATGGTTAGAGCCAATGGCGATTTTATTGAATGAATTTACTCTTTAGTATATCAAGATATTTTTTCGTAATTTTGGTAAATATATCTGTTAAAATGAGATGTCAGTGTTATTTTCATTTTTGTGTAATATAGGCGACAATTTATCCATTGCGCCCTACATACATACACACACACATTTTGACTAAAGATCCCAGTCTGCATATTTTGATTTTAGAAAATTGATTCTTGCTTGCAGCTGTTGAAGGTTGGATTCTTTTCGTAACCGGTGTTCATGAAGAGGCCCAGGAAGATGATGTTTATGAAATATTTGCTACCTATGGAGAAATAAAAAATCTCAATGTGAACCTGGATCGTCGAACTGGATTCATAAAAGTAAGTGATTTATTATTAAATTGCATTGAAATGAATCTTGCTAAAAATGTTTTTCTTATTGTGTCGAAAGATGACACTATCTTAATCCCAAAATATTTTGCAGATGCCTTCAGTAACACAAAAATTTATTTGTCCTCTTATTAATTTCCAAATATGTCAATTTGTAATATTTTAAATTATTCAAATTGTAATTTGAAATTCATTCCTCTTTAAAAGTTTTTTATTTTAAATTACTGTTATAAGGATCTGATTTTTGCCTGTCTGTTACTGTAGCATAGCAAAAGTGGCACATTGTAGCACTGTTTTTGTTATGCTTTAACTTGGAGAATGAATTGATTTCCAATCCAATAGGGCCACTGATTTGTTGAATTTTTAATTAAGTGCAAAGTGACAAAAAATCCATCCCTAAGAAATAATTCCAGATCTGTTAATTACAGAATTGTTTTCCCTTGATGTTTATTCCATCTGCTATTGTGGTTAATTGTTATCTTCCCCACATATTCCCATAAACTGTGCCTCTTATCAAATACTCTGTAACCCTCTATCTTGAATGGCTCTTGGGTTATGTATAGAGTGAACATTTTTGTATCGTAAAAAAAAAAAACAAAAAAAAAAACTACCTAATCACTTTGTGTAAGTGGATGGCAGAACAGGGACTGGGGTGGATAGTAAGAAGACAACATTGCTTAGAGCTATAATGGATAAGAAGTTGTGGAGACCTATGATCACCCACATTTCGAAAGGGACATGGCACATTGAAAATTTAACATTAAGTGTATTAAGCTTTCATACACATTCCTTTCTTAGATATACTTTTCTTTCAATTCCTCTAACTAGTTTTATATTGCTGTTATAAATAAATAGTAAATAAATTGGTTTGTGAAACGTCATTGAATCTTGATGTCAGTTCTTTAAAGAATGGGAAGTTTGTTTGTTTTTTTTTGTTTTTTGTTTTTTTTTTCTAATTTTATGTTTAAAATAATAGAGAATAATTTATTTTTATTTAAATTTTGGAAATATTTCTATTATTGAAGACTGTAAATCGATCAAATACTTCATTCAGTACTGAAACTTTTTACTTGGAGTAAAAGTAAATGGATTTGTAAAAATGTGCAATAAAAATTTAGACTTTGAACAGTTTTATTTTTAAGTATTAATTTTTCTAAATATGAAGATTTAAGATTAATTAATTACTATTTTATAGAGATAAAATGGTTGATATCAAATAAGATCTAAATTTCTGCACAGCTTTTAATCTTTAAAAATATTCTTAGACAATTAGTTGAAATAAGTAAATCTTCTACTTCATAATGCATTTTCTTTCCCTTACAGGGTTATGCCTTAGTAGAATATGAAACTTTTAAAGAAGCACAGAATGCGATGGATGCCTTGAATGGGTCTGAAATGTTAGGCCAAAAAATCAATGTCGATTGGTGTTTTGTAAGAGGACCAAGAAAAAGCAGGTAAGCTTTTTATTCTCTATATTCATTTTACTCATAAAGACTAGATCATTCATATATTTCTCCAGAAACTTAGATAATTTTATTTTTATATTTCCAATTTAGCCGTCAGATTAGAAAAAGTATCAGAAGTATATGTTGTCTTTTATGTGATTGAAATGTATTTGTTCTCTCATAATTATTGATTGTAAGATTCCTAATTTGTTTTATCAATATACAAAACTCAAAAATAATGGTATCTAATTACACCATGACTGAAAAATAATTTTAAAAAACCAAAAGAAAAAGCCAATAAAAACACACAAACTTTTTGACACTTACCAAATTCACATTTTCATACAGAGAATGTTTTTAGTTGTATATTATTATACAAAAAATGTTGCAGAGATAGTAATATGTAATTTTATTTAATGCCGGATTTTTACCCCTTTTTTTTTTTTTTTTTTTTTCTCCAAGGAGCCGACGTGATCGTGACAGAGATAGAGACAGGGGAGATCGTGAAGATAGGCGGAGACGCTGATTTTGTATAAATTCATCTTTGTAATACTTCATTTCCAATAAACTATTCATTTTAAATCTGTTAATAGTGCTTTTATTTGTCATCTTTTACAGTCCACCTAATCACAATGAAATGCTTGCTTATTAGCTTGTGTGTGTGTGTTTTGAACAATAAAAAATATTAAAAAATTAAAATTTTCAAACAGACTAGGTGATATATTAATATTTTTATTTTTTTTTTTTTCAATTCGGTTCCTTGACTAGATTCAGCCAGTATGGACATCATTGGGAGAGAAAAAAAAAAATTCCTGCTTGTTAGCAGCAGTGAACTACAAAAATGAATGACTTTCTGAAAAAAAATGAACTTTGTATTTGTGTTTTTTTTTTTTTATCGCTAGTTTTGTTCAGTTGTTGAACAAACGGCCTCTTTTAAGTTGATTTTAAGATAGTAGCTCTGAATTCCCTTGGTCATTTTGACAGTTTTATTGGTTCATGGAAAGGGGATGTGTTTGTGTTAAGTGTATGTTATCATTTAGTTCTTTGGGAGTGTGTGTGATGTGTGTAAGTGCATATATTAATATGGGTGTGTATAGAAATGTGGGAAGGGCTTGATTTATGGGGTTATACATCAGTTCTATGTTGTTAAATTTGTGATTAAGCCCATCTGGATGGAGTGTTTTGAGGTGCAAAATCTATTTGTCTTCATGGTCTTCTAGAATTTTTCTAATGTGTGTGTGTGTGTGTGTGTGTATATAATATATATAATATATATATATATAACCTCATCCACAGCTCATCAGTGTGGCTAGACATCCGGTTGCCTCTAGCTTGGATCAAAACCCGACTGAATTGGTGTCAGCCGGAGATTCTACCACTAAGCCGTCAGCGCGCGGCAGGGAAGTAGGTGGATTTTTAGCGTATTTATTTTTAGAAACACACCCAGTGACTAAATTCGCTATGTGAAGAGTCTCGCTATATTAGCTATTATAGTCACTGTTTACAAACCCATATCTACTCCCTAGAGAGCTCAACTGAAATTAATATTTATCTCAGGAGCCTATATATATATATATATATATATATATATACACAATATTATAAGGAAAAAAAATTCTGATTCAAAGTTGATTTGCTTTCCAAATTTACCAGAATGAATAACCAGGTGTATTAGCCTACAGTTTTATTTTCTCTTAAGAATTTTATCTAAAAGAATTGATTATATTTACCTTTTGATTGGCCCCTGACTATGGGAACAACAGCTTTCAGTTGTTACTGTCGAAATGCTCATTCACTTACTATTTTTTTTTCTCCAACTGTATGGCTTGAAGGTGAGATTGTGATAATAATATTTAACAATGTAAGGTGAGATCATGCCTTTTCCAAGGAGATGATTGCAAAATGAAGAATATTTTTTTAATTTTATTCTTCTTTGATCAACTTTAAGTAGACTACACATTCATTTTTATTTTTTAACTGACTGAATTCTTAACTCCTTGACTACAGGAGGACAATTTTAACTTTAGAGATTCTTATTCAGTTAGTGTTTGTTTGTTTTGATTTTTTTTTTTTTTTTTTTTTTGTTCCATTCCTACCTGTACACAATGCCCATGGTGGCATTATATAATTTGTAAAAATTAATTTTTACATATTATCAGTTATATTAAAAAAAGCTCACAAAAAAATGTTGCATTCAAATATTGTGTATAGTCTTAAGTCTTGCACAATTGTGTACAATGAAATGCTCATCTTCTCTCTACAGATACAAAATGTGGATCTTGTGCTGCAAGCACATCAAGAAATTAGTGAAGTTATTTATATGCTGTTTACCAACCTTGAAATTTTGTACTGTGCAAACTCGGCCATCATTGAATCCATGCTTATCAAGGCACAAGCCTGAAAACCAGTCCATGTTATCCACATGGTGCAACATTGCATTCTCAGATTCCTGTTGTACAGAGGAGAGCTGCTATGTGGCAGAAGACGTCAAGGCTGATTAAAGAAATCATACAAAGATGCAATCAAAACTAACCTCCACTGGTGCAAGATCAGACTAAAGGAACTAGTAGAGTGTGCTTCTGATCGATTGCATTGAAGAACAGCATCAAGATTCAAAGAGAACAGTGTCATTTTGCAACTTTGGCATTGGTTACAAACACCAACTTTTAGTATTCCTATTGCTCCAGACTTGGTTTGTGAAGATATCTCTGGATCTAAAAGTGATACAACAGAAATTTCATCCACCCCTTTCTGATACCAGTTATATTTTGTTTCCATTTTCTCTTAAAATTTCTTTGTGGCTTACATGCTCCATTCATGGAATTCTCAGCATCCTACTGTTGCCCTTAATTTTTTCTTAAACTGTCTGGAAATTGTCAGGCTTTTACTGCCACACAAGAATATTGACATTTCAGGACTCTTATTTTGTTTCTAATGAAATTCTCCTGTTTCTTAATACTTAGCTTTTTGAAATGCATGTTTGGATTTCGGTGTTGTATTTTCGATCCTCTGTTAAAACCCTTCCCAGATATATACACTTGTTTGATGCTAACATCCCCTATTTGCATTTTAGGCTTTTCTGTCTTTGATAGTCCTTTCTTCTTGCTTTTCTTTGTTACCTTGCTTAGGAAACCCTGTAGTTTTCTTTCTGTCTGCCACCAATACAGTGTCATCTACATATATTGTTAAAATTGTGTCTCCCAATAAAAAAAAAAAAATCCTTGCAAGAGTCTCCAACTTCCTCACTGGTGATTGTTAGTTATGCATTGATATCTACCTTGTAATGTGTTCCTGACTCTTTAATGCACAAAGGTTATTAATTTTCCTATCCTATGCTATGCTATGCTTTTCTCCAAGTTTTACATATGTAAACAGTGTACAACTTACCTATAAGAACGACTGCATGAAAAATGTGATTGTTTTTCTAATACAAACTTTGTAATTAAAAGAATCAGAAATTCATTTATAATGCTGCTATAATGACTTATCCATATTCTGCATAATGTATCATAATTTCTGATCATGTCTAGATAAAAAAAAAAAAAAATTCAGTTGGTATGTTAAAGGTCTGTCATCAAGGTATGCTTTGTGTACTTATGAGTGTTCCTCTTTGGTACCTCAACTTTGCAAATTTAAGTTGTGGAACTCTCATCAGGTTTCTTGGCTTCCAGTCAACTTTGATCTTCAAAAATTTAAATGAAACATCAATCATTTTCTTCTACCTTAAATCCTGTTTTTATTGTCCACAGAAGCAGAAATTCAGACGGAAGGCAATCAAGTGATAATAAGGATGAGGACCATAGTCTGAATGTAAATAATGATAATTCCTCATCTCAGAAACTCAGTAGTTCTCACAGTTTAAAAAATCAAATTTGACTGGGAAGAAGCCAGAAGAGAGTTACACAAGCAAAAAGCATGATATTAAAAAAAAATAATGCAAAAATAATGTCGTTTTCTTATATTAACATGTGAGAAAACGACAGTATTTTTGCACCAACCTAATAGAAGAAACTGTTAGAACTTAGTTACATCAAGGCCATTTCAACTGTAAAAAAAAAAAAAATATTAGTACAAGTAAATTTTGGCAGTAGTTGTATAGTTGTGTGCATGTGTATAACCTACAATCATTTTATAGAGGAAATGGCCTTGATGTAACTAAGTTCTAACAGTTTTTTTATCATGCTTTTTACTTGTGTAACTCTCTTCTGGCTTCTTCCCAGTCAAATTTGATTATCAAAAATTTAAATGCAATGTCTATCGTTATCTTCAGTCCTCTTAATTCTTATTCTTTTATTGTCTTCTCTCCTTAATAGAAGTTTTTCTCTAACAGTCAGTAACCTCCTATGTCCTAGTGGCTTTAATGCCTTGATTGGGGTGAAATGATTAAAAAAAATGTAAACCACATAGTTGCTATAGAAAAATAGGAGGAAAAAATAACTCGTGAAGTGTTGATGGCAAAATGAAATAATGTTTCATTTGCAGATCCTGCAAGTTGGGCTTGTAGTTGTCCTTGTAATGAGTTGGTCGGTCAACTGGAAACCCCCAAAGCGAGTGGAGGTAGGCAGGCGCGAGAACTGTGATTGGTAGCTGCCTTGTTGGTGTTTTGCATAGGTGAGTTACCAAGCTCTATGTAAAGGGCTGGAATGAGAAGGAGGGCAGTTTTTCAGTCTCAGAAGTGGAGACTGTGTCCGTCGCTACGACAGCAGGAGAGAAAGAGACGAAATCATTTATTTTTTCGTGACACATTCCAACACAAGCTATTTCGGCATTTACTTTGTCTCCAGCAAGATGGCGGAATGACCGTTCGACATAAAACTGATCTCCGAATTCAGTGGTGATACGAGTGGACAGTCTGTGGTTGAATGGATCGAAAAGGCGGAACTGGTCTGCGAATTATGCGAGATCACGAAGATTGAACGGATTCTTCCACTGCGCTTGAAAGGCGGTGCCCTTGCTGTATACAGGCAGTTGAGCAAAGAACAGAAAGTGACATTGAGCAAATAAAGCACGCTCTACTAACCGCGTTTGGAACTGACCGGTTAGTGGCCTATGACCAACTCCAGGCGCGGCGTTTACGACCTGGCGAGACAGTAGACGTATATTTGGCAGAATTAAAGAAGCTCGCCGTACCGATCGCACCGCTTCTTGAAGAATGTTGACCTGTGCCTTCGCGTCTGGATTGCCTAGTCATGTTAAGCAGATACTCCGTGCATAATCCAGAATGGAAGACATGACGCTCAATCAATTGTTGACCAGAGCCCGAGCTATCATGATCGACGAAAAAGAGGCTGATGAACCAGTGGCTGCAGTTGTTCAACCAAAAGAAGGTCCGACCCCAGCCATCCGTCGCCGTGGCGATGTCACCTGCTATCGGTGCTCTGGGCCGAATCATTTTGCCAAAGACTGCCGCTATCAACGCAAAGCAATGCGCAGCGGGTCGGCGCGAAAGGCACGTTTCGATCTACGATGTTTCCAATGTCATAAAGTAGGTCACATTGCCTCTAAATGTCCGGGAAATAGAATGGGGGATGCGACGTCAGCCGGTCTCTTCTCCGCACCGAGCATGAAAGAGGCGCTCCCTGTGATTAAGGTGCGCATCAATGAAATAACGCGTACCGCTTTAGTAGATTCGGGTTGCTCTCGGTCACTCACGAACGATTCGATTTGTCGACAGTGGAGCAGACAAAAGATGGACGTACTAACGGCTGATGGAAAAGCTCTCAGAAGCCGGGGAGTTGGAAACATCAAACTCACTATCAACAACGGTAACCCCGTTACAGTCAGTGTGTTGGTCGTGGACAGCGCGTTATTAGGTTTTGATCTGCTCCTTGGGATGGACATTATTAAGGAGCTGGGCGGCGTACGCATCACAGAGGCGGGCGAAGTCGAGTTTTCTGATCCGCCCATCTGTGCTGCCTTGAGGATTAACGAACCTGACTTCAGTGCAACTTTCGACTAGCACAGGCGCATATGGACCGCAACGTGGAAGTGGGCGGGTGGACGAACGCCCACGCCACTGAAAAATAAGATAGCAGAGTACCCGGTTCCAGAACATATCAGGAGCGAATACGAAAATGAATTGCAGCTTTGGATAGCAAACGGCTGGCTTGCGCCGTACCCCGAGGAGGAGTTAGGGCCGCCTCGAGGACTGATTCCGTTGATGGCAATAGTGCAAGAGAATAAGGGGAAAGTGAGACCGGTCATGGACTACAGGGAATTGAATACCTTTGTAGATGCATATACGGCCAACGCGGACGTTTGTGCCCAGAAATTGCGGGAATGGCGACAGCAAAGGAGCAATGTGGCCACCCTCGATTTAAGAAGGGCCTATCTCCAAGTCCGAGTCCACCGATTACTCTGGCCTTTTCAGACTGTCATGGTCAGATATTGCCTCACTCGATTGGGATTTGGTCTTAATGTGGCTCCAAAAATCATGTCAGCGATTATGAATGTGGTCATGTCGCAGGATGAGGAAATTCGAAGGGCAACGTCATCCTACATTGACGATGTTTACGTCAATGAAAACGTGGCCTCTTCAACGAGGGTTAAGGAACATCTGGGGCGCTTTGGCTTGGTGTGCAAGGCCCCATAGCCGCTACAGGATGGAGCGAATGTACTTGGACTACACGTCAGTAGTGATGGAGAAAAACTTCGCTGGAGGCGAGGTAGTGACCTCCCGGAAGTCCCGCCAGTGATCACTCGTCGGAGTACCTTCTCCATGTGTGGGAAACTGGTAGGCCATTTTCCCGTATGCGGTTGGCTCTGAGTGGCGGCAGCAGCCACAAAGCGCCGCGTAACTTCTGTTTCGTCAGGATGGGATGATGAGTTGCACGACGTTACCCTAAGATGCATGATAACTGAAACTATGGAGAGAGTGATGCAAGACGATCCCGTGCGAGGTGACTGGTGCGTTAAGAGGAACGAGCTCACCGTTTGGGTGGATGCCAGCTCGTTGGCCATGGGTGTCGCACTTGAGGATAACGGGTCCATCATAGAAGACGCCTGCTGTTTACGACCTAAAAATGATGTACTACACATAAACCTGGCTGAACTAGACGTCACTCTGAAAGGGGTTAACCTGGCGCTCCAATGGCAAGCAACAGTGCTACACATCGTCACGGACTCAGTATGCACTCAGCGTTGGACATCAGATGCACTTAGCGGAAGAGCGCGACTGATCACCAAGGCATCGAGCGAGATGTTGATACGAAGGCGGCTCACCACGTTGATTGAAACTATCAAAGAGTACAACCTGTCTGTGGATGTAGTGTTAGTTAAATCGGCAGTCAACAGAGCAGATGCGTTGACTCGCGTTCCGCAGCGTTGGTTGACTGCTGATCGGAAAGAGTCTGAATCTCTGCAGCTGCCGTGTACGGCTTCTGCGCTCAGTATGGACCTCAAGCGGATCATGAACATACATGAACAGTGTAGGCATCCCGGGATTAAACGGACGCTCTACTTCTCGAAGATGGTCGACCCGGCAGTCAAAAAGACGGATGTTAGGACAGTAGTGCAGAGGTGCGAGGCGTGCCAGTCAATTGACCCGGCACCGGTGCAATGGCAAAAAGGAAATTTGAGTACTACCCATGTTTGTAACAGGCTGGGGATAGATGTTACGCATGTTGGCAGCCAGCACTATTTGACTATTATTGACTGTGGACCCTCTCGCTTCGCTATTTGGCGACTACTGCATCGGCATGACACTGCCAGCATAATACGTCAATTGGAGTCCATCTTTTACGACCGGGGGCCACCTGCAGAAATATTGACAGATAATGGTGCGGCGTTTTCTTCAGAGCAATTCTCGCAAACATCAGTACTCTACCTGCGGACGTCAACGTGACCAGCTGTCCGGAGGCGGATGGTAGCTCAAGGGATGAGAGTTCATCCGAGGATGATGGCCCTGTCATCCCGCTCAGAAGGAGTGCCCGGCAGAAGAGGCCTGCCCCGAGTTGCACGGTGTGAGATCATGACAGCGAGACACGGGATGAATCTGGAAATCTGCCACCTCGGAGCAAACGAATTCGCTCATGTGTGGTTATCCCAATATGTCAAGCGTGCAAGTTGTATATATGCGGACGCAGTCACCAGACAGACGTGAACATCTCTCGAACTGAGAAGCTTTGTGATCTTAAGATCAGGGGGCGTGTAATGAGTTGGTCGGTCAACTTGAAACCCCCAAAGCGAGTGGAGGTGGGCAGGCGCGAGAACTGTGATTGGTAGCTGCCTTGTTGGTGTTTTGCATAAGTGAGTTACCAAGCTCTATGTAAAGAGCTGGAATGAGAAGGAGGGCAGTTTTTCAGTCTCAGAAGTGGAGACTGCGTCCGTCGCTACGACAGCAGGAGAGAAAGAGACGAAATCATTTATTTTTTCGTGACACATTCCAACACAGTCCTCATAGCAATGAGAGTAAAGCTGAAGAGATGCGGGTTTTGTTAACGGTTTAAAAAGAACCACAAAAAATTAAAATCAATTTAAGAATTCTTTAACAGGAAAGGCTGTTAGTCTTGTTCTTCTTGAGTTGGTTTGTTTGAAAACAGTGTGTGAAACATTATCAAAGAAGCAAATTCCAATGTAAAGATTGCTTTGGCCTGGACTGTAGTTATCAGAAATTCTTTACATAATTTCAGTGGGTTTCTGCCAAATCAATTGGTTTTTGGAAAAAAATCCAACTTTGCCTAATGAGTTTAATGGCAAACCATTAACATCAGAAAAAAAAAACAAATGCTCAAGAGAGAAGTTAATAAAAAATGAAGCAAACGAGAGAATACACCAAGCTCTTCTTCATCAAATGTGATCGAAAACTGATATATGGCATGGCTGAGGAGTTTTAATTGGGTGCAATAGAAAACAGGTACTGATCACGTATGATCGTATCTATTATAGGTGTATGTCCAAAAATCTATATGACCAGAACCTGGCAGCTACACACTCCTTTGATTTATCCCAGGTGGCTTAACAGGGGAAAGATGGCTTTTAAAATTCAATATGACTAAAACCAAACTAGTAACATTTCACCACCACCACCACCAAGCAGACCCCAAAGTTCACCTATCATGATGGATGGATGTTCTCTCAAAAGGCTCCTTACTTTGAATGTCTCATTGAACTCAAGCTCAGCCCAGTCCAATCTATTGCTAAAGATGCTGGAAAAATGTTTGGTTTATTGTATTGTGCCAGTAAGTACCTGACTCTCCTTGCTATACTCTATCTTTAAAAGATACAGATCAGACCAAAAATGGATTATTGCTGCCATATCTGGGCTGGAGCTGCGCAGTCCTGTATTGATAGCTGAAAAATGTCTATGTGGACTTGTGGGTGATGAATTATTTTCTACTCTACAACCTCTTTCCCACAGATGAAACATCACAAGCCTCTCACTAACTTATTGCTATTTCCATGGTATGAGTATATTCCTTAGTTCCATCACCTCTGACCTTTACAACTGAGGCTCGCCCTGCTGTGTACACAAGTTGAATCATTCCCATTCCCTTCATATTCCAATAGTTCCACTTGGACAGCTTTTTCCCCAAGACTGCTGCTTTGTGGAACAGACTCACAGCAAGACATCTTCCCAATCACTACAATTTTGACATTTTCAAGTCTAGTGTTAATTGTTATTTTTCCTGTATAAGCTCATGAACTTCTTTGTTTTTTCTTATGCTCATACAACACCACAGTGATCCTCTACGTTGAGTGGCTCTTGGACCTTGTATTGGGTGAACAATACTATAAAAGAAAATTTATAGAGTCTACATTTGCAGACTGCAAAGTATTGAGTGTCAGAGTGAGGAAACACCATTACACATCCCAGGGGAAAACGATGAACAGGAAGAAACGGATTCTGGCAACAGTGAAAAAAATGAATATGACAATGGCAATCACATTGAAGACAGCGGTCATGACAATGGTAGTAGAAGAAACAAACATGATAATGCAAATGTGTCCATAGGGAATATTTCAAAGGCTATTTTGTAAAATGGCTGCACCAAAGATTGGCAGTTACATAAGACGTTCACTAAAAATGACAGGTAACAGTTTACTGCAAAGTTTCTCAATCATGCTGGAAAACATAGCTGGTGCAAAAACCCACCACCAATCTAGGATACAGGAGCACCACTCGACTACACCTAAATTTTCATAAGGTAGTATTCATATAAAATACAAATTTTATTGTAACCTAATTATGTACAATAATGGATCTTATGTAATGTAGGTGAACAATACAACTAGAAAAATTAAAAATAAATAAAATGTATCTAAATACAAATTAGAGACCTGTCATAATAGATCATTCCATCTTAAATAAATCAACAATGTTTTGCAGTAATTAACAATAAGTTGAAATCTTTCTTAAAACGTTGAATAATTTTAACACATTCAACATTATGGATAAAAAATAATGAATTTTTGTTGTAATGGAATGTCCCACACTCCCTATTGCCTATATGGACTGACTATATCAGTAGCTATATATAGCGAGCACAGGATATACCTGGGGGTTTGCTTCGGCAATTAGTTAGAGATTTGTCTCCATCTAAGCTAGTCGAACTCTCTGCCTTCAGACGAAGCGGAACCCAGACGAGGCTATACCAAATGGCAGAGTCTTGTCTGGGGTGGTAGACAGCTACCTGACTCCGTTTTTTACGGGGTCTACGGGGAATTTTTGCCTGAGCCTATGGGCTCGGATACCCCATGTTAAATTCGGCCTTGTGCCAGATCTGACCATGTGGGTTGGTTGGCAAATGTCCTTGCTTCATCAACTAGTTGGAGATTTGTCTCCAGCTAAGCTAGTTGAACTCTGCCTGAAGGCAGAGAACCCAGACGAGGCTATGCCGAAGGCCAGAGTCTTGTCTGGGGTGGTAGACAGCTACCAGACCCCATTTTTTATGGGGAACTTTTGCCGGAGCCTATGGGCTTGGTTTTGACCCTGCATTAAAAACGACCTTGTGCCATATCCTGCCTTGTGGGGAGGTAAGGTAAATAACCTTGCTTCGGTAATTACTAGCCTGCCACCCAATTCCTTGTTTTTCAATAGTCTATTCTCTTTTACAATAAACCTCTCTTCTTTCATCTATGCACGTGTTGCTCTTCCTTCACTTGAGTACCACCTTTGTCTGTTTGAAACCTCTTTAAGGATACAATAATTTTATAAAGTATTTTTTCAAGACTTAGCATGAGCAAAAAAAAATCATGGATTTGAACAATGAAAGACTCCATAATGGCATCAAAGTCTGAAATTTTTTTATGCTTTAATAGTTGTACTTAGTTTAATTTGTAACATATATTATTGCTTATTTTCTACTTACATTTATATATGTTGATAAGATAGGAAGGGTAACAAAACACTGCCTGGGGTCCCCAATCAGGCTTTCTCCTCATGTACACCACCCCGCTGGAAAAGCTACATGTTAATACAGAAACTGTTTTAATATTTGAAAAATGGACACTAGTATAGATGAATGGATTGACCTGGAAAACCATATAGATAAATGGCTACAGGTGAGTGAAGATTATACCTTGTAAACTTCTAAGATCAAGGAATTGTTGGATGCAAAGATTGCAGAGGTAGAAAATTTGGAAAAGTATCAAGTGTTTGAAGATGTGAAAGATGAGGATCAGTCATGTATATCAGGGAGATGGGTAATGAAAAAGATAAAAGAGGGAGTGAGAGACAAGACAAAATATGTTAAATTAAAATGCTCTGTATTGCCAGTATAAAGGTGGAATGTCTCTTTGTGGGCAAGGGAAGCAAACTGGAGAATGGGGGTGTCAGTTGTGTAAAGGCCTGTCATTAAAACCTGCATGAACTTGGTTGACCTGGAGCCACTTTTGAAATCTGTGACTGCCTGCCCACCTCCTTGAGTGTTGTGAGCAGGTCCTTTGAAGCAGTCAGTGTAGATACAGGACAGTGTTTTTTTGTTATGCTTTTCCTTGAAAGACAATATTCATGATTGGCTCCAATGTTTAAATTGTATTTGGTGTGTGGTAATTTGTGAGTTGGATGTGATGCTCGACTATGCAGAGAGCGACTTTTTTTAATTTTGCTTTTGTAGAATTCACCTCCAGCTAACTGGTTTTGATGGGGAGTGAATCAGAGATCTACGAGGATCATTCTCCGGTTTCTTATTCCAAGCTTTGATCCATTTTACCACATGCACATATTCTCCCCCAGCTATGGGTTAAATAACAGACAACCAGTCTAGAAGGAACAACCCTGTATTTAAAACTGGTTAGGCACAGAGCTAGTAATTCCATCCCATAAACACCAACTTGCTATAGAAACCATCTACCATGGTGTGGTTGTGGCTGGATACACTATTAGGGAGTCTGATGGTAGTAAGGAGGAGGAAGAAAAATTACAAACTGGTTTTAAGCCAACTGGAACCATTGCAAGAATCATTTCCACTTTTCTTGTTCAAATACACACAACAAACTGCAATGCACACTTGACACTACAGTGCAGGTTTTATAGAGAACAGCAACAATTTTGATTTTATTCTGAATTATTAAAAAAGTCAGTTATGATGTTTCAATATTTCTTTTTAATTACTGGTTTTAGATTAAATATATTAATTATAGAAGAGTGTAAAAATGTATTTCTCTGAAAAATTTAAAATCAAATATATAAATACTAGAATTTTTTTGCAACACATTGATGTGTGATGAAATCATCACAGTATTTAAGGATTGCTTAAGTTACTGCTAACATTATCGAAATTTACAAACTCCACGTCTTGTTCAATTTCACAAACCAATTCATGTAATTTGAATAAGTTGATTTGTTTGCAAAAATACTTTGACAAAAACCCTACTTTGCAGTTTAAAAATTTCTTTAGAACTTAATGGTAAACAATATATTTTAAGGAAATTTCTTTTTTTCCTTTTTAACAGCAAAGCATAAATTCTTAGGATTTCTTACTCTTAAGCATACAACATACAACTGGTCATGTGTTAATATTTCTTTCTTGAGCCAAATTCCAACATTTTGAAGTGTTTGGCTTTGTGAGAACTATAAAAAAATTCACAAACACAGGGCAAACTGGATTCTTGTAAATATAAAAACATAAAGAAAAGATATGCAAAAAATAATATTGCATTTTATTTATTAAACAAGTATTTGTTATTTTAATCATTAAATTATTTTTAAAATAATGGGAATATTTTGCATGTTAAATAATAAACGTTTTAATTTTTCCAAAGAAATGAATGAAAATTTATTGTACTAAGCTACACACCCTAGTAAAGCCAACTGTATTTTGTACCTTATTACCTGTTTGACTAAAACTGTATTTTTAGAAGTGCAGTCAACATATGGTTATTTTAAATGGTGTGACAAACGGACAGAGTAACAAAAGTCAAGAATTTTTTACATATATATATTAAATAAAAATAAAAATGAAACATTAAATAAACGATAAACAATAACATGATATATGTTCACAACTATTTTAATTAAATACATTTAACGGTTACATATATGTGTGGATGTGTAGATGTGCAAAAGTGTACATTATATATGTGTATATGTATTTGTGTATATGTAAAAAATGATAATTAAAAAAATTAAATAACTTCACCATTTATGCACTAGTTCATTACTAACAAAACAGACTTAAGACTACATGTACACTTGTATACACGTCTGTGTGCACATATCAACAAATATGTATACCTAAACACTGTGGGTGTATACACAAGTGTATAATTAGACACGGCGCACAAATTATAGCAATAATAAATAAATTTAATTATAAATCTAAACTCCTTCAATAAGTACTCATGATATCACCAAAGCTAATTAAAAAGAGACAAAATAATAGCCCAGTGTACATGTGTGGGCATGTGTATGCATAAATATTTACCATTTAAGCATTAACATCAATGTTGTATGTGTATACATATATATATATATATAATTGTAATATATATATATTACAATTATATATATATATATATATATATATATATAACAATTATATATATATATATTACAATTATATATAACAATTATATATATATATATATATAACAATTATATATATATATATATATAACAATCATATATATATATATATATATTACAATCATATATATATATATTACAATCATATATATATATATATATATATATAATATATATATATATATATAATTGTAATATATATATGTATATAATATATATATATTGTATATATATATATATATATTTTTATATATATAAATATATACATATACATATATATATATATGTATATATGATTTTAATATTATAAATTTATATATGTATATATGATTTTAATATATATGATTGTAATATATACATATATATATATATACACATATTACAATCCTATATATATACATATATATATACATATTACAATCCTATATATATATTACAATCCTATATATATACATATATATATACATATATTACATCTATATATATATTACAATCCTATATATATACATATATATATACATATATTACAATCCTATATATATATTACAATCCTATATATATACATATATATATACATATATTACAATCCTATATATATACATATATTACAATCATATATATATACATATATTACAATCATATATATATATTACAATCCTATATATATACATATATATACATATATTACAATCATATATATATACATATATTACAATCATATATTAACATATATATATATACATATATTACAAACATATATATATATACATATATTACAATCATATATATATATATTACAATCATATATTACAATCATATATATACATATATATATATACATATATTACAATCATATATATACATATATATATATACATATATTACAATCATATATATATATACATATATACATATATTACAATCATATATATATATACATATATACATATATTACAATCATATATATATATACATATATACATATATTACAATCATATATATATATACATATATACATATATTACAATCATATATATATATACATATATATATATACATATATTACAATCATATATATATATACATATATATATATACATATATTACAATCATATATATATATACATATATATATATACATATATTACAATCATATATATATATACATATATATATATACATATATTACAATCATATATATATATACATATATTACAAACATATATATATATACATATATATATATACATATATTACAATCATATATATATATACATATATATATATATATATATATATATATATATTATTGTAATATATATATATATGATTGTAATATTATATATATATATACATGATTGTAATATTATATAACATATATATGAATATGATTGTAATATTATATATATATATATATATATATATATATATGAATGTAATATAAATATAAAAGTGAACATTGAAGTCAACATTTAGAGGCGACAGTATGTTTCATGCTAGACGCAATCGTCAGGCCACAAGTTCAATTATATTTCTCGGCTATTTATATATACGGGTCACTGGTGCATTGTGTGTAGTCTATTTTGACGGTTATTTTGCTGTAAGTCGTTTATTTATTTATTTGGGTTAAATTATTTTGCTTGTCATTATTTTTATTCTATATTTGTATTTCTTATATATTTATTTTGATTGGTGTTTTTACTGATATAGTAAAAATTTGTTTAAATTGCTTTTTTAATATTTTTGTTTTGGAAGATAATTAAAGCTATTTATTCAATTTTGGGGCTGATTGCTGTAGTTTATTCGAACTATTATTTTGGCGGAACAGTTTTTAATTTTTTATTACTTTATGTATTCATTTGGATCGATTAACTTTGTTTTTTTTGTAATGGTTAATTATATCAGGAATGGCTTGTTTGTTTAATTATTTGGATGAATTCAGATTAATTTATGTTACTATAATAAATAAATAATAAAAAACAAGTGTTTATTTTTATTTGTATATTTTTTTGGTTTTCAATTTTTATGTAACATAGTATTTTTTTATCGTTATATAACAGTTACAGCTATGTTTTTTGTCAGATTTTTTCTTTGATTTTTATAGTCTAACTAATATTTTGGTCATAATGGTTTTCTAATTTGTTTATTATTTACTTTATTTATTTCGGTTCATTGATTTTGTTTCTTATTTTTTATTTATTTATTTTATTTTGTCTATTCTAACGAGTGTAATTTGGTAATTTGTTTGGGTTAATTTATTGTCATTTTGTTTATTTTTTTTTTTTTCAGTTTTTGATTTTTAGATAACGTAGTAAAAATTGTTTTCATGTCTGCATTTTGAGATGAGCTCGGATCATTTATTTAATAATTTATTTTGGTTTGGGAAGGTAATAATAGCTATTTTTTCCTCCAAGCAAAGTTTGCAAGTTTTGGATTGGTTGTTGTAGGCTGATGATCTTTTTCTTATTTTCCAAGATATTTTTGGTGTGATGTGCATTTTGTTTTTAATTTCCCAGATATACTTAGAAAGCATTGTGCTGTTCGCATATTTACTATTTGTGAAAGATGTTTTGTAAGCATAATTATGCACATAAATGGTAACAACAATATTAATAGTGAAAGTGGTAGTAGTTGTTATGAAATAATAATTTTTTTTGAGTGGTAATGGTTTTATCCTCTCTGCTGCATCAACTGACATGGTGGTGGTCATGTGCACATGAGTGATGGTACTCTACTCTTTCCTTGTTGAAAGAAACATTGCTACACATAAAAAGCCATGATCCCAACACTGAAATAGAATTAAAATTGTGTATGTATGTATTCCCGAGCACATGGATGTGTATCTGTGCCTAGCCTTGGACTTTTTATATGGGTGCGTTTGTGCGAACTAAAATGCATACACCTGTATGCGTATGTGTGAGAGTGTCATCCTGAACAAGCACAGAAGGAAATTCCCCCTATCACTAAACCTACTGAAACAAGCATAAATAGATCCAATTTTAAAAAAATAAACCAGTTTGTTTGATGATAGCGAAAGTGTGAACCCAGTCTCACAAACTCATATCCATATGACTGAATATGTTAGCTCTATCACTGATTTTGACCGCTTTCCACTAAGTACTGCATATATATATATATATATATATATATATATATATGTATGTGTATATATTGTGTGTATTTAGGCAGCATCTTTTCATTCATACACGTTTCATTAAATAAAATATCATTATTTGAATGAAAACGCTAACATTTTTAGGCATTTAAAACAACATGCCTGCCCGCACACACAATTCCATAAAATACTTGAAAACAATAGACAAAAACTAAAAATCCTTGAAGCATTATACATCAAACAGTTGAAACCCAACCTAAACAAAATCAATTATGGCATCTCTACAAATATTCTTAAATGTCTATAATTGGTAACAGAAGCCAATGGTTTATACCAACGGCTTTCCATACTTCATACTTCTCCAATTCACTCTCATGTGGTCATGTGTGATGTCATGAGATGCAGTGTGATTTTCGCTTCTAGCATCTTATATGCACATTTATCGTTGCTTAGAAATCATCTATGTAAACAATGACAGACTAGCATCACTGTCTTGTCTGTATATTGCTTAATATGTTGTAATTGACATCTTTGATAATGTCTTATGTAAGCCGAAAGCTTAGATTGTATTAAAAAAAAAAAAAAAAAAAAAAAAAAATATGGATCAATATTGTGAATTTCTTTCTTCATTCAACGATAATGTTATTAAACTTAGACGTTACGAAAAAAATTTACATAAAATAAACAGACAACACTTGTCTATATTATTTAATGAAATGCATATATTATTTATATATATATATTTATTGCCTAAGCATTAGTATCATTTATTTATATAAAAATATAAATAAACGAAATACAACTTCCCTAACAAAAAACTAAAGTGCCTATAAATAAAAATAAACATCTGAAAAAATAGGTCTCTTGTCTGAAGCAGAAACAGATTGTGCTACTGATAAAAAAAGGGTGAAAACGGCAAATGATCATACCATATATTTGTGTGCATGTGAACAAGTGCACACACAAACACAGAGAATACACGAGAAAATTTACATGAGTACCAATTGTGTGTAAAAAGAAAAAGATGAAAAAAATATAATTAGTAAATTGCTGTTACCTCCTGAATAAATGGACAAATAGACCTGTTTATGAAGTCAGGATGCTGAAGGTAACATCAATCAGCTAAGTGACAATTTTACTCACATGAAATAAAATGCACACAGCTCCATCCTCTGAACTTACTTTTCTATTTAGAATAGATCTGATAATTGGTTAATCAAGACATACCCACAGGTCCAATTTTAATTCTGACCTTATGTTCCCTCCACTTTAACTTTTGCAAAAGAGGTAACAATTTTTTAAATTTCTTTAAAAGTTCTTTAACTGAAGAAGTACAAAGTATTGAAACATGAAAGCTTTTGTGTAGTGATTAACATTTTTATCATAATCTCGCCTAATAAAATTAATAATATATATATATATATATATATATATATATATATAATACTGATACAATATGGTAATCTGTATGGAATTATCAGGAGAATACATAGAGCTCTATGTCAAAAGACAGAGCCAATTTATTATTAATTAAAGAATATCAAACACTTAAAATCCCATAGGTAATAATTTTTATTTCATGAAAGCTCTAAAAAACAGCTTTCAATCTTCAAGACCAACAAACAAATACCTATGGGATTTTAAGTGTTTGATAATGTTTTATGTACATACACACACATATATATATATATATATATATATATATATAACTTGTACTAAGACTTTGGCTGTGAACCTTGGTTCTCCCTGACAAAAATGACTCCACTTGGGCCCACAGCTCCTAAGGTCAGCTATGGTAGAAGGATCAGTATTGAAACATTATTATATTGCAAAAAGGCTTCTGCATAAATTTTTATACAATTCTTTCAGTTTTTAATATAATCCTCTGAATGTATATTTAAGACATAGTTTACCATATTTAATTTTTTTGTTCAAATTCCAGACTAGTCTTTTTCAAATAACCTAACAGTAATTACATGAAAGCTTGACGATGTTGTACAAAGCAAATCAAAAGAACAAAATTGGCCTTATGAAATGAAATCTTTGTGTTGTATAAAGTAGAGGTATTGTGAAGTAAATGGATGGTGTAGTGATGTAGAACAAAATTCAAATTCCAGTCAGGTTTATTACATTCACTTACATGAAAATATCCTTGGGAAAAATATGAATCCATCTCTTCCCACCATCTCACACCTATGGGTAAATAGCAAAACAGACTGGGTCCTATAGCCTTGATTGGCAACTAGTCTAGGAAAAGGACAACTCTGAATTTTACACTGGCTCCAGGTACCTGACCAAAGGTCTGGTGATGAGGGTAAGTGTAACCCCAGCAGCACAAAATACAAGAGCTGTTAAAGTGTGGATGAACTATGAGTTAAATAGCTTTACCAACTCATAATTGGCCAAACATGGTTAGTATAGCTACACCCTTGAAGACATGGTCAATCAGGGAGTGGTTCCTCTAACAAGAGTGAGAAGACCCTGGAAATGGATTTGGATATAAATTCTGAGATGATTATTATCATTATTATTCTGCAAATTATTCAGCTGAGTATCCCCATCTTTGTTGTTTCAATCACAGCCTTTTTAAAATTACAAGTTTATTCATGGATTTTTTCATGTTTAGGTCTAGAAATTGTTTAAATTGGAATAGAAAAATTTAGAAACAAAATGAAATAGTGTTAGTATGATAAAGGATCTTGTTCAAAGCTTTGAAAACATCACCTAATGCAGCATACACCTGCTAGAGAGTACATTGGCAGAAAAACTGTCATTGAAACGGCTAAGTGGAGAATACGAATTCAAATAATTTAGAAAATGACAACAAAATGTTTATTATTACTCTTCATGTAGATCTTCATAATTTCTGTCAGAATCTTTAGTATGAAGAGTTATCATTATTCACATTTGGACTTATCTTTTGTTGCTATAATGTATCAGCCATTGTGCCCTCTGACCTTCTGTTAATCCATTTAGGCAATTTGTTGAAATTTATTAAAAACAATTATAAAGGGAATACACAAGATCTGTTGTGTTTTGATAACATTAATGTTACAACAAAAGCCTAACTGCTGTATAAATCATACTTTTTTTGCAGTTTTTTTTTATATGAAACAACTGTCTTGCATCATGGGAAACATTGCCCCATTTTTCAAACAGAAATTTATTTATTTTTATTTTTTTTTTTTAAAACGTCCATAGCTTATACACTAGTTATATAGTTATTGTTGTAACAATAATGTTATCAAAACATAACAGATCTTGTGTATTCCTTTTATTAATTTCTTTTTAATAAATTTTAGTGAATTGTTTGTCTTTGAGACAAAAACAAAACAAAAAAAACAAACTTCCAATTATACTGATTCCTAAAGAATGAATATGGCCAATATATCAAATATCTTTTGTAAACAACTGTTATCAACACCTGCCTACTTTGTGTTTTATTATTTATTGGGCCAAGTGAGTTATTTGAAATCTTGCTGTTTCAAATAAGAGGTTTTTCAAGTTGAGTAAAAAATTTATGAAAATGTATACTTGTGTATAATACAACACTCAGGTTTTGCTTTTAATTTTCATTCAAACTCGGATTATGCACAAGAATATCTGTTAAATAAATTAAAACAAGAAGAAGAAGTTATTGCCAAAATGCCACAGCATTTGAACAATGACAAATTCTATTCATCAAGAACACTCCAACTCTCTCAGGTTGTACAGATTTCTCTTTGCTTTTTTTTTCACTTTGGCTACTGATATGTTAAAAACAAGGTACAAATAAATAAAATGAATGTTTAATTTAGTGTTTATTTAAAAAAAAAGATGGATAAAAACAACATAATGATAATATCATTAAACACAATTGTTAAAAGATCCCAATCGTAACGTGCAGGGTGGAAAAAAGGTTAATTACAAGAAATTACAATAACCATTACTAAAAAAAAAAAAAAAAACAAACAAACAAAACAGCTCCAATGCATCTCTGTCAACATTCAATACAGTACAACAATGAATAACTGATAGCAAATAACAATAGTAGGTAGACTGGGAGTGACTTCAGAAATTTCAATTATAAATTTTACCAGACTTCTCTTGCTTCACAGTTAAACATTTTTTTCCTCTTTACATTCTACTTTGTAGAGATTTAAAAAAAGAAACAAAAAAAAAAAAAAAAAAAACCCCACTAAACACCTGTCCTCTGTATGTAAAAGATGTTTAATCTTAATACAAATACATCACCAATTTCCTGACACACTTAGTTCCAGAAATCTATTTTTACTAGATTATCCATTTTGCCAGACCAACAGGTCACAATAATTCAGTAATTGACCTCAGACTCTTCATTATACACATCTCATATATTTAAATCATTATGACGGTTATGATTTTATATTAAACAAATATTTATCTTATTAAATCTATGGATAAATATCTCATCAGGGTTGAAAGAATCTACATCTAACATACGCTTCATGAAAAGTGAGGTATACTTTGTCTTTATCAAGTGCAACATTCCTTGCTCTTTAGGGCTAGATATGGGATGAACAGTTTAGTGGCATGTTGTCAATTTAGGTAGTAATCCCTCTCTAATACATGTTTAATTGAAAATGACTGACAACATACACAAGAAAAAAACTTGACAGAAGTATGAACAAAAGATTATTAAAAAATTTTTTCCCAAAGATTGTTCATTCTGAGTCCTTTTGGCTAATGTATTAGTTATTTTCAAGGATTTCAGTTGGACAAAAAAAAAAAAAAAAAAAAAAAAAAATCTCTTGGATAGGCTCAACAGTTGTCAGTATTAAGAATTTTACTATCTTATTGCAGGCCTATGGATGTGAAATATACTTACAAATGGCGTGTAAGTTTCTGAGTGGTAGACATATTCTAAAATATGTCCTATACACTGCAGCCAGATTTGTAGTTGATACTGTCAAAGGTTGTTTTTTTTGTTTTATAAAAAAACCAAAGACAAAAAAAAAATAAATAAATAAAAGTAAACAGAAATTAAAAATATTGTCTACATTTTAGCAATTTATGCACCATTTTCAATACCACAACCAAAATCCTTGATTAATTCAGGATGAAAAATCACTTGGACAATTTCTACACACATTAAGTCAAAAAAAATCTCTTGTTAGCACAGTAAAAAAAAAAATAAAAATCTTTAACAGAAGTACTTTGTCAGTAATTTTTAATGGTAAGTATACTATACACAAATTATTCTTACATAGCACTTCAGCCCTTAAGCAGGTTCAACAATTGTTAAGAATTTTACTATCCTATTGTAGGCCTATGGATGTGAAATACACTTGTAACTTCATCTGGATTAGGCTTGGTTATTTAATAACAAATTTTTGCTTGTGGGGGGGGGATCCAGTGAGAATCAAACTAACTACTCAGCAACAATGCTCATCCTACTAGCCTCAGTAACCATTACCCCACACATTTTGGTTGATGGCTTTCACAACCTATCAACTCTTAATGATATACTTAATCTAAAATTTTGTATGGGGCACCCAGTGAGAATCAAATTCACTACTCAATAGTCAACCAGACAAGCCTTGCTAATCATTACATCAAAACGCTCCTTTTATCTGGATTAAAAGAGGTGCTAGTTCATCAGTTGCTGGAAAATTGATGGTCTACCTGTATTAAGTTGTAAGCAATTTTGGGTGAATTTAATTTTCATAAATCAGTTAAAAATGTGACCAAAGAAAAAAAAAATGACAAATAAGTATTGACATCTTTTACTTGAAATTATATTTGTTATAAGTCCATGTATTTGTTAACATCTGATCACTAAAGTTAAGCAATTTCAAACCTGATCAGTACATAGATGGGTGACTACTTGGGATCACCAGATACTGCAACTTTTAGCCTTGTACTAGACTCAGAAGAGCTTTGTAGATAACAGATGGATTGTTGCTCTCTGAAATGAAAATTTACAATTACTAATTAGTTTCTTTGGAATAAAATTATCTTTATTAATTTCTCCTACCTGTGATTTTACAAGAATAAGACTGGCTACTAATATAGATGGCACCGGGTATTAAAATATACTGTGAAGTTTCTGGTCGCTTTTCATTGTGATGCAATATCATATTTCTTCATATATAAATTGATTTTTCATTAATAAAACCATAACATCATGTAAAGATCTGCAGTAAAAACAACAACAAAAGTATAGAACATCAGACTGAAGATCACAAGATGAGGTTTCTTAATAGCCAGTGCGACATTTGCAGAATCTAGAATGTGTTATGCATACACCACCTCATAATTGAATATGATAATTCTGAGTAATGTAAAAAAAAAATTCAGGATCTTTGGCAGCCAGATCGGTCTTAGAAATATACCTTGCCAGTTTTGGGTTTGTTAAATACCAAATATCGGGGTACTAGTTTAAAAAATAAAAAATTTTAGTAGAAGATACCCATTCTTAAATCATTGTACCAAAGAAATGCTTAAAGTACAATTAAGAAAATATGTTTTATAGTAACAGTTATAATAATTAAAATTTAAATATCTGAATTTTCTTCCAAGGACCTTATTCAATTAATTATTTTCAATTCAGGTCAAAATAGATCTGAGAGACATAATACACTTATTTTTCTTTAATATGACCTATTAAGTACAACTGATTAAGCAGTCATTGTCATCAAATATCAATGGGCTGCCATATATAAACACACAACTGGCATAAATTAATGGAAAAAAATGGTTCTGAAGAAAACCAGAAAAAGTAAAACATTTTAGTTTAAAAAAAAAAAAAAAAAAAAAAAAAAAGAAAAAAAACAAAAGTGAATATTTTTTCAAGGTAGGAAACTGGAACCAAATCTTTTTTTTGTCATCCCTCCAAGTAGAGATTGTTTGAGATAAGTGCACCATGACAAAATATTTTCAATAAGAAGTAAATTTTAAATTGGCGATCATGAACAATTTAAGCAATTAACCCAGTTAACATGGAACGTTCTTGTTACGTTGCAAACTGGTTGTCTTTTCGTTATGGGGACATGTGATGTTGTGATGTTACTGCAACGTTGCATTCAACTATTTTCCTGGCTCCAAACTAACTGCACATCCCCACTTGACACTAGTCAATTATGGTAGCATACTTTTACTTCAATTAACAATAATGTATAGAAGGGACAAAATCTCCTTTGGTATTTTTAAAATTGAAAATCAATAATTTAAGTGATGAAAGCAAGTTATTATATCTTATTGGAATTTATTATCCATTTTCTGTTAATGTAATGTTACAAGGCAACGTATTTACAAAATTATTAGATTAACATTGTGGATACACTTTTAGGGGAGTTTACACCCCCAAAATTTCTTGCAACCTATGTGTAATATTGCAGAAACATTGTAGGAATATCATTTTATTAGCTGGGAATATATTCAAGTGAAGGGAATTTAAACATAAAATACAAAAAAATAAATAAACCCTTAAAGACAGCAGTAAGAATAAAAGAGTAACTTTCAAGACCTCAGCTTAGCTGTCCATTTAATAATAATCAGAAATGAATACATCAAAAAAAGGTATTTGGAAATTAAGTAAGTGTTTTGAACAGGAATCAAATTTATGTTCCAATCTCATATCACCAGTTTTACAAACAATAAATTGATGCTTAAACTAATTTCAGATCCAAAGATTTTTTTTTTTTTTTTTTCTTCTCCAAACTAAGTTTATGGTGACTGACATTATGACCCAGGCACTCAGAAGGTTTTGTCAGGGTACTATGATGCTAGAGTTAATCTCTTGTACCACATGGTGTGAATTTAAAAAAAAAAAAAAAAAAAAAAAAAAAATCAATGAAATTCATTCATTGATTGGATTCTAAAGAACTTATTTACATTCATTATTGCAGTAAAAACAGGCTTTAAAAAATATTAGAGAAATGACAAAGAAAAAATACATAATTACAATCAATAAAATTTTGTACCCTCAGACAAAAAAAAAATAAATTTAAATTATATTTTTTTCTTTTTCTATCCTTTCTGTCTACCTACTGTGCTGTTTTTAATGTGTCCGTTTTTATTGCAATAATAAAATTTTATACCCCTGCAACCCCCAAAACATTTATTTAATTTATGCAGTTTCTCTCTCTCTCTATGTGTATGTGTGTGTGTGTGTGTGTGTGTGTGTGCGTGTGTGTGTGTGTGTGTGTGTGACATAAAACCTGGTGAGGTTTACAACCATTATTATTGTATACACTTTTGACTCCCTCAGCAATGTTCATTTACAAGAGTATAAAAATTTGTGAACCAAATACAATGTGATATTTATTATTTACCTTTTATAAAGATTTACTATTTCATAAAGAAATAATAATAAAAAAGATCTTTTTTATTATTATTTTAAAAAATTACAAAATTATCAAAATATGTAAACCAAGGCAATATTTATTATTGATCATTTCATAAATAACTATGAAAACAAGTTTCTTTATTCATCATTTTATAAAAATACCTCTGAACTATAAAAGAAGAAAATAAACATACATCGTCTATTTTGCTTTTTAAAACAATAAACATTACTTAGGGAGTCAAAAGCGTATACAGTAATAGCAGTGTCAAGGGAATTACCATCCTTTTTGTAGGTACAAAGGTCATACATTGCCAAAAACAATGTTTTATGACTTCCTCTGTCTCATGTTAATCATTATATTTGCTTACATATTTCATACACTCAATATAACTTTTATGGACAGAGATAGTACAATGCTCATTCTTTGATTAATTGAACTTATAGACCTACTCAAGTTTTTCTAAATAAAAATCTATGAAATTTCTTGTATTGTGTTATTTTGTTTATTTGAATAAATAATAAAAATATAACATGTATGCCTTTTTTTTTTTTTTTGTCACCGGGGATTTTTTAAGGTTACATTTTGTTCAAAAATTTCTTAAACCAATAACATTATATACATGAACGTGTACACACATTCTATCTCTGAATATATATATATATATATATATATATATATATATATATAGTGTGTATGTGGATATGCGGCATAGAGTTATATCTTTACCAATAAACAAAAGCACAATTTTTGCACCAACCTAATATTAAAAAGAAAAAATACATTCTATCATAAAATTCAGTATTTATTCAGCCAGGTTATATTGTTAATCACAAATTCTGACAGATTTTTTTAAAGCATGTTTACTGTTCTTTGTTATTTTTAGCATAACATTTTGACTAGTATACTCTTATTTTTTGGGATGCCATTCTTTCATGATATTTTAAATTTTATTCCATTGCCAGGAATTGAATTTACTGAATTCTTCCAAAGAATACCTTTTATCTACAGTAATTTAAACTCTACTTTCTGAGCAATACATTTCATTCTTGGTATGTGTGCATATATATATATATATATATATATATATCTCATGTGCATAAAATATAGAATTATCATTTTATGCTATTTGTGACAGTAGCATATGAGCTCACATGGCCTACCTACTTCCTTACAAATTTTCTGATCAAGTGTGACTTATTTATATAGGACCAACTATCAGATTTTGACCAATTAACTATGTATTCTCTCCATCTGAAATTTACTTGACCACTTCTTTAGACAGGAATAAATTTCTTGAGACATCATTTTGAGAGGGATAGTTTTGGCTATTTAATATGATCAAAAAGTTTACGTGATTTGCTCTTAATTCTATCAAACTAAAGAGGAAGCATTGCCATTCAACTTCCAGATTGGAAGAGAATGTGCAAATAGTACAAGAAATGTTCTGTACTGTACTGTACTCCTACCATTATATAGTTAAAAATAAAACAGGTTTTATGAAAACTGACCAATAATTAAATAAAGTTATTAACACTTTTAAATAGGCAGAGTTTCTTTCTACTCAACCTATAGTTACATTCTGATGAAAGAAATTAGCAACATAGTATATCAATTTTTCAGCAAACATGGATAAACATGCTCACAATATATGATGGAGTGTCAAAACAATGTTTTTTTTTCCCTAATGACACAGTTTTTTTTGTTTTTTTTAACTACCTTCAATCCTCAACAATGTTTTGTGATGATTAGAATTTTAATAAAATCTTCACACATGAAAGTGAATTTATACCTTTTCTTTGTTGTTGAGAATTCACAACAAAAATAAAAAAGAAACACTATTTATTTATTAGATTCTTTATTTACACTATTTATTATATTATTTATTGGAATGGTTGGGAAAACATTGGCAAATTTGCCAATTGACCCAAACTTTATAAAATGGTAAATAATAAGGATTTCCTTATAGCTGCTTCACATATTTTAATAATTTAGTAAATATTTCAAATTTATGAATAAAAAAAATGTTTTCTCATTTATAAATTCGCAAATGATAAATATTGCATTGCATTTAGTTCTAATTGTATTAGTTTTTAGAATGCTGTAAATCTAAAATTATTCTTGCAAATAATCTAATAGTGTTTAATATTTTTGTTGTATATTCTCAAGAACAAAAAAAAAAAAAAAAAAAAAAAAAAAAAATGTATAAATTCACTTTTATGTGTTTAGGTTTTATCCCAATCATTGCTTTTTAAAACAAACATTGCCAAAGAGTGAAAATAGTTAAAAATGTGGTGTCATGGGAAAAAATGTCCTTTTGACATTGTGTCTTATTTTGTGGGTACATTTATCAATGTTTACCAAATTTTTTTTTTTTTTTTTTTTTTTTTTTTTTTTACATCCTTGCAGGATTGAAGCAGCATCATTAAAAAAATTAAAACAGTTTGGCTAGGTTAAAAAGATAATCCCTTAGTCAGCATATTTTTTACGAAAATGGAAATATTTTTCAATTTATTGATTGTTTTATAGGCTGGAAATTCATGCTTTAAGTTGCTGGTGATATTCGTATTACACAACTGTATTGAGTAAAAGAAGCAGAAATTGATAGTATTGTATTTAATATTCTGAAACTGACCTTGAAAGAAACTCTGAATTTTATTAAGCTTAGTAGCTCTCTACAATCAAAACAATGCCATGTGGTCATTCATACAGGGTTTATTGTATTCCCTTTTACATTAGGTTTTGAATTACAAAGACATGGAACTTAAATGTGAATTTATAGCTAAAGGCTGCAATGAATTCAATAGAACAGATCCTGTTAAAAGTCTGATTACATTCAAAATACTATTGTTTACTTTTTGCCCTGCATGGGAATAAGTTTATTGCAGTAAATACTTGACCATAAGATCTTTTTAATTGTTTGGTAGCTGTAAAGTTCTTTAAATGGCACCATTCTGGAAAACTGGAGGAGATAAATTGATTAAATATATCTACAGGGTCTGCTGATTAGTACAAATAGTTATGAATATTTAATAACTTTTTAATTAATTTTTTTTTAGTATTTTAATCTATAGTAATTCTACAAAAACTGAGCCTTAGAAAATATTTGACATAAGTAACAGTCAATATGCAAAGTACAACAAAGGTTGGGGTGGTTGGTTTACTAATATACTAATTTTTAATAAGTATTAAAGCTTACACATTTGTTTCTGAATGTGAAGTAATTTTTTTTTTTTAAATTGTTGAAGGCTATATACACAGAGTATGTCACATCAAGCACAGTGGGTGACCACGAGGAAATACTGATCATTTTTTTTTCCCTTCAATTTGCTGAATTTCATTTGAAAAAAAAAAACATACTGAACAAAATATGAATAAATAAGAAAAAAAATTATGAAGAAATTTTTAGCGGTTGAAAAATTACAGCCATTCAAAAATTGCCAAATATTTAAAAACGTCAGTGTTAAAAATCGAGAGAAAGTGAATTTGGCACTATGTTTGTGACATAGAAACTAATCTCTTTAAAGAATTATGTGCCTGTGCAGGACACTATAAATAGCTTTATCTACTTTTTTAGGCTCTACCTTAACGAAGATGAAGGAAAAATATCTAATAACATAAAAGGCTTAAATTCAGGCAAGAATGGCTTACTACTATTATGTCAATGCCACATTTTATACCCAAAATAGATATTTTTTTTGTCTTTTAAATTCCAATGCCTTGTAGCTTGTAACACCACAATAGAAACATTGCAAAGTATACATTTTTCTGAAAGATTTTATTTTAGCTAAAATCAATTTGTTTCTACTGTGGTATTTTGAATAATCTATTTTAAAATTTTCTCTACTGATTGCCACTAAAAATGCAATATAATTATTTTAAGACAATAGTAACCAACTAAGAGTCATTGATTTTTCCATAACTCACTGTCAATGACACAACATGCAATTCAAACAAAAATATCTAATACTATTTCCTCATGCTCTGAAATTTGTGCCCACTGTGTACAATCAGAGAGTACATTAGTCAAAATGTAAATGTAAAAAAAAAAAAAAAAAAAAAAAAAATTCTAATTATAAATAGAATATAAAGTTTAAGTCAGACCAATATATTTTTAAACCTAAAATATTGTTCTAAAAAAAAAAAAAAAAAAAAAAAAAAAATCTATTACATTAAAATGTGCGACTCAGTGGAAATGTATAAAAATTTAAGAATTTATTGTAAGCA
Organism: Acanthosepion lycidas; assembly: GCA_963932145.1. Classification (NCBI taxonomy): domain Eukaryota; kingdom Metazoa; phylum Mollusca; class Cephalopoda; order Sepiida; family Sepiidae; genus Acanthosepion; species Acanthosepion lycidas. The sequence continues at coordinate 24,244,343 of OZ010588.1, read as the reverse complement.
TTTAATTCTATATTTACTATGTGAACAGGTCTTTAAACATAGTTCAGCAATTTGATTCCTCTATGTGCACACCATGTATATGATTCTGTAAGATGTCTGTGGCACTTTTAGAAAAGGTCTTAACACCAATTCCTTCAACTTCAACAACCTCCCCTTCAGCATTCATCCCACAACAATGTGGACCACTACACACCCCACCACAAGCTGCACAACTTTCATTGTTACATGAATACACGTCTGTTTTTTCATCTGTAGTTAATGACAGCGTTGTGCTGGCAGAAGTCTCACTAGTTTCAGTTTCAGACATATGTCTTCGCTTGTGCTTAACCAGAGTCCCACAGAGTGCAAATGCAGCCCCACAGAAGTTGCACTCAAATGGTTTCTCTCCTGTGTGTGTCCTCTGATGTATTTTCAGGTGTGAAGAGTAGCTAAAAGCCTTTGCACAATACTGACAAGAGAAAGGCTTCTCACCAGTGTGCACACGTCTGTGCATAGAAAGGTGAGAGGAATAAGCAAACTGCTTCTCACAGTAGTCGCACGAGAAAGGTTTCTCACCAGTGTGTGACCTCTTGTGGATCTTGAGGTGTGAAGAATAACTAAATGTTTTATTGCAGTAATCGCACATGAAAGGTTTTTCCCCCGTGTGCAGGCGTTCATGCATCTTAAGGTGAGAAGAGTAAGAGAAGGCTTTCGCACAGTAGTCACAAGAGAAAGGTTTCTCTCCTGTATGCAGACGCTTGTGCATAGCAAGGTGGGAGCTGTATGTGAAACCCTTACCACAGTAATCACAGTTTAACGACTTTCCAGTTTCCATCATCAACACCGGTTGTGCTACTGGTTCTGGCTCTTCTGTTGACCCTGGAAAGTTGGTGATGATAGGGTCTGTTGATGGGGTGTCTTCTTGACAAGTTACGTTGACACTCCACATAGGCAGTGCTGTGTAAGTGATAAGCAAGGCAAGTTCTTCAAGTTAGTGTTTGTGTAAAAAAAAAAAAAATAAATAAAAAAATACTATTCAGCAAGTATTCTTTTTCTGGTAAGGTTTACATGACTTTTTTCTCTTTCTCTCTTATAGAAAAACTGGCATGCTTCAGCAGCATTAGTTCTTTCCACTTCTTTTTAGATCAGTCAATAAATGTTCAAGCATGTAATTTTTTTTTTATTTTTTTTATTTTTTTTTTAAGGAAACACTATCAGGGATGTTAACTGTAAAGACTTTCCAGTACACTCATCAGTCTACATTCATTTTCAATAATGCAAATATCTGAAAAATAAAAATAAAAATTTAAAAAAAAAAAAAAAAAATTCCTCACTTCAATGAAAATAAACTACTATTTCTACCATTTACAGTATATGCAGTTTTTTTTTCTTGAAAAGTCTCTAAAATTTGTTGTGCAAAGGTTAAGGTCTTTGTAGGCTTATGCTAACCCCAGAGGAAGTTTATCTATGCCAGATGGTAAACTGAATTCCTGTATTTTATACAAATTTTCAAGGCTTATTTCAGGAAAAAAACAAAAAAAAAACAAAACAAAACAAAACACAAACCCCCAAACAAACTGCATCCTTGATGCTGGCAAATATGGTACACTTAACACTGTCATATTATTATAGAGCAGGAGGTGGCCAAACTTGCTTAGTGTAAGAGCCACATACGATAAAGTTCAGATGTTTGAGATCTGCAAGACATGAACAAAATTTACACATACATTTTTTTTTTACATTAAACATTTTTTCTGATTTACCTTTTATATTAACTGTGATGAAAAAAGGAGCTTGGCCACCCATGTGATAGAGTTAGCCTACTAGTAACCTCAAGTAAAGTCTACCAAATACTTTGGGTAATTGAATGACAAAAATGTAAAAATTTTATAACAAATGTACTGCTTTCATAATGTGTGATATTTTAAAAAAATAGTGATAAAAATAAAACAGTTGAAAAGTTGAATGAAGTTGACTAAGGTACATGTCAAGACATTGGACACCAAATTTAAAATTTAGCGTCACTATATCTCCAATGTTCCTCTTGATAAATGATTATAACCGATGTTTTGTTTATATTTACTGTATATATAATTCCATTAATAAGAACCGGATTTTCGTTTGATGGACAAAAAATGTGTCAGATAGGATTTTTATACATTTTGTCATTCAATTACCTACCACTGGTCTTATATATATATATATATATATATATATATATATATATAAAATAAAACTTTTTACAAACAAGAAAGTATATTTTGTCTGGGAAACGGTTATATTAAAAAAGTGCTCAACTCACAGAAAAAAAAAAAAAAAAAAAAAAAAAAAAAAAAAATAATGCAAGTCCATAGCTATTTAGTGTTTAGAATAATAAACACTAATCCTTTTTGCTACCACGGTTTCCACTGGTAAATGGTTTCTTCAGGTAGTAAAAGGTCAATTCACTGCCCGAAGAAACCATTTGCTGGTGGAAACCGTGGTAGCAGAAAGGGTTGGTGTTTATTATTTTAAATATAATATATATCTCATTCAGATATTTTGCTGAAATGTTTGAGAAGAAAATCCATGAACTTAAATGACAACAAATATGATAAATAAAATTCAATATCAAATCAATATAAAAAGTTTATATTAAAATTATCCAACCAAGGTAAAAAAAAAAAACCCAAAAAAACAATGTGCATTTTGCCTTAATATAAAATATATAATAAAAATATAATATAAAATATAGTTAAACCTAGAGAGCCAGACAAACCTACCAAGGTTTCACCTAAGCGGATTGTCAGGGAAGGCTGGCTTGGTAGGTTTGTCTGGCTCTCTAGGTTTAACTAGGTCTGCTCTACTTACTATATTGAGCATTTTATTTAGTTATTTTGCCTACTCATATCAGGGTTTTTTTCTTTGGACTTGCATGCTAGACGATTATTTTTGGCTAACGTACATGTTCTTGGTTCTTTCTTTTCTTTTTAATAGCTTTTTTCCCCCCCTTTGGAATTGGTTTGATTATTTGCAAATCAAAACACTGAAGATTTTCCGAACAAGTATAATTTCTTATACTTATAAGATTACTACTAATAATAATATAAGATATATATAAAAATATAAAAAGTTTATATCAAAATTATCCAACCAAATTAAAAAAAAAAAAGAAGCATAATGTGCATTTTGCCTTAATGAGAGGAAAGGAGATGAGACATTCAGGTTACCATAAAATAAAAAAGGCGAGGAAGGGGGGGGGGGGTTCTAAATCATATCTTAAAAGTGAAGTGAGAGTTAGTTAAATCAAATGTTAAAAGGTAAGGTGCATGCGAGAAGGGTGTTAAATTAGATGCTATAAGTGGAGTAGGGGGACTAAATCATATATTTTTTTTTATCTGATCCTCTAATAAAATGAATATTTTTTTTTAGATATATTGTTCTACTGTAAACATTGTGAGTCTTCAATACCAGAAGATACATTATTGTTTAAGCAAACATTTTATTTTACAGTCAAAATATAAATTTGATTATAAATGAACTGTTGAGGCATGTTTAATAGGTGTTGGGGAGAGAGAAATTTACAGATGCAATGGATGGTTAAGTGTCAAATGTTATTTAAAATAACAAAAGACAGGAAATTGTGGAGAGCCATAACTACGTACGTCCTGCAAGGACATCACAGAAAAGAAGATAATACAAAATAATGTTACTACAGTGCAACCCGAATATAAGAGAGATTTTCTCTGGTCCCAAATTAGAGCCATACTTACCTAAACAAAATAGACCAAACCCGGATATAAGAGAAACCCGGATATAAGAGACTTCTTCTTCGGTCCAGACAACTCTCTTATATCCGGGTTACACTGTAGTACATTTATATATTTTAATGGCAGTTTTTCCTGCTTAGCTTAATTTGGCACAAGACTGCAGTAGTGGAGCATCTCGTAAAGACAGATTGATTTGTTATGACTTATCTATCTTTTGCAGGTTATTTAAACCCAGAAAATATTTTTAGATTGCATGAACCTAATAAGAAATGGGGAGATGGGGGGAGTGGAGATAATAATTTACTGATACAAGTCATACTAATTAACCCATAGCTTGGGGGAGAAGAGGTGGATTCCTAACTTTCCCAAGGGTATTTGCACATAAGCGAATACAACAAACCTAACTGGATGTGGAACTCTGCTTTCCAAATTACAATTCTGAGCTGTTATCCACTACACAGCCCGCACATCCACGTTTATAGCACCTGGCATTCCTAAGTGGTCACCTATCTTTGACAATTGCACAAGAACCAGTGTTTTAATGTGACATGGATGTAGCCCCTGTAAAAATAAACACAATTTACTAGCAAATTGGTCTGTAAAATGACCTAGTTAACCACAGTACTGTCAAGTTTGGTTTGTTTGGTTCATTTTGTTTTACGGCATATCAACCTCAATGGGTTATTTAATGCCGACAAGATTTTTTTTATTGCTGGTAATATTTTTCCTTCAAAAATGTATTGCTGGTATTAAAACATATTTTTACACTTTCATAGGTGTTTTGACCACAGTTGGGGGTTAACTATTTGCCCATAGTTGGGACCCTAACAGGTGATACTACCCTGGGTCAGGGTGGACCTGGGAACAACAGCAATTAAGAGGCGATTCGACACTCCTCGAAACCTCCTGATCAGAGGCCTTGTTGTTGGATGTAGTTTATTGTCTTGTCCAAGACGCGGATGTTGTTTATCTTCTAACACAGGATGCTGTGTGCTGTCAGGTTTGTTTAAATATCCATCAGTTTCTGGTCATTAAATTTTTTTTTGTTTTTTTTTTCCTTTTAAATCTTTTGATGGTATTTGCTACATTTTTTTTTTTTTTATTGTTTTTAATAAAAGTTCATAGATTTAAAATTTTTATTTATCCACAATAAGTGTTCATGTCTTACAAAAATTTAGTATTCAGACCCTCCTGATAATAACTAGGCCCTATATTTTTTCAATTTTGTCAGGGGAGAAATATTAACATTTCATGCTACAAGAACAATATATTTGTACCTTTGTAAAAGCAAATTAGTAGTTTTATTTAATAGGTACTAGTACAGAATAGATCAAATCAACTGTAAGTCAGGTTATCAATAATCTAAATAACATTTATCTGAATTTCTAGGATGAGGGGTTATCATTATTTACCCATAGGCTATTATCCACATAGTTGTTATTGTATCACAAAGTTTTGGTCATTGTACTTCTTAATCCAGGTAACCATCAAGGATTTTTGAACTGAAAAACTTTATTTAATCTACAGGAGTATATTGTTTGGTTTGCTTCATGGGTTATTTAATGCCAACAAGATTTTTATTGCTGCTAATATTTTTTTTTCAAAAATGTATTCCTGGTAATAATCTTTTTCTTTAAAAATTCATCACTGGTAATAATTTTTTTTTTACAAAAATGTATTGCTGGCACTAAGACCTATTTTTACACTTTCATAGTTTTTTGACCCCAGTTTTGGGGGTTAGCTGGGACCCTAACAGGTGCTACCAACCCGGGTCAGGGTGCACCTGGGAACACCAGCAATTAAGAGGTAGTTCCATGCTCCTCAAAACCTCTCGATCAGAGGGCTTGCTGCTGGACGTAGTTTATCGTCTAACCCAGGGATAAGGAGTATATTTTTCTCATTCAATTGCTCATGTCGGTTCTTATTTTAGTATTGCTCGGTTATTGAACTCATAATTACTATGTCACAAAATTAAACTGGGTAGTGTGTACTTGGACTCAGTGGGCAATCAGTGGACAATGAACGAGCAGTACTGAAGAACTAGAAATTCATAGACATGGATGCAATGAGACCAATCTACCCCCATGGATTAAATAAAGGGTCTAATTTGAAATTCCCTGTAGGTGAACTGGATTGAAGCCTGGTGAAGGCTAATGGGCGCAATGGCCAAAATGCTGTGATAATAACAAAGATGAGGACTATGATGTGCATGTATACAAGGTACAAACTAGTCCATTAAGGGCTTGCTGTTGCTAATAAAGCTGACATTTCATGTTAGCATCATAACTTTTAACAATACTTACTGCATAAATTCAACACCATATAATCAAACATATGCAGCAAACACAACTTGGTAGATAGTTCATAATTATTGTAGATAAAAAAGAAACAATTTCATTAATGAAAAAATTTTAAATTTCAGTAAAGCATGGGAGATTTTTTGAGTCAAGGTTTTATACATAGTGTTTTACTATTTCATCATCAGAAATAAAAAAAAGTATTGTATTGTTTTTATTTATTTTTAATGAAATTAGAAATTTTTTTTTTACAAAAAGACAGATCAAAATATTAAGTGTTTGTAATGAAAAAAAAAAAAAAAAAAAAAAAAAAAAAAAGACATTTCAAATATTAGAAATAACTAAAAATATCAGTTGATTGATAAATGAATTTAGAAAGAAATATGATGAGTGAACTATTTTTATAATGGTATGACTGAAGAAAATTTCGTTGGGATACAGACCCAAAGAAATGGGAAGAAGAGTTCAAGTGTAAGAAGTTCACCTATCGCCTCTGCCAGTTTATATAAATAGTGTGTGTGTGTGTGTGTAAAGTCCTGTTATTGATTAAAGTTTGGTACAAGGGAAATAATTAACAGCAATAACTGAGGTTAAGTGTATCTTTATTTATTACTCAGTAAATAAATTAAAATTTAGCCCATTTTTTTGTACACTCTAAATTACATGGACATTCTTTCAAACGGAGAATTTCTATAAAGAGTCGTAGTAGTAGGGGGAGAGAGAGAGAGAGAGACAGAAGAGGGGAGAGGCAAAGAACCGTCCTAGTAGACTAAAATGGTTCAATATGTACAAGGAGAAACAAAAATAAAAATAAAAACAGTACACTACAGGGTTTCGAAATTCATAGAATAAAGATGAAACAGAAAAAGTCACCCCCTCATAAAAAAAAAAAAAAAAAAAAAAAAAATTAAAATGTATTAGTGTTTTATTATTTTAATAATGATAATTTAAAAAAAAAAAAAAAAAAAAAAAAAAAAAAAGATTTATTTTTAAAAAAATTATAGCTGATCTTTTAGATATAAAAAATGAAACTGTTTTTTTTAATAATATCAAAGCAAATAATAAACATACAGGTGAAAGCTAGAAAGCAAATCAATAAAATAAAAAGCAACACATTACAATTTAAAAAAACAAAAAACAAAAAAAAAACAAACGAAAAAAACCTTTTTTTTGTTTAAAAATTTACTAGACCGATGATATGGACTGTAAAATAAATATTTTTTTTTATCTTCACGTATTATAAAAAACCCCCAAAAAACTTAGTAGTTTTAAAAAGCAAGTTCTTTTTTATGGTAAGTAGTTGTTTAGCTTTCAAGTAAATTCTACGTTCATTGTTTTGGTTAAAAATTTTCACTTTTAGTTTTCAGACTTAATCCGTAAAAAAAAAATTAATTAATCCCACCAAAATCATGAAATGAATTTTAGGGAGCAATTAAAAAAAAAAAAAAAAAAAAAAAAAAAAAAAAAAAATCAAAAAAAATCAATAGAACTGTTTTTTTAAAAATACATTTTTTGAAAGTGACATATTTTAGCAGAAATTGAAGAAGATACATTTTTTTTAATTAATTGAATTGGTTCGGTCTTTAAAAAAACATACGCGAATATGAAATGGATTCCGTTTTTAGCTAATCTTTTTTTTTTTTTTTTTTTTTGTTACGATTTACGTGAATAAATGGTTATGACAATAGAAAATCCTTTTAAGTGCTTAAAATCGTACGATTTTATTTCAAATGCTGAATATCCTAAGATTTTAAACTCTAAAAATACATTATATTTTTAAAGCATTTAATTTCCCTTCTTTTTTTTGGCATGTGTTCGAGAGGAAAACTTATCCTTAGGTTATTTCGTTTTTTTTTTTTTTTTAAATTAAAGTACATAAAAATCAAGTATTACACGTTAACTAAAATCGATATTCCCCTGGTTCTACTGATCAGGACATATCTAAATATATTTTTTTTTGTTAAAATGTTGGGTCGTAGGATTTTTAGCAGTCGGCTGAAGAAAGAGGAAACATTAGCGTCGTCGTTATCGTCGTGGTGGTCGTCATTGTAATGACGATGGTCGCCGCCGTCGTGGTGGCCGTCACCTACCTCCAATGTGAGTTGTACTGTGATAGTGATAATAATAATGTATTATTGGTTGTTGTTGGTGACGTGTATACAGTCACAGGCCGGCACGAGTAGAATTATATCACAACACACGCACACGCACATTATATATATATACATATACACACACCAGCCAACACTTTTTAGTCAAGCAGCAGCAACAACAAGAAGGGGAAAAGAAATGTAGAGCTGAGTAGTAGCAAGCAACTATTTTTTTTTTTTTTTTTTTGCTGCAGCACCCTTCCCTGAGAAAAGTTAGTGGCCACAATAACATAAATTCCCATCGGCAATAGAAACAGCGATAAAGGTTTGCAAAGAGAAACATACGCACCCACTCTCTTTGCATTTAGAGTTCTCAGTCGGTCGTCTTTTACCATTTTTGTGCAGTGTTATGGCGGACATCCCTCCCCCTCTTCCTTTCCTTTTTACTTTACAATTTCATTTACCGGTGTAATATACTGAAGTCCCCGGGAAGTAATACATATACACTACAGTATTTGGGGTGGGGAAAATAAATCTATTGCGGTAACATTGATGACAAAATAAAACAAATAAAAATAAAATGAATAATAACATACAATTTTTTTTTGTTGCCCATTTTATCGATTACCATCACCGCTACTTCAGATTATAATATTCAAAGTACCTCCACCCGTCGAGGGTACGTCGTCTTGAGACTTATCCACATCTAAAAAATGACGAGTACATTCAACAACAGAACAATTTTACATTAAAATTAAATTAAAAAAAAAAATGTATCATTTTTTAAATTAAAAAAATTGTGTATTTATTAAAGCTAAAACAACCCATTTTAATTCAATAAAATTTCCAATAAATTTGCGTGTAAATAGAAAAATAAACAACAACAAAAAAAAAACGCTTAAGTTTTTTTTTTGTAGCTAAAAAAAAGTTTTTAAATATGCATATGTAGTTAATATGTTCATCTGACTAAGATTAATTTACATATATTTTTTTACATCTTAATGCAAAAAAATAAATTTTGTACACTTTTTCTGGTTAATTATTTTTATAATAATTACAATATAATTAAATTTAGAAATATTGCAAATATTTTTTCACAGGCTTTTAATTTTTAGTTTATCCTGTTTTCCAATGTTGTCCAGCTTTGATTTCTGAACCTAATCAATTCTCAAGGACAAAAAAAAATGTATTGATTACACCAACAGGACAAGAGTGCATTGGTGTCAGTGTAGAATTTTATTACCTCCCTCTAATTTCGAGTATAAAGCTTTTTTATACGAGAAATAAATTCTCATTATCCTTTAAGCTGAAGAAACACGATTAAAAAAAAATGAGTTAATTTTGAAAAGAAAGCATTTAAACTTATGTAGTGGATTTTTGCAATAATAGCCAAGTTTATACAACACATTGACGGAAAATAATTGCAACACCCTGAAGACTGATGCTGTCTACTACAGGATGTGTCTGCTAGAGGGTTGTAGATATTCTAATAAAATTTTCACTTTTCAGACATTTTGTGATATAGTAACACTCGTACAGCATACCTTCTATATCTGATTATATGTAATGATATATTGTGGGAAAATGACACACATAACTAAAGTAACAATAAAGAATAAAAAAAATTAAAAAAAAAGAAATAGATTTTTATTCCCAATTAAACCGTCCAAAAAGGGTTTTTGGTCTCATCTGCACAATTTTAAGACTCCATTTCAGGAAATGACAACCTTTCTCTTACCTAACTTCTCTTCCCAATGCAGATCGTTTGGATGCATTTTGCACCTCCACTCATGAAGTAAGTAATTTGGTTGTTCCAACTCAATGTAAAGCTGACTTGAACACAACCATTATGAAAAGGACAGAACTGGTCTCACTTACCACACTTTCCAACACATAGCATTCAGATATATTTATTCAGTTTCACTTATGAAGTAAGTACAATCTTTCTTTGGTCATTCCAACTCAGCACAAAGCTGACTTAAGGTCGACCATCATTAACCATTCTTATCCTTACTTACGCTAATTTACTTCTAAACCAGAAAAAGAAAATGGACATATCCAAGAGACATTAAGAACTTTGTTTCTCAACTTCACTATAAAAAAAAAAAGGAATAAACGGTCCGTAGTGGAAACCCAAGTTTTTGTATGCTTCTTCTTTAACCGTTTACATGTGAATACACACCCACCTGTAATACACCAACACCCAACCTTTTAATCACCATAATATATTTAGACATACTGCACTCTAATGCAAGCAGATTTTATACCATGGAGATGCAGCCATGCTTCTTTTGTTCAATTAGAGCCATTTAAGAGTTTATGAATTGTGGGCATTTGAGAGGGTGAATAATCATTTCAAAGAATTAGTACAAATGTTGGATGTAATGGCTTTATGGTGCTTCAATGTTGGTGGTAAAAATTCCTACATTCCTACATGCACCAGAGACCAGGTACTGGATGTCTATGTAGTACAGATGCTTACATGACAACTAGTGTGCCGATCAAAACAAATGTGGCCACAGGCATGTTAATGTGGGCTGTTAGAAATTGTGGAAGGTTGAAGGGTGAAAATTTAACCTTGTAAAAATATTCACATAACCAAAAAGAAAAAGAAAAGAAGAAAGTGGATAAAGTTTAAATGCAAAATTTTTATATCTCAGAAATAGTTGAGGTGATTTACAAAAATTGTTTTTTCTTTTTTTTTTAGTTTAGTTTTTTCGCAACAAAACATAGGAAGATTTCTTAATGATTTTGATTGGTTTGTTTTTTGTTTTTTTTTACAGCATATCAACCTCAATGGGTTATTTAATGTTGACAAAATTTTTATTGCAGGTAATATTCTTTTTCAAAAATTTATTGCTGCTAATATTTTTTTCCCCAAAAATGTATTGCTGCTAATATTTTTTTTCCCAAAAATGTATTGCTGGTAATAATTTTTTCTTCAAAAATTCATTGCTGGTAATATTTTTACAAAAATGTATTGGTAGCATTAAAACTTATTTTTACACTTTCATAGTGTTTTCACCCCAGTTTTGGGTGTGGGGGGGGTGTTAACTATTTGCCCACAGCTAGGATCCAAACAGGTGCTACCACTCTGGGTCAGGGTGGACCTGGGAGCACCAGCAATTAAAAGGCGGTCCCACGCTCCTGATCAGAGGCCTTGCTGTTGGATGTAGTTTATCATCATACCCAGGATGGAATGACTGACTTGAAGAGTAGAAAAGTTCTAATATCTTCATAAATATACAATGCTTAGAACCTGAATCTTTGCAGGTTAATAATCTTATATATCGAGTGTAACAGCAAAATTGTCTAAATCGTGTAACAGCATGGCGTAATTGTCTATCCCACAAAATGTTTAATATCTAAAAAAAAACACCAATCTAATTAATTTTTTTTTTCCATGTTTTCAGATAACATGTTTAGCCATCTTGACACCATTTGTCATAAGAATCACTGAAAAAGCCTTTAAGTTATTCAGCTAGAAATAGAACAGGTTAAAATCTTTTTGTGTCAGCCCAACTATATCTTCCCAACTGAGCAATGGTGAGAGGAAAAAGATCATTCAGACCTTCAGTAATGTTACCAGCAGTCATACTCTAGCTTCCATCATCAAAGTCCATTCAAGAAACATGAAGAGAATGGTGAATAAGTTTAAAAAAGAGGGAACAGTAGAGAGGAAAACTGGATCAGGAGGTCACAACAGCAAGAGGGATCATGATTTCAACTTAGAGCTAAATATATTCTTATTGTTCAAAGTAGAGTCCAATAGTGTTATAAAATCCACAGAGAATTCCAGTAAGATATCTTTAATCATTTCTAAGATACAACAGTTCAAAGCTTCATCTAACAATTGGACAATTTTGCTGTTACATGATTTGAACAATTTTGCTGTTACACCTAGTATGTTTTAAATGTTGTGTAAATTTTGTCTTTCTCTATAAATTATATGTTAAATTTTATCTTAAGTCAGCATCCACTCAGTTGAGATATCTTATTAACAATTTTAAATAAAAAGACATTTTTATTTACATCATTCAAACTGTTGTCTTCATCTTTATTGCCATATTCATGACATTTCAAAACGTGAATATGGCAATAAAGATGAGGATAACAGTCTGAATGATGTGAATAGTGTAAATAGTTAAAATATCTCATCTCATAAATATAGACATGTAACGATACAGAAGGCACTTATCTCTCTTTGGTGGAGATAAGTCATGTGGGTCACATGACAGCTGCTTAATGATGTCATTCTATACAGTGACGAAAGTGTTAACCAAATTCAGTTCATTTACACCAGGCAAAAACGAAAGGTTGATTTTTTTTTTTTTTTGCCTGCTAAAGTCAGTCAGTTATATACCATGCATGATACATGCTTAGGTGATCATGTATTGAAAGATACATGACTGACGAGGCATATTTTTTCATTCAGTAGGTTGCCATTAATTTCTGCAGTAGACCAGTTTCCATCCAAGGCTATAGAACCTGGTCTGTCCTAAAATTTTACCCATTCTTTAATTTTTGCCAGTTCAGACCTTTACAGCTAGGACACACCATGCACCTTTCATGAAGTTAAATAAAAAGCAAGAGAAATTTTAATGAAACACAAGTAAAATAAAGGCTACAAGCAATTCTATCAGCAAAGAACTTGAGCAATGTTTCTTTTCTTTAGGTCACAAACTTTAGGTGAGCCAATGATTTATAAGTTACACAAGCTTTGCATAGATACACCAATGTCAAATTTTTAAAGAAATTCTAGCTTGTCTGTTATGGATAACATATAGTTTTTGTGCTTCACACCACATTAAGCACTTCCTGTATTCATTTGTGCTATGACTGGTGTGAAATTTCAGTAGGTAAGAATTAAAAGGTTCAAAAGACAAGTAGAAATGTCTTACTAGTGTTTGAAAGTGACCAAAACTGATGATACAACAGCTAATTCCACCAAAGAGTCATGGTGTGTCCATGCAACAACCCAGAAAATCTGAAATTGATTCAGTGATAATTAGTGTTTGGATTACTAATTGAACTGGGTTTGGTAATGTCTAACTTGTCTTTTTTTATGTTCCATGTGCCTTCAGGGTGTGAGTGATCATGGCTCTCCACAATTTCCTATCCGTTGTAACTTTTTGTAGTGTTTCTCTTTTTGTTATCACTCTCCCTCTCTGTTCTGCTATCCATTTAGACAAGTAGGTTATTCACCGTTTCCCGCTGCTCTTCTTGCCTTCAATATGTCCTGTGAGTGTTAAATTCTCCAAGCCGTCTTCCCTTAATATGTGTCCAAGAAATTTCAATTGTTACTTTCTAATTTTAAGTATAAGCATCCTTTTCATAAAACTTCTTCATTACTCAGATGCTCTAGCTATGATATTCTTAGCATTTTTCTGTAAAACCACATTATTGTTGCTTTAATATTGGAGATAGAGCTTTTATAAATATAGACAGCATGGACATAGGAATCAATACTGCATGGTGACAGTCATGTTTTTGCTTTAGTGTGATCTTAGTTTAAAGTCTTAATCAGTGATGAAATTGTGCAGCATTCACTGTCATATATAGTACTTCAGCACTCATTGTTTTAATGAAATTTTCCTGTTTCTTAATACTTTGTTTAGCTTTTAGAAGGCTTCTTTCACTATTCCAATGCACATTCGGATTTCAGTGTCATATTTTCCATTTTCTGTTCCTCTTGCCTTTGATATGTCCTGTGAGTGTTGAATTCTTCAAGCCTTCCTTCCTCATTATGTGTCCAAGAAATTTTAATTCCCTCTTTCTGATTCTAAGCATAAGTCTCCTTTTTGTTTCCATTTTTCCATCGGATGAACTCCATGGATGCACTCTATGGAATTTTCAGCATCCTTCTGTAGAGCCACATTTTTATTGCCTCTTCTTTATTTCTAGGAAGATTGTTCAGCATTCACTTCCATGCAAGAGGCTTTATATTACATAGCAATTCAGCAATCTTGTCTTTGTTTCTAATGAAATTTTCCTGTCTCTTAATACTTTGTTTAGCTTTTAGAAGGCATCTTTTGTTATTCCAATATGTCCTTCAGATTTTGGGGTCACATTTTCCATCATCTGTAAAGACACTTTCCAGATATTTAAATTTCTGTACTTACTTCATTTTGATGTTATCTCCAATTCGTAGGTTGCATCTTGGACATTTCTCTTGCTGACAACCATGCATTCTATTTTCTTATAATTGATAGTTAGTCCTTTCTTCCATCTTTCTATTACTACCTTGTCTAGTTCAAACTGTACACTACTTTTAGGTATGCATTATGTTAAACATTTGATTGATTCACATATTTAAAACTAAAAGCATTTTCAATTGAATCTTTTCCAATGTTGACTTGTTTCCAATTTCTATATCAAGAAGGAGTTCCTTATTTCAACTGTTTTGTATCATTCCACTAGCCTCTGTTAACATATTTTGTTTTCTGATAATCATTCTTTGACTATTGTATGTCTAACTCATTTTAGCAATATTTTTATAAGCAACTTGCTTAAAAGCCACTAAAGGCAGCTCTTTAGGATGGTGTTGAGCCACTGTCTATTTATAGAATTTTTATATTATAATTATAATTTTATATAATAATTAGTTGCGAATGAAATAAGGGGAGACTTATTTCTGTCTGTATTTCTTGAACAAAGGATTATCATTATTTACATTCAGACTAATATCCTCATCTTTGTTGTTGTTATTGCATTATAGTCATGGTGCCCTCTGGCCCTTTCAGCTGTTAATCCAGCTAATCTTTACTGAACCCTTTATTAAATCTATGGGGTAGGTTGTTCTCATTCCACTTACTCTATATAGGAATATCTTGTCTTGTTCTTATTTAATACTGTGCAGTTATTGCTCACCCAGTTTCCACTGAGAGTTAGGTTTGGCCAAGGGATTGAACTTATGAACCAAGGCTTTGATCAACTAGGTGATTATCTCAGATGAAATTAGATTATCGACCATAAAAGACAAGCTTCCTGGATATGAAATGCAAATTCAGGATGAAGAAAAGACTAGGAAAAAATTAATAATGAAAATAACATATCTTAGATTTTAAAAATAGTTTAAAAGTATTTGATTGTTATAAATGTATTCCTATAATAGACAATTTTAATTCAGGTAAGATGCATTTCTATAAAAGACAATTATAAATGCATACCTATAAGAGATAATTTTAATTTCTATAAGGTGCATGCTATAAGAGATGATTACAGATGCATTCTAATAAAAAAACAATTCTAATTCTGATAAGATGCATTCCTATAAAAGACAATTCAAATTCTTATAGGATGAATTCTTTTAAGGAACAATTCTACATGTACTTTTATAAGAGAGAATTTTAAATCTTATAAGATGCATTCCTATAAGAGACAATTATAAATGCATACCTATAAGAAACAATTCTAATTCCTTTAAGTTGTTTTCCTATAAGAGACAATTATAAATGCATTCTCATGATACAATTCTAATTTCTATAAGATGCATCCCTACAAGAGAAAATTATAAGTGCATTCCTATAAGAAACAATTCTAATTCCTATAAGAAACAATTCTAAATGCCTCTCTATAAGAGAGAATTCTAATTCCTATAAGATGCATTCATATAAAAGGAAATTATAAATTCATTCCTATAAGAGAGAATTCTAATTTCTATAGGACAAATTCCTATTAGAGGAAATTATAAATGCATTCATATAAGAGGCAATTCTGATTTCTATAAGATGCATTCCTATAAGAGACAATTATGAATGCATTCTTCTAAGAGACAATTCTTATTCCTATAAGATGCATTTATATAAGAGACAATTGTAAATGCATTTCCATAAAAGACAATTCTCATTTCTTTAAGATGTATTTCTTTAAGAGACAATTATAAATGCATTCTGTAGAGGCATAAATAATTATAAACCCCCTAACATTTATATATGCAAAAATACTTGTAAAATGAGAAACAGCAAGTCATGGAAAAAACAAAACAAGTATTATTTATTATCTGGTTGTTATGTGATGTTGGAGACATGAGAGACAATAATACTGAATAAAATTGTGAGTTTGTAGTCAAATATAGATAAAAAAGCAGATTGGAATCTGACAGAATGATAAGATAAAGAAGAAGCAAAATGTATACAGTCTTTCTCATATGTTGTTTTATAGATGTGTGTAATGATGGTTTGGTTTAGTTTGTTTTGTTTTGTTTACGGCATATTAACCTCAATGGGTAATTTAATGCTGACAACTTTTTTTCCTGGTAATATTTTGGTTTTGTCAAAAATCTATTTCTCTTAATATTTTTTCCTCAAAAATTTATAGCTGGTAATATTATTTTTTCAAAAATGTATAGCTGGCAATATTATTTTTTCAAAAATGTATTGCTGGCAATAGTTTTCTTTTCAAAAACGTATGGCTGGTAATATTTTATAATGCTTTTTACCTCAGTTTTGGGGTTAACTATTTGCCCATAGCTGGGACCCTAACAGGTGCTACCATCCCAGGTCAGGGTGGACCTGGGAACACCAGCAATTAAGAGGTGATTCCATGCTCCTCAAAACCTCCTGATTAGAGGCCTTGCTGCTTGATGTAGTTTATTGTTTTATCTAGGACATGGATGCAGTTTATCGTCATACCCAGGATGTGCGTAATGAGTGTCCAGATAATTGAGTTGGAAAAATACAAGAAGTGTCTGGAGTTTTCTTAACTCAAATTATTGTTGAGTGCTAAAAGATAAATGTTACTATTATAGCCTGAAAATGAAAAGGAGACAAAATTTTTGTTCACCCACATGTTAATGACCTGTCTGTGTGAACTGCTTGTCTGATAGTGAGAATGTTATATGTTTGTGTGTGTAGAGGAGAAAACTGGCATCAATTCTTATTGGTTTAGAATGTGTGAATTAATGATAATTATAATTGTCATACTTGTTTTAATATAATTATTTTTGACACTATAATTAATTTTTATTTTTTTATTTTTTTTTGTGGACAAACAATTGCTATAAGAGACAATTATATTCTACCGAAAATGATTTTGCATGAAAATAAGACCTGATTTCCCTTCAGACTTTGGAATGACTGACAAAATATCTAACAAGAATTTTTTCATCTTACAATATATTGCAATAGATTTCTTTGTCCCAGGTTTTCTTTCTCTGTATATCAAATATTGACTCAAAACAATTCAGTACTTAATAAACTAATTAAAATGAGTTGGTTATAATCACTAAAATTTATGCTACCATTTATGTAGATTTGACAAATATTCCAGTTGACTGTTGTAGAAATTTTGATGATAGATTTGAACTGAAAATAACAATCATCAGTTTGATCACTTCATTATTACCTTGTATAAATATACAAGTTGAATACTGTTGCATTGTGTGTCATCTCTGGATATTGGCAATTCCACAGTAGGGACCCCAATGCTGCATTAACAAACTTGCTCAACAATAGGCAATTTTCTTTTTACTCATTTTATTTGGGGGAGAAAAATAAAGTATTGTTTCTTGGAGGAACCATGAAGGAGAGGAAGATAAAGAGAATGACTATCAACAGGTCAGCTAGCTCTCAATGCTGAAAGTATGGCATGCAAAACGTTGTCATTCTCCTAGACTAGTTGCCAACCAAGGCTAGAAAGTCCTGTCTGTTCTGCTATTTATCCCATTGCTGAGAGTAGGAAGAAAGCATGGATTCAGACATTTGATTGTAAGTTAGCACTTTTTATTTATTCATTGTTTTTTTTCTATTTTATTAAAAATTTATGATGAATATTTCACCTTCAAAGATTCTCAGTTCATTAATATCTGAATTAAACTGATGCTTACCAGATCACAACTTCAACAATATTTTGTTTGAAAGCTAGTGATTTATACAGAATTTAATAAGTTGAAATATATAGCATACTTTAAGAATATATTTTTAGGGGTAAAATTTCTGACTGATGCCAATTCAGGCAGGTTTCAATCCTAGCTAGAGGCAAACTGTTGTCTAGCAACACTGATGAGCTGTGATACAGCAAAACAGTCTGTCTGTGGATGGCATATATATATATATATATATATATATATATATATATATATATATATATATATATATATATATGACATAAGGAAAACCATGCAGACTGATTTCA
>OZ010588.1:24008594-24221094 GCA_963932145.1 Acanthosepion lycidas | reverse complement strand
TGACCGTCATCCAGAGACTGTTCGCAGAACTAAAATTATTTTTTATTGCACTTTTTTATGTATTTTTTGTTATACATATATTTGTTATACATATATTTTGTTTAATGCAATTTTATATATTATGTAATAATGTCTGCTTGCTCGTATCTGACAATGCCTGTCTACTAGGTCAGGCTAGCCAATCCCTGTTGTAGATGACTGCTTTGGTTTGTTTGGTTAGGTTTGGTTTGTTTTACGGCATATCAACCTCAATGGGTTATTTAATGCCGACAAGATTTTTATTGGTGCTAATATATTTTTCCCCAAAATGTATAGCTGGTAATATATATATTTTTTTTTAAATCTATTGCTGGTAATATTTTTTTTTTTCAAAAATGTATTTCTGGTAATTTTTTTTCCAAGAATGTATTGCTGGTAATATTTTTTTATTCAAGAATATATTGCTAGTAATTTTTTTTTCAATTTGCAAGAATGTATGGCTGGTAATATATTTTTTTTCAAGAATGTATGGCTGGTGATAATGTATTGCAGGGAATTATTTTTTTTCAAAAATGTATTGTTGATAATAATTTTTTCAAAAAATGTATTGCTGGTATGAAAAACTATTTTTATACTTTCATAGTGTTTTGACTCCACTTTAGGGGTTAACTATTAGGGACCCTAACATATGCTACTACCTCAGGTCAGGGGGACCTGTGAACAGCAGCAATTAAGAGGCGGTTCCATGCTACCCAAAACCTCCTGATCAAAGGCCTTGCTGTCGGATATAGTTTATCGTCATACCCAAGACGGTAAACGCCTGCTCAAGCACATTTATGTTTGTTCAACACCCACAGAGCCAACCTATATTTTATACTGCAACTATACTGAATAGAGCTTAGTTACAGTTTCTGGAAGAGTGTGTATTAACTGGCCTGATCAACAGTCTGAACAAGGCCAGCACCCTCAAACGATGTGGAGGGAAAGTTCTGCTTATTTGAACATCAATTAGAAAATGCTTTGAGGTTTGGTGTTTTTTGAACCCTTTTGATTTTTCAAGGGTCCTCTGCCAATTAGAAAATGCTTTGAGGTTTGGTGTTTTTTGAACCTTTTGATTTTTCACAGGTCCTCTGCCAATTGGAAAATGCTTTGAGGTTTGGTGTTTTTTGAACCCTTTTGATTTTTCACGGGTCCTCTGCCAATTAGAAAATGCTTTGAGGTTTGGTGTTTTTTGAACCTATTGATTTTTCACGGGCCCTCTGCCAATTAGAAAATGCTTTGAGGTTTGGTGTTTTTTGAACCCTTTTGATTTTTCAGGGGTCCTCTGCCAATTAGAAAATGCTTTGAGGTTTGGTGTTTTTTGAACCCTTTTGATTTTTCACGGGTCCTCTGCCAATTAGAAAATGCTTTGAGGTTTGGTGTTTTTTGAACCTTTTGATTTTTCACGGGTCCTCTGCCAATTAGAAAATGCTTTGAGGTTTGGTGTTTTTTGAACCCTTTTGATTTTTCACGGGTCCTCTGCCAATTAGAAAATGCTTTGAGGTTTGGTGTTTTTTGAACCCTTTTGATTTTTCACGGGTCCTCTGCCAATTAGAAAATGCTTTGAGGTTTGGTGTTTTTTGAACCCTTTTGATTTTTCACGGGTCCTCTGCCAATTAGAAAATGCTTTGAGGTTTGGTGTTTTTTGAACCCTTTTGATTTTTCACGGGTCCTCTGCCAATTAGAAAATGCTTTGAGGTTTGGTGTTTTTTGAACCTTCTGATTTTTCACGGGTCCTCTGCCAATTAGAAAATGCTTTGAGGTTTGGTGTTTTTTGAACCTTTTGATTTTTCACGGGTCCTCTGCCAATTAGAAAATGCTTTGAGGTTTGGTGTTTTTTGAACCCTTTTGATTTTTCACGGGTCCTCTGCCAATTAGAAAATGCTTTGAGGTTTGGTGTTTTTTGAACCCTTTTGATTTTTCACGGGTCCTCTGCCAATTAGAAAATGCTTTGAGGTTTGGTGTTTTTTGAACCTTCTGATTTTTCACAGGTCCTCTGCCAATTAGAAAATGCTTTGAGGTTTGGTGTTTTTTGAACCCTTTTGATTTTTCACGGGTCCTCTGCCAATTAGAAAATGCTTTGAGGTTTGGTGTTTTTTGAACCCTTTTGATTTTTCACGGGTCCTCTGCCAATTAGAAAATGCTTTGAGGTTTGGTGTTTTTTGAACCTTCTGATTTTTCACGGGTCCTCTGCCAATTAGAAAATGCTTTGAGGTTTGGTGTTTTTTGAACCTTTTGATTTTTCACAGGTCCTCTGCCAATTAGAAAATGCTTTGAGGTTTGGTGTTTTTTGAACCCTTTTGATTTTTCACGGGTCCTCTGCCAATTAGAAAATGCTTTGAGGTTTGGTGTTTTTTGAACCTTTTGATTTTTCACAGGTCCTCTGCTAATTAGAAAATGCTTTGAGGTTTGGTGTTTTTTGAACCTTTTGATTTTTCAGGGGTCCTCTGCCAATTAGAAAATGCTTTGAGGTTTGGTGTTTTTTGAACCCTTTTGATTTTTCACGGGTCCTCTGCCAATTAGAAAATGCTTTGAGGTTTGGTGTTTTTTGAACCCTTTTGATTTTTCACGGGTCCTCTGCCAATTAGAAAATCATGTCTTTGTAAAGGCATCTCTCTGGACCAAGGACGCAACTGAGAGACATTTAGCTTCTGCAACTTTTGGACAGATAAAACAAAATGCAGAGTCTCTTTCTTCATCATGATGCAATTAGGGATAACTGTCAAACCAATTGGATTGAAAAGATCTTTCATGAAATTTTGGCCCACGCTTCCGGAAGTCTTTGGTTGATTTGAAGTATTTATCTGACAAATGTCTAGGACAATATTTTTCATGTGATTTTCTTCTGGTGACTTTACTGAGATTTCTAGTGATGCATGACATAGCGAGGTGGATACTGATTACATTTGGTCGATGAAAGTAATAAATTTGAGACATTGTAAAAAGGCTTGCGTAAATTAAAAAAAAACAAGTTGTTTTGAAGCAATCACTAATTTTTAGCTCTAAATTCAACGCAGCAGAGTAGAAAAACATGGAATACTTGAATAAATTTTAATTTTACTGTGTGAAACTTGATTTTATTCACGAGAATATGGATTGGCAAAAATTCTGATATAAAAAATTATTTTTTTATGTTGAGTAGAAACAAAATATAAGCATTTTAAATATTTGCTTTAGGTACCTCCAAAAATTTGTGATACCTAAGGCTTAAAACAAATTTTGTAAATGAAAAATCTTTTTTGATGTGAGGCTTTTATCTTAGTTTTAATTTCAAGTTAATACATTAAATTTAATATTTCCACTAATCAAAATACCTTCTTTAAAAGGACTGGAAGAAGTTTTTTTTTTCTAAAAAATTGAATTTAGTGCAATTTTTAGTCTGCATTTATTTAACAGTAATTCTCTTTAGTTTTTTTTCAGTACAGCGTAACCCGGATATAAGAGACCCGGATATAAGAGAGATTTTCTCTGGTCCCAAATTAGAGCCTGTGTTAATGTATATAAAATAGACCAAACCCTGATATAAGAGAAACCCGGATATAAGAGACTTCTTCTCCGGTCCCGACAACTCTCTTATATCCGGGTTACACTGTAATTCTCTTTAGATTTTTAAAAAATCTTCCAAAAATAAAATACAATTTCCTGAAACTTTATTTGATGAATATTAGCTCCTTTAAAGTATAATTAATCTGATTTCAAACAACTATTACTTACTTTAACCCTCTGAGCCATGCGTTCCTGAACAATTTTAACCCTTCTGCCTGATCTCCCGAGTCAAAATTCGCAAATGATTGGTATGTAATGTTTCACGGTAGATATAAAAATAGTTACAAGTGTTTACCCACCATTCAACTGGTAGCTGATTATTAAGTCATTTGTCTATACCACTATTCAAACGGTAGCTGGGCATTAAGTCATTTTTCTCTATATCACTGTTCAACCGGTAACTGGGCATGACGTCATTTTTGTTTATCACCGGTAAAGCGGTGGTCAGAGCTGAAAGGGTTAAGTTTAAAATATTATAGAAATGCATTTTTTAACCCAACAGTAGCTGTTTATTTAAGGAGTTAACATTCTGACAGAGTGATGAAAGACCTCATATTTTATACGGAGATCATATGTGAAAAACTTATTTGAAGAAAATGATGCCAGCGTCTTCTTTTATATAATATTTAAGTATTCAGTAATCTTAAAAATTAAGGAAATTATTCTCTGTGATCTAACATTTATTGATATTAACAAATTTTGGCTTTAAATTTACTACATTTATCGCTTTTACTTCTTAATAATGTCGTGTATGATCTACCGTATTTATAGATATTCATAAAGAAAAAATTCCAAATTCATTTTTGAAAAAGTTGGGATTGATGGCGTACTAAACTTTTCAAATTATGATTGTTGAAAATAATTCTCATTTAATAATATTACCATCTATAAAAACAATTTATTATAGAACCTTAAAAATTAAAAAAATTAAAATTTTATAATATATTCTAATTAAAATGTAAATAAAAATTAAAACAAATCGTGTAAAAATTCATTATTCATCGAAATTTTTTTCTTAATACAATAGTGTCCTTAATTATTGATAAAAGCAATTAAAATCTTTTCTAATTAAATAATTTCTTAGTTTGACGACGACATCGCTCGTTGCAGTCATCGCAGCGGCCACAGCCGCCACAGACGCCCACCACGATCGCGATTTGGACGCTGTCGCACGTCCAACTCCACCGACAACGAAGTGGCAAGTAGCAAGCGCACGTATTGCAATTTTGATGCTGCTTTCACCCTCTTCAATTTCCATAGTTTCACTCTAAGGTTATAGATCATTAAAAGGTAGTCATTCCCGCAGTAAGCACTTGAATATGTTTTATAATATAAAACTGCATTCTTGAATCTCTTATTGATCCTTATATAATCAATTTGGTTCTTTGTTTCTCCCCCTGGGCTTTTCCATATCCATATAAGTCTTAGTTATTCTTGACGCCAAATATTCGACGTGTATTAATTTTCCCAGCGTTCACTACGAGTTCCTAGTCTGAATTAGGTCAATTATTTCACGCCTTCCCTACTTTCATATTCGGGTCTCCCATCATGATTATAATTTCCTGCGTTTTGTATTGACGTTGCCTAACGTACAATAAACTTTTCAATTTCTTCTGCATTTTGTGCTGTTGAGATGGGCATGTTAAAAGGCTTCCTTTTAGTTTAACTACAAGATTCCTATCAGATATATGATAGTATCCCAGAACACATTTCTTCATGTCTTGATTTAATATAAGTCCTACTCGCCTCTGATTTTACACCCCGTCTACAAATATGACCCAGTGTTTGTCACTGACGAAACTTCCATTGTTTGCCCACCTACTTTCGCATACGCCTAAAATATCAACTTTTAATCTATTCATTTCCTGCTTTATATTCTCAAACTGGCCAAATTGATTTAGTATTCTCATATTCCATGTTCCTATAACTATTTCTTGTTTGATGTGAACTGTCTCTGGGTGACGGTCAGGTTGCACTTTCACTTCTTACCGGGTGAAGGGTTAATTCCAGTAGAAAACCCCCTTCACACAGCTATCTTTTATAATAATTTTGTTGGGGGTCATGAATATTTTTGGAATAAGTAGTGTAGTGGTTTCCCATTGCTTTATCCACGGTGATTTTATTGAGACACCACCTTTAACAAATCGTT
The DNA here is from genome assembly GCA_963932145.1 of Acanthosepion lycidas. Taxonomy (NCBI): domain Eukaryota; kingdom Metazoa; phylum Mollusca; class Cephalopoda; order Sepiida; family Sepiidae; genus Acanthosepion; species Acanthosepion lycidas. The sequence goes on along the minus strand of OZ010588.1, from coordinate 24,215,381 downwards.
GACGCATCAAGAGTTCTTCCCTTCTTTGATAGGTTTTATTTTTTATCCTACAGAGTTGCAATAAATTGGAGTGGGATGCTGGTTTAGTCGGCGACCACTCTACTATATATATATATATACACACACACACACACACATACACACACACACACACACACACACACACACACACACATATATATATATATATATATATCAGTTTTAACTAAGTTTAAATTCGGAACAATATTTTTTGAATTCAAAGCAGCTTCTTATCTTGATCTTCTCGAGCCAATAGTAAGAGAGCAAAATAAAACATATCCTTGTAGGAAATTCAGTCTTCCAAAATCCAAACCACCAAACAATAATAAAATAAAAATAAGGAAAACATGGTCTCATGCCTGTTAAATAAATCATTCGTGTTTACAAACATAGGTACATAAATTCAAAAGAGTCAAAAACGACTAAAAATAGTCTGTAGTTGCGTTAAAGTCTTTGGGTAGCTGATACACAGAAAAGGCTGTAATTTAGAAAAACCATTTAAATGGTTGGTCCACAGAAAAAAGCTGGGGTTGAGAAAAGACAGTTATGGTTAGCGAAGATTCTTTGATCGTCTTTGTTGTTGTTGTTAATTCGTTTGATGATGCTGTTGGAGATGATTCATTTGAATTCGCAAACAGATGTTTCTTTCAGCGCGCGCTATGGGGAGACAATCGCATTGAAAAGTCGAAATCTGAGACATTTTTCCAGAAAATAGGCTTGAGAAAAATTGGGTTTTAGATTTCTCTGGCTGATCAAATATTTCACATTGTGATGTTAATTTCTAATCAATAGATACATTGATTTTAACGGTGTGTGTTTTATTGTGGAATCATTTGAGCATGTTTTTATATATTGTCTGTTATTGGGTAGAAAATAAAGTCTGGGCATGTTTTAATATGGTATGTATGCGGGTATGTAATTGTGTTGGAAATAGGGTTTATTTCTTATATACTTACTATTTAAATTCGAAGAGTCAAAACATTTCATAGCTGATTTAAGAAAACTTGAATTTAAAAATAAAAATCTACTTGCAATGTTTGCTTCCTTTCCCCTCTCCTCCCCTCCCAGGTGTAGCCGACCGTTTGTGGGAGGAAAGTGGAGGTGACACCGGCAAATGTAAATCTATAACAAAACATTACCGTACCAAGTGATTTCCAAAATAAAATTCTAAGCAATATTTATTGTTTTTAAATTCAAAATAACTTCTTACCTTGACTTTTTTCGAGTGAGACTGGAAAAAAAAAAATCCTCCTTATTCAGATTCGAAAAGTCAAACAAATTCTGATGGCTGATATGAGAAACATGAATTTAAAAATAAACCATTATATCTTATGTTCGTTATTTTTACTATCCCCTCGTGTGTGGTAGGTTGGTTGAGGTAGGGAAGTGAGGTGGGGGGTGACCTACACCCTAAAAACCTACTTCAGTTAGTTATGTGCCATGCATGATACACGCTTAGGTGATCATGTATCTTTCGATACATGACTGACGAGACAGATTTTTTCTCGTAGTAGGTTGCCATTTCTTTCTGCGGTAGACGTTGCCATCCAAGGCTATAGAGCCCGGTCTGTTCTGCTATTTACCCATAGCTGGGACTGGGGAGAAAAAGAGGATTCACACCTTTCCCAAGGGTATTAGCACTTAAGTGAATGGGATGGATTCGACTGGAATTCGAACTCGGCTCTCCGATTCCAAGCCGCTATCCATTACTCCACCGTTCTTCCACCAAAAAACGTACTTATGAAAACCAAAATAGCAACACCTAGCGTAGTGAGACTCTGATCTTATATTCCATACAGGGCTAACAAGTTAACTATATATTTGACATCACTGCATATGTTATTGCCTCAGTGAACTATATAGAAAGAATACAAAAGTTGTGAATGAAGGTAGGTGTGTGTGTGTGTGTATAGAATTGCTCTTTTTCGTAAGTACCCGTGTACAAAGTTTATATGAAAGATTGCGAGAGACTTACATTTTGAGATGAGTTTTTTTGTTGATGCGATACATTTAGTAGATATGCCTGTAAGTTTATGATATTTGCATGCTGTGTATTATTGTGTCCAATTAAATTTGCTGGAGATTGAAAAGTCCCACAGGAGGGAATAAAGCACGTCCTGTCTATAAGGCATCCTTTGGCTAAAAAAAGAGAAAAGAGTGAAAATTTGCGCCATTTTCTTATAGAATGCTTTTTTTTAACGCCATGCAGCTGTCGTAATTATTTGGCACATATGTTGGTTAATCTCCGAAAATATTCTCCGCGTTTATACCGCGGTGAATATTTATAACAACAGCTTAACTTTCAACTAATGAAGGTTGAATTTAGTTGATTGCGCATTATATTATGAGTTTTACATACATATGTCACGAATCTTTTTCTTTGAAAGATACGTGTTTGCGGACATTTTTTAAAGACCAAGAATCTTCATCAGTACTTGCCTTAATGTTGCCACGGGCAGACCCTGAGCTATCACCTATTACGATGGATGGACCGTATCTCAATGAGGCTCCTTTTCTTGACCGTCTATTTGAACAAGCTTTCCTCCGATCTCAAGTGGAATTCATATAACCGATCTATTGCTAAAGATGCTGGAATGATAGATGGGTGTTCTCTGAAGAAAGTTCCTTGCCTTGAAAGTCAATTGGGACACAATCCCTCTCTAGTCCTCAAGAGGAACTCGTATATCCAATCTATTGCTAAAGATTCTGGAATGATAGATGGATGTTCTCTCAAGCAGGCTGCTTATCTTGAACGTCTATTAGGAATCAAGCTCTCTTTAGACCTCAAGTGAAACTCATATATCCGATCTATTGCTAAAAATGCTGGAATGATAAATGGCTGTTCTCTCGAGGAGCTCTTTGCCTTGAACGTCTATTGGGGCTCAAGCCCTGTCCAGACTTCAAGTACAAATCGTATATCCAATCTATTGCTAAAGAGGCTGGAATGATAGATGGATGTCCTGAGGGTGGCTCATTGCCTTGAAAGACAATTGGGACCTAGTCCCCATCCAGACCTCAAGAGCTACTAGTATATCCGGTCTAGTGCAAATGATTCTGTAATGATAGATGGGTGTTCTCTGAAGGAGTATCCTTGCCTTGGATGTCTATTACGAATCACGCTCTCTCCAGTCCTCATGTGGAACTCATATATCCGATCTATTACTAAAGATTCTGGAATGAAAGATGGAAGTTCTCTGAACGAGGCTATTTGCCTTGAACGTCTATTGGGGCTCAAGACCTCTTCAGACCTCAAGTGGAACTCATATATCCAATCTATTGCTAAAGATGCTTGAATAATAGATGTGGCGTCCTGTCAAGTAGGCTCCTTGCCTTGGACGTCTATTTGGACTCAAGAACTCTTCAGACCTCAGGAGGAACTCATATATCCGATCTTTTGCTAAAGATGCTGGAATGATAGATCGGTGTTCTCTGAAGGAGTCTCCTTGACCATCTATTGGAACCTAAGCCCTCTCCAGACATCAAGTGGAACTCATATATCCTATCTATTGCGAAAGGTGATGGAATGATAGATGGATGTTCTCTGAAGGAGGCTCCTTGCTTTGAACGTCTATTAGGACTCAAGTCCTCGCCAGACTTCAAGTGAAATTCATATATCCGATCTATTGCTAATGATGCTGAAAAAAATGCTTGGTTCGTTGTGCCGCTCTAGTAAGTATCTGACTCCTCCCACTATATCTTTACAAGAGACAGATCAGGCCAAATATGGAGTATTGCTGCCTGGTCCCCACTCGTCTGTCTTGATAGTGTTCAAAAGCGGCCATGTAGGTGATGAATTATTTTCCACACCACAACCTCTTTCCCACCGACGAAACTTTGAAAGCCTTTCGCTAGTGAATCGCTATTTCCATGGCAAATGTTCAGACGAACTACATTCCTTAGATCCACCAGTTCAGACCTTCACGGCAAAGATGCACCATGACACGTACATTGTAGCGAACTACCATTCGTATTCTATTGGTGACATGTAAATTCCACTCGGGAAGCTTCTTCCCAGGAACTGCTGCTTTATGGAACAGACTCCCGGCAGAATGTTTTCCCAATTATTACAATCTTGATTTGATTTGATTAATTTGTTTAAAGGCATATTAAATCTTTATGGGTCATTTGTTGCCGAAGATAAATTTTCTTGGAAGCTTTGAAGTAATAAAGTTGTTCTGCTTTCACAATTGAATACATGGTAGATGATACTTAGCTTTTGTGCATATACAGGTTTGTGTGGACATGATTACTAGAGGTGGTAATATGTGTGTTTTATGTTGTAGTTTTATTGAAGTTATATTTTGGTTTGTTTAATTTTGCTTACCGGTATATCAACCTGTATGGGTTATTGAATGCGAAATTTAAATATTTTGAACGCAATTGTATGCCTTCAACTACAGATAAAATGCATTGTTGGTCACTTTACTATAAATAGGTATTGTTAGTAATCTCCCTACAAATAGGTATTGTTGGTAATTTCACTATAAAATATATTGTTGGTAATTTTTTTATATAAAAATGTATTGCTGGTATTTTTACTATAAAAAAATTATTTTTATACTTTCATAGTGTTTTGTTTTTGTTTAGCGGAGTTAATTATATGCCCATAGATAGAATCTTAACAGGGAGGACCTGGGAACAACAGCAGTTCCACGTTTCCCAAAACCTCTAATCTCCCGATCAGAGGCCTTGCTACTGGATGTAGAATCTTGAAGTATAGGGTTAATCCTTATCTTTTCTCTATAACCTCATGAACTTCACACTTTGCCTTTTCTTATGCTCATACAATATCACATAGTAATACTCTACCATGAGTGGCTCCTGGGTTTTTATTAGGTCTTGTATTATTATAAAAAAACAAAAGCAAAAATAAAAAACAAAAAAAACATTAAAATCTTTTATTTGGTGCTTTCATTTCTTATGAAAAAGAAATTGCTTGTACTAAATGAAAATTCCAAGACAACGCGCAATCCATCGGACACAATGCACAACACATTGATTTTAGATCCACAGCACTTTCTCTTGACCTCAATCTAACTCAGAACCTGTCGGGTATCCTTGATCGTATCTCATACGTACGTGGGCGTCAATACAATTCAACCCCAAAATTGAAAAACGTCTATAGAGGATGCATGTCCTTCAACCGACAATGATCAATTGTGTAGACTAGTAAAGACTTTGCCATAATATATTTTTTCCGGTTATTTACCATCAGGGAGGTTTCTTTGATATTGTTTTTTTTTCTTCTATGTGCCATTTCCTTCAGGACGTTGGTGACTATGGCTCTCCACAATTTCCTTTCATTTGTATCTCTTAATAAATTTTGTCTTTTTATTATCTCTCCTAAACATTATCCCACCATCCATTTACGTAAGATCGCTAGTTAGGATTATGTGTTGTTTTCTTCTGTCTCTCTCTCTCTCTCTCTCTCTTGCCTTCAATCTGTCCTGTTAGTATTAAATTTTCTAAGCCCTCTTTCCTCATTCGAAATTCCTAAAAATTTCAATTTTGGTCTCCATTTTCTCTAAAGCTTCGTCGTTGCTCACATGTTCGGTGCATGGTATTCTCAATATCCTTCTGTAGAGCCACATTTCTGTTACTCCAAGTCTCTTCTTCATCTTCGAAGAGATTGTCCAGCATTCACTGTCATATAGAAATACTGATATGGAATTTGTTAAATAAGTCTATGAAAAAGTACTTTTCAAATAGTTGCTTCTTGAAAAAAGTTTGTCATGGCATATAATTCATAATATACTACCAAATTAGCTAAATTCAAGCTTCCTGGTTTGAAAGTTCAGTTGGTCTTATAAATATGCGCAACATTGTTTATATCTGTATGATTGAGAAATTTGTTTTTTACGATTTATCAACACTTTATTGCAGGATATTTGAAGCTAGAAAATATTTTTAGCTTGTAAGAATTTTTGGAGATGATTTTTACTGATACAAGTTCTACTAATTAACCCATAACTGATGGGTGGCGAAAAAAGGTGGATTCATGCCTTTCCCAAGGATATTTGTGCATAACTGAATAACTAACCCAGCTGGAATTGGAACTCTGCTCTTCGATTAACAATTCCGAGACCTAATCCACTACACCCCACCCACACATCCAAATTTACAGCACCTGGTATTCCCAAGCGGTCAGCCATTTTGGTTTGGTTTGGTTTGGTTTGGTTTGGTTTATAGCATATCAACCTGAATGGATTATTTAATACCGACAAGATTTTTATTGCTGGTAATATTTTTTTCAAAAATATATTGCTGGCAATATTTATTTTCTAAAAATGGATTGCTGGTATTATTTTTTTTTGCTTAAAATATGTATTGCTGGTAATAATGTATTACTAGTAATAATTTTTTCCTTCAAAAATTCATTGCTGGTAATTTTTTACAAAAATGTATTGCTGGTATTAAAACCTATTTTTACACTTTTATAGTGTTTTGACCCCAATTCGGGGGTTAACTATTTGCCCATAGCTGGGACCCTAACAGGTGCTACCACCACGGGTCAGCGTGGACCTGTGAACACTAGCAATTAAGAGGTGGTTCCACGCCACTCAAAACCTCCTGATCAGGGGCCTTGCTATTGGTTGTAGTTTATCGTCTTACCCAGGACGCAACCATTTACATACTGACCAGACTCGAAGTTGCTTAACTTCGGTGGTCGTATGAGAACCAATGTTTCAATGTGATATGGCCGTAAGCCTATATCTGTATGATCTACAGTTACTAAGCTTACCTCGGTAAGGCACAAGGCAAAATGAGATAACGTAAGAATAGGAGAAATGCGTTACGTCACTCCTTTAAGTGAGAAGGATTGTTTGATCTGTTTTTACGGCTTATCAACCCTTTGTGGGTTATTTAAATCCGACACAGATTTTGGATTGTAAGAATAATTCTCCTTTTATTTGCGAGTGAAAATTGCATTAACAATTTTTTTTTTAGATAACAATGATTTTTGTAGATGCAAGTTCTACTTTTAGACCGATAGCTACGAAGTAGGAAGAAGGGATTAACTCATATCTTTCTCAACGAACCCGATTGGAACTCGAACTCAGATCTGATTTCCTATTCTGAGTTGCTATTCATAACACCACTCGTACATGCCAAGTGAGGGTGATCTACATGACTTGAAAATGAGATTTCGGAATTCTTGTTATATATATATATATATATATATATATATATATATATATATATATATATACACACTTGTGGTAGCAGTGGAAGGTACATATTTCAGCTATGAGGCTATTATTACGTTAATCAGGTTGAAGATGTCGAAATGTAATCATAGTAGTCCTGGTTATGACGATAAACTACATCCAGCAGCAATCCCTCTGATTGGGAGATTGGAGGTTTTGAGGAGCGTGAAACCACCTCTTAATTGCTGTTGTTCCCAGTTTCCCCTTGACCCGTGGTGATAGCGCCTGTTAGGGTTCTAACTATGGCCAAATAGTTAACTCCCCAACCAAAAACAAAATCCTATGAAGTATAAAATTACATTTCTATAGTAAAAATACCAGCAATACCTATTTATAGTTAAATTAACAATACACCAATCAAAATAAAGGAACTCTTTCATGACATTAATACGACATATAATATCCTAAAATTTCTTAAATTATAGTTACATTCCTACATATCGTTCATGTCTCGTGCAGGGCCTTGTTTTGGCAAAAATGGCATCACCCATGCGTGTCAGCCCCATCCACACAGTGCAGATTTAGCTATCTGTGACATCCAGCTCTGTCGAAAACTAAATTTTTTTTTATGAACAGAATGATTTCAGATCGTGGACAATATTAAGGAGAATGTGATGAGGCAGATGATGGCTATCATAAAAGAGCACTTTGCAGACTGTTTTGAAAAGTGGAAGGGATGCTGGAACAAGTTTGTCTAAAGTAGAAGGCAACTGAAGAGTACTAAGGTGCCGTTGTTCTGGGTTGGATGTCTATTCGTTAATATTTAAATTGCTGGACGCTTTCCGGACAGACCTGGCAACTAGCATCATATTTGTGTAGTTAAATGTTTTATCCAGACTTCATCTCAACCCTCACCAACCATTAAACAGTGCGCATCATCAATTGTGGTTTCATCGGTAATCTACGTCCATCATCAATTGATGATTTAAACCTTTCTCAACGACACGGGCAACATTCATTCATGATTCAGGAGGTTAATATTTAATTACCTGGAGTATTTACCTTCAAATAATTTATCTGCATGCGTACTTTTCGAAGAGAAAATAGGCAAAAAATAGTGGCAACTTGGAAAAAAGGATGTATAACCCCATTATGCATGGCAGAGCCGGTGCGTACTACCCCGAACACTCTGGCCGAGGAGAAAGCCTGATAGGGATTCCGGACATTGCTTTTTGACTCTCGCTATCTTATTAACGTTTACTTTTTTTTTTTTTTTTTTTTTTACTCATGTTTATATACTTTACAAATTAAACTAAGCACAACTGACTATCAAAGGAGGGAATTTGTTACGGATTTCAACGTCATTCTGGGGGTCATTTTTTCGTGAATTTGTTTTGCTCATGTTAAGTCACGAAAAAAAACCCCACAAAAAACACTATATAAAATTCACTATTTTTTTTATCCATAATGTTGAATGCGTTAAAATTATTGATGTTAAAAATTGACGCAAGTCATTGTTGATTTATTTAAGATGGAATGATCTATTATGGCATGTCTCTTATTTGTGTTTAGATACATTGCACTTTTCAATTTTTCTACACGAATTGTTCACCTATATTGCATATAATCCATTATTGTATATAATAAGGTCAAAATACCCATGATATCCTTGCGCAGTCACGTGTGGTGCTTCAAGCAGTATCAGTTAAATTAAATATATTCAATTTAGAGACAAAACACTGCTATTATTTCCTTATTTTCTTTATTTCTATAACGTAAAAAGTTAAGATATCATTTTTAATATTGTTGTATAAATTTAAAGTGAAAATAAGCATTAAAGCTATTTCTTAAATGTTGTGGATTCCGTGAATGGAATCCTGCACAAATAAATAAACAACACCAGTAATTGAGATAGAAAAATAAGTGTATTAAACGTAAGAATACAGACTTGAAGTGAAGATTAGTAGTCCAGGAATGCGGGTTAGTAGAAAGTGCAAAAAATGTACAAGTCTCTGTAAGTAAAGCCGTAATCATCTCTCTCTCTGGACTCTTGTATAACTCTCTGAGAACACACTGTGTCTGTCTCCGTATCTCTCAACCTGTCTCAACGTATCTCAACGTATCTCAATATTTAATATCCCACCCACGAGGAATATATGTGGCACAAGGCCGAGTTTAAAGTGGGTTTCTCCGAGCCCGTAGCCAAAAATATACCCTTGAACCTGCCTAGACGGGTTCAGGGCTTGTCTACCTCCCCGGACGGAACCTTGCCCTTTGGCAAAGCTTCGTCCGGGTTCCTCTCTACCAAAGCAGAGAGTTCGACAGACGTCGCAAACAGTCAAATCGTATGTAAAAAGGGGTGAGTTCTATAACACCCCCCTCCTTAGCTTCTTTTTTTGTGGGGAGTTAATATTTTTTTCGCTTATGGTCTATTATTAGTGGTTCCGTGAATTTTCTTTTTCGGCTTGTTCTTCTGATCTCCGTGGCTACTTGTGGTTTTTGAATTTCGAAGGCTTCGAAAATCGCCTCTATCTGATTTATGTGTCTCCTGTGAGTGAATTATTCACCTTGGATCGTGTATACAACATTCCCCAGTCTGTTTATTATCGTACCTGGTTCCAAGTATGCCATATTATTCTCGAATATTCTGAAATAGACCCGTTCGCCTGGTGTGAAGGATCTTTTAGGCATTATCGGTGTATGCCGGTTTTTATTTTTGTTGGGTAATAGTTTATCAAAAACAGACCGTATTTTGCGGGCAAACATCACTTCAGCTGGCGAAAGGCCAGATGGTGTGTTTCCGTTCGGGGTGATTCTGTAGACTTGTAGGAACTGTTGTATGGCTCTTTCTGTTGGTACGTCCTCTCCTTTTTTTTCAAGGTTCTCTTAAGCGTGTCCACAAACCTTTCGGCTTGCCCGTTAGGTCGTAGATGGTATGGTGCTATTTTAATATGTTTGACTTGATAAGTCGCACAGAATTTTTGAAAGTCGCTCGAGGTGAATTGGGTACCATTATTCGTTATAAGGCAATCTACAACGCCGAATCTTGCGAATAACTCGTGTAGACAATTACTAATGTTTTTCGTCGTAGGGTTTTTGTATCTGAAAACTTCTGGCTACTTGCTAAAGCTATCTACCGTTATCAAGTAATAATATCCATCTATGTGTCCTGCATGGTCCGCATGGATTCTAGACCAAGGTCTGTCCACCTTAGGCCATGGTTTTGTATAATAGGTGGTGCCTTTGCTGCCGCAGCACAACCTCTACATTTTTCTACCATTTGAGTAATATCGTTATCCATATTAGGCCAATACACGAAACTTCTCATTAATGCTTTCATACGATTTTTCCCTGGGTGTCCTAGATGAAAGTCCTTCAGAATTCGTCTTTGTAAAGATTTGGGTATGACCACTCTTTCATTACAAAATAATACGTGATTACAAATTGAAAAACACTCCGCTAGATTTCTTTCTTTCTTTTTCTTCTATTTTTCTCTTTGTACTTTGTATGAATTCATCCATTTCAGCTTCTCTTCTGATTTCTAACAAGGTCACTGGTAATTCCCTTACTGTATTGTTTAGAACTTTACTAATTTCATCTTCGGCTCGCAAAGCCACTATTACCAAGTCTTCCAGAGGTTCGCATTTCGCAGGTACCAATCTAGATAATCCATCCGCATGATCAATTTTCTTCGACGGTAGGAACTCTAGTTTGAAATTATAATTCAATAATATAGTTCCCCAGCTCAGAAGTCTGTTGGCCGTGTAAATAGTCCTTTTTTCGATCCGAATATAGTGAGAAGAGGTTTATGGTCAGTTTGAAGAGTAAACACTCTTCCATATATGTATCTGTGGAAGCGAGTTATGGCGAATATTATGCCTAACGCTTCTTTCTCAATTTGCGAATAATTCCTCTCTGCTGGTAACAACGATCTAGATCCGTGAGCCATCCTGTATCTTGCGTAATATACAAGCTCCCACTATGTGTGAGCTTGCGTCACTAGCAATGATAATTTCCAGTTTGGGATCAAAATGCGTCAGTGCTAGATCAGACGTTAATTTCTTTATGATCTCCTTAAAAGCTTTCTGACAATCTTCCGTCCAGTTCCATTTGTTATCTTTTTTCAATAATTCATTGATGGGAGCCCTCAATTTGTGCATGTTTTCAATGAATTCACCGTAATAGTTCGCTAGACCAAGTAAGCTTTGCAACTCTGCGACATTTTTCGGCTCAGGCATATTTTTTTTTATTGCAGATGCCCTATCTGGATCTGGTTTTCTGCCACTTTCATTGATTCTATGGCCTAGATACTTGATTTCTTTTAGAAAAAAATCGCATTTTTTCTCCTTCACTTTAAAACCCAAATCCTGAATTCTTTTAAAGACTTCTTTAATATGCGTTGCGTGTTCTTTTACATTATCGCTTTTGATTAAAATGTCGTCTAAGTAAGCAGTAGCAAAGTTCTGTCCCATGAGCATGGTATCCATCGTCTGTTGGAAGATTGACGGTGCTACTTTTATCCCAAATGGCAATCTGTTAAATTTGTAAAGTCCTTTGTGAGTATTGATACATAAAATTTTTGTACTTTCTTCTACTGGAATCTGAAGATAAGCTTCGCTTAAATCAATCTTAGAAAATACCTTACCACCGTTAAGCTTGGTAAATATTTCCTCCGAGCTTGGCAGTGGGTAGTGATAATCCTTGATAGCCTTATTTAACCCAGTCGAGAAATCTGCGCAAACACGTGTTTCTCCGGATTTTTTCTTTACGTAGACCACTGGTGCCGCCCATTCACTGAATTTGATTTTTGAAAGGATTCCAGTTTGTACCAATCTATCTAACTCCTTATCAGTTTTTTTTTTATAGTTGCGAAAGGCACGTTCCGCTTTTTCTTGAATCCTGGTTGAACATTTTCTTTTAGTTCAATTTTAGCTGCAAACTTATTACATCGTCCCAAACCGCCCGAGAATACTTCGGGAAATTGCCTGTGTAGTTCTTCTTTTAATTTAGTAGCTTCTGACGGTTCTCACTCTATTTTCTTATAAAATGAGCTAATGGGTAAATCCCATACGTCAATGTTTTGCATCCAATCCGTGCCCATCAAATTTTCTGTCTTTCATTACAAGTATCTTCAATTTTTTCGGTTTACCATGGAATTTTACGTTTAGAATTACTTCTCCTTCAAAATTGACACGCCTCCCTGTACCAGACTTGGCGATTTTCTGTGTATGCATCATAGTCGGTCTATTTAGCTACCTCCATATCTGTAAAGTAATTACAGTTAGATCCGATCCTGAGTCTAACTGTAATTTTACCTTCTTATTTAAGATCTCGAGTTCCACGTATTTTCTTGTGTTTAGTTTGTCTTCGTAGTCCATTCTAGTAGTTCTTACCCTACTAGTGTGTTTTTGTTTCTGCACTGAGATGCCTTATGTACCATTTTTCCACAAGCTAAACAGTTCTTGTATTTAAATTGACAGTCTTTATTCCAGTGGAATCCACCACATCTGTAACATGCAGATGGGGGCGGGGGGGGGGCTTATATTTGCTTTGATCTCTGCCATTAATCGCCTTATATCTTGTAATTTTTTCTTCATCACAAAATTTTTGTTTTTCTTTCGGCGGGGTGAAAAACGTAACTTTTTGTTCAACTTACGTATGTGTGCTACGCCTGATTCCTAGATATCCTTAGAGTCTTTTTTTATACTCAAGCATTTTTGACGGTCTTCTGACAATTTTTGTAGCGTTAATCCAGGCTCGTTTTGAAGCTTCGTGAGCATTCTTTTTCGCATTTCACTGTCCTTGGCTGAGACTAATCCCTGTACGAAAAGACTTAAAATTGTCCGGAGTCAATTCTGCCAATTTAAAGTCATTGCAATGTTTGTTCACAATTGCGGCGAACGTGGAGTAGTCCTCATTTTCGCTTTTTACGAGGTTGAGACATTTCCACCTTTTGTGAAAAAGTGAAGTCTTTGAACTGAAGAGCTCCGTAACTGCCTCGTCAAACGTCAAATCGTTTGTCTTTTTCGGAAGAATATAACCCACAAATTTTGTGTACTCCTTTGTTCCCAATTGCCTGAGGAGTAAACGTAGCTTCTTAGCTTCCGTCCAATTTTGGCAATCAATGTTGAAAATGTCTTCATGACGTCTGTAATAGTCCCCGAAATTTTCATTCTTTTCGAGAGAGTATTTAAATGTTTCTATTGTGTTCCAAACTGCGTCTTGAGAAAAAGTCGCCTCTTTTTCGATATTCTTCTGTTGTCCGTTAACCATTACTTTTAATATTAATTCCTGGAGTTGCATTTGTCTTTCTTCATTTATTAGCTGTCTTTCCTCACCTCTTCTTATAAACTCAAACTCAAGCATTGCTTTTTGAAAATCTTCCATCTTTAGGGAGTGACGAAATTTTTCTTCTATCTCATGTGTACGTTCTTTTATGTTCGTCGTTAATTTGTTGTTCTCTGTGTGAGTTCCTTCGAGTCTTGTCGCCAAGTTGTTGTGGTCAAGTGACTCTCGAATTTCCGTCGCCAAGTTATTGTGTTGGCGAGCGAAAATTTTTTTTTCCGTACGTGTCCGTACTCTTCATCGTCAAGTTGTGTTGACGAGAGAGATTTTTTTTAATTCCCCGTGAAGTGCGAAATCCTCGTCGCCAAGTTGTTGTGGATTCCGTGAATGGAATCCTGCACAAATAAATAAACAACACCAGTAATTGAGATAGAAAAATAGGTGTATTAAACGTAAGAATACAGACTTGAAGTGAGATTAGTAGTCCAGGAATGCGGGTTAGTAGAAAGTATATGTACAAGTCTCTGTAAGTAAAGCCGTAATCATCTCTCTCTCTGGACTCTTGTATAACTCTCTGCGAACACCCTGTGTCTGTCTCCGTATCTCTCAACCTGTCTCAACGTATCTCAACGTATCTCCACGTCTCTCAACGTATTTCAATATTTAATATCCCACCCACGAGGAATATATGTGGCACAAGGCCGAGTTTAAAGTGGGTTTCTCCGAGCCGGTAGGCTCAGCCAAAAAATATCCCCTCTGAACCAGCATAAGCGGGTTTGGGAACTGTTTACCTCCCCGGACGAAATTTTTCCCTTCGGCAAAGCTTCATCCGGGTTCCTCTCTGCCAAAGCAGAGAGTTCGACAGACGTCGCACACAGTCAGAGACTGTATCTCAACGTATCTCAACAGCAGGTATTCTCTCTGTCAGTATAAGTATACTTTGCACGAGTCCATCTTTTGTAAAAAGGGGAGAGCCCCACAACATTAAAAAAATGAATTCTCGTCGTTTTTTACCTGTTTAGTGTGTACATTCATGCAAACTATTCGCGCTGTTTGGTTTAAGCGAAAATAAAAACTGTAAATTCGGCCACTTGTCAGTTTTCATTTCCGAAATCATTTGAAATCATTAAAGTTAATAATTGTTTTCTGGTTGAAAATCCAAATGATGAAAAAAATAATGATAAATTGTCTTTGTTTTATCGTATATTTTTTTTAAATCGGTATCACCCCATGTAAGGCAATAAAGCCACTAAGACACGAGGGGCTTACCGGGTGTGGAAAAATTAGGAACAGAAACATTAATAATGAGCTGAAAGAGAAAAGAGTAATTAGGAGGACAGTAGATAGCGATTGATATTGCATTTAAACTTTTGCAGATTAAAGTTGGCTGGAAAGCATGAAGCCGGAAGGGAGTTGCGCAAGCGAGAAGTTTGGTTTGTTTGTTTTGTTTTACGGCATATCAACCTCAATGGGTCATTTAATGTCGACTTTTTTTTTTTACTGGTAATATTTTTATTTTGTCAAAAATCTATTTCTGTTAATATTTTTTGCCTAAAAAATGTATAGCTGGTAATATTATTTTTTTTCAAAAACGTATAGCTGGTAATACAATTTTCCAAAAACGTATAGCCGGCAACACTATTCTTTAAAAAAAAACAAAACGTATAGCTGGTAATATTATTTTTTGTCTCTCCACTCAGTTCGACTGCATTCGAAGACAGACGAAACCAAAAACTTTACTAAGAGAACCGGCTTGACTTGTCCCATACTGGTGACGTATCTGTTTTTCTAGTGCGAACGTACTGATATACTACCAAAGTACAACTTCACTCCTCCGAGAATAAACAATTTACTTTTTCATCGATTGGTTTCCAAGGTTCACAACAAGACGCTATTGTTTATCACCTCGTTATTAAGTATTCTGCTGCTCTTTGTAAACTAGAGATTGTTGTTTTAAAAATAAACTCTAGATCAAAACATCATTAATTTTAACTTCGATTCTTATAGTGTTAAAATCCATATCTTTTTTTTTTAAAGTTCCAAATTATTATTGTTCCAGTAATTAGTAATTTGATATCCTTTCTACACTTACAAAAAGATTGTATTTCGTGTTCTAAATTAACTGTCTATAACATTTACATTTCAAAGTCTTTACAGCATATTAACATCTTGTTTATTCGAAAACGCCTCTCTTTCTCTTGGTGTTTTGTTTTACAGCATATCCTCCTTTATTATCATTATTATGATTTCAGGGGTGATATCGCACCTACCACATCGATTCTTTGTATTTTTTCAAGGAGCCCATCCTAAATTGCAGGGACACCGGACTATATGTGGCAGCAATACTCTAAGAATAGACGAATGGTTGACACAGTGAACCAACATTTTTAGCAGCTGACCTAGCAATGGATTCAATATAGACTTTCCACTTCATGCCAGCCGAGAACTTAAG
Source organism: Acanthosepion lycidas (assembly GCA_963932145.1). NCBI lineage: Eukaryota > Metazoa > Mollusca > Cephalopoda > Sepiida > Sepiidae > Acanthosepion > Acanthosepion lycidas. The sequence goes on along the minus strand of OZ010588.1, from coordinate 24,199,475 downwards.
GCCGTGAAGGCGCAACGAGTCACTCACCTGGAGTTTATTGTCAGTCCTACTGATGGAAGGTAGCAAGAGGTCTCTCAGATGATTAATAGAGAGAAGTTTAGTTTTGGAGGCGTTAAAATTAACAAGCCATCTTTTGCCTCAGTTAACGAAGGATTTGAGGTCGTTTTTTAGATCGTCTGCCATTTTGCCCTTGTCGCACTGATCAGCCTTACTATCAAGACAGGAGTAAATGGTTGTTTCATCAGCGTAGATACCAAAGTATTCTATATTCACAGTGAAACAGTGTTGGAATTAAAGTGTTATACCTGGAGCGGCTCGTCAGTACTTCCACCGGTCAACTGATGGTTATTTGCTTGCTGCTTTGTTCCTTCATCTGTTTTTGCCCTACGTTTTGTTCCTTGATCACAGAACAGTGAAAATCAAATTTCGTCAGTACTCGAGCGCTGGATAGAACCGCGGCGAAACCGTGCTACAAAACGACAAAGAACCTTTCCGCTGGCGAAAATAAAAATGACATGACAAAATAACAATGGTTGCCGGGTTAATTTTCAGTTGGTTTATATAGTTCTTTATAAAGTAAAATTAATCCTACCCGTTAAAATCTCTTTGTATTTTTTCTTCTAAAACTTGGAGCGGCTAAAAAAAAAAAAAAAAAAAGGTTGGGAAATCTCTCAGCAGCAGGCCACGTGGCCTCCTCTGGCCTCTCATTTTCAGGTCGCCTAAGCGCCTGTTTATATCAATTTCACGCTACTCATACCGTACCTCAATATTAATTAATATTCATATAAATTCAGTTTTGGAGAACCGATACTGACCTTCAAACAAAGCGGTCGCTTATTCAAAACAATACATTCTTCGACAACAAGCTTTGTGTTTATAAATTCTTTCCTATGTTCTTGACGCCAAAGAATTTTTTTTGTCAATTTTTCAATATGACCGATTAAAAATCTTTTCCCACTTTACATGTTTACAAAATCATATTTCAGATTGTTTACATTATCGGCTTTGTGAATCATGACTCCATTTGTTTTCTGCTGACAAGCAGCCACATTTTACATTCTCAAATCATATTTTGGACCCAACATTCCATTCTGATTTTCAGGTTATCAGAAGGAAAAAAAAAATCTCTTTTTTCCTTGCTTTTTATTTCAATTCATGTTTTCACGTTAATCTTTTTAACCCTTCCAATTCTCCAAATCCTGTATGAGGTTTTCACATGAACCCTTTTAATCCTTTTCATACTACCAGTGTCACAATAGCGTCTTATTAATCCTTTTAACTACAACCAGTGACACTTTATAGTGTCACATAGGGAAGACAGCAAAAGTATTTAGCGGTTGTCTGAGAAAATACAGTTGTAATTTGAAGTTGGACTTACTCTAAGGGTAACTGAATTCAACTAAGTAATAGACATATTGCAACAGTGGCGACTAGACTAGATTGTGGAAACTAGAAAAAAGTTTGCTTTTCTTCTACCAAAATGAAGGAGTTACAGCTACTTTTCCAATGGTAGACACACGTTTTGGAAGTGTTCTTAAGCGAAAGAGAAAAAAAATTCAAGTTTAACGTATTCCGTTTCAAATACACCCCGTAGGAGGATACCCTAACGTTTGATGTATGGTATGTTTTCGCCGTTCTGAGCGTTTTTTTATTTTTAAAAAGAATGTGCAGGGTGGACTGACGAAAAAAAGTGAGACTACTATTGAGGAGACTGGGAACAAAAGAACACGAAAAGTACTACTGTCATTTTATATTATCAAAAAAAAAAAAAAAAAAAAAAAAAAAAAAGGTGGCGTGATTTAAACACAGTAAAAGTTTCGTTGACAATTTTTGGCGAAATTGTCTGTTTTCCATACCCAATATCAAGTTTTCGACTTGAAGAAAAAGAAAGACCATTTTTCCACATAATGCGGGAATAGTGAACATAGAATGTGAAAATAGTGAATTAAAAGATTTAACAGGAGACCAGTTCAAATGTTTAATTTTCGTGTTGGCTCTGAAGTCACGAAGATAACGAAATAAGGACAAAAATGTTAGCAAAGCTTGAAGAGGACCAATGGATAAATTTACAGACGATGTCTGAGGAGTGTCAAAGGTTAATAAATTTAAAACATGACACGTGTCAGATTGAAGAACAGGAAGAAATGATAATGGAGGTAATAAAAAATACGGCAAAAAATAATACTGAACGGAGCCCCTGTTACGGTTGTGCAGGACGCATTTCCCGAAAAAAAAAAGCCCGTTTAAAACAAAAATGCTTCTGTTGTGGGAAACTTGGACACAAAAACTATTTCTGCAGGTGGAAAAATAAGAATAATAAAGAATAATAGTCGTGCTAAAGGAATAGATTTTGTGAAAGCAAGTCTCGCTACCCGAAAAAGAAAAAAAAAAAAAAAAAAAAAAAAAAAAAGACTGAATAGAAAATTTATTCGAGCTTGCATGAACAACAAACTCGTGACCCTACAATTAGATACGGGTGTAATGACAAAAGTAAGCTTTATTCAACTGAGAATACAAGGTTCGCGTATAGTGTCCTTTTATAGTCCCAGTAAACAAAGAGGAGAGTAACAGGAAACAAGGAGAGACCGCTTTTGATTATTCATAACAACAGGCTCTGATATTACTATAATTTCAGAAGATATTTTGAAAAAAAAAAAAAAAAAAAAAAAAAAAAGTAGGTGTACCGAATTTGAAAAAATTACCTCGAAGCGTTGAGTGCCTCGGCGGAGAAACTAAAAAAAATAGTAAGTGAATTGAATTTCGAAGTCTTGTTCCGAAACAAAAAAAGTTAATGTAGTAGCATGTGTGATGTGACAAAAGGAAAACAGTTAAATTTATTAGATGCAGATTGGATTTACTTGTTTAATTTATGGAATGAACAAATCAGTTCTATTTGTGAGTGTCAGATGTTCAAATGGGAATATTGACAGTTTAAAGAAAAAAAATATATACAAGAGTATAAAGACTTATTTACAAAGGAACTGGGTCTCTGCACTAAAGTAAAGACATTTTTACAGGTAAAAGAAAATGTAAGACCGATCTTTAAACGAAAAAGACCCGCCTGCTTTGCTGCCATTGAGACAGTGAACAAGGAACTGGACAGACTACAAAATATGGGAGTTATTTTGCTAGTCGACTCTTCAAGTTAGGCAGCGCCCATTGTAATGGAAAAAGAAAAAAAAAAAGAAGACTGGTAAATTACGAGTGTGTGTAGGTTTTTCAATGGGGTTGAATAATGCCATTGAAGACCATAATTATCCGTTACCAATGGCCGAAGTAGTATTTACAAAATTATACGGTGGTAGCTGTATTCTCCAAAATAGTTTTGTCGGATGCGTACCATCAAGTTGAAAATGGAACAAGTAAGGAATTTCTTAAAATTAATACGCATAAAAGGGCTGTTTCGGTTTAATAAAATACAGTTTGGTGTAAAAGTCGCACCGGCAATTTACGAGAAAATTACAGATACTATGCTGGCCTGACTCGATTTTTTCAGTTGCATACTCGAATGATATTAGGATTCGAAGCAAAACGGTTGACGAGCACAGAAGCCACGTAGCGACAGCGTTCGAACGAATAAGAGAGCTTGGCTTTAAACTGGTTGAAGACAAATACGAATTATTTATGTCACAAGTTAAATATTTAGGCTAAATTATTGATAAAAATGGTCGCACACCGGATCCTAAAAAAAAAAAAAGGACCATAAAGAATATACCGGTTCATTCAAACATTTCTACATTAGAATAATTTTTAGAAATGGTGAATTATTATAGTCCCTATATACCAGGAATGTATGAACTGAGAGCTTCATTGAATGGGTCTACTAAAAGCAGATAAACAATGAAATTGATCGGCTGACTGCCAGAGGACATTTGAAAAAAAAAAAAAAAAATACTATTTTTGAGCTTGTGTTGGCGCATTTTGATCCTTTACTGGAAATAATAGTAGCTACCGCTGATGTTAGGGAATAGGGTATCGGAGCTGTATTACTACACAAAAATGAACGAAAAAACAAAAACAAAACCTGCTATTACTCTTGTGTCAAGCAAGAACTTTGTGACCGGCGGAAAAAATTATAGGCAAATTGAAAAAGAAGCATTGGCAATAATTTTGCAATAAAAATATTCCAGTGTTACACAGCAGAATGTACTACAAACCGATTATAAACGATTTTTCGAAATATTCGGTTACAAAAAAAAAAAAAAAAAAAATGGCATCCCGTATATTCGGCAAATCGCCTACAATGATGGCCTACGATATTCTAGGATATGATTTCACTATTGAATATTTGCCATCTAAAAAATTTGACATGCGAACACTTTGTAGAGATTAATACTTAAGTGTGGGGGTTTACTTGAAGATACCGTCATTCTCTCAATAAAAGCTGAGGAAGAAATAAAATATACTTTATGGAATAAAATAAGAGCGTTATCAATTACGATAGAGGATATTAAGAGAGAACCCCAGAAAGATGACTATTATTATTATTATTATATTCCGTGCTAAGGGAATAAATACTTAACAGGAGGTGGATAATAGAAGAAAGGTTTATTGTACAAAACCAGTACAATATGAAATACGGTACAGTTATACCCACAGGTCAATCTAGTAGATAGTGTCACAAATTTGAAGGTCGGACGTGCTTGCGTCGTCTCTCACTCTTTTTCAAGTCTCTCGTAGACAGTTGACTTTATAGGTACTTGGTTATTCCATTACATCAATTATAAAAATGAGTGAATATCTGAGGAGTGGTAAAAAACAAACAAACGAAAAAAACAAAACAAAAAAACAACAACAATTAAAGATGTTCGGTGATAAGAAAAAGTCATTTTCCTTACATGAGTGATGTTTAATGTATGGAGAACGAGTAGTAATACCAGAGACAAATATCGAAAGAGTTCCGCGGAGGACACCCTGGGATATCTCGCATGAAAGCATTGATGCGAATTATGTTTACTGGAAGGGCATGAATCAGGATGTCAAATGAAGGGTCATGAAGTCTTGCCAAGACTGTGCGTTGACAGCTAAATCACCACCACTAAAAATTCAACTTCAGCTAAAAACGAAAAGACCGTGGTCCAGGTTACATATGGATTATGCAAGAGCAGCAAGACCACTTAATGGCTGGCACTATTTATAAATCGTAGATAGTTTTCTAAGTGGCCAGAGGTGGTGAGATATAACAGAGCGGCAACCAGTGGTTCCATTAAAATATCACGAAAACTTTTGCCAGATTTGGAATTCCGGACACAATAGAAACAGATAATGGTACAGCTGCATTCAAAGAATTTTGTAGAAAACAGACCATCGAACATGTAACAACGCCACTGTAAACACCAGAAATCAAATGGACGCACAGAAAAATTTGTAGATACTTTTAAAAGAGCCTTGAAAAAATCAAGGTGGGGAGAGAAGATGGAAGAGTCATTTCAACAATTTTTGGCCTCTTATAGGCAAATTCCGAACCCAGACACATTTGATAGTAGTTCGTCGGGAGAAAAAATGTTTAACCGGAAAATAACGCCAACAAATGATAAATTGTTGCCGACGAGTACATGGATAAATAAAATTACAACCTTTTGTTAAAAAAAAAAACGAACCATTATTATTTCGGGTTTACCAAATAGGTAAGCTAAAATGGGAAAGGATCTACAAACGCACCAGCAAGATGTTTGCAATGGAAACTCAGAGTTTAGTTCAGCTTAATGTGCCTTTATTGAACGTATCTGAAGAATCTTGCCATTTTGGCTAAGACGGCGTGACTTAAGACAGGGGAGGTAATCGGGTTGTCTTACCACAGTCATGTATTTGATTCAGGGAAAATGGCCTACACAAGAGGCGTATAAATCAATTAAGACATAAGAAATATAAAGAGAGGGGTCAGACATTATTATTGGAGCGACTATGTAATTTTTTCCTGATACCTACTCCAGTTGTTAAAATAAAACTTTTTTTTTTACACGTTTATAAATGTAAGAAGGGAAGTGAAAGACAGCAATAAAGGTGCTTTCCTTCCGAATTCTTTCGGAGAGATTGGCAGAGGAGGAGGAGAAGGGGATTTTACCCGTTGGAGTAGATGCTGCGGTTGTAGTATCTGTTCCGTACCAGAGGCCTTCTCTCCTCCCTTGCTACCACCCCCCTTCCACCGTTGCGTGAAATCCGTTACATAGGACTGACTATGACGAGCTTAGACAAGCTCTGACCAACTTAGACAAACATTAAAAACTGACTTAGTGGTGATGGGGGTTAAATCTTAGGAAAATACAGTAGTAACCAGAAGCTGGACTCACTCCAAGAGTAACTGAACTCAACTAAGTGACAACATAGAGAAATAGATTAAGTCCGACAATTATTTTAATTATTTTCTGCTTTTACGTTATTTTTATAGATACAGTTTATTTAAGTAAATCCTCTGTACACTATTTACGTTATTCGGACTATTTATCACATGTTGTACACTTCGGCCTTCTTCAGGTGGTTGGAATGTCGAACTGAACCCTTTATTTCGCTCGCTGGTTCCACGTGCAATGTCTAATGATGTCAGATATCTCCACTGCCTAAACCAGGTATTGAACACACCTCTTCACTGCCTTAACCAGGTATTGAACTCACACTCTTTGGGTCCTGTCATTAACCAACGCTTTTATCCACTGTGCCATGTGTCTTTAAGGATATCTATGTATGAATTTCTGGGACATATTAACTCAATGTCTTCAGCATCATTTCTTACCAGTGCTCATATTGCAATTTTTGCTGTTATTATTGCTTTTCTCTGGTACTCCTTATTGGTTCCCATATTGTATTCATTTTTATGCTTGGTCAGCTCAGGAGGTTTTTGTGGCCTATCATGTACTGATTTCTTAAGTTTACGAATTTTCCAATGATGTTCTGTCTATGATTTCAATTTGATCCCACAGAGGGCGGTGATCTCCCCTTTCTCCCCTTATGTGGTCAGCCACGCCTGATTTTTCCACTTCCCCTCGTGTTACAGCTTTTTGGTGTTCTTGAAGCCTTACCTTAAGGAGGCGGCCTGTCTCCCTTCATATTTCTTTCCGCGGCTGCGCAGGATGGCGTACACACAGTCTTTAGTCATGTTCTTCTGTATGGGGGTGGGGGTATCTGAGAAGTGTCGTCCAGGTTGTTCTGATGTTATACCGACCGCAGATCCTTTGTATTTTCTCCGATAACCCTTTCACATGAGGCAGGCAGACTTTTTTTGCGTGTTGTTGTCCTCCTCTTGTACCCGCCTATCCCATTTTATTGGGGCTGCTGCCATGTACCCAGGGTAGTTGTTACGTTGTAGGGTACTGCTTATACTGACCAATTCTTTATCTAATGTCTTTGGGTTGCCACTTATGATTTTGCTCGGTCTTGCAAGCAGTGGACTATCTCTTTCTTTACGCTGTAAGTTAAAATTGAAGTACTGTCCGGTGAATATCGGTTTGTGGTACACGGAGCCGAGTTCGAATTCCAGTCGAATCCATTACATTCACTTACGCGCTAATACTCTTGTGAAAGGTATGAATCCTCCTCTCCTCCTCCCAGCTATGGGTTAATAGCAGGACAGACTGGGTTCTATAGCCTTGGATGGTCTACCGCAGAAAGAAATGGCAACCCACTGCGGGGAAAAAATCTGCCTCGTCAGTTATGTATCAAAAGATACATGATCGCCTAAGCGTGTATCAGGCATGGCACATAACTGACTGAGATTATATGAACCAGGTTACAATGGCCGTAACAAAACGTAAAAGAAATATTATTCTCTGAGAGGGAATGAGATAAGAGAGAAAGTTCACTCACTTATACCGAACATAAACAAAAACAAGACACTAAACTATTGTGTGAAATTTAAAAGACAAACATTTATTACAAAAGATATTGAATCGATAAAACAAATACAAAATTTTGCAAGATTGTCATGCACATAAATTTCCATTTGTGAGTCACATTTTTAAAAAATGAAGCAGGATGACATATAAAAATATACTCATGATTTTAAAAAAAAATCTTCGGAAAATGAAAAAAAACTTTAAAAAGGAAATACAAAATTTTGGATAAGCCGGAAGATACTTTTTGAAAAAAAGAGGTTCACCCACCACAAAGGTTTAAATAAAAAAAAAAATAAAAATAAAATAAAAATAAATAAATAACATAACATAACGTAAGGATCTTTGGCATTTTCGAACCACCGATGTCACGGGGACTTTTCATGAGTTCTCTTTTATAGAACACATTTGTAATAACAGGTTTCTTTATTAGTTGGCTTCTCAGGAGGGCAGCCAAAATTAATTTCCCTTCTGGGTCCTTATTTTGCGTTCAGGATGAAATTTTTGTGTCAGTTCGCCTTGGCTGAAATATTTGTTTCTTTGAAAACTGGATCTTTGAAATTTGAATACCCTCTTCTTCTTCAGCCAACAGGCTCTGTCTCTTTTGTCGTCCAACCAACTACAGTGTAACCCGGATATAAGAGACCCGTATATAAGAGAAACCCGGATATAAGATAGATTTTATCTGGTCCCAAATTAGAGCCATACTTACCTAAACAAAGTAGACCAAACCCGGATATAAGAGAAACCCGGATATAAGAGACTTCGTATCCGGTCCAGACAACTCTCTTATATCCGGGTTACACTGTACTGTCTTGAAATTTAATTACATTTTTCCTTGTAATTTTAATACATTCTTCCTTCAAATATGAATATTTTCTGCAGCTTTTCTGCGGGGCCCACGCTTTTATTGCATAATAAATAGAAATTATACATATTTTTTTTTTAAATTTAAAAAAGGAAATTGAAACAGCCCCCCCCCTTGACCGAAATAATTTTGGCGGTTCTTTAACAGTCATTCATAAAAATAGAAAGTTTTGCAAACAAATGTATCAATATTTTCATAAACCGTATGACTTTCTTTAAAATACTCTTCTCTAAAAAGTACATGTATATGACAAACCTAGACAATTATATTTATTTGTTTATTTAAACTTTTTAATTAAATATTGTTTTTAATTATTTAGAATTATTAACTAATATCATTTTTTTTGTAAAGGTGCCTTCTGGTTGATTTTAATATTGCTATAATTAATTGCTGGCACACTGAATTCTAAAAAAATAAAAAACAAAACAAACTATTCTCTTTATTACTTTAACTATATAATAATGACGCTGCGACGTTCAGCCCAGCCGGCCCGATCAATGTTCGATTTCTACGAATGACCGTTGAATGGATCACTTCGATTCAAACCTTGCCTTGTCTCCCGTTGTATTTGATTTAGATCACAAGGCTGGCGAGGATCAAATTGTCAACAGGAATCGTTGAATTGGCCTGGTCCAGACAACGTGAAGCCACAAGTCATAGGATAAATTGTAATAAAGAAAATGCTTTATATAACGTTTCTTGTACAGAGCTGGTTGTAAAATATCAGTTCTTCAGGTAGGAATATAGTGATTTTCCAAGCGTAGCTCAGATGTGGCACAAAGCCGAAAGTGTGGGGCACACAGTGAGGATCGAACTCACTACTTAGTCGCAAATGTTCTAGCGAAACAAGCTTGCTAACCATTACACCACATCGAGGTGCCCCTTCAGGTAGGTATATATGTTCTTCATGGAGGAATATATTTGTCATCTAAAGTTATTCGACCCTTCGCTGTTCGAATATTTGGTGACACTTTGTTCGTCGTGACTATGTCTAGACATGGTTTCTGGAACACAGCTTAAAATCGGAAGTCTTCTTCAGCGGCAAAATGTCACGTGAGTTCAGTGAAGCGGTCGTCTCTCGCATGACGTCTGGCGGCCTTTCTCTCTCGATCGTTTCGATTCTCTGTGTATAAGGACCTCCGTCCAAAACCGGCATGGGGGTTTGATGTGGGTTGAGGTTTCGGCCATTCCCTTAATCTCCACAGATTCTTTGTTTAACTCTGGGAAATTAATTACATGTCCAATTTTGGAGAGGCCCCTCCTCCCCCGAGTAGTGGTAACAGAATAGCGATTCACCCTAACTCCTTCCGTCTCGTATTGGTGCCTCATACCAATACTGCCCAAAGATGTAAGCAATTCCTTCGCCTTCCTTAGTTTTCTACCTAGGCCTTTCACTTTGGGTGTCACTTCGACGAATCTGATCTCTAGACTCCATGAGCGAGTAGGCGTGGCTTGGATCCAATCATTTTAATTAACGTTTAAAAATTTTCGTGAATGGAGTTCCCCGACCCCTTCGCTTTCCCAATCGGACACTTACCAACCGCTCCCTCGACAAGCTCCTCTTGTGTCATTTCGACTCTTATCTAAAGAAATTTCATCACTCCAACAATTTACACCTTCCCATCTTTTTTTTTTTTGATAAGTGATAAAAAAAACAAAAAAACAACAATTCTCCAACTTTGCCTTTGTTTCCAGAACAACACAAATTTTATCTCTCGACCGAGTAACCTGGATTTTAAATAGTAATTATCAACAATGTCTCCATTTCGGTTCTTATCTAAAGAAATTTCTCCAGCGATTCACACCTTCCTCTCTTCTTTTGATAAATGATAAAAAAGAACAATTCTCTAAATCTGCCTTTGTTTCCAGAATACCCGACATTTTATCTCACGACCGATTTTTTTCCACCTGCAGAAAATTCCTTAAGCGGGACTTTAAAAAATAATGTTTCCATTTCATAGTCAGTTGTGAACTTCGGCCATATGGTTTTCTGTAGAATAAATCAGATGTTGCCGTCCTTCCCCTCTACCTTTATCCAAGGAAGAAAAAAACTCTGAAAGTAATAAATCTTGCCTCATCTCTTGGTATAGCTATCGAACTACCCTTTCAACCCTTAAAGTGTCACATCTTTCTCGGATAGCTATCGAGCTATCTCTTCAACCATTAAAGTGTCACATCTCACTCTTGGTATAGCTATCGAGCTATCCTTTCAATCCTTAAAATGTCACATTTTTCTCGGATAGGTATCGAGCTATCTCTTCAACCATTAAAGTGTCACATCTTTCTCGGATAGTGTTATGGGAACTTACCCATAATAATAATGGACTATTCCTGACATTATAAATACTGCGCCTCTCAAGAGTTATGAGGATATTGTAAGACTAGGAGAGATAATTGAGAGCATATTGTAAGGACATTGGAATAGTGATACTTGTCGAGACAACATAGTTCGCTCTAACCAAATCTGATAGTCATTACTAATACTTCTACTTCTTTGTATTATATTTCTGTTGTAATATATCTTTCTTTCAATACCTGTGTGCGTGTTATTCTTTCATTGATTCTAACCTTGGACCATCACCGTGATACAAGGAACTTGGACCATAACAAGTGGCTACGAGGAAACCCTAAAAAACAAACAAAAACAACGAACTCTCTACGCGGAGGACCTACCTTTTTTGCTATCCGTCGCACATAACAAGTGGTGACGAAGTAACCCAAGAAACCAACTCTCTACGCGGAGGACAAACCTTTTTGCTGCCGTCGCACATAACAGTGTCGACAAGTAAACTGAAGAAACAATTTCTACGTGGAGATTCTAAAAAACAAGTTCTACACGAACATATATATATATATATATATATAAAAAAGGAAAATTTTTTTTTGGACATCAACTTTATTGTGGTAACAAAGACACAAGTTCTGCACAGGGATTTTTTTTTGACGTGCACAGGTTCCAGAATATCAAGCTACACTAAAGGAAAATACTTACACAAAATTACGTTAACATGGAAGATTTTAAGTCAACCATTGTGGAACTTATGAAAATCCAACTTGAACAGCAAAAGAAAAACGAACAGCGACATCTTGAATTACAAGAATTATTGCTACGTGTAATGTCAAATAAAGGGCAAAATTCCGAAAATGAAACAGTTCTCTCACAAAAGGCTATTTGGAGCACTATCGAAGATTTCACGTATGCACCCAACGAAAACAAAACCTTTGCAACTTACTTCCGAAGGTACGAAGATCTATATGAATTTGACTGCAGAAATTGGTCAGACGCAAGAAAAGTACGACTACTACTAAGAAAATTAGACACATGCGAATATACAAAATTCGTAGATTATATCCTACCGAGTAAAACAAATGAGTTAACTTTCAAAGAAGTCATAAAACTGTTAACAGAACATTTCAGCCCTAATACGTCACTATTCCACAAAAGATGGAAATGTCTGAATCTAACAAAAAAGGAGAGCGAAGATTACATAACTTTCGCTTCCAAATATTGTGATGATTTAAAGTTATCGGAACTCATCCCGGACAATTTCAAATGTTTAATATACGTCCAAGGCCTGGTTTCAACCAAAGACGCGGAAATTAGACGCAGAACCCTTACAAAATTGGAGAGTGAACAAGATTTGACACTTCAAAAACTGGCCGAAGACTTCCGGAAATGCATAAGTGTAAAGAAAGACTCAAAAGATATAGAAGAAGCTGGCATCGCGCACATACGTAAAGTACGAAGACAAACCAACTTTCCCTCCTCACAAACAAACCAAACCAATTTTCACTCCTCAAAAACAGGTAAAACAAATTTTTCTACTTCAAAAAGTCAATATCAGAAAAAACTACCACCCAGTCCATGCTATCGCTGTGGGATTTGGCATTGGTATAAAGACTGTCCATACCGTTTTAAAACTTGTCTATCATGCAAAAAAGTAGGACATAAAAGTTCTCATTGTTGGACTAGAAGAGAAAGTAAAAGCAGAATAAGAATCACGAGGACTGACCAAGCGGATGAGACTAACATAAGAAAATACGTGCAAGTAGAAATGCAAAACAGAAAAGTCAGACTACACTTGGACTCCGGGTCGGACTTAACTATTATTAACGTACAACCATGGAGAAAACTGAACAAACCTACCATGTTAAAAACCGCTAAAATTGCTAGATCGGTAACTGGGAGAAAAATAAAATTTGAGGGTGAAGTGATTACAAATGTGACATTCAATGGAATGACCAAAAAATTGAAAATGTACACTGCGTGCCAAATTATTATCGAGATAACTTTTTTTCTAATATTTCAAAAACTGTCCAATCAATTGACACAAAATTTGTACACAATGTTTGCAACACTCTGCGCAATGTAAACAAACAGGCGCCATATGTGTTATCAGCACTGTGATTTGAGTGTGCCAAATTATTAGAAAAGTGTAAGAATTTAGTGAAAAGATGGGCCATAAAAGCAATTTAAGTGATGCTAAAAAGAAAACTATCACCTCTCAAAAGGTAAATCTACCCTAGAAATTTCTAAAATGATAGGGAGGTGTCATCAAACAGTGAAAAAGTTCATCGCTGACTCTACACAAGTACGCAAAAGGGCAGATAAAGGCAAGCCGAGGTTTATCTCACGTCGTCTTATGTCATGACTTAAACGAGAGGCCACGAAGAACCCTGGACTTACCAGTCATGAGCTTTTCAGTCGGATGGGGATCCTACTGTGTCTAAAAGTACTCGGTGTCGGTATCTGAGGGAAATAGCAACAACAGTCAAACTTGTATCGAAGCCTCCGTTGACGAGAAATTACATTCAAAATCGATTGAAATGGACCGAGGACAATATGAAGATTGACTTCTCTAAAGTTTTGTTCACAGACGAAACTCGAGCAACACTTGATGGGCCAGATAGATGGTGCAAAGGCTGGGTAATGAATGGACAAAATCGCCATTAGCATTTGAGACACCAACAAGGCAGTGGAGGCATAATGATCTGGGGTGGAATTATTGGAAAAACATTAGTGGGCCCATGGAGAGTACCAGATGGCGTCAAAATGACTGCTGATGCATACATAGCGTTTATGAAGGAGCATCTTGAACCGTGGATGAAAAGGCAAAGAGTTGCCTTCAGAAGGGCCATTTTTTTATGCAAGATAATGCTCCCTCACATGCTGCTCACAAGACTACTGAATATTTTAAACAGTTAGGCTTCGAGGGACCTCGAAATATGAAGTGGCCAGCAAATTCTCCGGATTTGAACCCAATCGAAAACCTTTGGAGCATCATGTAGCGAAGACTGTATGCCATCGGACGACAATTCAGGAGCAACACTAAGTTGTGGGAAACAATTCTTGACATATCTCACGACATTATAGTAGATGACATCCTACAATTAACAAATTCTATGGATAGTCGACTTCTTCAAGTAATTTCAAAACAGGGAAAGCACATTCCCTATTAATTTGTTTAAAACTGTCCCTTTGTTTGTGTCTGTTATTATTTGTTTGATTATCTTATTTATTAGGTTATTTTGATCATAAACATTCATGTGCAACATTAATAAACGTTTTGTTTGCTCAATTCTGGGAATTTTACTAAACCTTTATAATAATTTGGCACGCTCAAATCACCGTGCTGATAACAAATATGACGCCAGTTTGTTTACATTGCGCAGATCAATACGAAAATTTCAGTGATTGCGCAAGCCAGTGTTGTCAACATTGTGTGAAAATTATGTGTGAATTGATTGGACGGTTTTTGAAATATTAGAAAAAAATTATCTCGATAATAATTTGGCACGCAGTGTATGTGTTAAGAAATACAGAAAACTTATTCGGTACGGACTGGATGCAAAAATTCGAACTTTGGGATTTACCAATAAGTACGTACTGCCAAAATGTAAAAAGTTTATCGACCGAGGCAGATAAATTAAAAGAGAAACTAAAAGAGAATTTCCCCGAAGTATTTTCAGCAGGTCTCGGAAGATGTAAGAAAATGGCAGCAAATATAGAAATAAAAGAAAACGTTCAACCTATCTTCAAGAAAAAAAGGTGCGTACCGTTTGCTTCAATAGAAAAATATAGATCAAGAATTGGCTAGACTCGAAAACACAAAAGTAGAATACAGTCAATGGGCCGCACCCACGGTTTACGTCAAAAAAAATCAGGGGAGATTCGAGTATGCGCTGATTTCTCAACGGGTTTGAACGCAGCGATAAAAGACTACCACTATCCTCTACCCAGTCCAGAAGAAGTATTCACGAAATTAAACGGCGGAAATTTTTTTTCAAAAATAGTTTTAAGTGATGCGTACCTACAAATCCCAGTCGATGAGAAAAGTTCAAAATTACTGTGCATAAACACACACAAAGGATTATACAGATACCAAAGATTACCATTTGGGATTAAGGTCGCGCTGGCTATATTCCAACAGACAATGGATACTATGCTCACCGGACTGGAGTACACGATTGCATACCTGGATGACGTATTGATAAATAGCGAGAGTGTTGAACAACACTGGAATCACGTACAAGAGGTGTTCAGGAGAATACAAAGCTATGGGTTTAAGGTAAAAGAAAACAAGTGCGATTTTTTATGAAGGAAATAAAATACCTGGGTCATATCATCGATCAAGAAGGAAGACGACCAGACCCTGAAAGGGCAACGGCAATAAAAAAAATGCCAGTTCCAAAAAACATAGCAGAATTACAAAGTTTTCTAGACTTAGTGAATTATTACCAGGGATTTTTTCCTTACATGCATAAACTTCGCGCACCACTGAACGAACTGCTGAAAAAAGAAAAGTTTGGGAGTGGACAGATGAATGCCAGAGAACGTTTGACAAAATAATTAAGACGTTAACTTCGGATTTATTTTTGGCACACTACGACCCAAAATTAGAAATAATAGTAGCAAGTGACGCGAGCGCCTATGAAGTTGGGGCGTGTATACTGCATAAAATGCCGGATAGGACAATAAAACCTATCGCGCATTCTTCAAGAACCCTACTACCTGCAGAGAAAAATTACTCACAAATAGAGAAAGAAGCCCATGGAATTATTTTCGCAGTCACAAAATTTCATAGATATATCTATGGTAGATTTTTTACTCTACAGACGGGTCACAAACCGTTATTAACAATATTCGGTTCGAAGAAAGGTCTACCGGTTTACACTGCCAATAGGTTGCTAAGATGCGGTACAATTCTACTGAATTACAATTTCAGATTGGAGTATCTACCAACGAAAAAAATCGGACATGCGGATGGTCTGTCGAGACTTATACCAACGAAAACAGAGCCATTGGAGGACTCTGTAATCGCAGCCTTACGACATGAAGAAGATATCAGGACTACTATGTTGTACAGTTCGAAACCTCACTATCACACTACAAGAAATAAAAAATGAAGCAATAAATGATGAAAAGCAAAAATAGCAGAAAAAAATAAGCAAATATCGGACAGATTTTCTTTATGCGATAATGTGCTACTTTATAACGAAAGGGTAGTAATTCCCAAAACATTACAAAAGTGAATCCTAAAGGATTTCCACATGGGCCATCCAGGAAAAAATAGAATGAAATCGCTATTGCGAAGCTATGTATATTGGCAAAACATGGACCAGGACATTACACAGATGGTGGAAAAATGCAAGGGTTGTTCCTTAGCAGCCAAAGCACCGCCAATCATCCATAAGCCATGGCCAGTGACAGATCGTCCCTGGTCAAGAATACACGCAGATTATGCAGGTCCAATAGATGGTTTTTACTATTTGATCATAGTGGATAGTTATAGTAAAAGGCCGGAAGTGTTTCGTTGCAAAAATCCTACTTCCGAAACTACCATAAATTGCCTCCACGAACTGTTTGCTCGGTTTAGAGTAGCGGATTGTCTAGTCACAGATAATGGAACGCAATTCACATCATCGGACTTCCAAGAGTTTTGCGAAATTTTTCAAATCAAACATATCAAATCCCCGCCGTATCACCCAAGATCAAATGGGCAAGCGGAGAGATTTGTTGATACACGCAAAAGAGCGTTAAGAAAGGCATATGATGTGCCTACGGAAAAAGCATTACAACAATTTTTACAGGTACGCCAAATAATGCTACGCCATCGGCATTATCAGCCGCAGAAATGATGTTCGCCAGAAAAATCAGATCAGTATTTGATAAATTGCTACCAAAACAAACGAAGCAAATAACAGTCGTGCGTACCAAAAAGAAAATTCCACCCAGGAGAAAAAGTTTTTTTAAAGCATATAAAAACAATGCATCTTACTGGGAACAAGGTACAATTGAAAAAAGAATCGGGAATATGGTTTACATAGTACAGGGACCCAAATTCTCACATAAAATACACGTAAACCAAATAAGAAAGAGACTGTTAGAGGACTCTAGCAGTCCACCTCAGGAAGAAGTGATGGATACGATTTTCGATACATTTGATATACAAAGGCCGCAAACAATGTCAGAACCAGGAAAATCTTCCAGAAAAAGGAAGTTCACAGAACCTTAGGTAATAGATCCAAAGAGAAAAAATATTAAAAACCCCTGCTACGCAAAAGGTTCGGAAGAGGGGGTGTTATGGTAACTTACCCATAATAATAATGGACTATTCCTGACATTATAAATACTGCGCCTCTCAAGAGGTAGGAGGAGATTGTAAGACGAGGAGAGATAATTGAGAGCATATTGTAAGGACATTGGAATAGTGATACTTGTCGAGACAACATAGTTCACTCTAACCAAATCTGATAGTCATTACTAATACTTCTACTTCTTTGTATTATATTTCTGTTGTAATATATCTTTGTATTCCATACCTGTGTTCGTGTTATTCTTTCATTGGTTCTAACCTTGGACCATCACCGTGGTACAAGGAACTTGGACCATAACAGATAACTATTGAGTTAGCACGAAACATTTGAAATTATTTTCCGAGCAATCAGCTTCCATTATTTCTAACTCTTCTTTCTGATCCATCTTGAATATTAAATAACATTCAAGATGGATCAGAAAGAAGTGTTAGAATTAATGAAAGCACACAGCCGATGTAAATTCATTAACTGCCAGGAACTCTTTAAAATTTCCCTATAGAGAGTCTAGCGTTTACTGGCAGTTAACTAGACTTGATTAATTTATAGTGGCGTGCTATTAGGGGTTAAAATGAACATTTGATTTACCCACGCCAAGAAGATTAATGGAGGATGATAATGACGAGGAAACACATGGGTAATAAGCCAAGGAATTTATTTACAAATTTACACGCTTGAAGCTGTGTCAGTAGCTGGTTTCAGGAAAATAAATCAAGAAATTTTAAAGTCCGTAGTTTTAAGGAGTTGTCACCAAAAGGAAATGTTCATACAACATATTAAATGATCTGAGAGAAAATAATATAAAAAAATGTTTAAAACAAAGGCAGAGAGTTCGTTACTCACAAAAGTAATTGTATACATTCAAAGTAGACGAAGAGAGATAGTTTCAAATATTTAGCTTTCTTGGATTATTAAAGAAAATTCTTTGAAGTGCCGCGTGCTTGGTCGATAATATAATTGTCGAGTAATTTGACACTAGCGAAAACTTTAACGGTGGACGCGGTGAACAGAAACGAAACCTTTCACATGACTTCAGACATTAATTAATTTTTTCTCCTCAGTTTATATCAAAAGGAATTTCGCATGGGCTCATTACTTTTCTTTCTTCTTCTTGGCTGAACGGCTACTTTCTGTGAAGAGGAGGTTTTCATTGGTCTAAAAAAAATTCACATAGGCTCACAAACTTATTTCCGTTTTTCAGCTCGCTGGTCAATCTCTGTGAAGTTAAGGTTTTCGTTGGTCCAAAGAAAATTTCATAGGTTCACGAATTCCTTTCCCTCTTTTTCCTAGGTTTTCAGAATATGAAGGGTTTGGGTAAAGAAATCTATTATTATTTCGCACTCACTACAAACGGTCAAGAAAAAAAGTGGAGATAGAATTATCTACTCCTAGTTCCTTTTTGTTGTTTGTTTTTAAATGAGGGCTCAGTATGTTTGTTTTTAAATGAGGGCTCAATAAAGTATGTATACACATGGCACTGTAAATAAAATTCACCACCTGTTTTCAGCCGTAAAATATCTTTGTATTATTATGCTGGTTTCTTTACTTCGAATACGAAGTCTAAAATTTGTTTTCATTGAAACAAATATGGGTTTCATTTTTTTTTTAATTTAAAATTATTTCGTAAATTTCTATTATATACCCAGTTTACGCTCAATAATAACTTCGAAAGACCACGTTACGGTCATCTTGAATTTGCTGCTTTCGGAAGAATGTTTTGTATCGGATTGAAAAGCGTGACATATTGAATATCAGGATTATAGTGATTGAAAGAAAACTTATTAATCACGTGTCGCTGAATGTGACAAATTACGCCACCTGGAAAATACAATGGCATTGAGTACAGACAGAGTCAGAGACTGTTTCTGACCCCAGAACGGAAGTGAACTTGCACTCGAATACCTTGGCGACGAGTGTGCTGTCAGTGGAGTCGTCACTTTTATATTTAATTGGGAATCTTGATGATCCTGTCGGGATGTGGAAAAAGTTAGTAGACCAATTTCAAAAGAAGATGTGGGCAAATAAATTAACGTTGAGAAGGAGTTTGTATTCACTTAATCGGGGATCCTGATGACTTGCCATGATGCGAGAAAAGTTATCAGACCAATTTCAAAAGAAGATGTGGGAAAATAACGTTGAGAAGTAGTTTGTATTCACTTAATTGGGGATCCCGAATAAACTCCTGTGATGTGGAAAAAGTTGACAGACCAATTTCAAAAGAAGATGTAGGCAAATAATTTAACGTTGAGAGGGAGTTTGTATTCACTTAATTGGGGATCCTGATGATGCTGTCGTGTTGTGGAAAAATTTGGCAGACCAATTTCAAAAGAAGATGTAGGCAAATAATTTAACGTTGAGAGGGAGTTTGTATTCACTTAATTGGGGATCCTGATGATGCTGTCGTGACGTGGAAAAAGTTGCCAGACCAATTTCAAAAGATGTGGGCAAATAAATTAACGTTGAGAAGTAGTTTGTATTCACTTAAATTGAAGGAGCGTAACTCAATTCATATCAAAGCAATGATGGAAATATTTGAAGAGTTTCACGCATCGAGGATCGAATTGTATATTTCTTGAACGATTCTTTATAATATCCTCGTGACATCGTTCGAAGCAGGTGAAAGAGTGCCCAGGTGGGAAGCGGTAACAGAACGATTCCTGTACGCAAAAGTAACAGGAAGTGCCGAACCGAGCACCATGATATCAAAACATCATCGTAGCAAAAAGGGGCCGAAGTTATATTTTTTACAATAAGTTTCACTTTGTACAAGGTCTGGGCGGGGTCACTCGAGTTAGAGAGTTACGTTAAGAGGCAGTTTATTGACTTACATGCTAATACCCCTGGGAAAGGTATGAATCCTCTTCTCCCCTTAGCTATAGGTAAATAGCAGGACAGACCGGGTTCTATAGCCTTGGATGGCAACTGGTCTATCGCAGAAAGAAATGGCAACCTACTGCGGGAAAAAATCTGCCTCATTAGTCATGTATCGAAAGATACGTGATCGCCTTAGCGTGTATCATGCATAGCACATAACTGACTGATGCTGATAGGAGAGGATGATTAACTCTAGACTTCAATAGGTTTTAGTGATCAGGAGAAAACATCCTCTTGGGAGTCGGTTCCGCAGAGCAGTGGTTAGCGAGAAGAAGCTGTTCGAGTGGAACTTACTTCTCACCGATGGAATACGGAGGGAATGCGGATGGTTTGCTACGATGTGAGTCTTAACCGTGAATGTTAGAACTGGTGGAACTAAGGAATGTAATTCGTCTGCCCTTTTTTTCACTAGCACGCGTCATACGCTTTACTTTGGAGGACTCTTCCTCGGCCATATCGTTGCTTGAAGTTATCGATGAGGTTTCTGTAACAAGCTAGTTTTTAAGTGTGTAGGTTGTTAGCCTACTGCACAACACCCATTCTGGAGGACCAGGGTGTGTCATTTGTCTGGCTCCTACCCCACAGTTAAGCTTAAATAGACTTGCTAAGGGCCAAAGCCCTCGCCCACATAGCTCTAAGGGTCGTTGAAGCGCGCAAGCCATCCTACCACGTCAAAGCGACACACCATCAGGACGGAACTCATAAATATAGCATACCTTGAAATTTTTTATCATAGTTACTGTTTACGTTGATAAAATTATTCTGGTAAATTAGTCTTTGACACTGTTGTAAACTAAGGAAGGTTACTGAATAGAATAATTACACGAAGGTTGGTAATGAATGATAATACTTAGGACAAGAACAACACATATAAGATTCGCCAGCGGCGCGTAGAAGAAGTAGTTAACTGCTAGAATTGAGTGAAGTGAATTCCACAATGAATCTCCAACTGCAGGATATCTACCAACCGCCCTACGCGGTGAGATGTGGCACAAGGCCGAATTTAATGTGGGGTATCCGAGCCCGTAGGCTCGACCAAATATTCCCCGTAGACCACGTATAAAACGGGGTCAGGTAGCTGTTTCCAGAGACAAGACTCTGACCTTCGACATAGCCTCTTCTGTGGATCCTCTCTGCCCGGAGGCAGAGAGTTTAACCAGCACAGCTGAAGACGAATCTCCAACTGCAGACCCAACATACAGTATTTACTACTGTATTTATGTGAATGGGGACATACCAATTATCGTCAGTAGGTATGCTACAACAGACACGTAACCAAGAATTTGTCAAAAGAATCTGGGAAACTTTCAACGTCAAAAACACGAGGAAAGCATATTATTTCCTGTGCGTTTAAATATTTTATCCAGATTTAGGGAAGATATATATCTGAAAATCAATAGACAATACGAAAATTCTAAAAAGATTCCAGATGGCGAATTCAAAACCTGCAGTAACTCCATTTGATGCTGTAACAAAGTTAACTAAATCCACCAAAGAAAGCGAGCTATTTAATCAAGAGGTATACAAACCATCAATTGGAAACCCACTGTATCTGTCAGCAAGAACACGACCAGATATTGCCTATGTTGTTGGCAATGAGGCAAGATTTTCTTCCCAGCCAAGAAAGCAACACTGGAAGGCATTATGTGTTACTCAAACGGTACGCAAATTTATAGCTTGTTATACAAGGAGAAATCAAGCAACCTCACAAGATGTCCAGATGAAAGTTGGTATGGTGATAAAGACGACCACAATTCAACCTCTGGCTACCTAGTTAAATTAAGTGGATCAGCTTAATTAGTTGGAGGAGTAAAAAGCAAACTTTTGAGGCATTATCTATAGCTTAAGCAGAAATATATGGCATTGGCAATTGCAGCATAAAGAGGCGGCATAGATGCAGCACACTCAGTGCAAAATTAAGCCTCATCTGGTGCAACGATCATTTACGAAGTCAACCAATCAATAATATGTCTGCTAAAGAACGCAGAGTATCATGGACAAGCGAAAAACATTGATATTAATTTTTATTGCACCCGTGAACAAGTTGCAAGAAAATCTATAAAACTGCAATGCTGTTAAAGCGAAGGCATGACAAAAGTACTCACTATCAAACAATTTGTGAAACTCAGTGGACTGTTAGGTGTAATTGAACAGTCTGACGGGGTGGAGAGGAATGTTCAAAATTTTACTCTAGTCAGACGAGTGTTAACCAGCTGGGTCTTACTAATGGTTAAGAAAAAGAAGATGGAGTTGTCTGCCCCTAGTTTCTTTTTTTTGTGCGTGTTTTTAGTTAGAGGCGCAGTACAATAAATTGTGTATACACATCACTCCGTAAGTAAAATTCACCACCAGTTTGAAATTGTGAAATGTCTTATTACGTTAGTTCTTTTACTTGGAATACGAAGATGAGAACTTGCTTTCACTGAAACAAGGGGATGGGCTCTCATTCCTATTTTGATTTTATTTCGTAAATTACTATCAAGAACATCATGGTTACACTATTTACATTATTCGAACTATTGTCCTCATCTTTGTCGCCATATTTATTACAACGTTTCGGCCGTTGTACGCCCCGGCCTTCTTCAGTTGGTTGGAATGTCGAACTGAAACCTTTATTTCGCTCGCTAGGGGAGACTGTTCTAGTCCCACGTACCAAGTTTAATGGATGTAATGGATGGATTAAACATGGCACGTGGGACTAGAACAGTCTCCCCTAGCGAGCGAAATAAAGGTTTTAGTTCGACATTCCAACCACCTGAAGAAGGCCGGAGCGTACAACGGCCGAAATGTTCTAATAAATATAACGACCAAAATGAGGACAGTAGTTCGAATAATGTAATTAGTGTACAGAATACCTCATCTCAGAAATATAGACAAACATCGTGGTTAATATTATAGGCCGCAGAGAGCAAATGCGGCATTGTGGCGAAGGGTGACGTCTCATGAAAATAAGCTGTAACATGGAGAGTAACGGATGAAACCAGTTAAGAGTAAGTTAGACAGCGGAAGATCTGCACCTCTCCCTCTTGCTTTTCCGCCTTGCGCCGCATTTTTTTTATGTCAGTGCAAATTAGTAGCTTCGCAGAGTAGACGGCAAGAGATCGGACAGCTCAACTAACTGTGCAGCCACACCGCACACAACAGCGCAATACCTGATGCCACAAACGATCATGTCACGTCGCTTTCCCTTAGGACATAGCAGTCGGTAGTCATCGCGATGAACTTGAAAACTTTGTTGGCGCCAACAGAATTCCTGACGCATACGCCACGCGCACTGATACCAACGGCAATTGCGCTAATAAAACAATTTGTTATTGTTAATTGGGCGTTAGTAGGGTGTAGAATAATAACCAAACAAAAGGAGGAGATAATAAGACAAAGTAGAAAAGCTATTCATCTACGTATTTTATTCCTTATAGTAGGCGTAATCAGGCTAGAATGAGAGACAAAATCAAGTATAAAAAGAAAGATGTTCAGATATGGGGAGGAGGTAACACGTATCCTTTATCAGATGCTGCGGGTTTGTTTTTTTTTGACTGAAGTACATGAAATTTTATCCACACCGCTTAGGTTTTTTTTCTCTGTCAGTAAGTATGTATTAGGTTGGTGCAAAAATAATGACGTAATAATGTCGTTTTTTGACGTTTTTTTTAACGTCAAAAAACGACATTATAACGTCATTATTTTTGCACCAACCTAATATATCTACTAGTATTTTTGCGATTATGAATGATAAGAACCCCCGTCTAAGGTTGACCGTAGACAATTTTGAGATCAGTGTACTTTCAATAAATTTGTACTAAGTAATCCTTTACCCTTTTAGTCGAAACTGTAGACAGATATGTTACGGTAGCGGTGCTTAACTGGGGTCCATATGGATCCTGGGGGGCATGCAACATTACTGGAGGGTCCACACACAAAAATATCAAATAGGGGGACCCACGGTGATATTTTAGTGGTCCATAGAGCAATTTCACTTCAAAACAGTTATTACAACTGAAAATTGGAATTTTCTACAGTAATCTACTTAGTAAATACTAAAAAAAAAAAAAAAATAAATAATAGAAAAACAATTCTAAAACAAGCAGAAAATTAGTTCATGCGATGTAATTTAGCGTTCCTTATACTCTACCGGATGTTTTGATTATAAAAGCTGAATAAAAACTGAGAAGGATATATAAAGAAAGGATTATATATAGAAAATAATAATAAGGAAAATAATATAAAGTTTATTAACGGAAGCATGCTTCACATCGTCTCCAGACCTCAGCTCAACAGGCATCGAGTTGGATCTGGTCAAGATCCAAAATAAACAAAGTTAATTAAAAAAAAAAAAAAATGCTCGCAACACAATGCTACTTCCGACCTGAAACACATCTGTTTACTTTGCAATCTACGTCATTGATAATGGTCACGACGAGCGTGTTGTGTATTGGTTAATGATCAAAAGCAAATGCTTTTAACACAATGTTAAAAAAAACAAAAAAAGAACATTAAGATATGAAACCTACACAGAGATTTAACCAATTATTTGATCATTGATGTAATCATCAGTTTCCCACCATGCTACCATGTCAGAGATTCATTATATAGCAATAATAATAATTACTATATTATATCTCCAAACCACAGCTCAAGAGGCATCAAGTTGGATCTGGTCAAGACCCAAGATAAACAAAGTTAATTAAAACCATGCTCGTAACACAATGCTACTTCCGACCTGAAACGCATCTGTTTACTTTGCAATCTACGTCATTGATAATGGTCACGACGAGCGTGTTGTGTATTGGTTAACGATCAAAAGCAAATGCTTTTAAAATCTGATTTGCAGTTGCATAAAAAATAGCTACACGTCTACAGACACACATACAAAAAAAACAAAAAACCCCTGTCCAGTGGCAAAAGCTGCCGGTGGTGCCAGGGGTAGCAGTGCCGCCTTAGCCACCGAAGCTGTGTTACCTCCTCTGGCTGGTGGCTGACAAAGGGCAGGGTATCGCACATGCTTTTACATGTTGCGTGTAGAATAAAGAAAAAGATATATAAATTAATTTAATAAGTTAATAATAATCATATTAATTTTAGATATTAATAAAATATTGATATATTAACATAAATGAATTAATATAGTAATAGATTCAACATTGTGAAAAGGGGTGATCTTCGACTATTATTGACATCGATGGAACCGAATATAAAAAAAAGTCACTGAGCAGCATCAACTACAGGGATCTCATTGAATAAATCTGCACTTTTTTAGAATTTATTTATTACGTTCATATTTTAAAATGGTTTATTATGATTTATTTTACTAGTGTACATAAATTTTTCATGGAATTTAGCTGTTAAGTACAAATTTATTTTTATTAAATTAGTTTTACTTCAAAATAAAGCATATACATTTACTATTTCTATAATACAGTTCCTAAACTTATCTATTAGTAAAAAATAAAATAAGCTTTTTTTTTCATCGAATGGTTTTTGGGGGTCCACCAAGAAAAAAATTAAGAGTAAAAATAGTCCATGGGTAAAAAAAAAGTTTGCGAACCATTGTGATATGGTAATAGTATTCATTTTCAGATTTTTGTTTTACTTACATACAGTATAGTACCTACGTGATAACTACCTACTCAGTACCACAAAAAATTGCTTTCTCTCACATATGTACATTGGCAACTATGTTAAAGTTTGCTTTGATAGCAACTAGTCGCGACTCCTTCCATTAGAGTCAACTCCAATAAAGCACGACAGTAACACTGACTGAACAATATAATCTATGATATGTCAGCAACTTCAGTCAGCGGATAATTGGTGTATCGGACCGAGCATAAACAATAACGCCTACAAATTGGTGACTCAAGAAAACAGTTAACCTACATCACTGTCTTAAGAGCAGGTAAATGCTAGCTGAAATATCTTTTTCCCTTGCTCTCAGTATCTTGGCGTGGTGAAACGGCAAGCAAGTTGGTTTTATTATTCATTACGGCACTACTTACATTGACTGGTTCGCTTGTAAAGGCAGACATTTTTAAACAATTTAGATTAGCATTCATTTCCCCATGATATTTCTCGGAATCGGAAAATATTGATTTTTTTTATCATTTTAGAAGGGATTTGCTTTGGTTGTTTTTGTTTAGAGGTATATCAACACCTCTATGTGTTATTTAATGCCTAAATCTAAATAATTCGTATGCAATTTTTATGTTTTTATTTTTAGAGATAATAATGAGGTTAGTGATACAAATCTTACTAATTAAACCATAGCTGGAGTAGAAGAGGTGGATTCATACCTTTCCCAGATTTAAAAAACAAACAAACACTCTGTAATGCTTTCTCTGACTAGTCATCTTGTTTGTATAATAAAGGAAGTAAATACGAGGGGCCACCTAACTCCCCAGACTGCAACCCCTTAATTATTATGTGTGAGGCGCAGTTGAGCAAGAGACCAACAAAACTCCTTGTAACACGAAAAATGAACTTGTGGTAACTACCACCACAATTACATACACACAGTACATAGTCATACGACATGCATTCATTGGTTGATCTCCTCAAAACTAGCTCGCTGATCGGTCAATTCCGACCAATGAAATATCTTGCATAGGAGGAATAATTTTCCCGCGCACAAACTTCTGAGCCTACCGCGTGATACCCAGCCTTATACAAACAAAACACGTGTAAGCTCTCTCTCTTCGTTTTTTCATTCATCTTTCTCCTTGTTGCCAAGATGTAATCTTCAAGAGCTCCCGTCTTGACCATGCGGTCAGATGTTAAAGAACATTACCAATTCAAGCAAGTACGAACTCTTAACTCTTCTGAACTCTTACCAACTTTATCCAATACACAATTCCTTACATGCTAAAGGAACTTTATTCTTCTAAACTACAGTTTAATAATTACTTCATCTTTATGAGCTCAGGTACAAATATTTCCAAATCTAAGAGACATAATTCATTCAAACCTTCAGCTTATATGCATGTACACCAAACACTAATAAATTCAATTGTTATGTTTTGAACCATTACGTTCTGTCTTGTATTTTATACTATGTGCTATTTTACGTCAAATATAAATTGCATTGTGCACGCCACATTGGATAGTAAAAACATTCCCCGATGATCCGCTTAGGTGAAACCTTGGTAAGTTTGTCTGGCTCTCTAGGTTTAACTAGGTCTGCTCTATTTATTGTATTGAGCACTTTATTTAGTTATTTTGCTTACTCGTATCGGGGTTTTTTGCTTTGGACTTTGGACTCATATGCTGGACGATTATTTTCGGCTAACTTACATGTTCTTGGTTTTTTTCTTTTTTTATACCTTTTTTTCCCCTCTGGTCTTTGGTTTGATTATTTGCAAATCAAGACACCGAAGGTTTTCCGGACAAGTATAATTTCTTATACTTATGAGATTACTACTACTACTACTACTACTACTACTATATTAGGTTGGTGCAAAAATAATGACGTAATAATGTCTTTTTTGACGTTAAAAATACGTCAAAAAACGACATTATTACGTCATTATTTTTGCACTAGCCTAATATATATATATATATATATATATATATATATATATATATAATTCCCAAGAGGATAGAATCCAGGTAGAACTCAATGTCTAGAACAGAGTAAGAATATAATATAAAAGGCTTAAACACTAATATTCCATGGTTATAATTTATTACATTGGAATGGTAAAATCCTTCCTTTATATATCCTTCCGAGTTTTTATTCAACTTTTACAATCAAAACATCCGGTAGAGTAAAAGGGAAACTTACATAGCTTTATCTCGTTTTCTGCTAGTTTTAGAGTTGTTTTTTTTTAAAACTATTTTTAGTATTTTAATATGGCGTAGATTACTGTAGAAATTCTAATTCTCATTTGTAGCAACCGTTCCGAAGTGAAATTGCTCTATGCACCACTAATATATTACCGCAGACCCCAATTTGTTATTTTGTTGTGTGGACACCCAGTAATGTTACATGCTATTGCAAATGTGATTAAAAAATTAATAGCTTTAATGGTTCATCTCAGACTGGGTTCCTAAATTGGGCGATACCACTCCCTGGGGACACTGAAGAGATCTCAGTAGCTGTGAGGGAAAAACAGTCAGTTAGTTATGCGCTATGCGTGATACACAGTTAGGTGATCATATATCTTTCGATAGATGACTGACGAGGCAGATGTTTTTCCCGTAGTAGGTTGCCATTTCTTTCTGTGGTAGACCAGTTACCATCCAAGGCTATAGAACTCGGTCTGTCTGCTATTTACCCATAGCTGGGTAGAGAAGAAGAGGATTCATACCTTTCCCAAGGGTATTAGCACGTAAGTTAATGTAATGGATTCGACTGGAATTCGAACTCGGCTCTCCGATTCCTCAATCCGAGCCGCTATCCATTACTCCACCGTAGAAAAAAAAGGGGTCGTCGTGTGTGACACATTGGCATTAGAACCAAATAATAGTTTATGTTTTTATCTTTTTTTTTTGCTTTTTTACAAAGCCTTTATGAGAAATATTAGGTTGGTGCAAAAATAATATCGTTTTTTGACGTTAAAAAATACGTCAAAAAACGATATTATTTTTGTACCAACCTAATACTTAAGAAACTTTGTTCTTGTGATTGTTTTAAAGGAAATTTTTCTTGCATTCAGTTTGTTTTCTTGATTTCTTTCTCATTTCTTTACATCGCCTTTGCATCTGCTCAAAAGATTTAAACCAACTTTATTTCATCCATCTTCTTTCAACTCACAACTAGAGAACACGGTATTCATTTTTATTGCCAGTGACGCCTACTCCTTAAACCAGTTCATACTTGCTTTTCTTTTCTTCTCGTCCAAACCTCAGCATTCTCGTTCTACTTGTTCTTCTAGTCTTGTTACGAGGCACAATTCTCCTGTCGGCCATCTCCAGCAACTCTCATCTCTACGCAATCCATCAAAATCATTCCCATTACCTTGCCCTTGGTGTGTAGTCTCCTTTGCTTTCTTTCTCTGCGTAGCCGAACAAGAAACTGATACACGTCTTTGTTTCATAGTCAGCTGTAAAAGGCTCATTACTCCTGCTTATTTTACTGTATACAGTTGTTCATTCGAGAAGATTCTCGAGATATCCACACTGTCATGTATTAGAATTTATTACCAACATCCAATGTTTTGGTCGTTTCTTTCGCGAAAGATTCTAGTATTCCTTGTTACTTCTTGAAATACTTGATACCTTTAAGTAGGCACTTCCAGATTTGCTAAAAAATGAAAATATAATGAAAAAAAATTCCCAAACTTAATAAAAGCAAAGTTCTATCGTCAAAATTTTTGTTATTATTAAGAGGAAAGACCGGAGAAATTTTTGATTATTAAATTATAATTTTTTATCCTTTTTAGAATATTTGAAATTTTGGTTAAAAATCTTGTTTTTCTTGCATCAGTGGTGGAACCAAAGATTAGTATAGGAAATTTCATCATCTTTTTTGTGGTGAAAAACACAATTGATATTTTTACATCTATTAAGCACCATTTACTGTTTTCATTTCTTTAATATTAAGAAAATAAAAAAATGACCCTAGCATGACATGAAAATCCGAGGAAATATTTTGTCTTTTAATAGTCAGTTGTGCTTATTTCAATTTGTAACATATGTAAATAAATGTACGTAGAAAAAAAGCAGATGTTGATAAGATAGCGAGAGTCACAAAGCACTACCTCCCCACAATGAGGCTCCTCTCAGTAGGGTGGTCAGGGGTGGTATGCACCGGCCTTGGCGCTTATGAATACTACACTGATTCTAGGAAAAAGGTAGAGAGAGAGAGAGAGAGAGACAGAGAGAGAGAGAGAGACAGAGAGAGACAGAGACAGAGAGACAGAGAGAAAGAGATTTTATTTATTTATTTATTTTATTTTATTTTATTTATTTCGAGAAATTAATTTTTCTACCACTTAATGTTTATATCACTTGTAGGCAGAACTCTTTGGAGAATTTAAATCTTCATTTTTTTTTTGTAAAACAGGACCCCCCCCCAGTTACCGAATCTGAATCGTAAGATAAAAAAAAACACAATAAAACTAAGACATTAATTAGAAAAGATATATTATGAACACTATTGTCTTAAGAAAAAAAATTGATGAATAATGAATTTTTACAAGAATTGTTTCCATTTTTTAAAAGAATTTAATTAGAATAATTTATAAAGTTTTAAGTCTTTTAAATTTCAGTATTAATTCGTACCGGTTAGGTGATATTGTAATTAAGCAAAAACTATATTTACTGATCATAAATGGAAAAGCTTACTACAATTCAGCAACGCCCAATATTTTAAAAAGAATTTCGTGTTTTTTTTTTAATAAACGTGCTTATTTTTGCTAGTACGGATATCAGAAAATGAAAGCGATAACTAGTAAATTTAAAGCCAAAGTACCTAAGTATTCTATGTATTTACTTAAATTTAAAGATTACTGGGTAGTTAAAATTATATAAAAAAGCGCTGACGTAATATTCCTCAAGTCATTTTTGCAGATATGTCCACCGTAAAAAAAGATAAACTCCCGCCTGTCATTCAACCTGTCAACATCTTAAATAAACAGCTACATCCGTGTAAAAATGAATTTCTGCGATATTTTAAATTAAAAGTAAGTATTATTTGTTTCAAATCAGATTAATTAAACTTTAATCAGCTAATATTCTTCAAATAAAGTTTCAGAAAAGTATATTTTATTTTTTTGAAGATTTTTTAATAAAGAGAATTACACTGTGATGACTAAAAATGGGGCTAAAAGAGAGATTTTTATTGATTTCAAAACAAAAATTCCTTCCTCTCAATTTAAGTTAGTTTTGAAATACAACAATAATTGTCGGGCTTTGTCCATTTCATAATGTGTGACGTAATTTGTTTATATTTGGATACGCATCGAAAAGATATGAATGTACGTGAGAAAATCATGGAAAGTTGTTGTTTAAAAACAGTAAAATCAACCATGCTAACTGAGCGCTCTTCTGTGGCGTAATCGGTAAAAGCACGTCAGGCTATATGACGGTTTCATACAGGTTCGATTCCTATCGGAGAACACATATTTTCTATGACAATTTCTCGGACATTCAGGCCGGTAAATGTTGCTAATATTGTTTATTATAAACAGAGCATTTACTTAAATATTTGTATCTATAAAAAAAAAAAAAAGAATGTATAAACATAAAAATGTCTTAAAATAATTAAATTTAATCTCTTAGATTGAAATCAAAACTTCAAGAAAGATTAGATTGAAATCAAGGCTTCAAGGAAGATTTTTATTTTATTTTTAAGAATTCCTTTTAAACTCGGTTAACGGGTTTCATTGGAGGTACCTACCTTTATGAAACATATTCATGTATAATTCATCCCCTAACTTGTTCCAAGCCATACTTCACTTGTTTCGATCAAGGGAGACTGACATTAATATTAGGTTCAAATCCCAGGCTGCATCCCTCTCCCAGTCAATACCTCTTCTCTGAGAGGGGGATGGGTTCATTGCTCGATTCCAGAGGCCTCCCCAAAAGAGGAAGTGCCGAGAGGATTTGAGCAATTTTTCTACGGTATTTTTAAACCCACTTTAAACTGACCTTGTCTCACGTTCGGCAGGACGTGGGGGGGGGTCACTGAAAAATACACCCTAACTTCTTCCAAGTGAAAGAGAAAATAATGTTTGTCAAATTTTGGAATTTTTTATTCTCTTTGCATAATTTTATGGAATTGTTTTGAAGTTGGTACTTAGAGGCTATTAAAAGTAAGAGGATAAAATGGGACGTTTTTTTTTTGTTTATTTTGACTATTTTCCTCGAAGATGAACTTTTTTAAAAATGTCTGCAGAATAATAATTCAATAGTAAAAAACACCCTGCATTAAAAATTTTAAAATAATTTTCTTTATAGACATATTTGTAATTATGAAATGCCAAAACTGATTTTTTTAAAAAATTTTATTATTATTTAATTCTATCTTACATCGCCATTCTTCCATGCAATGAATATTGCAGTCACCTTCTTGAAAAAAAACACCAAAGAAAAATCTGCAATGTTATTGGTTCTGACCTGGCTTCAGTCACTTTCGCACCACCGTAACGTAGCTGGCAGGTTCCTTTCTTTTTTCATAAATATTTTTATGGTAATCATTTTGCTGAGTTTTTCTCTTTGGATTAAATTTCGGTATTAAATAACCCATAAGGAGTTCATATGCCGTTAAACAAACTAAGCCAATTTTCTCTTTGGTACCTAAACTTCATGAATTTAAGCCCAGAACTAGATTGGGGTAAAGGTCTCATCATTTTAAAGGTGAAATGTAACCGTAAGTTCTATGCTAACAGTTTCTTCTCTTGCGCGATTCTCGCTTGTGGAACTTTCTACTTCCTATTTTCAAGTCAACTTTGATCTTCAAAATATTAAATGCAATGTCAATCGCTATTCTTTTTTGTTCTCTCTAATTAATAATGTTTTTTTTTCTCATATTCTTTCACACTCAATAATCCCTTGCGTCTTAGCGGCTCTATTGCCTTGTTTTATGGTGAAATGATAAAAAATGTAAATTCTAAATGTTATTACTCAGACAAACTTCACTGGTTAAACAGTGTGAGAATATTGTAATTTAATAAGTGTAGCACAAGGCCGCAAGTACGGAGCACCCAGTGAGTGTCGAACTCATTACGCAGTCGTAATTGATATAGCGAGACAATCTTGCTAATAATTACACCACGTCGAAGTGCTCTCGTTTTCACCAACGTTGACAACGGCGACGACGAAGATGGAAGCTGAGGACAGACTCTCGCGGAACGAGATCAAACCGAGACTTCGGTCTGGTTTTAATTTGCTTGTATGCGTCACAAGTCCGCAAGTACGGAGCACCCAGTGAGGATCTACTCAGTTGCAATCTATCAAGAGAGACAAGCTTGTTAACTATTACAACACGCCAAAGTTCCCCGGTTCGAGAATATTGCGCAAATGAAACAAAGGTGAGAGGAATTACGGAAAGAATCTACAGGTGACGACAGAGTAAGTTCTTTCAGTAAACACAGAAAGAAGAAATTAACGAAGAAAGAAAGAAAGCAAGACATATATTATCAAAGATGTTTCAACATTAAATCAGTATGATTTCTTGTCTTCAACTTGCTTCCTCGTTTCCGAACATGTCCATCTGCACAGGTTCATCTGTTATTCTTCAAACTCAACAGAACCGACCTGTACTTTATACTACAATAATGCTGAGTAGGCCTAAGTTATTGGCCAAGCATGCGCACCATCAGGGCCACATATAATTTAAACTAGGTTAAAAGCCGCACTATCGGCGGCATTTAAACTAGCTCCAGCGGAGGGCTTTTGATTGGGGCTTCATTACAATATGTAGGGATGAGTAGATGAGATAGGCAACAATAAACTACAGAAGGACTCAAAATTGATCGCTGCTTTCATCGATAATTCTATCACCACTTAAAGACAATCTGCACATCCTCCTATCCTTTGTTGCACTTAGCAATGCTTTTTTTTTATTATCCTGTCCAGTGCATGTCCGTAAAATTTTATGCAAAAAGCTGAAGGAGCAAATATAACTGGTTCGCATTGTGTTAAATAACCTCCCCACCCTTTATAGTTTTTACTTATTAGAAAAGTTGAATTTCAGACTTCGATACATCTTACGAAATAATGTAACAACTTGTATCCGTCCATAAGGAAACTGTCTAGGATGTATATGCAGACAACTTCGTGTCATGATCTATATTTCCAGTGAGTTTGAATTTAGCGTAGGTCACATTGGATTGGTTAATCACGGCAAAAAACAAGTCTATTTTTTTTAAAGTATTCTGCTTTTAAAATTAAATTAATCGCCAGTGGTTTGACATCGCCCGAGGAGACACATTTGCGGTGCTGAAACATGATTGCAATTGTGTAGCGATTTTTAACATGTTTTTGTTTTAATATCCTAAAATAATATTTAGCTCTAGTCTCTATTGAGCCCTCTTTTAAATTAAATGTTACGTGCAGTGGGATTATGCTCCATTTGTTCTCATTATATATATATATATATATTTGTGTGTGTGTGTGTTTGTTTGTGTTATGTGTGTGTGTGTGTGTGTACGTGTGTGTGTAAAAATTTAAGATATAACTAAAAATAAAAAGATAATGTGAATAAAGACAAAAATAAAAACTTATCTTAGCCGACGCGTTTCGTCCTCCGATGGACTTTATCAATGCAAATGTAAGGATTTTATTTTGTTTAATCTTGGTATATTTTTTAATTCATTCTACCATCTATTATCCCTAAATTACTCGTACCATTAGCAGAAAAACAACTCCTAACCATGATATTGCCACCACCAAATTTTACCATTTCGGCCTTTGTATTCGGGTGATATACGGTGGAATTTCGAACAGAACCCTTTATTTAGTTCACGGGGGGAGAATGTTCTTTCTAGTTCCACGTGCCGTGCCTTTTCTGGATATCTCAGATTTCAGTTAATTCCCTTTAGTAACTGAAGAAGGCCGGAGCGTACAACGGCCGAAAGGTCGTGAATATGACAATAAAAATGAGGACAACAGTCCGAACAATATAAATTGTATAAATAGTTACAATACCTCTTCTCTCTAGCTTTCTTTATTTATTATGAATGTTTGGGCAATTATCTGTTACCGCAGATAGATACTCACATATCTGGTAACATAGGATTATTATTGATGTTTTTATTACAGCATTTTCGGTCAATACACGCTTTACTCTCTCGAGCAAACAAAGCGGAATTAAAAATAAAGAAATGGCTTACAACTAGGGTTGAACTTTCACGCCATTTTCATAAAGACATTAAAAAAATGATATTTTCTTCTCGACAAAATCGTTGCGTAGCGTATGTTGTGCAGGAGAGGAAGAATATTGATATATCATAGTAGAAGGAAGATGTGATCTTATTGCACGAAATTCAAAGACTATTGTCTGAATCTTTACCATTCTTCTCAGCGTAGGAAAGAGTAATATCTCTTTGCTGATCCAACCGTTCTCTCTGTAGATCTTATCTGTCGGGTATCCTCTTTCCGCCCCCACTCTTAACACGGCTGTTTTACTTTCTTATCTTATAATATTTTCCTTGTCTGATAACTGATGACGTAAGTTATCAACTTTTGTAATATACAGACATCACTGAAGAATTTCACCATCTGTCATCTATCGGGTCATGAGCGAAACGGAAACGTGGGCAAGTAAAATAAAGAGGGCCAATGAGAATCCATACCCGAGCTAAGTTAAATTAACTTTAAAAAAAGAGAAAGAACAATACTATTCTATCTTGATTCAGGTTGGGCTGACGAATCTTTCTCGGTGTAAAATTTCTAACCCTTTACTACAAGATGCTACTTTAAGTTTGCCCCATCACTGACGTAAATACCTCCATCCTGATCTTAAACTTGGGCTAATGATTAAAGTGGGCGACAAAAGGATAAGAGAAGAAAGAAACAAGTCGCCATGGAATTGCTTTTTCAGCATCAGACAGATTCGCTAATAAATATAGCAATGCGCAGCGTTTCTTTTTATCAAGCAGCGGATCAACGTTGGCTCAGTGGATAAAGGCGTTTGGAGAGGGGAATTAACAGGAGATAACTGATAACTGACATCCATTAAACATGGCACGTGGAACTAGAACAGTCTACCCCAGTGAGCGAAATAAAGTGTTCAGTTCGACATTCCAACCACCTAAAGAAGGCCGGAGTGTACAACGGCCGAAACGTTGTAATAAATATGGCGACAAGGGTGAGGACAATAGTCCGAATAATGTAAATAGTGTATAACAGATTTCCAAAGCAAAATAAAACTGTTTTTGAAGAATGCAAATGTGTCCGCTATGCAAGCGTGTTAACTTGCACAGAGGTGACACATTTCGCATGCGCAGGGAAAAAAAGGCGCCATGTTTTAGCTATACAATAGTCAGATTAGATTAAAAATGGAGTATATTAGTGCCATATATTTGTGGACAGAATTATTCACCCTTATTGAATAGTTGCATATTTTCTAAGGAAATGCGAACATTTGCAAGTATTTACTGAATTTATTATAAATAGTTGATTCCATATTTAGTTATGAATAATTCGTGAAATTTTGTAGAAGTTTCGATCTATCATATTTATAATATGACTGGCCTGATTTGATCCGGGGTCTTTCCTACGCTAGTCAGTATTGCCGCCTGTCAACTGATGGTTATCTGCCTTGTCGCTTCGTTCCTTCACCTGCTTCTGTCCCACGTTTTGTTCCTTGATCACAGAGCAGTGAAGATCGAAGATAGAATTTCGTCCGTACTCAAGCGCTGGGTCGAACCGTGGCAAAACCGCGCTACCAAAGGACAAAGAACGTTTCTGCTGGCGAAGATAAAAAAATGACATAATTGAATAAGAAGGTCGCCGGGTTAATTTTCAATTGGTTTATATAGTTCTTGATGCAAAAAAATTAACCATTCCCGTTAAAACTCTCTATCGTGACTCTTTGTCTTTTTCTTCTAAAACTTGGAGCGGGTTCAAAAAAGAAAAGAATTTCAGTAATTCTTTCGGCAACAGGTCACATTACTTCTTCTGACTTCTGCTACTTGTCCTTTTTAAGTCGCCTAAGCGCCCATTTATACGTATTTCACCCGACTCTTACAGCACCTCAAGATTCATTAATATTCATATCAATTCATTATCTCTCCAATTTTGGAGAACCGATACTGACCTTCAAACAAAGCGGCCCGCGGTCGGTCACTTATTCAAAACAATAAATTCTTCGATAACAAACTTGTGTTTATAAATTCTTTTCTATGTCCTTGACGTCACGTTAGATCTGAGTCACCATGCCTTGACATCAAAGGCTTTCCTTTGTTGTCGAATGTTTGCCCACTTTGCATGTTTACAAAAACATATTTCAGATTGTTTGTATTATCGGCTTGCGAATCATAACAATTCCATTTGTTTCTCGGATGTCAAGCAGTTTACATTTTACATTTCTCAGATCATATTTTGGACCCAACATTCCATTCTGCTTTTCTGGTTATTAGAAAAGGAAAAAAAAATCTTCTTTTTCCTTGCTCCATATTTCAATTCATGTTTTCACCTTAATCTTTTTAACCTTCCAATTCTCCAAATCCTATACGGAGTTTTCACATGAAACCTTTTAATCCTTTTCATACTATCAGTGTCACAATAGCGTCTTATTAATCCTTTTAACTACAACCAGTGATACTTTATAGTGTTACATATTCAGAGTTATAGATGGGCACCTCGAGGTTCTGTAATGGTTAGCAAGCTTATCTCGCTAGAACAGTTACGACTGAGTATGTGAGTTCGATCCTCATTGGGTACACCTTAATTTCAGCCTAGATCCACATCGCTATTCAGTGTTATAGATTTTTCTAAAAATTGGTGCAGTCCGAAATTATTGCACCCCCCCCTTATGGAAATTATGAATTAATATTGCTTTATGGCAATTGTAATGTTTTTCTTTCTTAATTTGATATTTAATACAAACACCCTTTGAAAATGAAATAGTATTGACCTGATTCTATAACATTCTAAAAAGGTAACGAAGAAGACAATACGTGAGTGCCACGTACCACGATAATTCATTCGTTCTGCAACCATGCCAAAGACTGCTGAATTTCACAAGAAGCTCCGAATGAAGCTAGTTGATGCGTACAAAGAAGGTGATGGAGATACAACACATTCGAAACGTTGAAATGTTCCTAGATCGACTTTAGTTTCACCAGTTCAGAACTTTACAGCTAGGACACGCCATGCCATTTTTACGGAGTTGAAACATCCTCATTTATTCCAAATACAAGACAAAGTTCCACAATTTCCCATCCCAAACTACAACGCGTGGACGCTTCCTTGAACGTTAACATCTTTACCTCTTCAAGTCAAGTTTGACGGCGACTCAAGGTAGAGAGTTACTGTTAAAACGGTTTTGATAAATAAATGAATAAATAAATCATTATTTATCCTCCTTATCCTCATAATCTTCCTAGCACCCTACTCTTTCCTTCCTTTCTTTTCCAAAATTTCACGAATTATTCATAACTAAATACGTAAACAATTATTTATGATAAATTCCGTAAGTACTTACAAATATTCTCATTTCCTTAGAAAATATGCAAATACTCAGTGGGAAGT
This sequence comes from Acanthosepion lycidas, assembly GCA_963932145.1. Taxonomy (NCBI): domain Eukaryota; kingdom Metazoa; phylum Mollusca; class Cephalopoda; order Sepiida; family Sepiidae; genus Acanthosepion; species Acanthosepion lycidas. Next base: position 24,161,180 of record OZ010588.1, on the reverse strand, counting down.
GAATAGTTATGTCCACAGCTGTATGGCATCAATATACTCCATTTTAAATCTAATCTGACTAAAACATGGCGCTTTTTCCCCCCTGTGCATGCGAAATGTGTCACGGCTGTGCGAGCTAACACGCTTGCACAGCGGACACATTTGCATTCTTCAAAAGCAGTTTTATTTTGCTTTGGAAATCAGTTATGTTTGTAGCAACGTTGATCCGCTGCTTGATAAAAAGAAACGCTGCGCATTTCTATGTTTATCAGCGAATCTGTCTGATGCGGAAAAAGCAATTCCATGGCGACTTGTTTCTTTCTTCTCTTGTCCTTTTGTCGCCCACTTTAATCATTAGCCCAAGTTTAAGATCAGGATGGAGGTATTTACGTCAGTGATGGGGCAAATTTAAAGTGGCATCTTTTAGTAAATGGTTAGAAATTTTTAAACAGAGAAAGATTCGTCAGCCCAACCTTAATCAACATAGAATTGTATATAGTCCTTTTTTTTATAGTTAATTTAACTTAGCTCGGGTATGCATTCTCATTAGTCCTTTTTAATTTTACTTCTTTATTTATTTATTCATTTATTTATCAAAACCGTTTTGACAGTAACTCTCTACCTTGAGTGGCCGTCGAACCTGGCAGTGGGTGAACTTTAGTATATAAAAAAAGACCATCAAATCAGGAAGTTTTGTCCGTTGAAACGTTTTTCAAAGCTTCCCGAATTTCATTCTGTTATGGGGCCACCGCAACTAGATGCTGCAGTCATCTCAAGACGAAGAAAGTTCACTAAATGAACGTCTTATGGAGATGAAATCTACTGGTCTCCTTGCGGTCATATTCTTTGTAATCTAGCCTGCCTCTTATTGATAACAAAGGAGGCCATCTCTGCTTTAGTTGTAACATTTTGGCCTACATTTTCCGATTTGACAACACTATCTACTTTAGATTCAAATGCCGTTTGTACTGCTAATCTATCTAGGTTAGCTTAGCGACTATAGTTGGCGGCAAACTTATTCCCAACCTCAGCTGCTGTCAACTGTAATCAAATGTCAGCTGGCCCCGGAAAGCCTTTCCATTCAACAAGGATGTGTTAAATTTACAGAAATCGGTAATCTTAGACTAAGATTGATTTATGCTTAATCAAACCTAGTGAGCCTGTGATCCAAATAAACTATGCGATGAAAACTTGGACAACCTAGAGTCCCACGTTGACTCTTCTAACTAAAACTCAGCCAATGTTATTAGAACACTGTCCTGAACCCGAGTTGGCACTATCTGTCCAAGTCCATTCTACCTACTTTGGATATTAATTTCGAAACTTATCGACCAAATCAAGTTTATCGATAATTCAGAAGAAATATTAATAAAACTATAGCCCATATATTTCGGGCCGACAGAAAAAAGCAGACCTCTTCCTATTGACATTTGGCAGGTAAACTCCGATGAAAGCAATTACTTTCTCCTTTAAGTTAATATGAAGCACACAATCTCGTCTGTCGAATCTACGAAGACAAGCGAAAATGTTGCACTCAAATAGAGGTTTACCAGCCAAGAGTCACCTCTCAAACGGCTATCAACATGTACTGAGAATAGGGGAGACCTCCTCGACAAAACTTTTATCATAGCCATTTGCAATAAGTCTCTTAAGAAATATGCGTCCACACCGAGGCGCTGAAGGTCACGAGCGAGTCAAGCCCTTTGAGACTCTGACCTCAGGTCTCGTCATTCAATGTCGTTAAAGAGAGTGTTATGATCGTTTTACTGGTGTAGATCTGAGAAAAAAAAACATTCTAGTTGTGTGGTCTGTCGCACAGACCAGTCTTTACGTCAATACGCACTTGTAGAATAACAAAAACTGTGGGACACACTTTAAATTTTAATAAGGAAAAATTAGTCATCAAAATCTTTAAAGGTTTGACCTGTTATACCTTCTAAGAGACTTAAGAAAATTACTTTTAATCCCTATTATTTTTGGTTGAGAATTGCCAAAGGAGATTAACAGTACAGATTTTATTTAAAAGGATTTATGAAAAATCTGCTACATTTTTAGAGAAGCCGAGGACTGATTAAAATCCCTTGACGTAAGGCAAAAAGGGATTATCCACTCCTTAAAGAATAAAGAATTTACCATCCAGTTTAAAATGTGAAAGACTTTACATAGGCATGGAAGCAATGTGCTTGGTGTCTCTAGCTTTTTAAAAATGAAGATTTTTTAAATATAAAAATAAATCATAAATTACTTATTTGTTTTATATATATATATATATATATATATATATATATATATATATATATATATATATATATATCACTCTCGTGTGGTCATGTGTGACGTCATGAGATGCGGTGCGATTTTCGCTTTTAGCGTCTTATATGCACGTGTTTATCGTTGCTTAGAAATCATCTATGTAAACAATGACAGACTATCATCACTGTCGTGTCCGTATATTGTTTAATATGTTGTAATTGACATCTTTGATAATGGCTTATATAAGCCGAAAGCTTTGATTGTATTAAAAAAAATATGGATCAATATTGTGAATTTCTTCGTTCAACGATAATGTTATTAAACTTATCAGACGTTACGAAAAAAAATTACATAAAATAAATAAACACTTGTCTATATTATTTAATGAAACGTGCATATATATATATATATATATATATATATATATATATATAAGGGTGTTCCAATAACTTTGACCGATTTCAAATGTGAATTAAATTTAATGATTTTTTCTTTTTCTTTCAGATTTGACAGTCGTTTGGCCGGTATTATTTTTCACACATAATTGCCATAACTTAAATAACATGATCCAATAGAGAAATAAATAAATTTTCACGAATAACACTGATTTATTTACTACTGACCCGTCTTAATGAAACACCCTTATATATAATCCGTCTTAATGAAACATTTTTATATAGTGTCCAAATTTTTCTATACTTAGAAGGAAGAATACTCAGTATTGCAGATATGGGGGATATAGGAATCAACACTGTATACTCTGTGGTGACTGTCAGTTTCACATCACACTGATCTCTATTCTGCACTTACTTCTCCCTCTTACATTTATACAGCAACCTCATTCAGTTATCTTCTGCCTTCAGCGGCTCTTGGGTTTGTATTGGTCTGGGACAATGCGTCGGAGCCTGACCCCCCAGATTTCTATCCGTTCTGCTTATAAGGATTAAATTTTAAAAATATGTCTATCAAGCTAGCCTGTCTGAATGCGAGTCGCTTGAGAGATCGGAGTAAGGTTGCCCGCCTGCTTCGTGATCTCTTGTCCTTTGGCGTAAATGTGGCCGTGATTCAGGAGACACACGTGTGCTGTCTAGCGACTTTGTTGTCTATTTATTATACGGGAACCGGTTGCAAGAGGTGTTTCCTTGCTGGTTAAACGTACCTTGGTCTTGTCGATTCGGGGGACCGGTTGATTGTGGCTGATATTGCCGTGAACAGTAGTTCATTTCGGGTCATGGTAGTTAGGTGCCCAACGATCAGACGAAGCGTGTCTTCTTTTTTCTGTCAGTTGCGACATTTCCTGGTGGATTCGTCGCGCTTAGTTTTAATGAGAGACTGGAATGCCGTCCTAGACTCCAAAATAGACAGGGGTGGGGAGCTGGCAGGAGGTCGGGCGATCGTAGCTTGGTTGATCTGATCGGCGATTTTGGACTAGTTGATAGATACCGGATCGATCACCCAAAGGGGGAGATGCAGACATGGGCTCTTAAGTGGCTGTCTACTCGGTTAGACAGCTACATGGATAGAATATTAGTGAGAAGGGTCGATATAGATCTGCTAGATTGTCCCATGTTCCACTGGTTAGGCTATTCAGAGCATAGACTTGTCTGTGGCCGGATGGCGTTAGGTGCTATGCCTAGAATGCGGGACTTCCGGCAACAGTTAACTAGATTTAACAGCGGGAACTAGTTGGGACGGCTATTGGAAGTAAGTGGTGGGAAAAGCTTAAGGCTAATATAAGGTCTTTCACCGTCGAATATCACCAACGATTCGCTCTAGATAAGGTTAAAGATAGTGTGTCCCGGGCGGAGGCTGGGGAAATTCCCTAGAGATAGGTTTAGCTAATCAGACTGTGGAGTGAGCGGCTAGCGAGCGTTACCAGGGTTAGCTAATTAGGCGACATTATTCTTTACAAAAAACGTATAGCTGGCAACATTATTTCTTACAAAAAACGTATAGCTGGCAACATTATCTCTTACAAAAAACGTATAGCTGGCAACATTATCTCTTACAAAAAATGTATAGATTGCAACACTGTTTCAAAAACTTAGAGCTGGCAACATTATTGTTTCAAAAACTGGCAACATTATTTTTCTGAAAACATTATCTGAGACCTTGGTGTTGGATGTAGTTTATCGCCGTACCCAGGACGCGGATGTAGTTTATCATCATACCCAGGACGCGGATGTAGTTTACCGTCATACCCAGGACGTGAGTAAAACTTGGAAAACTAGGAGTTCACTATTTGCCCATAGCTGGGACCCTAACAGGTGCTATCACCCCGGGTCAAGGTGGACCTGGGAACACCAGCAATTACGAGGTGGTTCCACGCTCCTCAAAACCTCCTGATCAGAGGCCTTGCTGTTGGATGCAATTTAACGTCATACCCAGGACGCCTCACTGGGGGGGTCTTACCCCTATACAGAGGTGCAGTCGGCGTATTCTAAAGCCCCAGCCGACAGAGCCGGTCCTCGACCGGATCTCTAGAGGTGTGATCACGCTGTTGAAAAAGTACAAGGGTGGTAGTGGTGGGGATTTAGATAATTACAGGCCAGGATTCTGACGGAGCATTTGTAGTCAGTTACCGAGATTCTGTTAGGATCCGAGAAAACTTGTGCTGTGAAGGGACAAACAATTCAAAAGAACCAGTATCTAACTCGAACGATCGTAGAGTGTATAGAAGACGACGAGTAAGCCACTTCGATCAATTTGGATCAGTCCAACGTGTTCGATAGAGTCGACCATCAGTACCTGGTTGCTGTCCTGCAGGCCGCCGGATTCAAACCCTACTTCTGCAAGTGGATCAACCTCTTATATCGCTCCCCTAGTGTTTGTCTTCAGGTGCGTCCGTTCTGGGACTATATCGGCGAGTTGATGGCTCGTATCGACCCCAAACATCTCGTGTCCATTGATCTCGCGTACGCGTTCGATAATGTGTTCCCCCATATTCTGGGGTGAGACGAATGGTGTTTCATAAGGTGTTAGCCGTGTCAAGAATGGTTGTATGGACGTCACGAACGGATGGAATCTTGCGATGTGAACGCTTTTCTCATCAGGACCTGGTCAGATTCTTTGGGCATCAAGCAGAATTGATAGAAGGCATTTGTTATCGACTGATGTCAGCGAAAGGTGAGTTAAAATGGCGAGCTTGGTTCGAATGAACGGGGCCAGCCTTGATTTTCTTTTTTATGTCGCATTTGACGCAATTGTGCGGTTTCCTGACTAACCCTCACCTGGTTAAGATAGACTCTCTTTGTTTCCCTAGTTGATGTGAATGTGTCGTTTCCCGGCCTGTTTCCGGCATTCTCTTTTGTTATGATCCTTGTTGTGATCCCCAGATTGTTTTGACCCCTGAGTTTTTCATCTCGATTGGGATAATATTTGATTTTTACACTACTTTATTTTATCCTTTCCTTTCTGTTAGTGAGTAATCATCTTGAGTCTGTCTATAGACAGAATACAGCGGCCGCTTTTATTTTTGTCGAGTGGTCGGGTCCTACTAATATCTGTTACTGTTAGTTTGAATATCTGGTTATTATTGTTTTAGTTTCGTTTCATGGCTTCATCCCCTCCCCCTAAGTTCATATCACTGTATTTTATATGGTTCTAGTAACATTCGCCGTAAACTTTTTTGCCGTCGGAAAACCCGCCACAGGAATTTTCGCCATAGCAAAATTTGCCGTATAGAATTTTTGCCGTAAGACAATTTCGCTTCATTTTTTTAATATTCGAAGTACCTTGTTATCAAGAATATCTGGCTCAAACTATTGTTACTTTGATTTAAACATTTTAATAAGCTAATTTATAGGATCAAAATCCTACATCATTCAACCTCGTAAGTGAGGTGCGCAAAAATTTCAACTTCGCACCAGAACCTACGTCACGCAATTTCATATTTCAGATTTGACATTAAACTTTCTGTTAACATAGTATCGATCTGCCAATAATTCTCACTCAAGCAATGTACATTTATTTCAAACAAACTTACAACTTGAATACGCAACTAACTTCAATATAAAATATCTGATCAAAGAAAGATAATCCTTTCAAACTCTCAGTAAGTCTTGAAATTTACACAAATTATTTGCAACCATAAACTGTTTTAAATTTACTATAAATGCCTAAATATTGAAATATACTTTCTTATATTTGAACATACATTATAACAACACACCACCTTTTGATCCAAAGTATAATTGACATTCAATTCAACAAACAAAAACATTTGAACAATTTAAAATACCATCTTGTTATATAATTAAAATAAACTTGATAACAAGGTACTTCGCATATTAAATTGAACATTACTCCAAAAGAGATGTTCGAGATAAGAGTATCGAAAAAAAAGGCGGTAAAATTGTCTTACGGCAAAAATCTTAAAATTGGAGATGTTTCCTGCGGCGAAAATTCCTGAGGCGAGTTTTTCTACGACAAAAATTTTTTACAGCGAAGATTCCAGATTTTATATATTTTTGTAAAGAAAAAAAAAGCAAAGACATTTGGACAATTTGTATATGAAGAAATTTTATGTCAAGGTGTTTTCTGTAGGTTCCCTGTGAATATGTGGTATATATAAGAGTGAATGGTAATGGATGAGTTCTTGTGGCGAATGAGCAAATTGTAATGGATGAATGGGTCGTGAATTTGATTAGCTCGGTCTAGCATAGTTAATGTCGACCAACCTTACTCTGCCTCCACCTTTAGCCTTATGCCACATTTGCTGCATTTAAGAGCAATAAATATAATTAGCATCACTGTATTAGAATAGAATGTTGATCCTCAGACTCGAAGGGCACTAGCAAATAAATGTATTTCAGAGTTACTCAGTGGTTTACAATGGATATCAGACTCAGGTTCCTCCACTTCTGTAGTGCTCTTTTTCCACAAGAGTATCTTGTTTTCTAATTTTTAGTTCTCCCTAATCATATTTGTTCCCAACTAGAACCAAATCATGCACAGATACAGTAGACTGACGTTCATCATTAAATCCTACATGGGCAAATTGGGGATCGGTTTCTAGCAGCTGAACTTCGTTGACTAAAGGTTTGTACTTATTAGCACGGACATTACGATGCAAGGGAAACGGACCAGAGGCTGCTCGTCAAGTGGGCAAAGAATGACCACTAGGTGACCGGCGTTGATATGAAAATTATCTTTTAGTGTTCTTTAGGTTTTTGGAATGCTTCCACGGACTCGCGATTTAAAGGGAACGAGTCAGCCATAACTAAGGGTTTGATATCATCCGAAAACTTTGATATCTATTGGGAAAACAAACCGAAAACCCTGCGAAGGGCAGCTTTATCTAAGGTGATTCTTTAAGTGGACATAGTCGGACGGCATCAGGTTTAAGTATCCCAATGAGATATGGTGTCGCCAAGAAAATTAATATTAGGTTGGTGCAAAAATAATGATGTATTTTTTAACGTCAAAAACCGTCATTATTTTTGCACCAACCTAATAGAAGTGACTGAGAGGGAGGACATTTTTCGCTGAAAGATATTAGGTTGGTGCAAAAATAATGACGTAATAATGTCGTTTTTTGTCGTCAAAAAACGACATTATTACGTCATTATTTTTGCACCAACCTAATAAGATTATGTAGTCTAGCTTCCTCAAGAAATTTTGAGAAATTTTTATTGTGCTCCTCTTGAGTCTTGCCAGCTACATCTATATTAAGAATATGTACTGTGCAAGTTATTCCTCGAGATAATGTTGTCCAGTATGCTCAAGATACCCCGTTAGTGACTCCAAATGGAATACAAGAAAGCTGGTATAATTTGCCATTAGCTTCAAACGCGATATACGGTTTGTCTTCCCCTCGAATTGGTATGGTGATATGCGCTCTTCAAATCCAAAGGAGAATACATTTTTTTTAGAGATTTCCGAAGCCAGATCGCCCATTTATTTTAGGGGGTAAGCGTCGAGTCGAGTGAATCTATTAATAGTTCTACTATAATCCACAGTTAATCTATTTTTATGCCATTCGTTATCAACAATTAAAATTTGAGCTCGCCAATGAGACATGCTTTCCTCAATTGTTCAATATCTTAATAATTTATTAACCTCAATGGATATCAAAGTTTTCCCATTAGATCAAACCCTTAATTATGACTGATTCGTTCCCTTTAAATCGCGAGTCTGTGGAAGCATTCCGAAAGCTTAAAAAGAAATCGAATGTACCTCTACGTTATTGAAGAAAACGTACCCCCAAGTAGTCGAGACGTACGCTTCTGATACAGCAATTGCCACTGCGTTGAATCAGGCCGGCCGTCCAGTGGCTTTCTTCTCACGATCACTAGCACCGACTGAGCAAAAGTACCCTTCAGTAGAAAAGGAAGCTTCAGCTATTATAGAAGCTGTCAAAATGCGGTATTTGGTCGACACTTTAACAACTTTACGGACCAGTTGGCTGTGAACTTCATTTTTAATATACTGAGAGACCTGGAAAAATTAAAAATGATAAGATCCAGAGACAGAAAATGGATCTGGAGAACTAGAATTATAAAATTATTTATAGACCAGGGAAGGCTAATATACCTGCTGACACACACTCACGGGCTCATTGTGGCGCTATCGTGCAAAAAGAAAAAAACTATATAAGCTCTACGATGGGCACCTCGAGGCGGTGTAATAGTTAGCAAGCTTGTCTCGCTAGAACAATTACGACTGAATAGGGAGTTCGATTCTCACTGGGTGCCCCATACTTTCGGCCTTGTGCCACATTTAAGACGGGCTCAGCGTAAAAATCCCTTCTTGGAGTGATTTCTAACGCATGGCTTATCATCTCTCATCTGCGTCTCAGGGGCTTCTCTGTCAAAGGACAGAGGGGCAACTGAGGAAATTATACTGAGAGGTGCCCAGCCCTGGGGAACAGCTGCCTGAGGCCGCGCCCTCCCATTGCACTGGAGGGAGGTAGGGAGGGATCGGTGCTTGCACCGAGGCCAGCGCAACCGACGGTTGCGCGGGCTGAGGGTAATTTTTGTCCTTGTCCCGGGCGTACGCGCACGGGTCCCCACCTAAAAAAGACCTTGTGTCACATCTTGCCCAATGGTGGGGGAAGCAGCTAATACCGTGTAATGGTTAGCAAGCTTGTCTAGCTAGAACCATTACGACTGAATAGTGAGTTCGATCCACACTGGGTGCCCAACAATTTCGGCCTTGTGCCACATCTAAGCTACGCTTGGAAAATCACTATATGAGTTCCACGATCGTCTTTGTCACCCTGGTATAACCAGGTTAGCCCAATTTGTCAAAGTCAGGAAACTGCCTTACTCTATGGAAGATGAAAAAAAGGTATTGCGTAGATTGTCCAGTTTGTGCAAGATGGAAACCACTTTTCTACAAACCTGAAAAGTTCGCCTGGTAAAGGCTACAGAAGCAATAAGAAGAATCGGCAGAGATTTTTAAGGGATCTCTTCTTTCTAACTCACAGAACTGTTATATGTTAACAGTAATAGACGAGTAATCTCAGTATTCTTTTGCGTACCCCAATATGACAACTAGCATGGTAATTAAATGCTTAATTCAGATTTTTACCGTGTCCGCGACTCATTTCTACATCCACTCCAACCGGGGTTCCTCGTTTCTATCTAGGGAAACGTGTGAGTACTTCTCTAATTTGGGTATAGCTACGAGTCAAACAATCCTTTACAACCCACACGGGAATGATCAGTGTAAACGATACAATGGAATTATCTGGAAGCACATCACACTGGCCTTGGCTTCGCGAAATCTACGAGAATCTCAGTGGAAAGTTGTTCTACCGGGAGTACTGCATGCTAATATGATCCCTGTACCGCGACGAACACGACAAATTGGCTATGATAATTAATAGCATTTCCACGGGCGGCTCGGTTTCGAGCAGCGTTAACCGATTTGAAATTGCATTCTTTAGCTAGTAGTTGTAACCCCTGAACATACTCATCACTACCTTCGTCTTCTCTTTGTCCACGCGTTACTAGAACATGTCTGGCGAAGATTTCGTTTGTGGGTTTCATGTAGAATTCTTTGAGGTGATTTACAGAAGATTCAAAAGTAGTAGACTCGGTAATCTGGTCGTAGACGTCCGAGGAAATGCTATTAATTAAGATACTCATTTTGTCTTCTTCATCAGGGACAGTATCATCTGTAGTTTTTCGTCGAAACGAAGTGAAGGTCCGATACCAATGACGGAAAATTTTAGTCGCGGGGGTGGGGGGTGAGTTAGGGGATACGTCTATTCTCTCGGGTTTCAAAACTTTGTCCATCCTTCAATCCAGTCTGTTTATTTAATTAGGCTACGGTGTACGTATTGACTGACAAAAATGAAGCTACTGCTGTAATGAACACCGGTAGCTCTACACTATTTACATTATTCGGACTATTGACATCATGTCGCTATATTTATTACAACGTTTTGGCCGTTGTACGCTTCGGCCTTCTTCAGAAATGTCGAAATGAACCCTTTATTTCGCTCACTGGGGTAGAAACATGCAATGATAACAACAAAAATTGCAATATGAGCACTGGTAAAAAATGCTTGCAGAAGACATTAGGTTTATAATTCTCAGAAATTCACACAAAGATGTCCTCAAGAACACATAACACAGTAGATAAAGGTGTTAGTTAGATCCAGTGACAGAACCCAAAGAGCGTGAGAAAACTTGGCGAGGGAATTAAGCAGGAGATAACTGATAACTAACATCCATTAGACATGGCATGTAGAATTAGAACAGTCTACCCCAGTGAGAGAAATAAAGGGTTCAGATCGACATTTCTGAAGAAGGCCGAAGCGTACAACGGCCAAAACGTTGTAATAAATATGGCGACAAAGATGAGGACAATAGTCCGAATAATGTAAATAGTGTACATAATATCTCATCTCAGAATTATAGACAGATACTGGTAGACCTGTATCCTTTATTTCACTCGACTACGCGAAAAGATACCAGATAAAATTTAAATCTGCAGTGGGGAATGGTGTCTATGGATTCTTCGTCCCTTAACGCTTCAATAAAAAAGCAGTGCGCCGTCAAATGTAAGTTTATTGGGTGAATGTTATTTGAATGTTACACTTTGTGTCCTTCCCAAAGTTGATACTGATGTAATTCTCAGACAAGACTTCAGGAACCAACATTCCAGTGTATCTTTCCATTTGGCGCTTCTAAGAAAAGCCTACCTATTTTGAGATCAACTGCTTGTAGCCTAGCATCTGCGATGATAGATATACCACGATTATTTTCGAATCTCGATACTAATCCTATTTCTACGAAATCTGGGGGATAAATACTTTATACAACTGAGTGTAATAAAATATTAAGTGACGCAATATTCGTGGAAAGCATTTTTCCTTGACGAGCTGAAATTTTAATTTTGATAAGAGACGGAATAATTGAGGAAAGCATGTTTCCTTGGCTAGCTCAAATTCTAAGTTTGATACGAGATGGAAAAATTGAGGAAAGCATGTCTCCTTGGCGAGCGAAAATTTTAATTTTGATAAGAGATGGAATAATTGAGGAAAGCATGTTTCCTTGGTGAGCTAAAATTCTAAGTTTGGTAAGAGATGTAATAATTGAGGAAAGCATGTCTCCTTGGCGAGCTGAAATTTTAATTTTGATATGAGATGGAATAATTGAGGAAAGCATGTTTCCTTGGCAAGCTCAAATTCTAATTTTGATAAGACATGGAATAAATGAGGAAAGCATGTTTCCTTGGTGAGCTAAAATTCTAAGTTTGATAAGAGATGGAATAATTGAGGAAAGCATGTCTCCTTGGCGAGCTGAAATTTTAATTTTGATAAGAGATGGAATAATTGAGGAATGCATGTTTCCTTGGCTAGCTCAAATTCTAAGTTTGATACGAGATGGAATAATTGAGGAAAGCAGGTCTCTTTGGCGAGCTAAAATTTTAATTTTGATAAGAGATGGAATAATTGACGACAGCATGTTTCCGTGGTGAGCTAAAATTCTAAGTTTGGTAAGAGATGGAGTAATTGAGGAAAGCATGTCTCCTTGGCGAGCTGAAATTTTAATTTTGATAAGAGATGGAATAATTGAGGAAAGCATGTCTTCTTGGAGAGCTCAAATTTTAATTTTAATAAGAGATGGAATAATTGAGTAAAGCATGTCTCCTTGGCTAGCTCAAATTCCAATTTTGATAAGAGATGGAATAATATAGGAAAGCATGTCTCCTTGGCGAGCTCAAATTCTAATTTTGATAAGAGATGGAATAATTGTGGAAAGCATGTTTCCTTGGCGAGTTCAAATCCTAATTTTGATAAGAGATGGAATAATTGAGGAAAGCATGTCTCCTTGGCGGGCTAAAATTTTAATTTTGATAAGAGATGGAATAATTGAGGAAAGCATGTCTCCTTGGCGAGATTAAATTTTAATTTTGATAAGAGATGTTATAATTGAGGAAAGCATGTTTCCTTGGCTAGCTCAAATTCTAAGTTTGATAAAAGATGGAATAATTGAGGAAAGCATGTCTCCTTGGCGAGCTCAAATTCTAATTTTGATAAGAGATGGAATAATTGTGGAAAGCATGTTTCCTTGGCGAGTTCAAATCCTAATTTTGATAAGAGATGGAATAATTTGGTAAAGCATGTCTACTTGGCTAGCTCAAATTCCATTTTAGAAAAGAGATGGAATAATTGAGGAAATCATGTCTCCTAGGCAAGCTCAAATTCCAATTTTGATAAGAGATGGAATGATTGAGGAAAGCATTTCTCCTTGGCGAGCTCAAATTTTAATTTTGATGAGAGATGGAATAATTGAGGAACACATGTCTTCTTGGGAAGCGCAACTTCTAATTTTGAAAAGGGATGGAATAATTGAGGAAAGCATTTCTCTTGGGCGAGCTCAAATTCTAATTTTGATAAGAGATGGAATAATTGAGGAAAGCATGTCTCCGTGGTGAGCTCAACTTCGAATTTTGATAAGAGATGGAATAATTGAGGAAAGCATGTCTCCGTGGGTAGCTCAAATTACAATTATTAAAAGAAATGGAATTATTGAGGAAAGCATGTCTCCCTGGCGGGCTCAAATTTTAATTTTGATGAGAGATGGAATAATTGAGGAAAGCATGTCTCCTTGGCGAGCCCAAATTACAATTTTGATAAGAGATGGAATAATTGTGGAAAGCATGTTTCATTGTCGAGCTCAAATTCTAAATTTGATAAGAGACGGAATAATTGAGGAAAGCATGTCTTCTTGGGAAGCTCAACTTCTAATTTGGAAAAGGGATGGAATAATTGAGGAAAGCATTTCTCCTGGGCGAGCTCAAATTCTAATTTTGATAAGAGATGGAATGATTGTGAAAAGCATGATTCCTTAGCGAGCTCAAATTCTAATTTTGATAAGAGATGGAATAATTGAGGAAAGCATGTCTTCTTGGGATGCTCAAATTCCAAATTTGATAAGAGATGGAATAATTGAGGAAAGCATGTATGCTTGGCGAGCTGAAATTCTAATTTTGATAAGAGATGGAATAATTGAGGAAAGCATGTCTCCTTGGCGAGCTAAAATTTTAATTTTGATAACAGATGGAATAATTGAGGAAAGCATGTCTCCTTGGCGAACTCAAATATTTATTTTGATAAAAGATGGAATAATTGAGGGAAGAATGTCTCCTTGGCGAGCTCAAATTTTAATTTTAATAAGAGATGGAATAATTGAGGAAAGCATGTTTCCTTGGCTAGCTCAAATTCTAAGTTTGATAAGAGATGCAATAATTGAGGAAAGCATGTCTCCTTGGCGAGCTCAAATTCTAATTTTGATAGATGGAATAATTGAGGAAAGCATGTCTTCTTGGGAAGCTCAACTTCTTATTTTATAAGAGATGGAAAAATTGAGGAAAGGATTTCTCCTTGGCGAGCTCAACTTCTAATTTTGATAAGAGATGGAATAATTGAGGAAAGCATTTCAGCTTGGCGAGCTCAAATTTTAATTTTGATGAGAGATGGAATAATTGAGGAAAGCATTTCTCCTTGGCGAGCTCAAATTACAATTTTGATAAGAAATGGAATAATTGTGGAAAGCATGTTTCCTTGGCGAGATCAAATTCTAATTTTGATAAGAGACGGAATAATTCAGGAAAGCATGTCTTCTTGGGAAGCTCAAGTTCTAATTTTGAAAAGGGATGGAATAATTGAGGAAAGCATTTCTCTTGGGCTAGCTCAAATTCCAATTTTGATAAGAGATGGAATAATTGTGGAAAGCATGTCTCCGTGGCGAGCTCAAATTCGAGTTTTAATAAGAGATGGAATAATTGATGAAAGCATGTCTCCTTGGCGAGCTAAAATTTAAATTTTGTTAAAAGATGGAATAACTGTGGAAAGCATGTTTCCTTGGCGAGCTCAAATTCTAATTTTGATAAGATACGGAATAATTGAGGAAAGCATGTCTCCTTGGCGAGCTCAAATTTTAATTTTGATGAGAGATGGAATAATTGAGGAAACCATGTCTCCTTGGCGAGCCCAAATTACAATTTTGATAAGAGATGGAATAATTGTGGAAAGCATGTTTCCTTGGCGAGCTCAAATTCTAATTATGATAAGAGATGGAATAATTGAGGAAAGCATGTCTCCTTGGCGAGCTAAAATTTAAATTTTGATAAGAGATGGAATAATTGTGCAAAGCATGTTTCCTTGGCGAACTCAAATTCCAATTTTGATAAGTGATGTAATAATTGAGGGAAGCATGTCTTCTTTAGAAGCTCAAATTCCCATTTTGATGACAGATGGAATAATTGAGGAAAGCATGTCTCCTGGGCAAGCTCAAATTCCAATTTTGATAATAGATGGATTAATTGAGGAAAGCATTTCTCCTTGGCGAGCTCAAATTTTAATTTTTATGAGAGATGGAATAATTGAGGAAAGCATGTCTTCTTGGGAAGCTCAAATTCTAATTTGGAAAAGAGATGGAATAATTGAGGAAAGCATTTGTCTTGGGCGAGCTCAAATTCCAATTTTGATAAGAGCTGGAATAATTGAGGAAAGCATGTTACCGTGGCCTGCTCAAATTCGAATTTTGATAAGAGATGGAATAATTGCGGAAAGCATGTCTTCTTGGCGAGCTCAACTTCTCATTTTGATAAGAGATGGAATAATTGAGGAAAGCAACTCTCCTTGGCGAGCTCAATTTCTAATTTTGATAAGAGATGGAATAATTGAGGAAAGCATTTCTCCTTGGCGAGCTCGAATTTTAATTTTGATGAGAGAAGGGATAATTGAGGAAAGCATGTCTCTTGGCGAGCTCAAATTACAATTTTGATAAGAGACGGAATAATTGTGGAAAGCGTGTCTACTTGGCGAGCTCAAATTTTAATTTTAATAAGAGATGGAATAATTGAGAAAAGCATGTCTCCTTGGCTATCTCAAATTCAAATTTTTATAAGAGATGGAATTATTGAGGAAAGCATGTCTCCTTGGCGAGCTCAAATTCTACTTTTGATAAGAGATGGAATAATTGTGCAAAGAATGTTTCCTTGGCGAACTCAAATTCCAATTTTGATAAGGGATGGAATAATTGAGGAAAGCATGTCACCTTGGCGAGCTCAAATTCTAATTTTGATAAGAGATGGAATAATTGTGGAAAGCATGTTTCCTTGGTGAGCGCAAATTCTAATTTTGATAAGAGATGGAATAATTGAGGAAACCATGTCTCCTGGGCAAGCTCAAATTCAAATTATGATAAGAGATGTAATAATTGAGGAAAGGATTTCTCCTTGGCGATCTCAAATTTTAATTTTGATAAGAGATGGAATAATTGTGGAAAGCATGTCTCCTTGGCGAACTCAAATTCTAATTTTGATAAGAGACGGAATAATTGAGGAAAGTATGTCTCCTTGGCGAGATCAAATTTTAATTTTAATAAGAGATGGAATTATTGAGAAAAGCATGTTTCCTTGGCTAGCTCAAATTCCAATTTTTATAAGAGATGGAATTATTGAGGAAAGCATGACTCCTTGGCGAGCTCAAATTCTAATTTTGATGAGAGATGGAATAATTGTGGAAACCATGTTTCCTTGGGGAATTCAAATTCTAATTTTGATAAGAGATGGAATAATTGAGGAAAGCACGAGTCCTTGGCGAGCTCAAATTCTAATTTTCATAAGAGATGGAATAATGGCGCAAAGCATGTCTCCTTGTCGAGCTCAAATTCTAATTTTGATAGATGGAATAATTGAGGAAAGCAAGTCTTCTTGGGAAGCTCAACTTCTTATTTTGATAAGAGATGGAATAATTGAGTAAAGCATTACTCCTTGGCGAGCTCAAATTCCAATTTTGGTAAGAGATGGAATAATTGTGGAAAGCATGTTTCC
Organism: Acanthosepion lycidas; assembly: GCA_963932145.1. NCBI lineage: Eukaryota > Metazoa > Mollusca > Cephalopoda > Sepiida > Sepiidae > Acanthosepion > Acanthosepion lycidas. The sequence goes on along the minus strand of OZ010588.1, from coordinate 24,144,650 downwards.
TTGGCGAGCTCAAATTCCAATTTGGTAAGAGATGAAATAATTGCGGAAAGCATTTTTCCTTGGCGAGCTCAAATTCTAATTTTGATAAGAGATGGAATAATTGAGGAAAGCATGTCTCCTTTGCGAGCTCAAATATTAATTTGAACAATAGATTGGATAATTTAGTAAAGCATGTCTCCTTGGCTAGTTCAAATTCGAAATTTGATAAGAGATGCAATAATTGAGGAAAGCATGTCTCCTTGGCGAGATCAAATTCCAAATTTGATAAGAGATGGAATAATTTAGTAAAGCATGTTTCCTTGGCTAGCTCAAATTCTTAGTTTGATAAGAGATGGAATAATTCATGAAAGCAGGTCTCCTTGGCGAGGTAAAATTTTAATTTTGAGAAGAGATGGAATAATTGAGGAAAGCATGTTTCCTTGGCTAGCTCTAATTCTAAGTTTGGTAAGAGATGTAGTAATTGAGGAGAGCATGTCTCCTTGGCGAGCTGAAATTTTAATTTTGATAAGAGACGGAATAATTGAGTAAAGAAAGTCTCCTTGGCTAGCTCAAATTCCAATTTTGATAAGAGATGGAATAATTTAGGAAAGCATGTCTCCTTGGCGAGCTCAAATTCTAATTTTGATAAGATATGGAATAATTGTGGAAAGCATGTTTCCTTGGCGAGTTCAAATCCTAATTTTGATAAGAGATGGCATAATTGAGGAAAGCATGTCTCCTTGGCGGGCTAAAATTTTAATTTTCATAAGAGATGGAATAATTGAGGAAAGCATGTCTCCTTGGTGAGCTTAAATTTTAATATTGATAAGAGATGGAATAATTGAGGAAAGCATGTTTCCTTGGTGAGCTAAAATTCTAAGTTTGATAAGAGATGGAATAATTGAGGAAAGCATGTCTCCTTGGCGAGCTAAATTTTAATTTTGATAAGAGATGGAATAATTGAGGAAAGCATTTTTCCTTGGAGAGCTAAAATTCTAAGTTTGATAAGAGATGGAATAATTGAGGAAAGCATGTCTCCTTGGCTAACTCAAATTCTAAGTTTGATAGGAGATGGAATAATTGAGGAAAGGATGTCTCCTTGGAGAGCAAAAATTTTAATTTTGATAAGAGATGGAACAATTGAGGAAAGCATGTTTCCTTGTTGAGCTAAAATTCTAAGTTTGGTAAGAGATGTAGTAATTGAGGAAAGCATGTCTCCTTGGCGAGCTGAAATTTTCATTTTGATAAGAGATGGAATAATTGAGGGAAGCATGCCTTTTTGGCGAGCTCAAATTTTAATTTTAATAAGAGATGGAATTTTTATTTTGATAACAGATGGAATAATTTGTTAAAGCATGTCTCCTTGTCGAGCTCAAATTCTAATTTTGATAGATGGAATAATTGAGGAAAGCATGTCTTCTTGGGATGCTCAACTTCTTATTTTGCTAAGATATGGAATAATTGAGTAAAACATGTCTCCCTGGCTAGCTCAAATTCTAATTTTGATAAGAGATGGAATAATTGAGTAAAACATTACTCCTTGGCGAGCTCAAATTCCAATTTTGATAAGAGATGGAATAATTGTGGAAAGCATGTTTCCTTGGCTAGCTCAAATTCTAATTTTGATAAGGGTTGGAATAATTTAAGAAAGCATTTCTTCTTGGCGAGCTCAAATTCCAATTTTGATAAGAGATGAAATAATTGTGGAAAGCATTTTTCCTTGGCGAGCTCAAATTCTAATTTTGATAAGAGATGGAATAATTGAGGAAAGCATGTCTCCTTTGCGAGCTCAAATATTAATTTGAACAATAGATGGAATAATTTAATAAAGCATGTCTCCTTGGCTAGTTCAAATTCCAAATTTGATAAGAGATGCAATAATTGAGGAAAGCATGTCTCCTTGGCGAGATCAAATTCTAATTTTGATAAGAGATGGAATAATTGTGGAAAGCATGTTTCCTTTGTGACGGGTACACACCTGGCCCAGGGTCGAATCCTTTGGTTACGGCGCCAACTGTGACGTCGCTCCTCCTGGTCGCTCCTCCTGGTTCCAAGCGTGCCGCTCCAACCTCTTGGTTAGATGATCACCAGCCTCGCCTTTCCCAACCCACTTCCAATACCTGGTTGCTAAAGCAACTGTACTGATCTCCGGTCTGTCTACCCACGCTGTGTTTAGATCTTAGACAGACGGGACCAGCAGGGATTGGGCCGTATGCAAGTTGAGTCCGACGGGGGTGGCAAAACACAAGTAAAAGAAAAAAAAACTCACGAGACAAAAAATTACTGATAAAAAAAAGGGTGACAACCTTTTATATCTAATGTCCGTTACATAAAGAAAAATTGTTCTCATTCCCGACCCGCTCTGTGGACTATGGCACCAAGCTTCTATCATACAACTTAACGATTTCGAATTGTCTACTCTCTAGAATTGTGTATGTCGGAGTGTGGTTTAGTTCGACACTGGGGCTAATTTCTATCAATCATTCGCAGTTGCTTCTTCTCTTCGACTTGAGTTGTATTTCTTCACTTCGATCTGGCCGGGCCGAACTCTGTTCTCGGCTGGGCTTGATTTTAACTTATTCTTCTTCTTCCGTCCAGTAACTCTTTGGCCTTGTCTTCGACTTGGCTGCAACTTCTCCGCGGCTTTCGAGTAATCTTCTCCTTCGTCGACTTAGATAGAACTTCTCTTGTCTTTGACTTGGGCCGGAAGGATTTCTTGTTTTCGACTTGGGCTGGAAGGATTTCTTGCCGCAACTCAGCCGCAACTCTCTGTCGTCCGAGGTGATCTCTTCTCGCTGCCGTCCGGGGCTGAACTCATTTTTTTGTCGATTGGGGTCCTGCTTTTATTGACGCCGCAGCAAACCGGGGTGGGTCTGTCGGCGTCAGGGCTCTCTCGATAATCCCAAAAGTCGCATTAGTTCTGATTTCCCATTATCGCTATTATTTTCACCCCTACTTCCTCACAGTGCCTCTGGGGGGAAGACGCATACCCATCTCTCCCGGTCTCTCGTATGTCAGGTGACCGTTTTCGACCAATGGTTCTTGATCGAGCATTCTCCCTCCTCTTTCCGCATATCACGTGACCGCTTTCGGCTAATGAGACTGTGGTGGGACGCCTCCCGTCTCCAATCGGGCGTGGCTTACATCGTTCTTGTTCTAAAAAAAACAAAATCTAATTTGGCCTTTTTTACACGTACGAAAAAATGATAATCTTGGCTTTTTCTCACCTGGGTTCTGTCAAAACAGCCTGCCGCTAATTAGATGTGACTTCAGGAAAGAATATTGGCGCTATCTGTGAGCCGAGACAATCGTTTTTTTTTCCTTCTTTGTTTTTGGTCAGACCTGATAGTCAAAAATCTTAATTATCTGAATTGAAAATGTCTCCACTTCATCATCGTGGGGTTCCAATTTTTAACAGGTCAGAATCTGTATACACTTCCACCGGTCACCCCCTCAACACAAAAGACACCTTTCCTCCGATTAAAATTTCGTTTCCATTGTTCTAAAAAATCTTTATTGTTTCAGCCAACCTTAACAACTTCCATCCTACGCGGACATGAAATTAGTTCAAGTGCTTGACCTGATAATTTTGACACTTGTTAGGTGCTGGTCGTACGTGTGTGTTTTCGCTTACGACCTGGTTTCGTATTATGTTTCTGTCTTTCCTCTTCTTTTTGTTTTATTTTATTATCTCCAAACTCTATTTCTTCAACCAAATATAACAATTTCTATTTCCCTGGATTTCGGTCAGGTAATTTGACCTGATATATTTTGACACCTGTCTTGTCTTAGTTTTACTTATGGCCGGGTTTTGTATTATCTATTCCTCTTTCTCTTTCTTTTTATTATTTTTTTTTTCTTCTTCTCTTTGGATCGCCTGAATACAGTTAGAGAATTATTCTCAAAACTCAATTATTCTTCGTTTCTAAATAACTAACAACTGGTTAATAAACCGAATAAAAATTAAATCATATTTCTATGAATATCTCTTTTTAGTCTTTCTAAAAAATGCAGGGTGCCACACCTTGGTGAGCAAAAATTCTAAGTTTGATAAGAGATGGAATAATTGAGGAAAGCATGTCTCCTTGGCGAGCTTAAATTTTAATATTGATAAGAGATGGCATAATTGAGGAAAGCATGTTTCCTTGGTGAGCTAAAATTCTAAGTTTGGTAAGAGATGCAATAATAGAGTAAAGCATGTCTCCTTGGCTAGCTCAAATTCCAATTTCGATGAGAGATGGAATAATTTAGGAAAGCATGTCTGCTTGGCGAGCTCAAATTCTAATTTTGATAAGAGATGGAATAATTGTGGAAAGCATGTTTCCTTGGCGAGTTCAAATCCTAATTTTGATAAGAGATGGAATAATTGAGGAAAGCATGTCTCCTTGGCGGGCTAAAATTTTAATTTTCATAAGAGATGGAATAATTGAGGAAAGCATGTCTCCTTGGCGAGCTGAAATTTTAATTTTGATAAGAGATGAAATAATTGAGGAAAGCATGTTTCCTTGGCTAGCTCAAATTCTAATTTTGATAAGAGATGGAATAATTGAGGAAAGCATGTCTCCTTGGCGAGCTAAAATTTTAATTTTGATAAGAGATGGAATAATTAAGGAAAGTATGTCTCCTTGGCGAACTCAAATATTTATTTTGATAAAAGATGGAATATTTGAGGGAAGAATGTCTCCTTGGCGAGCTCAAATTCTAATTTTGATAAGAAATGGAATAATTGAGGAATGCCTGTCTCCTGCGCGAGCTCAAATTTTAATTTTAATAAGAGATGGAATAATTGAGGAAGGCATATCTCCTTGTCGAGCTCAAATTCTAATTTTGATAAGAGATGGAATAATGGCGGGAAGCATGTGTCCTTGTCGAGCTCAAATTCTAATTTTGATAGATGGAATAATTGAGGAAAGCATGTCTTCTTGGGAAGTGCAACTTATTTTGATAAGAGATGGAATAATTGAGAAAAGCATTTCTCCTTGGCAAGCTCAACTTCTAATTTTGTTAAGAGATTGAATAATTGAAGAAAGGATTTCTCCTTGGCGTGCTCAAATTCTAATTTTGATAAGTGATGGAATAATTGAGGAAAGCATTTCACCTTGGCGAGCTCAAATTTTAATTTTTATGAGAGATGGAATAATTGAGGAAAGCATTTCTCCTTTGCGAGCTCAAATTCCAATTTTGATAAGAGATGAAATAATTGTGGAAAGCATGTTTCCTTGGCGAGCTCAAATACTAATTTTGATAAGAGATGGAATAATTTAGTAAAGCATGTCTCCTTGGCTAGCTCAAATTCCATTTTAGATAAGAGATGGAATAATTGTGGAATGCATGTCTTTTTGGCGAGTTCAAATTCTAGTTTTGATAAGAGATGGAATAATTGAGGAAAGCATGTCTCCTTGGCGAGCTCAACTTCTAATTTTGATAAAAGATGGAATAATTGAGGAAAGCATTTCTCCTTGGCGAGCTCAACTTCTAATTTTGAAAAGAGATGGACTTATTGAGGAAAGCATGTCTCCTTCGCGAGCTCAAATTCTAATTTTGATAAGAGATGGAATAATTGAGGAAAGCACGAGTCCTTGGCGAGCTCAAATTCTAATTTTCATAAGAGATGGAATAATGGCGCAAAGCATGTCTCCTTGTCGAGCTCAAATTCTAATTTTGATAGATGGAATAATTGAGGAAAGCAAGTCTTCTTGGGAAGCTCAACTTCTTATTTTGATAAGAGATGGAATAATTGAGTAAAGCATTACTCCTTGGCGAGCTCAAATTCCAATTTTGGTAAGAGATGGAATAATTGTGGAAAGCATGTTTCCTTGGCTAGCTCAAATTCTTAGTTTGATAAGAGATGGAATAATTCATGAAAGCAGGTCCCCTTGGCGAGGTAAAATTTTAATTTTGAGAAGAGATGGAATAATTGAGGAAAGCATGTTTCCTTGGCTAGCTCTAATTCTAAGTTTGGTAAGAGATGTAGTAATTGAGGAGAGCATGTCTCCTTGGCGAGCTGAAATTTTAATTTTGATAAGAGACGGAATAATTGAGTAAAGAAAGTCTCCTTGGCTAGCTCAAATTCCAATTTTGATAAGAGATGGAATAATTTAGGAAAGCATGTCTCCTTGGCGAGCTCAAATTCTAATTTTGATAAGATATGGAATAATTGTGGAAAGCATGTTTCCTTGGCGAGTTCAAATCCTAATTTTGATAAGAGATGGAATAATTGAGGAAAGCATGTCTCCTTGGCGGGCTAAAATTTTAATTTTCATAAGAGATGGAATAATTGAGGAAAGCATGTCTCCTTGGCGAGCTGAAATTTTAATTTTGATAAGAGATGTAATAATTGAGGAAAGCATGTTTCCTTGGCTAGCTCAAATTCTAATTTTGATAAGAGATGGAATAATTGAGGAAAGCATGTCTCCTTAGCGAGGTAAATTTTTAATTTTGATAAGAGATGGAATAATTGGGGAAAGCATGTCTCCTTGGCTAGCTCTAATTCTAAGTTTGATAAGAGATGGAATAATTGAGGAAAGCATGTCTCCTTGGCGAGCTTAAATTTTAATATTGATAAGAGATGGAATAATTGTGGAAAGCATGTTTCCTTGGCGAAATCAAATTCTAATTTTGATAATAGATGAAATAATTGAGGAAAGCATGTTTCCTTGGCTAGCTCAAATTCTAATTTTGATAAGAGATGGAATAATTGAGGAAAGCATGTCTCCTTGGCGAGGTAAATTTTTAATTTTGATAAGAGATGGAATAATTGGGGAAAGCATGTCTCCTTGGCTAGCTCTAATTCTAAGTTTGATAAGAGATGGAATAATTGAGGAAAGCATGTCTCCTTGGTGAGCTTAAATTTTAATATTGATAAGAGATGGAATAATTGAGGAAAGCATGTTTCCTTGGTGAGCTAAAATTCTAAGTTTGATAAGAGATGGAATAATTGAGGAAAGCATGTCTCCTTGGCTAACTCAAATTCTAAGTTTGATAGGAGATGGAATAATTGAGGAAAGGATGTCTCCTTGGAGAGCAAAAATTTTAATTTTTATAAGAGATGGAACAATTGAGGAAAGCATGTTTCCTTGTTGAGCTAAAATTCTAAGTTTGGTATGAGATGTAGTAATTGAGGAAAGCATGTCTCCTTGGCGAGCTGAAATTTTCATTTTGATAAGAGATGGAATAATTGAGGAAAGCATGCCTTTTTGGCGAGCTCAAATTTTAATTTTAATAAGAGATGGAATAATTGAGTAAAGCATGTCTCTTTGGCTAGCTCAAATTCCAATTTTGATAAGAGATGGAATAATTTAGGAAAGCATGTCTCCTTGGCGAGCTCAAATTCTAATTTTGATAAGATATGGAATAATTGTGGAAAGCATGTTTCCTTGGCGAGTTCAAATCCTAATTTTGATAAGAGATGGAATAATTGAGGAAAGCATGTGTTCTTGGCGAGCTAAAATTTTTATTTTGATAACAAATGGAATAATTTGTTAAAGCATGTCTCCTTGTCGAGCTCAAATTCTAATTTTGATAGATGGAATAATTGAGGAAAGCATGTCTTCTTGGGAAGCTCAACTTCTTATTTTGCTAAGATATGGAATAATTGAGTAAAACATGTCTCCCTGGCTAGCTCAAATTCTAATTTTGATAAGAGATGGAATAATTGAGTAAAACATTACTCCTTGGCGAGCTCAAATTCCAATTTTGATAAGAGATGGAATAATTGTGGAAAGCATGTTTCCTTGGCTAGCTCAAATTCTAATTTTGATAAGGGTTGGAATAATTTAAGAAAGCATTTCTTCTTGGCGAGCTCAAATTCCAATTTTGATAAGAGATGAAATAATTGTGGAAAGCATTTTTCCTTGGCGAGCTCAAATTCTAATTTTGATAAGAGATGGAATAATTGAGGAAAGCATGTCTCCTTTGCGAGCTCAAATATTAATTTGAACAATAGATGGAATAATTTAATAAAGCATGTCTCCTTGGCTAGTTCAAATTCCAAATTTGATAAGAGATGCAATAATTGAGGGAAGCATGTCTCCTTGGCGAGATCAAATTCTAATTTTGATAAGAGATGGAATAATTGTGGAAAACATGTTTCCTTGGCGAGCTCAAATTCTGATTTTGATAAGAGACCGAATACTTGAGGAAAGCATGTCTTCTTGGGAAGCTCAAATTCTAATTTTGATAAGGGATTGAACAATTTAAGAAAGCATTTCTTTTTGGCGAGCTCAAATTCAAATTTTGATAAGAGGTGGAATAATTGTGGAAAGCCATTCTTCTTGGCTAGCTGAAATATTCATTTTAACAAGAGATGGAATAATTTAAGTCAAATTCCAAATTTGATAAGAGATGGAATAATTGAGGAAAGCATGTCTCCTTGGCGAGCTCAAATTCTAATTTTGATAAGAGATGGAATAATTGTGGAAAGCATGTTTCCTTGGCGGGTTCAAATTCTAATTTTGATAAGGGATGGAATAATTGAGGAAAGCATGTCTACTTGGCAAGCTCAAATTCTAATTTTGATAAGAGATGGAATAATTGAGGAAAGCATTTATCCTTGGCGATCTCAAATATTTATTTTGATAAGAGATGGAATAATTGAGAGAAGCATGCCTCCTTGGCGACCTCAAATTTTAATTTTTATAAGTGATGGAATATTTCGAGAACGCATGTCTCCTTGGCGATCTCAAATTCTAATTTTGATAGATGGAATAATTGAGGAAAGCATGTCTTCTGGGGAAGCTCAACTTCTTATTTTGATAAGAGACGTAATAATTGAGGAAATCATGTCCCTTGGCGAGCTCAAATTTTAATTTTGATGAGAGATGGAATAATTGAGGAGAACATGTCGCCTTAGCGAGCTTAAATTTTAATTTTAATAAGAGATGGAATAATTGAGTAAAGCATGTCTCCTTGGCTAGATCAAATTCCAATTTTGATAAGAGATGGAATAATTGAGGAAAGCATGTCTCCTTGGCAAGCTCAAATTCTAATTTTTGCGAGAGATGGAATAATTGAGGAAACAATATCTCCTTAGCGAGCTCAAATTCTAATTTTGATAAGAGATGCAATAATGGCGGAAAGCATGTCTCCTTGTCGATCTCAAATTCTAATTTTGATAGATGGAATAATTGAGGAAAGCATGTCTTCTTGGGAAACTCAACTTCTTTTTTTGATAAGAGATGGAATAATTGAGGAAAGCATTTCTCCTTGGCGAGCTCAATTTCTGATTTTGATAAGAGATGGAATAATTGAGGAAGCATTTCTCCTTAGTGAGCTCAAATTCCAATTTTGGTAAAAGATGTAATAATTAGGGAAACCATGTTTCCATGGCGAGCTCAAATTTGAATTTTGATGACAGATAGAATAATTGAGGAAAGCATGTCTCCTTGGCGAGCTCAAATTCCAATTTTGATAAGAGATGGAATAATTGTGGAATGCATGTTTCCTTGGCGAGCTCAAATTCTAATTTTGATAGATGGAATAATTGAGGAAAGCATGTCTTCTTGGGAAACTCAACTTCTTTTTTTGATAAGAGATAGAATAATTGAGGAAAGCATTTCTCTTTGGCGAGCTCAACTTCTAATTTTGATAGATGGTATAATTGAGGAAAGCATTTCTCCTTGGCGAGCTCAACTTCTAATTTTGATAAGCGATGGAATAATTGAGGAAAGCATTTCTCCTTTGCGAGCTCAACTTTTAACTTTGATGAGAGATGGAATAATTGAGGAAAGCATTTCTTCTTGGCAAGCTCAAATTCCAATTTTCATAAGAGATGGAATAATTGTGGAAAGCACGTTTTGTTGGCGAGCTAAAATTCTAATTTTGATAAGAGATGTAATAATTGTGGAAAGCATGTCTCCTTGGCGAGCTCAAATTCTAATTTTGATAAGATATGGAATAATTGTGGAAAGCATGTCTTCTTGGGAAGCTCAACTTCTAATTTTAATACGAGATAGAATAATTGAGGAAAGCATTACTCCTTGGCGAGCTGAAATTCTAATTTTGATAAGAGATGGAATAATTGTGGTAAGCATGTCTCCTTGTGGAGGTCAAATTCTAATTTTGATAAGTGATGGAATAATTGTGGAAAGCATTTCCCCTTGGCGAGCTAAAATTCTAATTTTGATAAGAGATGGAATAATTGATGAAAGCATGTCTCCTTGGCGAGCTAAAATTTTAATTTTGATAAGAGATGGAATAATTGAGGAGAGCATGTCTCCTTGGTGAGCTCAAATTTTAATTTTAATAAGTGATTGTATAATTGAGGAAAGCATGTCTCCTTGGCTTGCTCAAATTCCAATTTTTATAAGAGATGCAATAATTGAGGAAAGCATGTTTCCTTGACTATCTCAATTTCTAATTTCGATAAGAGATGGAATAATTGAGGAAAGCATGTCTTCTTGGGAAGCTCAAATTCCAATTTTGATAAGAGATAGAATAATTGAGGAAAGCATTTCTCCTTGGCGAGCTCAACTTCTAATTTTTATAGATGGTATAATTGAGGAAAGCATTTCTCCATGGCGAGCTCAACTTTTAATTTTTATGAGAGATGGAATCATTGAGGAAAGCATTTCTCCTTGGCGAGCTCAAATTCCAATTTTCATAAGTGATGGAATAATTGTGGAAAACACGTTTTGTTGGCGAGCTCAAATTCCAATTTTGATAAGAGACGGAATAATTGTGGAAAGCATCTATTCTTGGGAAGCTCAACTTCTAATTTTGATACGAGATGGAATAATTGAGGAAATCATGTCCCTTGGCGAGCTCAAATTTTAATTTTGATTAGTGATGGAATAAGTGAGGGGAGCATGTCTCTTTGGCGAGCTTAAATTCTAATTTTGATAAGAGATGTAATAATTGTGGAAAGCATGTCTCCTTGGCGAGCTCAAATTCTAATTTTGATAAGATATGGAATAATTGAGGAAAGCATGTTTTCTTGGCGAGCTCAACTTTTAATTTTGTTAAGAGATGGAATAATTGAGGAAAGCATGTCTTCTTGGGAAGCTCAACTTCTAATTTTAATAAGAGATAGAATAATTGAGGAAAGCTTTACTCCTTGGCGAGCTGAAATTCTAATTTTGATAAGAGATGGAATAATTGAGGTAATCATGTCTCCTTGTGGATCTCAAATTCTAAATTTGATTAGTGATGGAATAATTGTGGAAAGCATTTCTCCTTGGCGAGCTAAAATTCTAATTTTGATAAGAGATGGAATAATTGATGAAAGTATGTCTCCTTGGCGTGCTAAAATTTTAATTTTGATAAGAGATGGAATAATTGAGGAGAGCATGTCTCCTTGGTGAGCTCAAATTTTAATTTTAATAAGAGATGGTATAATTGAGGAAAGCATGTCTCCTTGGCTAGCTCAAATTCCAATTTTGATAAGAGATGGAATAATTGAGGAAAGCATGTTTCCTTGACTATCTCAATTTCTAATTTTGATAAGAGACGGAATAATTGAGGAAAGCATGTCTTCTTGGGAAGCTCAAATTCCAATTTTGATAAGAGATGGAATAATTGTGGAAAGCATGTCTCTTTGGCGAGCACAAATTCTAATTTTGATAAGTGATGGAATAATTGAGGAAAGCATTTCTCCTTGGCGAGCTCAAATTATAATTTTGATAAGAGATGGAATAATTGTGGAAAGCATGTTTCCTTGGCGAAATCAAATTCTAATTTTGATAATAGATGGAATAATTGAGGAAAGCATTTCTGCTAGGAGAGCTCAAGTTCTAATTTTGATAAGAGATGGAATAATTGTGGAAAGCATGTTTCCTTGGCGAGCTCAAATTCTAATTTTGATAAGACATGGAATAATTGAGGTGAGCGTGTCTCCATGGCGAGCTCAAATTTTAATTTTAATAAGAGATGGAATAATTGAGTAAAGCATATCTCCTTGGCTAGCTCTAATTCTAATTTTGATAAGAGATGAAATAATTGTGGAAAGCAGGTCTCCTTGCAGAGCTCAAATTCTAATTTTGATAGATGGAATAATTGAGGAAAGCATGTCTTCTTGGGAAGCTCAACTTCTTATTTTGATAAGAGATAGAATAATTGAGGAAAGCATTTCTCCTTGGCGAGCTCAACTTCTAATTTTGATAGATGGTATAATTGAGGAAAGCATTTCTCCTTGGCGAGCTCAACTTCTAATTTTGATAAGCGATGGAATAATTGAGGAAAGCATTTCTCCTTGGCGAGCTCAACTTTTAATTTTGATGAGAGATGGAATAATTGAGGAAAGCATTTCTCCTTGGCGAGCTGAAATTCCAATTTTCATAAGAGATGGAATAATTGTGGAAAGCACGTTTTGTTGGCGCGCTCAAATTCTAATTTTGATAAGAGACGGAATAATCGTGGAAAGCATCTCTTCTTGGGAAGCTCAACTCCTCATTTTGATACGAGATGGAATAATTGTGGAAATCATGTCCCTTGGCTAGCTCAAATTTTAATTTTGATTAGTGATGGAATAAGTGAGGGGAGCATGTCTCTTTGGCGAGCTTAAATTCTAATTTTGATAAGAGATGTAATAATTGTGGAAAGCATGTCTCCTTGGCGAGCTCAAATTCTAATTTTGATAAGATATGGAATAATTGAGGTAATCATGTCTCCTTGTGGATCTCAAATTCTAAATTTGATAAGTGATGGAATAATTGTGGAAAGAATTTCTCCTTGGCGAGCTAAAATTCTAATTTTGATAAGAGATGGAATAATTGATGAAAGTATGTCTCCTTGGCGTGCTAAAATTTTAATTTTGATAAGAGATGGAATAATTGAGGAGAGCATGTCTCCTTGGTGAGCTCAAATTTTAATTTTAATAAGAGATGGTATAATTGAGGAAAGCATGTCTCCTTGGCTAGCTCAAATTCCAATTTTGATAAGAGATGGAATAATTGAGGAAAGCATGTTTCCTTGACTATCTCAATTTCTAATTTTGATAAGAGACGGAATAATTGAGGAAAGCATGTCTTCTTGGGAAGCTCAAATTCCAATTTTGATAAGAGATGGAATAATTGTGGAAAGCATGTCTCTTTGGCGAGCACAAATTCTAATTTTGATAAGTGATGGAATAATTGAGGAAAGCATTTCTCCTTGGCGAGCTCAAATTCTAATTTTGATAAGAGATGGTATAATTGTGGAAAGCATGTTTCCTTGGCGAAATCAAATTCTAATTTTGATAATAGATGGAATAATTGAGGAAAGCATTTCTGCTAGGAGAGCTCAAATTCTAATTTTGATAAGAGATGGAATAATTGTGGAAAGCATGTTTCCTTGGCGAGCTCAAATTCTAATTTTGATAAGACATGGAATAATTGAGGTGAGCGTGTCTCCATGGCGAGCTCAAATTTTAATTTTAATAAGAGATGGAATAATTGAGTAAAGCATATCTCCTTGGCTAGCTCTAATTCTAATTTTGATAAGAGATGAAATAATTGTGGAAAGCATGTCTCCTTGGAGAGCTCAAATTCTAATTTTGATAGATGGAATAATTGAGTAAAACATGTCTTCTTGGGAAGCTCAACTTCTTATTTTGATAAGAGATAGAATAATTGAGGAAAGCATTACTACTTGGCGAGCTGGAATTCTAATTTTGATAAGAGATGGAATAATTGATGTAAGCATGTCTCCTTGTGGAGCTCAAATTCTAATTTTGATAAGTGATGGAATAATTGTGGAAAGCATTTCTCCTTGGCGAGCTAAAATTCTAATTTTGATAAGAGATGGAATAATTGATGAAAGCATGTCTCCTTGGCCGGCTAAAATTTTAATTTTGATAAGAGATGGAATAATTGAGGAGAGCATGTCTCCTTGGTGAGCTCAAATTTTAATTTTAATAAGAGATGGTATAATTGAGGAAAGCATGTCTCCTTGCCTAGCTCAAATTCCAATTTTGATAAGAGATGGAATAATTGAGGAAAGCATTTTTCCTTGACTATCTCAATTTCTAATTTTGATAAGAGACGGAATAATTGAGGAAAGCATGTCTTCTTGGGAAGCTCAAATTCCAATTTTGATAAGAGATGGAACAATTGTGGAAAGCATGTCTCTTTGGCGAGCACAAATTCTAATTTTGATAAGTGATGGAATAATTGAGGAAAGCATTTCTCCTTGGCGAGCTCAAATTCTATTTTTGATAAGAGATGGAATAATTATGGAAAGCATGTTTCCTTGGCGAAATCAAATTCTAATTTTGATAATAGATGCAATAATTGAGGAACGCATGTCTTCTTAGCGTGCACAAATTCTAAGTTTGATAAGAGATGGAATAATTGAAGTATGCACTTCTCCTTGTCGAGCTCAAATTCTTTTTTTGATAAGTGATGGAATAATTGAGGAAAGCATGTCTCCTTGACGAGTTCAAATTCTAATTTTGATAACAAACGACACAAGAGATTAGTCTTGGATTATAGTAGAACTATTAATCGATTCACTCGACTCGACGTTTATCCCTTAGAATAAATGTGCTATCTGGCTTCGGAAATCTTTAAATATAAAATTTCTTCTTTGGATTTGAAGAGCGCATATCACCATACCCATTCGGGTGGAAGACATACTGCACATTGCGTTTGACGTTAATGCTTATGGCAGTAGGATAAATAACGGTTGATCTTAGATTTGAATAGATTAAGATTCTAATAATCAAAGAAGCACCCTCCCTGGAGTCTATTCCATAAAATAGCATTACTTGGGAAAAAAGATGGCTGATGTGGGACTTCATTCTTACCAATGGGATCTGAAGTGGTTGAGGATGTTTCGACTGTACATGTGGCATGACCACTCCTAGCTCTAAAGGTCTGAACTGCTGGGATTAAGGAATGGCGTTCGTCTGAACATTTTCCATAGAAATAGCGACAGGGCAGTGGGAAGCTTGCGATGTTTTGTTTGTGGGAAAGAGGTTGCAGAGTGGAAAATAATTCATCGCCCACAAGGACGCAGAGACGCTTTGAGACACTACCGAGAGTGGAAAGTGAAGACTGGGTAGCTCCTGCCCATGAATGACAGCAATATAATTTTTGGTCCGATCTATTTTTTTATAAAGATAGATAACGATGTGGTTGATTTGTTTAACGACACATCAACTCCTTATAGGTCATTTAATGCCGAAATTTAATTTTCTTGGGAGTTTTGGAGTATTAAAAATATGACATATGTTATTCTGCTTTCACAATTGATTCCATGGTAGATGATACTCAGCTCTTGTGCATAAACATATTTGTGTGGCCATAATTACTAGAGGGGTGATATATATGTTTTATGCTGATTTTTAAAGTTATTTTCGAATACAGTTTGATTTAAGAAATTTGATGTTATATGAATTAATGTCATGAAAGTTCATGATGGTTGTTTGGTTGATTTTGTTTAGCGGCATATCAACACCTCTATGGGTTATTTAACGCCTAAATCTAAATATTTTTAACGCATAAAATGTATTGCCGATTATGTATTGTCGGTATTTTTACTGTTAAAATGGATTTTTATACTTTTATGGTGTTTTTGCTGGAGGTCCTCACTATTTGCCCATAGTTGGAACCCTAACAGGTGCTACCACCCCTGGAACAGGGTGGACCTGGGAACAACAGCAATGAAGAGGTGGTTCCACGCACCTCAAAACCTTCAATCTCCACATGACAGGCCTAGCTGCCGGGTGTCGTTTATTGTCATAGCCAGGAATTTATAAAGATAGAAAATATTCGGATGAGTCAAGTATTTTCTGAAAAGATACAAAGAACAAGTCATTTTCCCGGTCTCTTTAGCGATGTTTCGTATATATGAGTTGATGTGGTAGTTCTACTAGTAACGGTAGTAGTAGAAGTAGTGGCCGTATAGGAGGTTTTGGTAGTAGTAATGGTTCTTTTGGAAGAAGGCAGGGTACTAGAGGAGATTGTCACCCCAGCTGGCCTTTGCTTTTGTGTATACAGCTGTTTCTTAAGAACCTATAGGCGCTTTTTTTTCTCTTTTACAAGTTTGGAAAAGTAAAAATAACCAACACGTCCGACCGCCGCCAAACGGACAAACATGATTTTTAGAAAAAAAAGTCAGATACAAACGGCTAACACCTGAACTTCTGCTTCCATTTTAATAGCCAAAATGCAACCAATCAAATCACAGCATAATTTAAACTAATTCGGAATCTAAATTCATAACAATAGTCAAGTAAAATATTTCGATACGAGTCATGGCATTTTGCTTAATGTCGCTGTTAAACAATTTACACCATCGATGTTTTAGTCACCACCAATAAACTGAATATTTCAAAACAATAGAAAATGAAATATCTGACTTTTTTCTGTTTATTATTAAATTCTTCATCTATCTATCTATCTATCTATCTATCTATCTATCTATCTATCTATCTATCTATCTATGGATCTAACTCAGTCTGCTCATATCTATCTATCTATCTATCTATCTATCTATCTATCTATCTATCTATCTATGGATCTAACTCAGTCTGTTCATACATATCTATCTATCTATCTATCTATCTATCTATCTATCTCAGTGTGTACATATCTATCTATCTATGGATCTAACTGTGTTCATATCTATCTATCTATCTATCTAACTATCTATCTATCTATCTATCTCAGTGTGTACATATCTATCTATCTATCTATCTATCTATCTCAGTGTGTACATATCTATCTATCTATCTATCTATCTATCTATCTATCTATCTATCTATCTATCTATCTATCTATCTGTCTAACTCAGTCTGCTCATATCTATCTATCTATCTATCTATCTATCTATCTATCTATCTATCTATGGATCTAACTCAGTCTGTTCATACATATCTATCTATCTATCTATCTATCTATCTCAGTGTGTACATATCTATCTATCTATGGATCTAACTGTGTTCATATCTATCTATCTATCTATCTATCTATCTATCTAACTATCTATCTATCTATCTATCTCAGTGTGTACATATCTATCTATCTATCTATCTATCTATCTATCTATCTCAGTGTGTACATATCTATCTATCTATCTATTTATCTATCTATCTATCTATCTATCTATCTATCTATCTATCTATCTGTCTAACTCAGTCTGTTCATATCTATCTATCTATCTATCTATCTATCTATCTATCTATCTCAGTTTGTTCATATCTATCTAAAAACATATTTCGGATTACATCTATTCTTTCGTTGTCCTGTTATTACCGAGAAGTAAAAAACAAAATAAATCTATTTCCATACCTGATGATGTCTGTATGCACAGATGAAAGCTTGTAAAAAAATAAAAAAGACCTTATGCAACTGGAATTTATAAACAGGCATCATAACCTTCATCTACAGGTTCGGGGTTAATGTACTTTATTAAATTTTTTTGCGAAGATGTATTCTCGCCATTTATTATCATTAACTTCTATATCTGTTTTTTGTATGAAAGATTCATGTAATGTAAATCTATCTATCTATCTATCTATCTATCTATCTATCTATCTATCTATCTATTAATCACACCTTTTTTTAGGAGTAACGTCGTTATTACATATTGAGTTAATCTTTGATGATTTGCTTTAACATTGTGGCGTGTTATGTATAGAGCTCTTGCTTCGCTACCCATTAGCTTAACTCTGTGATGTTTTCATAGCATATTGTAGCAATCGCAGTGGCCTGGGAACGTCGGTTCAGCCTACACGCAGTTGTCACGCGAACTGGTTTCTCACGGCGCTGGTTGACGGCTGCTGTTGAACCTGGAGTTGGAGGTTGGTAATAACGAACAAACGTATTTGAAATGGAATGAAGCTATATTTATGTTGGTTCTCCACACATACGGCCAAGATAAAGTTAGTTTTATTCACCTCCCGAAAATTGGATATGAAACATTAGTCCATTTCACTAACACGCATCTTACCAGCGCAAAAGCGATAATGATCTAATTCTACATCTCCGATGTGCTCAGTTGATGCAGTCGTTAACCGATATCAGATGAAAAAGAAAAGAGGGAAAATGACTTGGATCCATTGTGTTACTTCTTTTTATTGTAGGTTCACGCAGTTAGTTAACTCCTAATGGTATCACTTGATTGGTTGATTTTGTCGTAATCCGCTTTCAGATTCTTTTCTTTTCTGAGGTATCTCTCTTGACAGGTTTTGCTTGGCTATTTTCTTTGAGCCTTATAACAAATTCATTGTAAGTTGCGAGTTGAGGAAAGAAAGAAAGAAGAATGGAATGGAATGTATTTTTTGTGTAGTCATCTTTGAATATGTGGTTTTAGTATTTTTTAAATAATCTTGTTCTGTGTGCACTACAATACTACAGATTTAAGTATAGCATAAAACAAGTTTTTGACAGTTGTCCATGCATATTTTTGTGGTGAGGGTATCACTCCTCTTTCGGGCAAGATCTAAGACTTGGCAGATCATTTCAGTGAAACGAAAACCCGTCGTGATTAACGATTTGGTGTTGCATTCTGATTGGTGAATTATGTTGTTGAATCACTAACAACTAGACCAATCAAGAAACGGTAACAGACATCAACATTCAGACCTTGTTAACGGTGGCAGAAAATCATTAGTTGAGTGACATTTTTGGACAAAAGGCTTTTGGTCCTTTTCTTATATTAAATAAGTAAAGACTCTTTTGCTTATAAAATTTTAAAATAAACATGCTTTTACTTCTTTGAGTTATGCTGAACTCATTACTATGGAACAAGGTTTCTCAACGTGGGCCATATGCCCCCCTGGAGGATACGAGATATTTTCTGGGGCCACAAGGCCAAGTTTGAAAAATCGGGGGCTACGAGAGGCCACAGAAAATTTAGGACCCACAAAATATACATATGGAATAATTTGTAATTAACTATCATTATTTAAAATAAAATATTAAATTTTTATTAAGTTAAATATTAAATTAATCCAAGCCATTTTGTTAACATAAATATTTATTTATTGTTATTTTTTCATCTGATCTATGCAAAATGTCCGTTTTAATATTTCTTAAATTTTAAAAACTCATGATTTAAAGTTTAAATTAAGGTATGTTTTTGCCAACTTGTCTTTCAATTTTGTAAATCTAAATGTCCTGAACAAAGTGCTCCAAGGAAAAAACTCCACCCTGTTTTCCTACAAGGAGGCAATTGACGCATTTAACGGGAAACTAAAGCTGTTCTAGTTCAACCTTGGGAGACAGGAGTTTGCACAGTTTCCTTCTTAAGTAAATATATCCACCGAGCTGCTTGATGACAAACTAGCAGTATATGTTGATCATTTGAAGGAGTTGCATAATGATATGAAAACTCGCTTCTCTGATCGACTCCAAATGACAGTGCGGCACTGTTTTGCGGATCCTTTCATTGCTGATGAATCTGAACTTGATACCACCCTACAAGAAAGTTTCATTGAACTTCAAAAATAATACAGCAGCTCAAGCGAAGTCCAAACGTGGAGGATACCAGAAGGCATGGATGAATGAAAACATGCATACAAATGACGCACTACTCTAGAAAGATGTGAAGTTTCTCTTAATCGCATTTCCCACATCTTACTTGGTTGAGTCTAGGTTCAGTCAGATGATGCACCTGCTGTCAAAGACTCGAAATCGCCTTGACGTCGAAAAAAAGAGGCGATTTACGTCTCTTTCTGACGGCTTTTAAGTCAAACATTGACAATTTGGCAGCCCTGCACCAGTCGAAAGGTAGCCATTGAAGCCATACAAGATAGAGCTGATGGTACATGTATTTTTTATTTTGTAAATAAATGAGTTTATTGAAATAAAATGTTTATCCAAATAATATTATTCATTGATTTACAACTGGAATTAGTATTTTGATGCCATAGTATTATTTAAATTAGATCCTTTAATATTCCTCCTTCCCTAGATGTATTAAGTTGAGGGACAGGGCAGTGGCATGAGGGACCATAAAGAACTTGCATTGGATTGAAGGGAGCCACAACCAGAATAAGGCTGAGAAACATTGTTAAAGAAAAAGCTATTCTGTATCTTTACAATTCGCTTGTTCTTGCAATTTATTTATAAATTCTACCAATTTTTCTGCTTTGAATTTAAAGTAAATCCTCATCCTATGGATAGACCTAAAAAGAAATAAAACTTTTGCTTCCTAGCCATTCTGAAAATAGGATGAATATTTACCTTAAATTCAATAAATTGGGAGAAAAAAAAATGTAAAGAAAAATTCAAAATAAATATAGCGGCTATTTTTACAAAGTTCACACAATTTCATTCCTTTCTTTCCTCCCGACAGATGCCTGCTTAGCGGGAAAAGTACTAATGATTTCTTATTTAAGCATACACTCAAATAGACGGACACATATTTTTGTTTCGTTTTTGATCTAATAAAGCCTAGTAAGGGCGAAATGTCTGCTCCAGTTTTAATGAAACGGTTTTCTGGATTCTGCAGCCTATTTTATACAGGTAAGTCTACAGGTGTTCCGAAAGTCTCGTCACCTACAGCCTTTCTTTCAAACTAGGAGCTCGTGTCAGCCATCTGAAATGGAAAATTATATTATATATTATTTTTGTGATGTTAACGGACACTCGTTACAACTTTTATGATGCCAACGAATACTCGTTGTCACTTTCGAAATGCTCGTTGTAGTAGAGACTTTGTAATCGCATATACAACTATAGTAATGCCGTTGAACAGTACTGGTGTCAGACGCCTTCGAAAAACACTTTCACTAATAGTACTTGCTCGATAATACTCGCTCGAATAGTAACCACCGAATAGTGATCTGAATAGAGAACTAGTATGGTGAATAGAGTAGAGAATAACGGTCCATATAGTAATAGAGGATAGAGTAGAAATGACGATCCGAATAGTAATAGAGGATAGAGTAGAAATAGCGATCATTTAGATGTCACGCGACTTCCTACTTATATGCGTTTCCTCTATGGTCACGTGATCTACTTAATTCAGTAATGGGATTGCATGTGTTTGCTCACTGGCTTTCTGTGTTCAAAGTGTCGGCAGTGATACTTTATTCCTATATAACAATTATATTATAAACCAATATGTATAGAAGCTTATTTAGAGTTTTCCTATCATTCAGCAAAATTTATTTGAAATTGTGTCCTTATCATGGCTGTTATAGTAGCAATATTTTCGTTGGCATTAATGTCCAGCCCGCTGCACAGTATCGTCCTTAAATAAGTGCATTTCACGACTCTTTTTTTTTTATAGAAAGTTAATTTTCTTTTAAACCAAACATAGAAGGACATTATTTATTATTATTATTTGTTTAGTTTTCAATTCGTATTTGCAAAATTTTGCACGATGAAAATGAATATTATAATGTATTATTTATGAGCAAGGGGTCTGTAGTCGGTGTAATGGTTAGCAAGCTTGTCTCGCTAGAACAATTACGACTGAGTACTGAATTCGATCCTCACTGGGTGCCCCCTACTTTCGACCTTGTGCCACATCTAAAGTACGCTTGGAAAATCACTGTTATTTATGAACAAAATCTATAATATTGAAACTAAACTTTCAAAAATATGAATATATTGCAGCCCCAAAACAATATCGTCACAAGCAGAGGTTTGATTTTATTCTATACAGTAAATATATTTCAAACCCATTACTGATCATATTTTTGGTAAGGGGTTTAAACATGAATAAAAGACTCAACGATAAAAAATATTTCATCAGTTTAGTTTTCAGTTTACAGACATTTAGTTTACAGAGGGGGGGAAGAAGCTTTCTTCCTGTTTGAAAGAATCTGTGTTTTTTTTTCCCACACAAACACAACAACGACTACAACAAAACAGCTACAGGACTGAATATGAAAAGAAAAAAAAGAAAAAGAAAAAAACAGAAGCAGAGTTGATAAAATTGTACGATATCACACGAAAAGTAGAAATGTCTGGTTTGTAGAGAAACAACAACGGTCGAGCAAACAAACTGACGCAAATATCTGTTCGTTTTGTCAGGATATTTGGCAATAAAGACTCGAGAATATTGGCCGAGGATGAGCTCAAATAAGTGTATTCCGTGAATGTTTCGAATACAACAATCAAAAGTATTCCGAACAAAACCAGCTTCCATTGCCGCCGATCGCATAGGAAACCCCGCCATTGAAAGCGAGGCACAAAGAAACCCCATTGAAGTTTACGCAAGTGAATGGAGATGGAAATTTAACGTTTTGAAACAGCGTACTGAGCAGATGAAACAAAAATCATCTTTCTATTTGAATTTCTGGAATGAGAATTTGTCATTATTTACACCATTTACTCATCTATTTTTTTTTATTATGACAACTTTTCGGTCGTGGTGCCTACTACCCATATTAAGAGGCTTGTTGAACCGAGTAAACTTCAGGGAATCTCGAACTAAATCTTTTATTTTCTTTTATCTAATCTTCGGGAGCAGATTGTTTTCGTTCTGCTGTCCATGTCTAAGGGAGATAACTCGTCTTGTTCTTATTTAGTACTTCTCAGTTATTGCTGGCTCTGATTCCACCGAGTTTTAATAAATTTTGTCTTTTTGTTATTTCTTCTAAACCCTATTCTGCCACAAGCTCGCTAGATATGTTATGTGTTTTTTTTTCCTTAAAGACAATCTTCTCCCAGATGACGAAAAAAACGAGGCAACAGAAATGTGGTTCTACAGAAGGATGCTGAGAATGGCATTGACTTAACATCTGAGCAATGAAAATGGAAACAAAAGGACACGTATGCTCAATACCAGAAAGAGACAGTTGAAATTTTTAGGGTACATAATGAGGAAAGAGGCCTTGGAAAATTTGACACTGACAGGGCAAAATGAAGGCAAAAGAGAAACAGGAAAACAGCGCATAACCTAACTAAAGAACTTCTGGTTTGGGTTGGTTTGTTTGTTTAACGGCATATCAACAAATTATGGGTCATTTAATGCAGAATGTTTTTGGCGGGAGAAGCATTGATAATTTTATTTCAAATAGTGTATTGCTGGTAATTTTTTTTACTATGAAAATATATTGCTGATAATTTTTTCTTATGTATTTTTATATTTTGACCCCAGTTTGGGAGTACACTATTTGCCCATAGCTGGGATCCTAACAAGTGCTACCACTGGGTCAAGGTGAACCTGGGAACAACAGCAATTAAGAGGTGGTTCTACGCTCCTCAAAACCTTCAATCTCCCTATCAGAGGCCTTGCTGTCAGATGCAGTTTATCCTCATAAACGGTTGGCAGAACAGAGATTAGGATTGATAGTATGTATATATCCTCTAGCGGTGAATGAGAACAGTCTGCCTCCATGTAATGAGAAAGTTTCAGTTTGGAATACAGAGAATATGACAGGCCCCTGAAGGTAAAATGGATGCAAACGTTGTGTGGTTAACAAGGAAGATGAAGTTACCAGTTTGTATAAATCTGTATATTATAATGGTAATTCTTCATCCCAGAAATTCAGATAGAAATTTCTCTCTCTTTCTCTGTCACACTCGTAAATTTCAGTTTGTAGATCGAATATATGACTGTCATTTACTTTTATTATCCCAATCATATAATATTGGCTCAGGGGACATATATGACTTTATTCCTAATAGGTTGATGTTAAGGCAAAGAAAAACGCCATAGTTTCCACAATTTAAGCAGTCTCTTATATCTCAAGATATTCGTAGTTTATATTGATTAAATGATTCATTTTCTACGGCTTATATGCAGGTTATTTAAAACTAGAAATATTTTTTTAACTTGTAAGACTGTGTGTGTATATATATATATATATATATATATATATATATATATATATATATATATATATATATATATATGTATATATATATGTAATGGTTTAGTGATACAAGTCTTACGTCTTACTAATTAACCCATAGTTGGAGAGAGAAGGTGCTTAGCATCGCTTGATAATGGAACGCAACTTTGTATTTTAAATTTAATTTTTATGACTGAATTTAAATTGAAGTTTCAGTTTTGAAACATGGGAATTTCGGTGTTGCATGATAATTTATTAAAAAAACAGTTATAACATTATACTCTACTGTTGTATCGAGCACTGTTTTTTGAAAATAAAAATAAATGCTAAGAACTCTGAATTAAAAATCTCATTGTTCTTTCCTATTATTTTAATATATATATATATATATATATATATATATATATATATATATATATATATATATATATATATATATATATAAACCCTTGTGCAAACTAATTGGAGCAAAACGAATAATTCCGTTATTATTTACTTTTTTTTTGTATTTTTCAAATGAAACATGACCCAGTGCACACGTTAGTACTTCGTATGTCCAGTCCACGAAATTGTTCTTTGCAGATTAACCATAGATTTTCGATTGGATTTAAATCAAAAGAATTTCCGGGCCAGTCTATAGTGCTTTGATTTGCTCACTGGTAAGGCTTGCCAGTGTGTTCGTGCTGCGTTACAATTTTCATACGCTTCCTTAGAGTAACGTCCATCGCAGACAATGGCCGTATGACAACTAATTGACAGTCGAGACAATAGTGTCTGGGCGTGATAGAAATCTGATGCAATCACGAATGACGTAATATTTTCAAGGCCAAACAAATTTCATCATACACCCCGAAAATAAATTCATATTACTGCACACCACTGCAAATGACCTAATCTGAGGAAAAAATAGAAATCGATTACACCCTGTCACTCCAATGGATCTAAAACTGACCGTATGGTGAAAGAAAGGAAACTTTTTGTTTTAATTAATTTGCACAGGGGTATATATATATATATAAAAAAAAATGATGAGACAAAGTAGAAAAGCTTTTAAACGAAGCGTTTCGCGTGTGTTGAGTTCGGTTTCTTCAGATCGGAATGAAAAATAAAACTGTGTATAAGGAAAATGCGTCGGCCATGGAAGCTGGTATTGTTCAGTGCGTTTCATCGTTGTATTCGAAACATTCACGGCATAGATTTCTTTTAGCTCATTTAACAACAAACTCGGACAACTTTCTTGGGTCTTTGTCTTCCCAAATCCTGATAAAACGAATGGTGTCAGCTTGTTTGCCCAACCTTGTTACTTTTCTACACGTCAAACATTTCTACTTTTCTTGTGATATTGTACAATTTTATCAACTGTACTTCTTTTTTTTCCTTTTTTTTTTCATCTTCAGACCTGTACTTGTTTTGTTGGAGTCGTTCTTATGTTTATAGGAAAAAATCTTTTAAACAAGAAGAAAGTTATTTCCTATTGGAACCATTATTAAAATAAATGCCTGTAAACTGAAAATTATCACTTTATAAGAAATATTTATTCTCGTTGTGTCTTTTATTTGTTTACAGATCACGACAGTTATTAGGGAGATGTGATTAAATATACTTGAATGTTTAAAAATAATTATTCTGTATTATTATTGTTTAGGTAATAAGCATATATTACATATCACAAATATCTATATTGTGGAAAAAGGAAATTTCGACAATATACACCTTTTTTTTTTTTAGATATTTATGGTTATTTTTTAAACTTTTATCAAAAAAGACATTCTTTTACATGTAGTTATGAATAATATTATAGATTAATTACCAATTTTTTTTAATTAATAACTATTTGTGCTAAGTTGTTGACATTAATAGCTATCTGCTAATATGTTAAAATTTTGGAATAATGCAATAATGAAAAATTAAATTTCAACTCTCTGATAGATGTCACGATCTGTTAAATCCCTTACTAGAAAACATAATGGTTTTGAAATATATTTACTATATAGAAAGAAATAAACTTTTTTGGCGGTGTATATTTTTTGGGGTGACATTTTGATAACACTTTCTGTGCTGTATATTAGGCATCTGTTAATCTCGGGTGTCTATAATGGTGTGCTTTGGATGATGGTTCAATCGCTGAGTCTAGATTGTTGCTTCCCTTCTCTTCAGCGCATTAGACCTGCATATGTGCGTATGGTGGACAGACTGTTACCCGTACAGTAAATCCTCACTCTGCACGTTGCTAAAATGTTCCATTGTAAAAGTAAGTGATGCGACATATGAGACGTCGCGGGAGGTACCAGGAAATTGCTGAATAAAATTACGAACTGAATTAGGGAGTTGTTAACCTTCGAAGCGTTTCATATCAATTAGTGAATGTAGCTGCCAACACTATGCTGTACTGATTGGTTATAAATAATACAAGATAATACAGTAAACCCTCGATTAGTGTGGCTAATATGTACATTAAAAGATATACAATAATCGAAAACGCATTAATCGAATATAATAATTTATAGGAAATGATGTAATTCGTACCTCAAATTTTAGTCTCATTCACAAGTAATTACTAATTTTCGTACTTTTTAATTAGAATTTAGGTACATATTTTCTATTTTTGGAAATTTGCCAAACATAATAATTAGTATTTTAATTGGAAATTTTATTTATAATCTTTCCATAGTAAATGCATGTAACAGAGAGAGGTATACACACACACGCACACACACCCACATGAGCGCACACACGCAAATATAACTTTTATTAACTGGAAATGGAAACGGTGTTTATATATCAAAGTACAATTCGGGTTAAGATGTTTGTTTACCGATGAGAAACATGATCTCAGGGCAGGAGACAATGTTTTAAACCTGGGTCACTAGTAAACAATGGGGATGGGTGAGATACTTGGTTTTGTTTAACAGTATTTGTTTTGATTAAAAGGTTGAATCAATGTTTAGATATCCCAAAGTATAATTTTGGTGAAGCAAGAAGAACTTGTGATTGAGATAAGGTAAATAATTGGAGAATCGGTTTACATGTCAAGGGATAGTTTTTGGCACTCGTGGTAGAGCATGTATCTTTTATATTTCGATATTTTTAATAAATGCAAATTTCTGTATCTAATTAAATCGTCCATTTTAAAAAAAATGAACGATTTAAAATACCAGAAATTTCTTTTTAAGACCTTCAAAGTAAACATGAGAAAAAAAATCAATGTATTAAAAAATATTCAAATATGCATTTTTTTTATTATCGGCTCATATTATAAAATTTATCTATTTATAACCGTCCATATTTTTTTTAACACTACTGTAATTATATAGATAACGTTATACTTGACAAATAAAAAAGTTAGCCATTTTCCATTTTTAATTTTAGAATTTTTTCTAATTAATCGGTAACTAAAAAAAAAATAAATTTTCAATTATTATGGTTACACTGAAGAAGGTTTTACGTGCACTAATCGAATTTTGGTATTTAAAAATTTTAGAGCACTAATGGAAAATGCATTAATCGAGGGATTCATGTATCTGTTTTCACTTTGTAATATTTCACTAAAAAAAGAAAAAAAAAACTTGGCTTAGAACAGGCTTGTTCAAAATGCTCATTGTGGGTCGCACGTAGCCCGCGCGATTACCCATTGTGGCTTGCGATGGGTTTGAAAAATAGTATTGTTTTTGTGTTCATCGGAATTAATTCGCTGATAGATTGCGTACGAAAAATTCAGTTTTCTGGAAGTATGACTTCATTCGACCAATATTTCACTGTCTTTGTGTCTAATTAGTGCTTTAAACTCACCTTAGAAAAAGAAAAAAAAAAGATAGAATTTTTGTGAAATCCCAAGTCCTTTGTATTACTACTCAATCCTCATGCGTAGTTTTCGTCGTCCTCCTCCCAATCGGAGTAGTTACATAGCCTGGGTATTCAGGCTGTGTTAATTGGTTAGGCTATATATCACTACAAGTATTTTATCGCCACCCTTTTCTGTATATATCTCTTCCTATCTTCACTCATACTCTGTAATTTAAAATCTTACTCTTGCAGCCGGCGGCTAATTTTCTGTGATCACTGAGGTCCTTCACAGTTTTCAATTGTGCAGACCTGAATCAGAAGAAAAGAAACTCTTTAAAAATAAAATTGGTAGTATTGTACTGTATGAGTTTGTCAGCTCAAAGAAAGAGACAAAGGTTGAAAAGACGATGACATAATCGATATCAATTGATATAAACAGAAGCGATTGCAAAGACGATGAGTAACACGTCAAAAAGAAAAATAGAATAAATAATCATTATATTGATGAGGACTTCTATTAATTTTTATAGGTTTTTATTGTTACAGGCGTCTATTATATTTGTTTTCGACGACTATGTTGCGCATAGAAGCTGGTAAATTTTCAGGGCGGTTTAAATATGTCCTTATGAAGCTATGGCCCGAGATATCTATCTATCTATCTATCTATCTATCTATCTATCTATCTAGGTTGGTGCAAAAATAACGACGTAATAATGTCGTTTTTTGACGTTAAAAAATACGTCAAAAAACGACATTATTACGTCCTTATTTTTTGCACCAACCTAATATCTATCTATCTATCTATCTATCTATCTAAGAGAGAAAATTCAGACTGCTACTGGAGTTTCACCTTACCGCGATTGTCAGGCGTCCTGGTTGTCTGATGATCGCAGTAGCGTGAGACTCGAGTAGTCTTAGTGACTAGTGACGCTAAGAAGCTTATTTGCTCTGTTTTCGTAAATTAGACATAGAACACTGTACATCACTGTTGATGTAGGTGTCTGGTCTCTCCTTTGGTCTCTTCTTTTTACTTTATCTTCTTTATCTCTTTTTCTTCTATCGGATTTTCTCTTGGGTTTTGTTTATTGGTTGGCGGTATCTTTCTTTTTATTAGCTTTTTATTGTTGCCGGGGAAACTTGTTAGTTCTAGCAATACACTGGGATTTTGTGTATCTCTTTCTCTCTCTCTCTGCTGAAAGTAACATCAACGAGGTAAGTGACTAACATTTTACTTCAATTTGATTAGAGGTATTGGCTCTCTTTTCTCGTTTTCTTTCTCTCGTTATTTTTCTATGCCAAACCTAGTTTGTTACAAGGCTAAATGAAAAGGAGACGGAGAGAAAGATTCGAGCGTCGATCACTGTTGTCAGTGGTAAATACACAACTACTTCAGCTACCAATTTTTTTTTATTGCTGATATATATATATATATATATATATATATATATATATATATATTACTTTTATATATATATATATATATATATATATATATATATATATATATATATTACTTTTATATATATATATATATATATATATGTGCGTATATATATATATCTTATTGCTATATAAAATTCTGTGAACTTTGTATCATGTGCGTTTGCCAGAAGTCATAAATAGACAGTGTGGAAAAGAAAGATATAAACAAGTCATACATAGAGAGTTGGGAAAAGAAAGATGTAAAGTTATTATCGTTTAAGATGTGGGGGATGAAGCCGATTTTCTTACGAAAAAGTGTATAAAACACACGCAATCCGGCCCCCAAAGAGGATACGCACAACTGTCATCAAGGTCCACGCCATATTCGCTTGTGAACTTCAGACCGCTGTAGATTATGGCAACATTGCCAACAAGTAAGAAATAATTCCTAACTATCTCTTGTATCCTCTTTACTATGAAGCACGCACACACGTATTAACTTTTTCACACAAACACACATATAACAACATTTCATTGTTTCTCACGTACGCAATGACAATTTATATTTTATTTTAGAATTTTATTAACCCAAACAAAAGACATTACTTTCCAATCAATGACCAATTGCTTGTATTCTTGTCTTTATATTAAATTAATGCTTATTTCTTGAAAATACATTGTCTTTTCTACTGAATTTTATTCTTTCAATGAAAATCGATCGATTACTCTAAACGGACGAATTATTTGCAGCCCTGCAACAATATTTTTTTTGTTATTGTATCCGAATCCCAACACTCCAACTTTTGACATTCCAAGGACTTTTTGTTCAACTTTCTCCAAACGGACAATTTTTTAATATTAAAAGCACAAACTCTTCATGAAACTAAATGTAAACAGTTAACACAACAAGCTTGATCCAACGGCTCATAGGTGGTCTAGTATATATATATATATATATATATATATATATATATATATACATATATATATATATATATGTATGGTAAAGGTAAAATAAATTCCGTTAGTGTGTAATCGAAGTGGGTCCTAGTAATATAAAAATATCAAAATTGATCCACAAAAAGAGAGCTCAACCTATTTATTTGTACAGAGCAATATGATTAGGTTAATCACATACACACATACACACACAAACACACACACACAGATAGATAGATAGATAGATAGATATTGATAATATTAGTGGTCAATATATATATATATATATATATATATATATATATATATGTATATATATATATATATTAAACAATAAAAAATTTTAAAAAATTAAAATCTTCAGACACACTGGGTTGTAGATTAATATTCTTTCGTTTTTATTATTATTTCATTTGGATTCCTCGACTAGTTTCGGCCAACATGGCCATCATCAGGAGAAAAATAATTTTCTGCTTGCTGGTAGCAGTGAACTACAGAAATGAATGCCTTAATGGAGAAAATGAACTTTTTTCTGTAGTTTTCATTTGTTTTTTTTTAATTTTTTTAACATTTTAATTTTAGTCAGTCTTTGTTGGTCAAACAGTCTGTTTTAAGTTGTTACTTGAGATAAGAGCTGGATGGATTCATGCTGCTCTGAATTCCCTTGGTCATTTTGACAATTTTATTGGTTCCTGGAAATGGGATGTGTCTCTGTTAAGTGTGTGTGTATTATTTGGTTCCTAGGTAGTGAGTGAGTATGATGTGTGTAAGTGTGTATATTACTATGGGTGTGTGTTATCATTTGGCTCATTAGGGCGTGAGTGAGTCTGATGTGTGTAAGTGTGTATATTCGTGTGGGTGTGTGAATAAGTGTGAAGCCTCAATATCTCCTTAAGCATGTCTGTCTTGTGTGGGTGAAAAATGTGGGTAGGTTTTGATTTGTAGGGTTATATATTAATACTAGCTATATTGTTTTAAATTTATGGTTAAGCCCAGCTGGATAACGTTTTTAAACGTTGTATCCACTTATTTTCATGGAACTCTAAAATCTTTCTAATGTAATCTGCTCTGAACTTTTCTATTCTCTCAATTATAGTGAATTTGGCATGGGTTTTGAAATCGTGTTTTTCCAGGTGGAAATGTTGTTCTACAGGTAATAATCTTTCATAGGAAGTCGACTTAATTCAATTGCGATAATTATGAATTCTGTAGTGAAAGGGCCATTCAGATTTTCCTACATATTCTTTCTGGCATTCTAGGAAGTAAATTATGTTATGACTTCTACAGTTAGAGTCGTGGTAGATTTTGAAAGTAGATTTAGTGACTGAGCTAGTGAATGTATTAAGTTGGTGCAAAAATTTTTTGACGTATTTTTTAACGTAAAAAAACGACAATATTTTTGCACCAACCTAATATTTGTGTGTTTAATGTGATTACAGCATAAGTTCCTTTTTTTTGTTACATGGTTGGAAAAATCCTGTTGTTTTGTTGTTGGTTTATTACAGATTACCTTGTCCCCTGAAATGTGGTTACTACCTATGACGTCTTTTAGGTTCTTAGGTCTACGATATACAAGAAGGCCGGGTTCCTCAAACAATTTTTTAGGTCTGGTTTGAGATGTAGTATTTTCCAGCGACTTTTGATTATTTGGGATAGTGGGGGCAGAGTGGGGTTGAAAGTGGTTACTAGTGGGATGCGGCTGAGTTTATTTTTAATTTTGTACATTAGGGTGCCTTCTCTAGGTGTGGAAATTGCTTTATATATATATATATATATATATATATATATATATATATATATATATATGAAGAAATATAGTCTTAAGGTGTGCTATATTTATGGAATAAAGTGCACAATATCAGAGATAGAGCGTGTGTAAATATAAAAGTGAACATAGAAGTCAACACTTAGAGGCGACAGTCTGTTTCATGCTATATGCAATCGTCAGGCCTGACGATTGCATATAGCATGAAACAGACTGTCGCCTCTAAGTGTTGACTTCTATGTTCACTTTTATATATATATATATATATATATATATATATATATATATATATATATATATATATGTGTGTGTGTAAATTCCCAAGAGGATAGAATCCAGGTAGAACTCAATGTCCAGGACAGCGCAAGAATATAATATAAAAGGCTCAAACACTAATATACCGTGTTTATAATTTATTACATTGGAATCGTAATCACGATCCAATTCATCAGACCTACAAATTCAAAAAGAAATCATAAAATTTAACTCCGGTTATAAAAAACATAATTTTAGTGAAAGTGTATGTGTGGGAGTGGGAAACAAGTGTGAGAGGGAAATGTATGAAAGTTCTAGAGAGAGGGTGTAACGGAAGAAAGAAGAACAGGAAAGGCCTAAAGGTGAAGGTGGGGATTAAAATTTAACAGAGAGAAGTTTTAAAGACAGGAGTTAACAGCTTAAATGAGTGAGATACAGATAAATATGAATTATTTCCAGATGCATAAGTCACTACCAATTCGCTGACCTAAAATTAAAAAAAAAACCGAGACCGGAATCGTGTGGATACATTTGTGGTGACATTAGGCACAATAAAAAATTATATGATCCAAACTTAAAAACCAGCCAATTCATACTGCCGATGCACACACACGCACACACACACATATATATATATATATATATATATATATATATATATATATATATATATATGTTAGGCTGTCCGTCATTGCTGACGACGACGCGGTCCATCCATCTCCTTCTGTCTTATGTGGACAGCCAAATGAGGCAGCAGCCCAATCCGCGAATGAAAAGCTCTCGAGCACAGGTGAATATATATATACAGGTGTATATATATATATATCTCGAGCACAGGTGTATATATATATATCTGTCTGTCTGTCTGTCTGTCTGTCTCTCTCTCTCTCTCTCTATATATATATATATATATATATACATATATATATATATATATATATATATATATATATATATATATATATATATATATATATCATCATAAGAACCAAATAACACACACACACACATCTAACAGAAACACATCCCTTTTCCAGGAACCAATAAAACTGTCAAAATGACCAAGGGAATTCAGAGCAGCATGAATCCATCCAGCTCTTATCTCAAATAACTTAAAAGAGACTGTTTGACCCACTCAACGACTGACTAAAATTCACGTTAAAAAATAATTAAAAAAAACAAATGAAAACTACAGACAAAAGTTCAGACAGTCTGACGATCGCTAAAGCGTGAAACCCAGGGTCACAAGCTCACATCTATCCAACCATATATGTTAGCTCTATCTCTGATGTTGAGCGCTTTCTAATAAGTACCGCGCATATAATATATAAATAATTATACATATATATATATATTTATTTATATTTATATACACACACTTTTCACACACACACACACACACACACACACACACACACACACACACACACACACATACATACATACATATATATATATATATATATATATGTTCAACGAAACTTGCATAACTATATAATAAATGCCAACGTCAGTGTGTCACACTTTTTCAAATTTACTCCTACATGCTGTAGCCTAACATATACAATTTTGGAATCAGGTCGACTCCGTGAGCAAATTAAAAGCATTCCGGGTCGGATCCAGACCCGCAATCCTGAAATTTTGGATTTCCAAGTTTTCATTACTGCGATTGTTTTCAGCGATTTTTGTATGTGTTTTTTTTGCGGGGAATTTTTTGTACGATAACAATTTTTATAACTTGGAAATTAATTTGGGAATAACTGAAAATAATTGTGAAATCCAGCGAAAGTCACTCATAAAATAAAAACAATTGTTTGTACGGAAAGTAAGGACCTACGTACATCAAATTGTCTTTAAATTAAGTGGAGGCAGAAGAATTATCGTTGAACTTTTAAAAGGTAAGCTTAAATATTAATATAATACTTAAATGCAGTGATCCGTCTTGAGTTCTTCTATAGTTTATTGTTGCCTATTGCATCTACTCTTTCCTACTTATTGTAATGAAGGCCTAATCAAGCGCCTCCCTCCCAGCATCTGCTCCTTTTCTTTTCAATATCTCGTATGAGTATTGTTTTTGTCCCCATTTTCCTTAAAACTTCCTCGTTGCTTACATGTTTTGACTATGTCGCTTCAAGTTGCATTTGTATATGTGATGATAGATATTACGTGAAGTTGTGGGTTCAATACCTAGCAACTGCAGTGGTGAACAAAAACTGGGATAGTTGAGTTAAAGGGAAATAACCGAGGCATCCAGAAGAGGTATGGCACGTGGAACTAGCACAATCTACCCCGGTGGACGGAATAAAGCGATCAATTTGAAATTCCCATCAACTGAGCAAAGCCGGAACGTCGTGAATATGGCAAGAAAGATGATGACAGCAGTCCGAACAATGTAAATAATGTCAATAATTGTGTAAGAGTTTAAATTTTCTTTCATTCTAATCAAATTTTCACCTCTCCAAATATTTTTTTTTAGCCTTTGTTGCTCTTTTATTTTGAATTTCTGTCGCACTTTCCGTCGTGAGTTATAACGCTACCTTTATTTGCTTGATTCTGATACCGTCGGGTGGGGTTGAGCTTTGGCGCTTTTGGTAATTTGATTTTGACGATGGGCAATTCGAGAATGAGTTATCTAGTTACTGTGTACATACAGTACATATACAGTAAAAGCTGGCCACTCGTATTCGAGCTAGCCAATCCCTCATTCAACACGCACAGTGTCTGGCACTTCCCAAAAGTACGCTGGGATCGACCCGACAAATCGACCATGATGAGATTCAAACCCTGGTCTCATGGTCTCATATATCAGACTGCAACTACGCTGAGCAGACCTTAGTTACACTTTCTGTTGTATCTAGAGTGTTCAAGGCCTCGGTTCCGTCTATCCAATTTCTCTCACAAGTATGGTTTTTAGGCATGTTGCAATGGTGCCTCTGGCTGGGATCTCCCCAGTTCGATGACATCAGGAAGTTTCCTTCCTGACAAATAGAATATGGTGAGATTCGACCCGGGGTCTTATGGTTAGAATACGAACGTTCTAACCACTCCGCAACGTCTATATATGGATACATAAAAATATTTGTGTATAAGCATGTTTGGTTTGATCTGCTTAATGGCATACCAAGTCCTTATGGGTCATTTAATACCGAAATTTAACTTCCTTGAGAGATTTGGTAATTTTCTTTTTTACTATTAAAATATATTGCTGGAATTTTTATTATGAAAATGTATATTTATATTTTCATAGTGTTTTGATTCCTGTTTGAGAGGTCACTATTTGCCCATAGCTGGAATCCTTCTACTAACCCGGGCCAGGGTGGACCTAGGAATAACATCAATTAAGAGGTGGTTCCACGCTCCTCAAAACCACCCGATCAGAGGTCTTGTTAGATGAAGTTTATCCTCATACCCAGTACGGACGTATCTATGTACATGTGTAATTATGTATGTACTGTATATATATGCACTATATATATATATATATATAATTTAAATAAAAACAGACCACTTTAAGGTTCCATGTAATAAATTATTTCGCCACAGCCCTTTTAAAGGACTGCGGATCATCAGACTTTACTTCCAAAGGTTGAAACGAAAAAAAAAAAAAAAAAGTGGCCGTGGTGAAATAATTTATTACATGGAACCTTAATGTGGTCTGTTTTTATTTAAATTATTTGCTCTGGATTTACATTGAGCTCACTGGATTTTATCCTCCTTAGGTCTACACATACGGATTATCTAGTTTTCCATAAACTAACTAACTATATATATATATATATATATATATATATATATATATATATATATATATATATATATATATATATATATGTATGTATGTATGTACTGTACATATATATATATATATATAACCGAGTGGGTAAATAGAGGTTGGAATACGAGAGAGCGATCGTATGAAACTACATATAAATACTCTTATCACGTAAGAAAAAACAGTGCTCAATGTTAAAGAAATATACCTAATATCTTAATTTAATTGCACGACTCCGAGTTTCATGCCGAAGCAATTTTCAATTGATGGAAATATTACATTTATTTTTATTTATATTGTGGGTTGAATCCACCCGAACAAACATATATCTCGCATGAAACAGAAAATTAAAAAAAAACCCGGTATCAAACAAAATATAATTAACAATAAATATAATAATTCTAACACTTGAATATTACTTCGGTTTCTTATATATATATATATATATATATATATATATATATATATATATATATATATATATTAGCACTTCCTTAATAATTTCTTCTTCAGTACTTCAATTCCTTTCGTTCTTTTATTTTTTTCTCATGGATGCTATGCTCTCTGGATACTTGTTTAGACCAAGTTAATGGCCTCTTTAGCTTTCTCCACCTAAAGGGGAGTTCACATTTTGAATAATAAGGATTATATATTACAATGGGAAATGCTTAAGCGGAGCATGGACAAAAAACAGGTTGTGAATCACTGTTCTGATGTCTCCAATCCGTAGTTCACACTTATGGATGCTGACGACCATACGTTCTGCATTTTTATACTTAATTCTCCTTTCTTTCTTGCTTTCCTTTAATGCTGTGCCTCTGGGTTCTTGCTGTTTCTTTTCTGAGTTTGCCATCAATCTAGTATCATCTGCGTATCTTAAATTGTGTTCGCCAATAATAAATCCTGGTAAGTTCTCAGGATCTCTTCGGATCGCCTCTCTCTAAAGCTTGAATAAATCCAGTGAAAAGACGCATACCTGTCTGATTCTTAATTCCGTATTATTTGTTCAACTCTTAGCTTGTCCCTATGCAGGTGGCTTTTTTTCCTGTAAATATTTAAAATTATTTTGATATTGCTCCCAAATAAATCGACTTTTCCTAGCAGTTCAATTTGGTCTATGTGTTGGATCTTATCAAGTGATTTTCTTAATACTGACCGTAAAATGCTTTTACTATATCTGTCTATATTTCTGAGATGAGGTATTATGTACATTATTTACATTATTCGGACTATTGTCCTCATCTTTGTCGTCATATTTATCCGATCCTTCAGTATCTGTCTATATTTCTGAGATGAGGTATTATGTACACTATTTACATTATTTGGACTGTTGTCCTCATCTTTGTCGTCATATTTATCCGATCCTTCAGTATCTGTCTATATTTCTAAGATGAGGTATTATGTACACTATTTACATTATTTGGACTATTGTCCTCATCTTTGTTGCCATATTTATCCGATCCTTCAGTATCTGTCTATATTTCTGAGATGAGGTATTATGTACACTATTTACATTATTTGGACTGTTGTCCTCATCTTTGTCGTCATATTTATCCGATCCTTCAGTATCTGTCTATATTTCTAAGATGAGGTATTATGTACACTATTTACATTATTTGGACTATTGTCCTCATCTTTGTTGCCATATTTATCCGATCCTTCAGTATCTGTCTATATTTCTGAGATGAGGTATTATGTACACTATTTACATTATTTGGACTGTTGTCCTCATCTTTGTCGTCATATTTATCCGATCCTTCAGTATCTGTCTATATTTCTAAGATGAGGTATTATGTACACTATTTACATTATTTGGACTATTGTCCTCATCTTTGTTGCCATATTTATCCGATCCTTCAATATCTGTCTATATTTCTGAGATGAGGTATTATGTACACTATTTACATTATTCAGACTATTGTCCTCATCTTTGTCGCCATATTTATTACAACGTTTCAGCCGTTGTACACTCCGGCCTTCTTTAGGTGGTTGGAATTTCGAACTGAACCCTTTATTTCGCTCATTAGGGTAGACTGTTCTAGTTCCACGTGCCATGTTTTTAATCAGTGCAGAACTTGGAGAGGGGAATTAACAGGAGATAGCTGATAACCGACATCCATTAAAACATGGCACGTGGAACTAGAACAGTCTACCCCAGTGAGCTAAATAAAGGGTTCAGTTCGACATTCCAACCACCTGAAGAAGGCCGGCGTGTATAACGGCCGAAACTTTGTGATAAATATGGCGAGAAAGATGAGGACAATAGTCCGAATAATGTAAATAATGTACTTTTACTATGTTGTAAAGTAATGAGAATGTGGATTTTAGAAGCTAGCAAAGATGCAATACTCAAAACAAAACCAAAAAAAAAAGAAGTTAGATTTTTCAGAAGCATAGTTACCCCAATACAAGGCTGAAGAGCCACTCAAGGTAGAGGGTTGCTGAATAAGGTTGTTGGAAAGGTGTAAAAGGAGGTAAGAAGTGCACATCATCATACATAGGGTAGATAACGGTTGACCCTAGATTTGAAGAGGTTAAGATTATAGTTGCTGGGGAAGCAAAGTGACATTTATAGAGAAGAAACTGAGTTAAACTTCTTCCTTACCAAAGGAATATGATCAGGA
This sequence comes from Acanthosepion lycidas, assembly GCA_963932145.1. Taxonomy (NCBI): domain Eukaryota; kingdom Metazoa; phylum Mollusca; class Cephalopoda; order Sepiida; family Sepiidae; genus Acanthosepion; species Acanthosepion lycidas. The sequence continues at coordinate 24,106,440 of OZ010588.1, read as the reverse complement.
CGAGTTGACGAGCTATGTACGTGGCGTGACAGCTCTTAGCTGTGAAGGTCTAATCCGGTGAAAATATAATTTTTTGAGTCCGATAAAATCGGTTTATTTAAAACGACGAAGCAAATTACAAAGCATCATAGAGACAATGGAATGTGGAGCTAGGTTTATCAAAGGTGGACAGTGGGGAAAAATATGTGGAAAAGCAACCCAGGTGTTGTTTTGACTAACGTGTTAACTGCTGAGAGGTGTGACCTTGGGTCAGATCAGAGTGACAAGTAAATCTATGAGAAATATTTTATGGGTCCAAAACCTTCTGATATCGGTGCGTGAAGGTAAATATGAAGCTTCGTTGACGTAACGGTGTTAAAAAAAAAATGGCGGACGCAGTACTTGCTCTTTTTTTTTTGTTGTCACATGCTGTCTCTCAGCCATTCAGGATGAACTGTTGGGAGATAATGGATACTTTGTTGCCGTTAAAGACCAAGATTGATAAGATTGCAACATATCACTATGTCACGAGAAGAAAAAATAGGCAGTTGAATGAAACGATCAAGGAAGCAAACCCTTAATCATACCTCTATTATTTATATTCTGGGTATATGTATATAAATAACATTATAGAAAGAAGTGTAAGACAAGGATGTGGTTTTGTTTTGTTTTACGGCATATCAACCTCATTGGGTTATTTAATGCCGACAATTTTTATTGCTGGTATTATTTTTTTTTTAAATGTATTGCAGGTAATGTTTTTTTTCTTCAAAAATTTATTTCTGGTAATATTTTTTCTTCAAAAATGTATCACTGGTAATATTTTTTCTTCAAAAATGTATCACTGGTAATATTTTTTCTTCAAAAATGTATCGCTGGTAATAATTTTTTCAAAAATGTATCACTGGAAACATTTTTTTCTTTAAAAATGTATCACTGGTAATATTTTTTCTTAAAAAATGTATCGCTGGTAATAATTTTTTTTCAAAAATGTATCACTGGTAATATTTTTTTCCAAAATGTATCGCTGGTTATAATTTGTTTCAAAAATGTATTGCTGGTAATAATTTTTTTCAGAAATGTATTGCTGGTAATAAATTTTGCGAATAACAATTTTTTACAAAGTATTTCTGGTATTAAAACCTATTTTGTACACTTAGTGTGTTGACCACAGTTTGAGGGTGAGGTCAGCTATTTGCCCATAGCTTGGACCCTAACAGGTACTACCACCACGAGTCAGGGTGGGTCTGGGAACACCAGCAATTAAGAGGTGGTTCCACGCTCCTCAAAACCTCCTGATCAGAGGCCTTGCTGTTGGACGTAGTTTATCGTCTTACCCAGGATGCGGATGTAGTTTACGGATAAGGATGTGTCTTCTCACCGGATTTTACAAGCTATACAGCGAAGCAATTCTGAGAGAATTATGGATAAATAAGTAATATTATAGGTATATGCGTATAAGTAACATTACGGGTATATCTCTATAAGTAGAATTATAGATATATGTGTGTATAATTAACATTCAGTCAGGCAGTTATGTGCCATACGGGACATACGCAAAGTAGTTTTTTGCAGTGTGTTGCTATTTCTTTCTGCGGTACACCAATTGCCATCCAAGGCTATAGAAACCGGTCTGTCCTGCTATTTACCCATAGCTGGGGTTAGAAGAAGAGGATTCATACCTTTCACGTATTAGCACGTCAGTGAATGTAATGGATTTGACGGGAATTCGAACTCGGTTCTCCGATTCCTCAATCCGAGCTGCTATTACTCTATCGGGCGGGTATATAAGTAACATTATGGATAGATAGGTATATAAACAGGATTGTGAGTATATGTGTGTTGTGGAGTGATTGCGCAGTGGAGGCTTGTATTTGTACTAAATCGGTCCTGAAATAGGTTCGACGTACAAAACGTTAGGAACTTGATATAATAGGTATTACGCAGAGTAATCTTGTTGTGGTCGCTGACTACTTTCGTATTCGACTAACTGTCGTCCGACATCGACTAGTATTTAGTTACTCCCACCCCGGACGAGGGTATGATGTGGCACAAGGCCGGTTTAACGTGGCTCGGCCAAAAATATACCCTTTGAACACGTATAAACGAGTTCAGGGTCGGTTTACCTCCCCGCCCGAAGGCAGAGAGTTGAACCGTCCAGCCGGTCGTCCGACATCGACTAGTATTTAGTCACCCCCCACGAGGGTATCATGTGACACAAAGCCGGTTTAACGTGTGATCTCCGAGACCGTGGGCTCGGCCAAAAATATACCCTTTGAACCGGTATAAACGGGACTCCGCCTTTCGGCGTAGCCTCGATCGGGTTCCTCCCCGCCTGAAGGCAGAGAGTTCAACCGTTCAGCCGGTCGTCCGACATCAACTGACCCTCATTTCTCTTACTTCTCCTACTTATATTAGGTGGGAGAGTCTATTAACCATAGAATAGGTGTGTTTCACCATAAGAATGTGTGTAAGTAAAATTATGGGAGGATAAATATTATTATGGCTATATGTACATAAGTAACATTACGAATATTAGTAATATCATGGGTATATCTGTATGAATAACTTCATGTATACATAAGTAATATTACGTGTATATGCGTATAAGTAACATTAAAAGTATTTCAAACTTCTTTCATTTAAGAAATGAAACTGCTTTCATTTACCCACTATAGGGAAACTTTTCTGCCTGACGCTAGACTCCAGGAGAGCAACACAGTACTCCTTCTTGGCCTCACGTTTTCCTCTGACTTAAAGTGGAGCGTCTATATCGAATCAACAGCTGCATCTACTGCAAGAAAAGTTGGGTCACTGTGTTGTACAAGAAATTTTTCCTCGTCAGAATCCATCTTGAACAATTACAAATCTACCATTCGTCCGTGCATTGGAATAGCATAAGGTGCCTTTCAGAAACTAAGCAAAATATTAAGAGATAGGCAAATTTCGCTAGAAACAAAGTAAGGAAATGTTGAACTGCTGTGTAATATCTGATTTCTTATATGGCGGTCAATTCTAGACAATCTTTTTCACAGAGAAAGAAGAGATTTGAAACATAAGATATGTACATCCACCAATGAATTATGGAAAACAGGAACAGAAAAAGTAAGTTATATTTTCTATCAGAAAGACACAATTGGAATTTCTGGGACACAATGTGGAAAGAATGTTTGCGGAATATAAAAGTACCAGGATATACAGGGTGTCCCAAAATAATGTATACACTCTTTAAATATTAATAGTTAATATTACATTTTTTATATGGATGAAAATATGCAAAACAGATGGATTGGAAAAAGAGGGACAGTTGAATTTATATATTTACTGAATTCGTTATCTGTCTGCAGCCGGTTTGCTACCAGTATAGATTCTAGATTGTTCTAATATCTTTCCCAAAAAATGTGAAGGTTACCTTGCTGTAAAGTTACTTATTTCATCTGGTTTGGTGCTTCTGCGATGTATTTAGAAAATACAAAAAAGAATCTGCAATGTTACTGGTCCTGACTTGGCATCTCAGCTTCAGTCTCTTTCCTACTGCTCTAACGTAGCTTCCTGTGCCTTTTCTATAAATATTTTCATAGGAAGTTGCGTAGAGCCAAGATCGCCCGCGTCCTTCAGGAACATGACGCAAAAGAAGACCGAACTTCGTCGCGGCTTGTGTGTCCCTCTGTGACGTTCTAACATCATTCATCGTCTGCCTCTACGGTCGGGTTCCCGAAACTTGCTTATCTGAAATCAATTTGATTAACTGAAGTGTTTTTGGCTAATAATTTCCTGTGAAAATCGTCACTACTCCGGCTATCGCGATGACACCGTTTTCAAAGTAATTAATAACATTGGATAACTCACAGATTGCATAGTCCTTGTTATTCTATCTCTAAACTTTTCCTGTAGGCAAAACGCTTATAGAGGAATCACAGAGGAACCAGGCAGCCTTTCTCAGCTTAAAACTTTTATTTATTTAACACATTCTAACATTTTCACTAACTTTATTTTTCTTATTTGTCAAAACTTTATCAAAAATCCCCGAGACAAGCCACATGACCCCCTTCAGTCAAATTCATTAATCAACTGCTAGGACCCCGGTAATGTCTTCTCTGAGAACTTTAAAATTTAATTCTACTTTCTGAACCACTGTTATTCTTATATTTAAATTCTATTCTTTTTTACATGAATTTGTATGAATTTAAGCGCTGTACTGCATTGCCAAAAATGTCTCATTATTTTACAGTTGAATTAGCTAGATGTAACCGCAGGTTTTATGTTAAAAGTTTCTTCTGTCGTATTTCTCGTTTGTGGAACTCTTTACCCGCTTCTTGCTTTCCAGTTAATTTTAATCTTCACGAACTCCTTTTCTTCTTAATTCTCGTTCTTTTATTGTTCTCTCACCTTAAGAATGTTTTTCTTTTTCTCATATGCTTTGGCGCACAATGTGTCTTAGTGGCTTTATTGTCTTTCTTGGGATAAAAGGATTGAAAAATATGCTTCAGAAATTTCAACTTTTGCTTTCTGATGTTAAATATTAGTGTCCGTTCAGTTTCCATGTCTCACTAAACCGACCTCGTTGCTCGCATTTCCGGTCCATTTTAGGATTTCTGTCATCCGTCTGCAGAACCGCTTCGTTTCTCATCTGAATCTGTAAAGAATATCTGCACATTGAAGGACAGTGCTGATTTTGACCTGAGTACAATATCCGCAAAATAATGAGTTGTAGATACACTGATAAAAATTGTATGATTTTTAATGTCTAGGTAGATGACCGCTTTCGTATACCAGGCGCTGTATGCTTGGATGTGCAGGTGGTGTAATTGATAATGGTTCGGAATTGTTAATCGGAGAGCTGAGTTCTAATTCCAGTTGGGTTCGTTAATTCGATTATGCGCAAATAGCCTTGGAAAAGGTATGAATCCACCTAATCTCTGAGTTAATTAGTAAGACTTGTATCAATAAAACCAACAATATTTCAAAAATAAATAAATAAATAAATAGATAAATAAAATTGTGTATAAAAATTTAGATTTCGGCATTAAATAATCCACGTAGGTTGATATGTCTCTAAAAAAAGAAAAAAAAAGAAAAAGAAAAAAAAGGCAATCAGACAGCTAAACGACTTGCTATCAAAACCAGAGTTACAACACTTAGCGTCGTGAGTGTGTGACTCTATTCTCTACAGAGGAGACTAATGGCATGAAGGAGGAGGTTTCCTCCCGCCTTCCACGACCGGTTAATCACACACCAAGCTTAAGTGCGCCCTAAATCACAGGTCTCCAACCTGTTTTTTTTATACCACGGACCGGCTTCGTGTCGGATAATCCTTCCGCTGAAAGATAGTGGCGCATATCAGTAATTTAAGTTCATTTCAATAAAGAGAGCAATAATAAAAAGAGCAATTTATTAAAAGGAAGAAAAAGTGTATAATCGTTTGACTCTCATGTCTGGGTTCCAGTCCGACCACACCCTTGCGGGATTAGTTTCCCTGAAGCAATCCCTATTACACAATTATCACATCAACTCAACATAATGTAGAACCAATTTAGAATCAATGTAGAATCCGAAAATTAGTTGGGATTAGAAAATTAGTTGAAAATTATTACAAATAAATAAAAATATACATCACTTGTAAAATGTGCTTAGAGTTATGATAGATAATAAAGGTAGATGTAAAATAAACATTAATTATAAAACTATACATCTATATAATAAATGCAAATATCAGTGTGTCAATGTGTCACACTTTTTCAACTTTACTCCTAGAGGCCTTACCCAATATATCATACCATTTTGGAATCAGGCCGACTCTGTGAGTAAATTAAACACAGTCCGGGTCGGATCCAGACCCGCAATCATGAAATTTTGGATTCTCAAGTTTTCATTACGTTGATTGTTTTTGGCGATTTTTGTACGTGATTTTTTTGCGACGAATTTTTATAACTTGGAAATAACTTTGACAATAACCGCAGTTAATTGCGAAATACAACGAAAGTCACCCATGAAAAAATAAATTGTTTGCACGGGAAGTAAGGACTTACGTACATCAAATTGTCTTTAAATTAATTGGCGGCAGAAGAAAAAAGTTATGCTTAAATATTAATGCAATACTTAAATGCAGCGATCAATCTTGAGTTCTGTAGTTTATAGCATCTACTTCCTACCTAGGCGCTAACCAAAATGCAGCCCGATACGGCAGATTTTATGCTAGTTAATTATAAAATCTACTTGTAGTTATGATAGATAGTATTGAGTAAATGAACATTGAATATTTGAACAAATCTTTTTTTAAAATTAAAGTCCACTATACAATTTATCTATTATATAATTTTAAACAAATTAATTATTTCTTTGCGGCCCGGTAGCAAATCGTCCGCAGCCCGGCGGTTGGGGGCCTTTTCCCTAAATGATATCGGTGATTCGAAGTGTTGTGCTATAAAAAAAGGTTGGAGACCACTGATTTAGGGCGCACTTAATAAAATCTTTGAAGTCTGCTGTTCAAAGCGGCAACCCACTTAACCGGGGGGAAAGAAAATAATAAATAAATAAATTAAATGTTGTGAGGTCGAGTGACACTTAGCCGGAAGTTAGAAGTTTCCGTCTGCGGCCTTATATAAGTAATGTCCCAGTTAGGCTTACGCAAAATGATAGGAATCATCCGTCCAACCAATCACGTCAGTAACAGTCGATTGGCGGAAGCAAGAAGAAGGGGCGTAGGGACCTATGTAATATCTATCTACTACCAAAGAGAGTACTAAAACCAAGTCAATAAAATACCAAATTATTGAAAACCGGATTCGTGTTTTCATTTTTTTTTTTTGGCGCAGCATTGATTTCATATTCTGTCCCTTGTGAACGTGCAGTGATCATTTTTCAGTCTTTATGCACACTTACGTTAACGAGAAGTGAAGGGGCTCCGTTACCTGTTATCATATAAAAATAAAAACTGCTTTGACAAGATCAATACTGAGATGTGGACATAGAGCTTATTAGCGACATCAGATAGCCACAACAGTGTTCTCTCCATATGAACTCTCGTTTTCTATTTTCCTCATTTTTCTTTCCTGCTAGCCAATCCCTTTTGCAGACACTCGCTCAGGTACATTTGTATTTATTCAACACCCACAGAACCCAACTACGCTGAGCTGACCTTAGTTACAATTTCTATGAGAGAGAGCGTGTTATATAGCGTGATCAACAATCTGAACAAAGTCAGTACACTCAAACCCTCGGTCAAGATGTCTTGTAACTTCGTGCTAGCACAGCTATCGACGCCTCCCGAGTGTTTTTCATCCTAATTTCACTCACTAGGCTCTGGGTCAAGTATGTGGTATGGCTTCCAGGCACTTTTCAAAGGTGCTGCACGCTGGGATCATCCCCCTCCAGACCGATAACATTAGAGAGTATCCTTCCTGACAAATTAACCGTGGTGAAATTCGAACCCAGGTCTCATGGTCAAAAGCGAACGTTCTAGCCACTCGACCACGTGCCTAAACATAACATAACATTATACATCTATGCTGAAGACATGACTATTTGCTCCTATTCTTATGGTAAGCCTGATCAGTTCGATAAGGTCAAATTGTCAGCTGATCTGTTGTTAAACGGCTCAAGCTTTGTTCATTTTAACGTCTCCAAAACGAAACTGTTCTCTTTTAATAGTCTGAAATAATCATTTTTGCCTTACTTCAGCATGGCTGATACTATCATCCAGGAGAAGGACAAATTGCATCTTCTTGGGGAAACGTTTTTTTCCGCTGACATGAAGTGGAAAGATTATATTGTATGAACTGCTGGTTCTGCTGTTGGTAAAGTTGGTTCATTGCGTCGTGCAAGACGATTTTTATCACCAGAATCTATCTTACACATTTATAAATCTATCATTCGTCCATACATTGAATATTGCTGTCATATCTGGTCTTGTGCTTCTGCTATATATTTATAGATTCTTAATAAAATACAAAGAAGAATGTTCAACTTTATTGGTCCTGACCTGGCATCTTGGCTTCAGTCACTTTCTTACCGCCGTAAGGTAGTTTTTCTGTGCTTTTACTATAAATATTTTCATGGTAATTATTCTGATTAGCTTTGCTCCATTGTACTGAGACTTATGTAATTTGGTACGAGATTGTCGCAAGGGGTCATCATTTTACAATTGAAATGGTTAGATGTAACCGTAAATTCTATGCTAATAGTTTCTTCTTTTGCACTTATCGCTTGTGGAACTCTTCTTGCTTCCGGTCAAATTTGACCTTTAAAAATTTTAAATGCAATCTCAATCGTTAACTTCAGTTTTCTGTCTTCTTGTTCTTCTATTGTCCTCTATCATTAGTAATTGTTTTCTTTTTCTCGTATTTTTTCAAATTTGCGTCTTAGTGTATTTATTACCTTGCCTGCGTTTTTTTGAATGATTTGATCTCAAGCGAGGCAATAAAAAAAGGATTTAAATTAGTTTCGCAAAGTGCTAAGATATCTAGAGGAGAATTGGACGTTTCGGCGTAGTCCATTTGGCGTGGCCGATTCGGCGTAGCCGAGTCGACATGGGAATTTTTCGGGAGAGGACGATTAGGCGTCAGATTACTACTTCGTCGTTATAGTCAAATTTGCTCTCTCTCTCTCTCTCTCTCTCTCGTTTAGTAGTCAAATTAGTATTTCGTCGTTATATACACGAATATTCCAGTTTAAGGAAAAAAGTTGTTGGATGTATTTTTATTAAGAAAAGGAGTAGTTGGAGGCATTTTAAATCATTCAATTTCTCAAAAAGTTGATCGCTGGATATCCACCCCACAAAAGCTAAAAAATATACAGATGCTGATGAACGGATCAAAAAAGTTATAATGGAAGTTGAATCATTTGATCCTATTGAATTCCTGAAGGGTGTTGCTCATAATTACGAAATTAAGTAATTTCTAAAATTAAATAGCCTTATTAAGATTTTACTTTTTTTAAAAAAAATACAATATTTTTAATTTGCATTATTCCATTAGTGCTTTAATAGGACCCTTAATTCCCTAAATGAATAAAATGTCATATTGAAAGTTGGGAGTTTTCAATGCTTTTATCCTTTTTTGTGGGGCAGGGGTGCCTCCAGTCAAAGACAGTGACGTCGAAACAGTCCGACGCCTAAACGGCTGTGACGAATAGTCCAATTATCTTTCTGACGCCGAATCAGCCACGCCAAATGGGCTAAGCCGAAACATACCAAACCCATCTGGAGAACGTTTCAAGAGAAAAGTTTCTACACTACAGGCATTGCTACAAACACCCCGAATATTGAACAAGGTGGGTATTTTGTTTACTTGTTCTTTTTATTATGACTGCCACAAGATTATGTTTGCAGGATAAAACAGGCCAAAATAATTATCACCGTCGATCGTCTATGGCAATACGAACTAACCGGAAATGATTTTAGAAAATGATCAAACATTATACAATGAAGATTTTAAATAAAAATTGAGCTGATAACTATGTTCCGGGACACTGACTTATTGTTCCATCACTGTAATAAACCCTGTTGTCAGTTGAAATTTTAATAATTAAATGCCAGGATTGTGATAGTCTGCTGAATTGCAGAAAGAATTTTGACATTTCTCTCCTTCCACCATTTTTAAGCGTTTATATCTTCGCCTTTGGATTTATTTATACTGTGCAATTTTATAAACTTCTATGTTTTATTTTACTCGGAGTTATTTTCATTTGCTATGTGTTTACTCTAATAAACAGCTAGAGGAAATCAGTTGTTTATAATATGCTATGGATGATGAGAAGTATTAAAACGTTGCAATATTATTAGGTTGGTGCAAAAATAATGACGTAATAATGTCTTTTTTTGATGTATTTTTAACGTCAAAAAACGACATTATTACGTCATTATTTTTGCACCAACCTAATGACACCTTCAACACTTTTTCTTCTTTTTCGATGTACCGTCTCCATTTAATATGTTGACAATCATAGCTCTCCACAATTTCTTGTCCTTTGTAGCACTTAGTAAATTGTATCTTTTTGTAATCTCTTCTAAACACTGTTTTTCCAACCATTTATACAAGGTCATTAGGTAAGTTATACGCCATTTTCCTTTGTCCTTGTTTCTATGTGTCCTGTGAGTGTCATATCTTTCAAGCCCTCTTTCCTTATTATTTGCCCCAAAAACTTCGTCTGTCTGTTTTTTGATGTGAAGCATAAGTGTCCCTTTTTTATTCGTTTTCTACGGCTTATAATAAAGCCGTGAACGTGCAGCGATCCTTTCCCAGTATTTGTAAACACTTACGTCAACCAAATGTGAAAGTGGAGACTCTGTCCGGTCGGTGAAAGATTGAGAGAGGGGCTTTGTTGCCTGTTCATATTTTATGAAAGGTTATTTGAAGCCATAAAATATTTTTAGATTGTAAGAATTCTTTTTGAGATAATAACGATTTGGCGATACAAGACTTGCTAATTAACCCATAGCTGGGGAGATGTAGTGGATTCATACCTTTCCCAAGGCTATTTGCGTATAAGTGAATATAACGAAACCAAATGGAATTGTAAATCGGCTAACAATTCCGAGCCATTAGACATTACACCATCCACCAATCCAAGCTTACAGCGCCTGGTATTGTCAAGCGGCCACCAATCTAGGTACTGACCAGGCTCGACGTTGCTTAAGTTCGGTGATTATCATGTACGCTTCATGGTATCTTCAGCATCCTTTTGTAGAAGCACATCTCTGTTGCTTCAAATCTCTTCTTTATCTGTGAGGTGATAGTCCAACATTCACTGCCATACAGAAGGACAGATATCATATAATGGTTCATAAATCTTTCTTTAGTTTCTTCCGAAATTTTCCCATTTCATTAAGACTTTGCTTAACTTTTTGAACGCATCTTTCTCTATCCCAATTCGCCTTCGGATTCCGGTGTCACACTTTCCATCCTCTGTTAAGGCACCTTCCGAGTTATTGGAATTCGCATCTTGGCCTGACAACAATATATTCTCTCTTCTTACAATTGATGCTTAAATATTGATTATCGCAAAATATTTTGCAGCATTACCGCCCCCTTCCTCTCAGCCGACAGTTAAATAGCAAACTGAACTCTCTAGCCATATTTGGTAATCAGTATTAAACCGAATTCTAAATCATATATGGCCCTGGTGGGGTACATACTTGAACTGTGATGTATGTCCGTTCAGCCTTGTTGTAGTATAAACCACAGGTTTGTTTTGATTCCGTGGGTGTTGAATTAATATAAATGGGCCTGGCCACGTAGTCATGCTCGAAAACGAGGAGCCCTGCTGAAGATGAGGAATCACACTTTGATTTCTGGTGTGTCTTCAAGACGAAACAATTCTGAATATGCTGATGGTGACACCGTTATTATCCATGTAGTTATGTTTACAGAAAACTTGAGAAACCACATCACTTGAAGACTTTCAACAACAGAAACAACTAAAATGGATAGCACATGTAACTCTGAGTAAAAAAACACAATGGCAATGAAAATGATGACATTTTACACTGCCCTAAACAAAAGTTTAGGAAGGAAACCACTACCAGTAGTGGAAAGAGCTATAACAGTTAGCGGACTTGAGAGAAATATTTTCTTGAAAAATTTTTAAGAAAGATTTTGTAAATTTCAACCGGCATTAATGCTTCGGTCTATAACGGTTCGGTCAATAAATGCTGACGTCTGCGTTTTCTTTATAGATTTTTCTCGAGTGTACGGGGAGCTAGACGAAATACACATTGTTTTAAAAACGGGGCGTCGACTCTAATACGGATATCCACTAAAAATAATAAGTGATATATATATATATATATATATATATATATATATATATATATGTGTGTGTGTGTGTGTGTATATAATTAATTACTCTATTTTAATTAAACCTAAACTTTAAGTAAGAAAGATTACCCATATAAAAATAATTACAAATTGCATTCATAAATTAGATTTAAAGATGTTACCGTAACTATTTTTTACAATATTAAAAAAGTACGATCGGTCGGATAAACAAACTGTTATAATTTAAAATATTTTTTTAATATGTTCTCTATAAATGTGTTAATAAATATAGTATTTAACTTATATTAAATCCATAAACTATTTGTTTAAAAAAAATTAAATATTTAAATTGATAGCAAACATCAAATTAATTTATTCGGGGTTTTTTTAGACATCTAAATTACTATCAAGCATTAAAATCTATTCTTTACATAAATTGCTAAAACCCAATTATAGCCTCTTTCTCTTTACTTCACTCTCCCTCTTCTTTCTTTTTCCTTTTTCTTTTCTCCCTTTTCCCCTCCCATTTCAATATATCACTTCCGTTAAGTTAACCGTCGAAATAGGTCAAGGTCTGGTCACTCCTCCTCCCTCAATACAAAGTATGTTTGAGAGAGATATGAAATTAATCCCTCCCTATACTCTACCATGTCTCTTTAACTACTCCTTTTACACTCTCTATTAAATTACAAACACTTACACTGCCCATCAATTTTAATTTCATTTTTCGTTTCATTTCATTTTTGGAAGTGCTATCTGATGATCCGGCGTCCTTTAAAAGGGCTCTGGTGAAAGAAATTATTATAATGGTACCTTAAAGTGGTCTGTTTTTCTTTTAAATATATATATATATATATATGGCTATATAAATATATAAATATATATACATACACAAATATATATATATATATATATATATATATATATATATATATATATATATATATATGCCTATATATGTGTATATATGTATGTATGTGTACTTAATATCATGGAGATATATACGTATATATATGTTTATGTATGTATGTGTAGATATTTCGGTGTGTATGTATGTATGTATATTTATGTATGTGTGTGTGTATATGTATATATATATATATATATATATATATATATATATATATATATATGCGTATATGTGTGTGTATGTGTGTGTGTGTGTGTATATATATATATATATATATATATATATATATGTATATGAGGTGGACATCGTAGTTACCGATGGGTGTTGACTTTGATGTCCGATTTTATATTTACATACACTATTTTAATATATTAAATAATATTGTTTTTAATCATTTTTATCTTTGTATATTTACTCGCTTAAGTTATATTTCAATAGGTTGTTAGCATTCATGTAATGACATTTTCTGTCTAAATATTTATCAGTTGTGGTATCCGATTGTCTGGGTCATTGTCTGTGGATGTGTGTGCATGTATTTATAGGTATCTATGTGTGTGGAAAGTGCATTCACTTTTAATTGTGTATGTATGTACGTGTGTGTTGGTTTCCCTTCCCCCATTCCCCCCCTTTTTTTTTCTTCATGACAGACCGTGAAGATGTTCTTTGTCTCGTCTCTTTTTGTGTGTGTATATATATATGTATAAATGTTTTGGTGCTTATATATTAGAATCTGATTGCGCTTGTTTTACGCGTGAGTAGGACCCCATTCACACACCACGAGGATTAAAATGTATACATTGTAAAAAGACCGGATATTAAATATAGCTAAAGTAACTTCAATGAAGAAATAAATTGAATAACATATATATTTCTTCTTTTCTCCTCAGTAATTTTATAGTTGTAAACTTAATAGTGAATAAATTTTAAATTTTGATTTTGTAATTAGCAGTTTTAAATTTTAATATTAAATTTTATCATATAATTTAGTAATTATTGGTTGGAATAAATTCTTTTTTAATACTATCCATATTTTAAAAATCTGAATAGATATTATAACATGACTTCGTTATCAAGTTTTTTGAATTTTCCTATACTTGTGTTTTGATTAGTCCATCTAGCCTTTGTAACAACGTTTTCCCTTTGCGAAGGATTGTTAATTAATTTGAAACTTTTAAAACCATTTATTTTACATTCAACATCATCACTTGATAAGACACCGAGGGTGTTGAAACAAAATGGCTATTTTTGTAGTGATTTTATAACATATTTATGTTATAAATTTTTAAAATAAATAATTATATATATATATATATATATATAGTAGCAACATGGCCAGGCGTTGCCCGTGCTTGATTAAAAAATCGTACGACTCATACAGCAATCGCTCTCACTTGACTTAAAATATTTTTGCCCTTCCTTGCCTTTAAAGGACTGCTCTTTGCCGTGCTGATGTTGCTACATGCCTTACTTTTTGCCTATCTCACACTGCGAATTTTTTCTAAGCTCTATACTAAACAATAAATCTGTTACGAAAAAAGAACTAAACAAAATGAACACAAAACGATCAGCTTTAAAGAAGGACTCGTAACTGGAAAAAAAAGAATGTTAACAACAAATGCTTTTTCACACCAAACCCAGTTTTGCGGAATCAGAATCATCGTTGAGTTTAAGCAAGCGAATGAGCCAATTGGAGTAAAGTGCCATATAGATTTAAATTTTTCCCACTTGTGACGAATGCAGCTATCGATTTTTTTTTTGCATGCTAGCTAACATTCGTGTCAGTCAGCTGTTGGCTCTCACGCTGGCCAATAGAATCTTCCTGCCTATTTCTCTCTGGCTAGTAGAAAATGGCCGCAAACTACACGAAAACTGCCGTAGAAGCATGAAAAAAATCGATTATTTCCACTATCGATGGGAGTTGGGAAATGCAACGTCGGTCTTGGCCTCCCTACTAACTTGGAGCATGTGCATGTAAATTTTGGTGCAAATCCGTCGAAAATTGCGGCTGTGCATTCGTTACACACACACACACACACACACACACACACACACATCCTGCCTTATATATATATATATATATATATATATATATATATATATATATGCCAGAGTAACATGAATAGTAAAATATTTGTTAAAACTGAACGTATTAAAAGTGCTTCAACACAAAGTCGGAAGATCAGACTTGAAGAGCTGTTTAATATTTGTAAAGAATGAAAGCTAACCAGAGCAAACTATCGCTCTTTCGACCTCTCCGGTCTCCACGTGTGGTTTGTTCAGTAAAACAACAACTTAAGCACTTTCGAAGCCGGAAGTAGTGGAGGGAGAAAAAACGTTCTAACTTTAACCGGGTTCAAATAACCCCAGGTTGAACTTCTTAAAATCATCTTTGACCTCCCGTTTAGCAATTCATTACTGTTTTTATATGTTGCTATAGCAAGTTTCTCTTCTTGGTATAGCCTACACGCATTCTCGACTATTATGCTAGTCTTTAAATTTCTGAAAATGCACCATTTAATGCTTGGACTTTTGCTATGTTTTTCTCTAAGCTCCCAATGGTAGCTTTGCTAGTTTCGTGCTGTACCTATGCTCCGGAATGCTAAAAGATGACATGTGATTGTACCACCTCTTCTTACACTGGCCTTCAGTAGACCCGATGTATTTTTTGTGCTACTATTTTCACCTTCCACTTCGGCACAATATACAACACGTTCAGAATAATCCATTTAAAGGATAGTTATTTTTTGTCCTGCAATTACATAAGATCGTATTCCCGCCTCTAACGTCATTTTGTAGCTTTAAATTTCTGCTATTCATTCTTTTTATGATGTTGCCCATACTGCTTGTGCAGCTATAACTTGATTCGACCGTATTTCGGTTAAATAGCTTATGTAATCCGGACGTATTAGAGAAGTGCTTATCTAATATATTGAGAAACATCTTTCCTATGTTTGTTATTACGTTAATGTTGAAAGGCGGGTTGAACCAGATTATGTTTCTCTTTCTTTTATTGTTAATAATATTATCATTTTTCGGTCTCGTCTGTTCTTTGAATTGCAAGTTAGCGTTATGTCCTTCTTCTCTTAATGCCAATACGTATATCTTCTTTATTTCGTTAAATATATTTTCAGTAAAAGAATTTTGCGACAGCCTACATTGCACTCCTAACGGGATTTGTTTGATTATTCTCGATGGGTAATTAGACGCCGTATTGATAGAGTCGCATTCGGTTTCATAAAAAGTGAAATGGTTCCGTTTGACAGGTTTAACTCTGTATCCAGAAACTGGACGACTTTTTTGTTGGTTTCTGCAATAACAGAAGACCGTAGAGGTCGAAACCGCGGTAGTGTGCTCTAGTCAGCTTTCATCCTTTATACCGATGTATATCGATACATGTGTATGTGGTTATATATGAATGTATGTGTAAATATGTATGTGGTGTGTGTAAGAAAAAAAGAGTAAATTTTTTTTACTATTACGTTCAAATCTTACTCCATCTTGATTTGAAACCTAAACTTTAATTAAGAAATATTACCCATCTAAAAATAACTACAAATTAAATTCATATACTAGACTCAAACTGATAAAGATTTTACCATAACAGTCATTCCCAATATTAATATATTAGTATTAAATTTTTTTATTAATATGATATTCGGCTTATATTAAATCCCTAATTTATTTGTGGAGAAGTTGAATATTTAGATAGCTAACAAGCATTAAATTTAATTTCTTTGTAGAGTTTTTGAATATTTAAATTACTATCAAACGTTAAAATCTGTTTTTATCTAAATTGCTAAAGTTATACCACCCCTCCCCTTCTTCCAAAAACCCTACGTAGATCTCTTTTCTCTTTACTACCCACTTTTTTTCTTTTTCACTTTTTCTTTTTTACTTTTCCCATATCATTTCCGTTAACTTGACTGACTAAACAGGTCAATGTCTGATCCTTACCTCCTCCTTCCTCAATATTAAGTATTGTAATAGATAGAAATATAAAGATAACATTTAAACTCTCCCTTCCCTGTCTAAACTCGACCATGTCTCTCACACCATTCCTCACCACCCTCTAATTCAACTTATATAAGCTTAATACTGCCCGTCAAAAGTGTAAATTTTAAATTCATTTTTCGTTTCACCCTTGAAAGTAAAGTCTGAAGATCCAGAGAAAAATAAAATTTTCTGGTGAAATAAATTATTACAATGGAGCCTTAAAGTGGTCTGTTTTTCATTTAAATTAAATTATTCGCTCTGACTTAACATTGAGCTCTTAAGATTTCATCCTCCTTTGGATTATCCATACGGATTACCAAGATTTTCGTTACTTAACTATATATATATATATATATATATATATATATATATATATATATATCGTCCTGGATAAGACGATAAACTACACCCAACAGCAAAGCCTCTGGTCAGGAAGTATTGAGGAGCGTGGAGCCACATTTTAATTGCTAGTGTTCACAGGTCCACGCTGACCCGTGGTGGTAGCACCTATTAGGGTCCCAGCTATAGGCAAATAGTTAAGCCCGAAACTGGGGTCAAAACACTATGAAAGTGTAAAAATAGGTTTTAATAAATTTAAGAGATTTTTGGAAAAAAAAACCAGCAATACATTTTTGAAAAAATAAAAAAAACCCAAAAACAGCAATACATTTTTGAAGGAAACATATAATCAGAAACACCAGCAATACACTTTTGAAAAAAATATTACCAGTAATAAAAATCTGGTCGGCATTAAATACCGCATTTAGGTTGATATGCCGTAAAACAAAAGCCAAATTTTGTGTGTGTGTGTGTGTGTGTGTTCAGCAGTGTCGCATAACGTGACACATAGCTCACCATCACAATACGAAGGAAACGCTTTACTCTCACTGTAACCAATGCCAGTACAGTTTTTGATCCGACGTAAGCGATTTGTTCAACTAGTTAATACTAAGAGAGAAGTTTGTAAATATTGAATGGGAGACGCTGCCTAATTGGATAATGGAGAGAAAGCCTAAGTACTTACAAAATAAATCAGATAAATTCTTTATTCAAAACAACTGGTTTTATTTTTGTGAGGAAGCAATCCCTGAGTATGCCAAGTGGACGTGGGACAGTCAGAATCAGAAGAGCATATGTTTCCTTAAAACCACCCTCCACCCGAATACGTTTCTATGAAGAACCAACCTTATTTATTCCCGCATTCATACAGCCACTTTTCTTTTATTCACTGCTATCATCAGTTTGCTTTCATTTTAGACTCCAAGGTTCACTAAAGTCAATCATGGATTTTAGATTCCTGTTTTACTCTTAGTATGTCCATTTTTTCTATTTTCTTTCTTTTCTCCAACCTTTCATCTTTTCTTTCTTTTCTCCATCTTTTCTTATTTTCTTTCTTTTCTCCAACCTTTCATTTTTTCTTTCTTTTCTTCATCTTTTCTGATTTTCTTTCTTTTCTCCAACCTTTCATCTTTTCTTTCTTTTCTCCATCTTTTTTTATTTTCATTCTTTTCTCCAACCTTTCATCTTTTCTCTCTTTTCTCCATCTTTTCTTATTTTCTTTCTTTTCTCCAACCTTTCGTCTTTTCATTCTTTTCTCCAACCTTTCATCTTTTCTTTCTTTTCTCCATCTTTTCTTATTTTCTTTCTTTTCTCGAACCTTTCGTCTTTTCTTTCTTTTCTTTCTTTTCTCCATCTTCTCTTATTCTGTTTCTTTTCTCCAACCTTTCATCTTTTCTTTATTTTCTCCATCTTTTCTTATTTTCTTTCTTTTCTCCAGCCTTTCATCTTTTTTTTCTTTTCTCCAACCTTTCATCTTTTCTTTCTTTTCTCCATCTTTTTTTATTTTCTTTCTTTTCTCCAACCTTTCATCTTTTCTTTCTTTTCTCCATCTTTTCTTATTTTCTTTCTTTTCTCCAACCCTTCATCTTTTCTCTCTTTTCTCCATCTTTTCTTATTTTCTTTCTTTTCTCCAACCTTTTACCTTTTCTTTCTTTTCTCCAACCTTTCAACTTTTCTTTCTTTTCTCCAACCTTTCATTTTGTCTTTCTTTTCTCCATCTTTTTTATTTTCTTTCTTTTCTCCCACCTTTCATCTTTTCTTTCTTTTCTCCATCTTTTCTGATTTTCTTTGTTTTCTCCAACTTTTTACCTTTTCTTTCTTTTCTCCAACCTTTCAACTTTTCTTTCTTTTCTCCAACCTTTCATTTTGTCTTTCTTTTCTCCATCTTTTTTATTTTCTTTCTTTTCTCCAACCTTTCATCTTTTCTTTCTTTTCTCCATCTTTTCTTATTTTCTTTCTTTTCTCCAACCTTTCATCTTTTCTTTCTTTTCTCCAAACTTTCATCTTTTCTTTCTTTTCTCCAACCTTCCTTCCCTCAAACCTTTCTTATTTTCATATTATTTTTATTACCTTTTTTTTTTGTTTATACCTTCGGTAATCTTTTTAAATTTAAGATTGCTAATATTTAAGACTAGTTTAGCCTGGCACAAGATTTACTTTAAAATTCACGCCAAAAAATTATTTTGCGCCAATTTATCTTTAATAATTCCGCTCCAAGCAAAAAGCGATACAGCCACTAAGAGGGTTAATGATCGAGCAGGAAACTAAAGATAGCTTTAAAGAACAAAACAAGAAACATGATTAAACGAGACAGATGATAACCGTTATTATTGCATTAAATCTTTGTTGATTTCAGTTGACAGGAAATTAAGAATATAGTCCGACAGGTGAGAGGTGCGAGAAAAAAAAACTATTAGAATAGAATTTATGGCTAAATTTAACAATTTCAATAGTAAAATGATGAGACCTATGTGTCAATTTAGTATTACGTTTAAATTCATGAAGTCAATCTATCAAAGAGGAAATTTCATCAGAACAGTTCCCATGAAAATATTTATATAAAAGGCGTAGTGAATCTACGTTACAGCGGCGGGAAAGTGATTGAAGCCGAGATGCCATGTCAGGACCAATAATATTGCAGATTCTTCTTTGCTTGTTGTCAATAATCTCTAGATACGTATCAAAAGCATATAAATATGTTATAGTAAAATAAATTAAAAAGTTAAATATCTCTCCAGCACAAAATTCTTTACGCTTGTGTTTGTGTGTGTGTTTGAGAGAGAGAGAGAGAGAGAGAGAGAGAGAGAGAGAGAGAGAGAGAGAGAGAGAGAGAGAGAGAGAAGGCGAGAAATGTTTCTTTTTGTCATTATTTTTACAGATGGAAGCAAAATAAGAAATTCAATTTTACAAGACAGAATTTATTCTGAAAGAATCTCTTTTAAGTGTCATGTCCCGTCAGGACATAGACAATCATGGCCCAGCCTAACCTTTTATTTTACTAAATATTCACCCACTTTCAGGCCCAACAGCCACTCGAGATAGTATGACCCTTGTGTATGGACGTTAGAGGAGGAAGTATGTGGAGGTTATGAATATATGTATGACGGATAACTGTTGACCATAAACTTGAAGAGTTTAAGATTATAGTGTCTAGGAAAACATCTTCTTGAGAGTCTGTTCCACAAGGTAGCCATTCTTGGGAAAAAAGCTCTCTGAGTGGAACTTTTGTTTTACCACCAATCGAATACGAAGGGAAATGAGGATGATTCAATGTACGTAGCATGACGGGTCAGCTGTAAAGGTTTGAACTAGTGGAACTGTTATGGGACCTTACCCATAATAACATAATGGACTATTCCATACGTAATAAATACTGCGCCCCAGGAGGAAGCAGGGAGTTCACCGGCTGATCGGTTGGGGAGGAACTCGAACGAGACTACGCTGAAGGGCGGAGTCTCTTTTTGGGAGGTAAACCGACCCTGAACCTATTTATACGGGTTCAAAGGGCATATTTTTGGCCGAGCCCACGGGATCGGAGATCCCACGTTAAACCTGCCTTGTGCCACATGATGCCCTCGTGGGGTGGGGGTGACTAAATACCGTTAACCGGCTGACCGGCTGATCCGTTGAACTCTCTGCCTTCGGGCGGGGAGGAACTCGAACGAGACTACGCTGAAGGGCGGAGTCTCTTTCGGGGAGGTAAACCGACCCTGAACCCGTTTATACTGGTTCAAAGGGCATATTTTTGGCCGAGCCCACGGGCTCGGAGATCCCACGGGCTCGGAGATCCCACGTTAAACCGGCCTTGTGCCACATGATGCCCTCGTGGGGAGGGGAGACTAAATACTGTTCAGTCTGAAGTCTGGAGTGAGGTCCGTCAGGAGTCTGTCAATCAGTCAGGGCGAGTCAGTCAGTCGAGTCAGAGGCAGACCGAAACAGAGTTGCGTTCAGACAATTACTACTAAACTTGATTGTACTAACACTTTCTACTTCTCTGTATATATTCCTGTTTGTAATAATGTTATTCCATATCAGTGTTCGAGTTCTTCTTTATTGGTTCTACCTTGGACTATCACTGTGGTACAAGGAACCGGACCATAACAGGAACAGAGGAATGTAGCTCGACAGATCATTTGCCAAGAAAGTAGCGATATAGTCCTGCAACGTTTTGTCTGACGGAAAATGGCTGATAATAATTAATCCCTTATAAGACTGCGTTGACGCTTTTCAAGTCAGTCAAAGCCGGAAAGTTTGAATTGGACACCTCCAGAAAAGATATGATAACAATACTAAATATTTAGTCTGATCTAACTTTTGTAAAAGAAATGAGAATGGCAGGGGTGCGGTCAGGTAGTTTTTTGAGCGGCAAAAGGTACCGATTATTTTTCCAGTATCGTGAGGGATCGTATATATGAGTTCTACTTGAAATCTGGGGTGGACTTGAGTCTCAGTAGGCGTTCAAGTCAAGGAGCCGCATTACAACTGTTTATAATGACCAAGAGAAAATTCAGAGTCAGCTCGGCGATGATCGAAAGTTACAAGCTTCATTTTAGAGGTATTGAATGTTACAAGCCAGTTTTTTTTCCTTTTGAGATGTCAGAGCTAGATCATAGAAGAGATCAGCTGTGAAGCTCTGACCATCCACATTTTGGGGGATGTACTCATAAACCGTTGTATCATCTGCATAGATATTAAGTATTAACTGTTCCTGGGCAGATAGTTAATATAAAGCAGGAAAATAATAGGACCGAGGAGAGAGCTTTGTGGGACTCCTGCATTCTTTTAATATTCAGAAAATGTGTGCTGCCATTATCACTCTTAGAAAAGATAGAAGTGTGGTTTTCTTCTAAGTAGTTTTTCTTCTAGAGAAAGAACCAAGCAATGGCCCAACAATACTAAAGTTTCGTTTAAAGTCCGCCATCTTGAGCATAATGACGAACATGAACAAGACGTAAAAGATATTGGCACTACAGCCGCTTCCGAAGTCGTATCGAGGCTTAGGACATTTTATTAAGTAACCTTTTCCGAGTTTTCTTCGTTAAATATATCTAAGAAGTTTTTGAAATATACTGATTTTTTTTCTATTGTAAATTATTATTATTTTTTAATTTGTGCTCAATTACCTGGTGCAACCGCTACATATATAAATACATTCACACACGAACATGCACACTCTTGCGCGTGCATCACACACACACACACACACACACACACACACACACACACACACACACACACACACACACAGAGAAGTACATCAATAACTGCGAAGGGTAATCATGAAAAAGCATTATGTTAAACAATAAATATTTGTTTTTCGATGTAATCGCCAACTTTATCAATGCGCTTAATGCTTTTTCATAAATCCTAGAGTTAATATTATACAACTAAAATATCAAACAAAAAATCACGCTACGGTCATATAGATCCAATCTTTTATATATATATATATATATATATATATATATATATATATATATATATATATATATTATAATTGTTTTTTTAAAATATATAATCATCGCAATACTGGAATTCCTATGTTTTAAAACTGAAAACTTCAATTCAAATTCAATCATAAAAATTAAACTTAAAACGCAAAGTTCCGTTCTATTATCAAGCGATGCTAAGAATAACTTTTTAGAAATTGATTTACTTAATTTATAAGTCCAGACAAATTTGATATTTTGAGATGTTGGGGTTAAGGAAAATTCCATCTTTTTTATTTTAGGAGTGTTAAGATTTAACTTATTTAGAAGACTCATGTACCTAATGTACTGTAGCTATCAAGACGGTCAAGTCAAGATAGGGGCTGGGGTGTCTGTCTATTGACACAAACTTCTTTTTTTCAAGTAGAAATTTGTGGTAGTATCTGTATTCCAACACATGGTCTGGGTCTCAATTTCAATATATTTGACATTTTATTTTTAATTTTTTATTTAATTTTTATTTTTATATAAATTACGAATTTTTCAAAAGCACCATTCAAATACTATTAAGTCACATTTTAATATTTATATTTTTATTCGTACCGACTTAAGATATTATATTTAATTTATTTACTAATTGAGTACATATGTGTTAATGTTGAAATTAATATATTAGAATCTAATTATGTATTCATAAACTATTTTACTTATGATCAAATATAAATATGTTAGTTTCATTTTTTTTAAATTAACTACTACTTAAGGAAAAAATTTGGCAATGTCCACAAAAACTTGCTGTTTCATTTCTTTGATTTAATAAATTTTTATTTTTCAGAAACTTAATAATGTTTAACTTTTCATGTATGCACAAAGAACATGAGTCATTTAAAGATCTACACGTTTTTGTTTTTTCTTTATTAATTTCCATTTTACTGTTGGTGTTTTATTGGTTTCTTTTAAATGCCAGACATATTTAGATAAGGATGTCTGGTTGCGGTATTTAGTATTATTGAAGGAACTTTGGTGTTGGTTCCATCTTAATTTAAATTCATTCTTTGTACGTTCTACATAGACTTTAACATCATTAGGATTCTCAATGGATGAGATATCGCATTGATAAACTACTGATTTTTATATGGCCTTTATTATTTAGAGGACAATTTTCAAGATTTCTACAAGTACATAATTTTTCTTAATTTTTGTTTATTTCTATTTCAGAATCTATATTTCTTTGATTTTGGAATAAGTATTTATTCATGATTTTGGAATTGAAAACTTAAAATAAGCTAAAAAGCTTACAATATAAAATAAACCAATGGCTCAATACCAAACTGGTAGAGTTTAAATAATAATAATAAAAAAAATGATGCAAGTTACCAAAATGTTACACTAGTTTCTAGAGTGGTTAGAAAGTTCGCATTCTGACCATGAGACCCGTGTTCGAATCTCACTATGGTCGATTTTTCAGTAAGGAGACTTTCTGATGTTATCGTACTGGAGGGGTCGATTCCAGCGTCCTGAAAACCATTCCAAACCTTGTGAGTGAAATTGGGTAGACGTAACCCTTGGGGGCCGTCGATAGCTGTCTTGATCACGCTAGATAACACGCTCTTTCCCAGAAACTGTAACTAAGGTCTGCTGTAGTAGTATAAACCACGAGTGGGTTCTGTGAATGTTGAATAAACACAAATGCGCCTGAGCAAGCGTCTGCAGCAGGGATTGCATAGCCGCCCTAGTAGACGGGTATCCTCGAATACGAGTGGCTAGCTATACATACATACTCTAGTTTCCGATATTCCGAGTTGCATGCATTGCGGTTGTAGAAGCGTCGCAATTCTTATATAGTATTTAATTTTGATTTTATGATAGCTTCAGATTGTGCGCCATCACTGCTTTAATTCCAATTCCAGATCATAGTTTCTGTTTTAGAAAGGTTTATCTTGATTCCTATTTCTTGGAACATTTGGCATAGAATTTTTTTATTTTTGGTTCAAGATCATTCATATTCCAACCATAAGTACCAACTTCACCGGAAGCGCCCAGTCGCCATCATCAGTACACTGGCACCAGAAGGATAAACTAGAACACTGTTTGCTATTAGGATATTCGTTTGGGATGTGGTATGGAATACTTGAATAATTAGTTATTCATATCTGTATTTGCACAGAGTACAGTATAGGGAGTGATTTAATAGATTTAGGCTCTCATTTCCTCCTTGTTGTACACCAGATGAAGTTTGAAATGTTTTCGGTTTGGAGTCCTCGCCAGACATGTACAGATTTGTGGACTCATATAGTTCGTCTATCAGACCTAGACATTCAGTTGAGTAAAACTCTGGAAAACCTGTCGGAGTTAGCTCCTCCTTAATTCCCTAATTGTTCACTAGGGGTCGCTCTCCCTACACTATAAATATTGGGCGACTTCTTCCCTCGTTCTCTTTTCTACTTTACATTTCAACGGACACATTTAAAAAGATGTGATCTCTCGTAGAGATCAGCGTTTTCGCCCACTTCTGGGAAAACGCCAAGAAACACACATACACGTACGTACAAACATTGACCAAAATTCAAACTCTTTATGTTCACACACAAACACAAATGTTGATGTCTTTGTCCCTTTGCAAATTTGTTGGTTAATACATATATTTGTTGACATATATACATCGGTCTGGTTTGTTTTCTTTACATCTTCGGTTAGACTCAATTTGAGTCCGCCATTTTCTTGTAGTTGGATCTCCAAGCAGGAATAAAACGCACGTTTTCCTAATACAACAACACACAAACACATACGGTACAGGCTGTTTTTAATGGATGAGAAAAGGAAATCTCTATTGATGTGGTCATATGTTCCAATGAGGTCAACATAACATGATACTGAGCTAAAAATAAGCATACCGTGATGAAAACATTCTACAAACGTAATGAAAACAGTTTTATCGTCAAAATCTTTAAGTTATTATTAAGAGGGAGGATCAAAGTATTTTATGAATATTTAATTAATTTTTTTACTCCCTTTTTTGAACATTCGAAATTTTTATTAAAAAAATTGTTTTACTTGCGTCGGCGGCTGTACTAACTTTTAGCATAGTAAATTTTCGCCTTTTGTGGTAGACATATCACAAATGAAAGAAATTATTTTTGAAAATTTTTTTCTTAGAAAATCTTGGTAAAAATATTTTTTACATTTGTTTCTCCCCCCGACTTAATTTTATGAAAGCTTCAGAAATTCATCGAAATAATTTTTAGTGACTATATTAGTTAAAAGGAGAATTTTTTAAAGAATTTAAATCACTAACTTCATTTTGCAAAATCGGACGTCGTCTTACCGAAAATCTGTTCTGAAACGAAAAATGAAAAAAAAACACAATAAAACTATGACATTATTTAATTAGAGACGCTTTTAGTGGCTTTTATGAAATAATATATATTAAAGACAATATTGTCTGAAGGAAAAAAATTTCGATGAAAAATGAATTTTTACAAGATTTGTTTTCATTTTTTTTACAATTTTTTACAATTTAAAATTGTATAATTTATAAAATTTTTGAATCTTTTAAAGTTCAATTTCGATGAGATAATTCTTAGGGAATATTATTATTAAGTAAAACCATATTTACTAATCATATATTTTAAACCTTATTACAATCTGAAGACCCCGACTACTCTTAAAAGAATTTCGATTTGTTTTTTATATATGTATATCGACGAAGAACTTCTGAAATATGGATGTACAAACCGATAAATCTAGTAATAAAAGTTCACGTGTTTTAATGTTGTCCCCGCTTACGGGCAAAAAACAAAACCCTAATGAAAATTGTCGTCTGCTACTCCATAATTAATATCACGTTCGGAGTTCAATTCGCCGTCAATAAATCGATTAACACGTCAGAAAAACAAGACACCGTGATTAGGAAATTATTGTATACAACATTTTATGCTATAAGTAATATTTGTTTCAAATCAGATTAACTTAAGTTTTGTTTACAAATGTCTAAAAAAAATAGCCGACGTAATCGATTTTACTGAAAAAAAAAATGCAACTCTGTTCAAATCAATATAATTTCTGTCTGAAATACACCAAAGTATTTTGCTTAACGGATATAGTATAAATGTAATCCTTTAGCTTTCATTTAAAGCTAAATTGAAAACTTCAGGAAAGTTTTTTCATTTAAAAAAAGATCATTTTAAACCTTACGTATACCGAATTCGTGGAGGTACCTACAAATATGTCATCATTACCCACCTTTCCAGAACGGATACCAAATTCAGCTGTGAAGAGTAGATTTTCATAGAACAGTGAGAACCTACTTAATACAATGGTCATTACTACTTTCACCATAATGGATCCAATGAAATACCTCTGTATGTTTGAGGGTCTTGAGGCCGACCTTTTTGTTTCCATGGTACATTAATGTACAATATATCAGACGGCCTAGTCACGGTTCTTTCACCATAACGGATTCAATTAAGATACCTCTGTATACCGGCTGTAACGGCAAAATTGTCGAAATCGTGTAACAGCATAATTATCCATCCCACAAAATGTTTAATATCCCCCCCAAAATTAAACTAATTGAATTTCTTTTTTCCAGATTTTCAGATAAGACGTTTAGCCATCTTGACACGATTTGTCGTAAGAATCACTGAAAAACCCTTTGAGTTAATCAGCTAAAAAGAGATCAGGTTCAAATCATTTTATGTCAGACCCATTCTTTTCCCAAATGAGCAATGGTGGGAGGAAAAAGATCATCTAGACCTTCTGTAATGGTACCAACATTCATACTCTGGCTTCTGTCTTCAAAGTTCTTTCAAGAACCATCAAGAGAACGGTGAATAAGTTTAAACAGGAAGAAGGATCATCATTTCAACTTAGCGCTAAAGAGATAAATTAGAAAAGATCCAACACAGTTCATAAGACGTTTGGCACGTGAGAGAGGATTATCATCTATAACAGTTCAAAGAGTGGTGAAAAAAGACTTGAAAATGAAATCGTACGTGAAATGTGAGACACCTTGTTACTTCAGGACAGAAAGTTAGAAGATTAAAGAGGGCCAAGATCATCTTGAATAAGTGGAAAATAATATATATATATATATATATATATATATATATATATATAAACTTTATTTCAATCCTTCATAAGTTTTCGATCCTTAGCTATGATTAATTAATGATGAACATGTCATTTTCGTTTATGATCGATTTCATCACGATTCTTTTGTTAAGCTTAGAGAGTAATTATACATTCTTATTGCTCAAAGTAGAGTCCAATAGTGTTATAAAAACCTCAGAGAATTCTATTAAGATATCTTTCACTATTTCTAAGGTACTATTGGTTCAAAGCTTAATCTAATAATTGAACAATTTTGCTGTTACACGATTTGGACAATTTTGCTGTTACACCTGGTGTATATATATATATATATATATATAACTGGATCAGGAGATCACAACAGCAAGAGGGATCATCATTTCAGTATAGAGCTAAATACATTCTTATTATTCAATGTAGTGTCCAATAGTGTTATAAAATCCACGGAGAATTCCAGTAAGATATCTTTAATCATTTTTAAGATACAACGGTTCAAAGCTTAATCTAACAATTGAACAATTTTGCTGTTATACGATTTCGATAATTTTGCTATTACACCTGGCATGTGTGTATCTTGAGGGCTACCTTTTTGTTTCCATTGTGCATTTATCCGCGATAGAACCCACTTTTCCGTATGCATTTCTGATTCGAGACTTCATGCAATTGAGAAACTTGTTTTTAAATTCGGGAGAATGCATGCTATTTTCAAAAGTTCACCCTCAATCTAAAGTGACGCTTTTTTATTCTTCAGCTTTTATATATCTTTCTTGACTTCCTCATCACTAAGTTCCTTATTGTTTACGTTTGGAGACAGACTTTGCAGTGATTGAGTCTATGTTCTTCGTTCCGCGGTCATCTTCAGCATAGTGAGGTCAGAATTGAAATGTTATTCAAAATGTTTTTTAAGACCAGGTCATTTTATTCTGTGTTAGTTTCACTTACATGTTATTGTTGCGATTTTTCACTTTTTCCCACATTTCAACACAGTTTATGCTGCTTGGCTTCGTTAATTTTGTTTCCAGTTTTTGTTTTTCCAGATATATTGGTTTCTCAGGGTATTAACTAGATTTATTTATTTATTTTTTAATTGTTTAGTATTTTTCCTTCCATTTTTCTTCCTCTCTTTTTACTCTTTTTTTTTTATCAATCTTTTCAAATCAGGATTGTCGTCCCACGGGAATATTTTTCCCCGTCCAGCTATTCGTGGAATGGTCACACGTACTTCTGCTAAAGAAGATACGATTGCATTATTTGATTAATATATGTTGTTTTGGTCAAGATTTAGGGATTTCAATTTAGACTCTAGTTTACCACAGAATTCTATTCTTACTCTACTGGATAGACGTGTTTGAGTAGATATTACTTTCTTAAACAAGAAAAATAATATTGAGATCAACTAGTCTGGGCAAATCGAAAGTCTTATTAAGGAAAATTCGCTTTACGACGTGACCGAAACGGCATTCCTTTTTTCATGAGAAAACTACGTTTAGATTAGGCGCGCTTAAACGATAAAACATAGAAGTCTACTCATAACACGCCTATCCACTAAATATAAGATCTATCTATCTATCTATCTATCTATCTATCTATCTATCTATCTATCTGTTCATTCTCTCCCTCCCTCCTATCTATCTATCTATCTATCTATCTATCTATCTGTTCATTCTCTCCCTCCCTCCTATCTATCTATCTATCTATCTATCTATTCATTCTCTCCCTCCCTCCTATCTATCTATCTATCTATCTATCTATCTATCTATCTATCTATATATGTGTGTGTGTGTGTATAATATAATAATATTATATATTCAATACTGCCCAAACCTGTAACTCAGAGCTTCATGTGATAACACAACATCAGGAGTTTTTTTTGCCCGCCTGATGATTGTTAGCAAATGAAACTGTCAGTAGCGGATTTTGCAATTACTCAAATGATGATAATATTATATTATATTTAGGCTCTGTTGATTTTTCATTGAGCCATCAGTTTATTTTACATTTTAAGATTTTAGCATATTTTAAGCCTTAGCTTTTATTCTTACAATTTCCCTGGAGAAATAAATTATAACCAATGAACCCTTAAAGTCGTCTGTTTTCATTGAATTAATAGCTCTGATTTAACATTGAGCCCTCTGGATTTCCTCCTTGGGATTATCCATACGGATTACTAATATTTTCATTACTTACATATATATTGTTGAGGGGTTCTCCCCTTTTTACACAAATGGACTCACCCAGTATATATATATATACTACGGCTACGTGAAGACCCGAGAGAGAAAGACCGTCGAGTCGAGTCGAGTCGAGTCGAGTCGAGTCGAGTCCAGAGTGACAGAGTAAAAGGTTGTAGGTAACCGTAAGAGAGAAGGTGAGGTAACAGCGTTGTAGGAGTCACTGTGAGCGAGCACGTAGATTCAGTAAGAAGTCCTACAGCGATACTTCAATACCAAAGACTGTATATATATTTTGCTACTAACCCGTATTCCTGGAACTACTAACCTGCTTTACCAGTTTGTATTATTACGTTAATACATTATTTTCATATATTCATTCCTGGCGTTTGTTATTTATTGGGACCGGATTTCAACCCGGAATCCACAACTTGGCGACGAGGATTAAATCTCACACGGGAAGAACAAACAACAAAATCCTCCCTCGTTGACAACAACTTGGCGACGACGATATCTAACTCATACGGGAAGAACAAAAAAGACAAAATTCTCCCTCGTAAATTTGGCGACGAAGACTTCGAACTCAGACGAAAAAAAAATTTTCTCTCTCGTCGACCACAACTTTGGCGACGAGGAAATTCGAACTCACACAGAAAGAGTACTTGCCTTCCACAACGACTTGGTGTCGAGAAATTGGGACCTACACGGAAAGAAAAAAATTCTCTCTTCTCACCACAACAGCTTGGACGACAAGAATTTGCACTTCTCGGGGACTCAAAAGAGAAAATTGCCGTTTTGCCAGTATCCACAACAATTGGGTAACAAAGTGTTACGAGGATTAAAATATGGAAAATCGACTCTTACCATGGAGGATTTTAAAAGTCTTTTAGTAGAACTTGTTAAATACCAAAATAAACAGCAATTACAATTCCAAGAAAGAATGGAAAAATATTACTACAAACGCAGAAGGAAAATCATGAAAGACAAATGCAAAATGAAGAAAGACAATTACAACTCCAGGAGCGAATTGTAAAAGTAGCGAGTAATACACAACAACAAAATATTGAAAAAGAGGGGACTTTTTCTCAAGACGCAGTATGGAACACGATAAAAACATTCAAATATTCCCTAGAAAAGGATAAAAATTTCGGGGACTTTTTCAGACGTCATGAAGACATCTTCAACATCGATTGTTAAAACTGGACAGAAGCAAAAAAGCTACGACTATTACTCAGAAAATTAGGAACGGAAGAATACACAAAATTTGTGGATTACATTTTGCCAAATAAGACATATGATTTAACGTTTGATGAAGCAGTTACATGCCTGACGGAGCTTTTCAGCCCGAAAACGTCACTCTTTCACAAAAGGTGGAAATGTCTTAACCTCGTAAAGGACGAAAATGAGGACTATTCTACATTCGCCGCAATCGTGAATAAACATTGCGACGATTTCAAGTTGGCAGAATTAACTCCAGACAATTTCAAGTGTCTTATTTTTGTACAAGGGTTAGTCTCAGCAAAAAAAAAAAAAAAAAAAAAAATTAGTGAAATGCGCAAAAGAATGCTGTCAAAGCTACAAAATGAACCTGGATTAACACTAGAAAAACTATCGGAAGACTGCCAAAAATGTCTGAGCATAAAGAAAGACTCGAAGGATATTGAGGAGACAGGAGTATCACATATACGTAAATTAAAAGTTTACGGTTTTCACCCTCCCCGGAAAGAAAACGAAAATTCTATAATAATGAAAAAAGTACAACGTACAGGGCAAATAATGACGAAAATCAAAGTAAATTTAAGCTCCCATCCATCTGCATGTTATCGATGTGGAGGACTACATTGGAATAAGGATTGTCGTTTTAAATATAAAAACTCTTGTGTGTGGAAAAATGGGTCACAAGACATCCCAATGTAGGAACAGAAAATTTACTAGTAGGATAAGAGCTACTAGAATGCATGACGAAGACAATACTAACATAAGGAAATATGTGGAACTTGAAATCTTAAATAAAAAGATAAAATTGCAACTTGACTCAGGTTCCGATATAACGATAATTAACCTACAGACATGGAGAAAGCTTAATAGACCAACCATGTTACATACACTCAAAATTGCTACGTCTGTTACAGGAAAGCTTATAAAATTCGAAGGAGAAGTAATCCTAAATGTAAAATTTCACGGGAAAACAAGAAAACTCAAAATATTCGTAATTAAAGATGCAGAAAATCTGGTGGGAACGGACTGGATGCAAAAATTCGACGAATGGGATTTACCTATCAGTCCGTTTTGTAAGGGTGCAGCCAGAATTGAATTAAAAGAAAAGGTCCAACCAGTATTTAAAAAGAATAGAAACGTACCGTTTGCTACCATAGGGAAAGTCGACAAAGAAGTCAAGAGAGCTTTGAAAAAAAGAATTAACAGACTAGAAAACGTGATGTACACGATACAAGGAGAAAAATTTACCCACAGAAGACATATTGACCAAATACAAAAAAGACGGGTTGAAGAGCCAAGCTCGTCACCCGCTGAAAAGGATGATTCGATAGAGGCGATCTTTGAAGCGTCTGAGATGCAAAGACCACAAGAAGAGACAGACATTAGAAGGACTAACAGGAAAAGAAAAATTACAGAGCCTCTGATTATCAATCATAAAAAGGGAAAGATATTAATTCCCCACCATAAAGAGATCTAAGGCGGGGGTGTTGAGGGATTCTTCCCGTTTTACACAAATGGACTCACCCAGTATATACATATACTACGGCTACGTGAAGATCCGAGAGAGCAAGACCGAAGAGTCGAGTCCAGAGTGACAGAGTAAAAGGTTGTAGGTAACCGGAAGAGTGAGGGTCAGGTAACAGCGTTGTAGGAGTCACAGTGAGCGAGCACGTAGACTCAGTAAGAAGTTATACAGCGATATTTCAATACCAAAGACTGTATATATATTTTGTTACTAACCCGTATTCCTGGAACTACTAACCTGCTTTACCAGTTTGTATTATTATGTCAATACATTATCTTCATATATTCATTCCCACGTTTGTGATTTATTGGGACCGGATTTCAACCCGGAATCCACAACTTGGCGACGAGGATTAAATCTCACACGGGAAGAACAAACAACAAAATCCTCCCTCGTTGACAACAACTTGGCGACGACGATATCTAACTCATACGGGAAGAACAAAAAAGACAAAATTCTCCCTCGTAAATTTGGCGACGAAGACTTCGAACTCAGACGAAAAAAAAATTTTCTCTCTCGTCGACCACAACAACTTTGGCGACGAGGAAATTCGAACTCACACAGAAAGAGTACAAAGAAAAATTCTCCCTTGCCTTCCACAACGACTTGGTGTCGAGAAATTGGGACCTACACGGAAAGAAAAAAATTCTCTCTTCTCACCACAACAGCTTGGACGACAAGAATTTGCACTTCTCGGGGACTCAAAAGAGAAAATTGCCGTTTTGCCAGTATCCACAACAATTGGGTAACAAAGTGTTACGAGGATTAAAATATGGAAAATCGACTCTTACCATGGAGGATTTTAAAAGTCTTTTAGTAGAACTTGTTAAATACCAAAATAAACAGCAATTACAATTCCAAGAAAGAATGGAAAAATATTACTACAAACGCAGAAGGAAAATCATGAAAGACAAATGCAAAATGAAGAAAGACAATTACAACTCCAGGAGCGAATTGTAAAAGTAGCGAGTAATACACAACAACAAAATATTGAAAAAGAGGGGACTTTTTCTCAAGACGCAGTATGGAACACGATAAAAACATTCACAACATATATATATATATATATATATATATATATATAAAGAGGCAATCATACAGTGAATCAAATAGTAATATTAATATAATTAATCACGAATTCTCTTCGTTAATAGACTTATTATAAGCATTAACAATCCACTGAATGACGCGGCCGTTATGAATAAAATTGTTGTCAGATGGATCTGGTGTATTTTTAGAGCAGCAAGTACTTTCGAAAACTTCATGTTCTCATCGTCAGGCTATATTTTTTTTCATTAGAAATAAAAATCCAAGACGAAATAAATGTATTGTAGACCAAAAGATGTTTTTTTTTTGTTTATGAATGTGTTATTTATTAACGGTTACATAATTTTGGAACGTGCAAGTCGCAAACCCTAGAGTTCAAACATTTCAAGTGAGAATTTTAGTAGCATACACACGCACACATACAGACACGCACACGCACACACACAGACATCATCTGTTTTATAGATATAGATGTTGGTAGTACTGTGCTTATAAATATGAAGCCTGCTTTTTTTATGTTTCCTGATTGTCGCATTTTGATATGTCGCATCATAAAATGTCAGTGCATATTATTCCAGTTATTTTTTCGAGAATTTCGTCTTCATGTGTCAGTTTGTCGTGTCGTTATTATTATTATTATTATTATTATTATTATAAATACATTTAGCGTGTTTGTTTCTAAACTGTGTTAAATTTCATTGATGTTGGTTTGTTTAAGCAACGTGGACATGTCTCTTTACGTTGCCTTTTGTTGGCAACTAGTCTAACAAAAGAATTACTCTGAAATCAAAAACAATTCCTGGAGGATGGAACATATTCAGCCTGCGATGTAAAAGAAGGAGAACGGATTTCAAACTTCCGCTCACTTGCAACCATGCCCACTCATGGGAAAAAAATGCTTCGAGAATAAACTCTGAAGACAATTCCGAAGCTAGAGTCCCTAAGGAAGTTCGATAGTGTCTTCAGACTTTTCTGGTAACTCCAATACGATACTGGTGCCAAGCTGCATCAATCCCCGCCTTTCCTTTGGACAGCATCATTGGCGAGGAGAGGGAAGACTTACTGCATGAGTAACTGCCTGTCTCCCATACAAACCTAACCCTAACCTGCATCCTGGAGTGTAAGAAAGATATTTCAGGCACAGATCCATGTCCTCACAAAAATAATAAATACCTTATATGTGGTTAATATTCAGCACCAAATTAAGCGCGTTTAAAATAAAATAATATATAGTAATTACATTAATAAATAAAAAAGTAAATAAAGGAAAACATATAAAGAAATATAAAGAAAAAAAAATCAACACCAGCAATAACTACTAAATACTAATGTAATGACAAATGTACGCAGAAAACTTTATTCAAACTAAGAATATGTTCTCGTATAGTGTCCTTTTATAGTCGCAGTGAACAGAAATAGCTCTCTCAAAGAGGAGAGTGACAAAAACAAAGGGAGACTACTCTGGATTATTCATAACTAATTTACTCAATTTCGTTTATTAGGCATTAATTTAGGATCTTCCATAGTTTACACAAAAATGAAATCGTACGTGAAATGTGTGAGACACCTTGTTACTTCAGGAAAGAAAGTTAGAAGGTTAAAGAGGGCGAAAATCATCTTGAATAAGTGGAAAATGATCCTGGAATAATATATATACATATATTTGAACTTTATTTCAATCCACCATGAGCTTCCGATCCTTAGCAATGATGAACATGTCATTTTCGTTTATGATCTATTTCATCACGATTCTTTTGTTAAGCTTAGAGAGCAATTATACATTCTTATTACTCAAAGTAAA
Organism: Acanthosepion lycidas; assembly: GCA_963932145.1. Taxonomy (NCBI): domain Eukaryota; kingdom Metazoa; phylum Mollusca; class Cephalopoda; order Sepiida; family Sepiidae; genus Acanthosepion; species Acanthosepion lycidas. Next base: position 24,071,181 of record OZ010588.1, on the reverse strand, counting down.
AATCAAAAGTCTTAGAAAAACCTCGGAGAATTCCAGTAAGAATTCCTTTAATCATTTCTAAGATACAATGGTTCAAAGCATAATCTTATAATTGGACAATTTTGCTGTTACACGATTTGGACAATTTTGCTGTTACATCTGGTGTATATATATATATATATATATATATATATATATATATATATATATATATGGATCAGGAGATCACAACAGCAAGAGGGATCATCATTTCAGTATAGAGCTAAATACATTCTTATTATTCAATGTAGAGTCCAATAGCGTTATAAAAACCTCTGAGAATTACAGTCTTTCACAATCAGGCAGAAGAATATTTATGAACGTTCTTAAATTGAAAAGTTTTGCAAACCCAAGTATATTTTTTGTTTTACTTCTGCTTACAAATACATGTTGTAAAATAAAATCCTAACATTTGATAAAGTCCATCAGAGGACAAAACGCGTTGGAAAAGAATTGCTTTTATTTTGTTTTTATTCGTATTGTCTTTTTCAAGATCGATTGTATTAATTTTTACATTTCTATCTATCTATCTATCTATCTATCTATCTATCTATCTATTTATATGTGTGTGTGTAGGCAGTAAGAATTCATCCAAGCATGTCTTGTTAAATTCAACCGATAAGGTCTGTTTAATGGATTAATGGATTTCTTTTCAGTATAAAGTTCTTGATAATCTGTTTGAAGTAGATGTTTTATCGTTTTTGTTTAAGTATTTTTTAACTGTCTCAGTCATTATCAAAAACAGGATGTTAATCAGTATGTTAAGCAAGATTTTGTTGGCAACATCCTGGCATTTTTGGAGGAAAGCTGGTACTTCGAAATCTTCGGAAAGTTCATTCACAATTTTGACCCGATGTACAAGATCTTGTTCGAAAATTGGAAAATACAATAAAAAGTTAAACAGACTTGCCTTGCTAGTTGAATTTAACCAAAAATTACTTATACACCGTCGTGCAAATTAATTGAAACAAAACCAATAATTCCGTTATTATTTACTTTTTCTTTCGTATTTTCCAATGAAACATAACCCAGTACACATGTAAGTACTTCGTATGTGAATTCCACGAAGTCGTTACTTGAAGACTGATCACAGATTCTCAATTGGATTTAAATCAGGAGAGTTTCAAGGCCATTCTATATCTATGATTTGCTTACTGGTAAGGCTTGGCAGCATGTTCGTTCAACGTTACAATTTTCGTACGCTTCCTTGGAGTAACGTCCATTGCAGACAATGGCCGTAGGACAACTAATCGACAGTCGAGACACTTGTGTCTGGGCGTGATAAAAAAAAAAATTTTTCAAGGCCAAACAAATTTCATCATACACACCGAAAATAGATTCATATTATTGCACACCACTGCAATTGATCTGAGTAAAAATCAAAATCGATTACACCCTGCCTCCCCAGTACGTCTAAAATTGACGTATGATGAAAGAAACGTAACTAAAGCGGTTGTTTCAATTAATTTGTATTTATGCTGAAATCCGACAAATATTTGAATATATTTTTTGTTTATATGTTATGTTTATGGATACAACTTATCTGAATAAAGCGTCCTGGGTATGACGATAAACTACGTCCAACAACAAGGCTTCAGATAATGTTTTCGGAAAAATAATGTTGCCAGCTATGTGTCTTTGAAAAGATAATGTTGCCAGCTATATGTTTAATAGCACCGTATATTAAATATATGTATAGGTATATATATATACCTTAATTTGGCATTAAATGACCCACAGTGGTTGATATGCCATAAAACCCAACCAACCAACCAACTTATCTGAGTAAATGTTCTGTTTAAATAAACAGTATCAATTACATTTACCGCCCTGAATGTCTAAGGAATTTCGTAGAAAATATGCGTTTCTCCGACAGGAATCGAACTTGTATCCTATAAGAAAACTGTTATATATAGCCTGTCGGGCTGTTTAACCATTCAGCCATAGAGAACTTTCCGGTTAGCAGAGTCCAAATTGATGCTTATAAACACACATCTTCGACCATTTTGCTCGATATATACTGTCTCCTCTGAAACGTAACCTAACGATAACAATGACATTTTATATAAAATGGATTAAATACGACAAATATTTTAATATATTTTCTGTTTATAAGTTATGTTTATGAATACAACTTATTTTGAGTAAATTTGGACTTTGCCAACCGGAAAGTTCTCCGCGGCTGAATGATTAAACAGCACAACATGCTATATGATGGTTTCCGTATCGGAATACAGGTTTGATTCCTCTCGGAGAGCGAATGTTTTCCGCGAAATTTCTCGAAAATTCAGGCCGGTAAATGTAATTAATACTGTTTATTTTGAACATAGCATTTACTCAAATAAGTTGTATCCATAAAAATAACACATAAACAGAAAATATATATAACATAGTAAGTTTTTTTTTATGTATCTCAAACGGGTAAATATCAGGTCATCCCATAAGTTCTGTCCGAATTTTAACTTTTTGTTAAAATGAACGAAATTTAAAGAGTATTTTATAATATGTAATGGAGCTGAACATTATTTTTATGTTTAGATGCATTTAAACTGATCAAATTTTATTTCAGAGAACAATAAGATTAAATTTTGTTTGATTAAAACCCTGCTAACATGGAAGTGCCCAAGAATCATTTGAGGCACATAATGCTTTATGAATTCAAGAAAGGAAACTCAGCAGCCGAAGCAGCTAGAAACATTCACTCAGTTTATGGAGAGGAATGTGTGAATGAAAGAACTTGCAGAAGATGGTTTGCAAAATTCAGAGGTGGAGATCGAACCGGACGTCCAGTTGAGTTTGATGAAAATCTTGAAGCAGCCCTTGAAGAAAATCCTGCTTTATCAGTGTTCATCGTCATCTTCAACAACTTGGAAAAGTTCCTAAACTTAGAAAATGGGTGCCTCATGAATTGTCTGAAAACAACCTCAAATCCCGAGTTGACATCTGCTCTTCTCTCCATTCTCGCCAACTTGTTTCACCTTTTTTGGATAGACTTGTGACTGGCGACGAAAAATGGATTTTTTATCGAAATGTTAAGCGTCGTAGACAGTGGCTTGGTAAAGGGGAAGGACCCCAGCCACAGCCGAGAAGGGAACTTCATGGGCAAAAGGTTCTTCTTTCAATCTAGTGGGATCGCCAAGGAATAACCCACTTTGAATTCTTACCACCTAATGCAACAATTAATGCTCAAATATACTGTCAGCAATTAGAGCGTTTGAACCAAGCTTTGAGGAAAAAAAGACCTGCTCTAGTGAATCGAAAAGAGGTGATGTTTCATCAGGACAATGTGCGACCCCACATAGCAAGAATCACGTCACAAAAGATCGAAGAACTTGGTTGGGAGAAAATTCCTCATCGACCTTATTCTCCCGATCTTGCTCCTTCAGACTACCATTTGTTTCGTAGCTTACAGAATTATTTGGAAGAAACAGCTTTTGTAACACAGGAAGAATTTAAAACTGACATTTGTGAGTTCTTCGAATCAAAGCCAAAAGAATTTTACAGTAATGGAATTAGTAAGATTATTAATAGATGGAAGGAAGTCATAGATAATCAGGGAAAATACATTGTTGATTGAATCTGTAATTAAATGTAACATTTGGTCACTTGTTTTCTTTATTCAAAATTCGGACAGAACTTATCGGATGACCTGATACATAAGAAAAAAAGAAGTTGAAAATTCAACTGGAGTCTTTAAGAATATTTATTTAGATTGACATTTACTGCTTTCACAGTTCTATGATTTTTAAAAGGTAAATTAAGATGGTGAAGCGTATAGCTATGTCATGATATGTCTCGCATTATTATATATATATATATATATATATATATAAAAGTTCAAGCGATCTTTTGGGAAGAATGTTCTATGTGTCGTGTCTCTTCATGACTCTCCACTGTTATTCAGATGACGGTCGTCTTCGAGTATAGAATCCAGAGGTTAGCAGTGAATATTTCGGAGACAGTAGGAAAGCGTAGTTCAGGTTAGCACTGGATATCGCAGCAAAGTAGCAGAGCGTAGTACTTTCTTCTGTTCATCTTCGCCTGACAAATTGGCACTGGTCATTCGGGTAGGAGAAACAAAAATGGCCGCCTTTATACACGACGGATTGAATGTTCTACGTCTTCTGATTGGTTAACCTTCTATTGGTAGACTATAAAGTGAGTCCAGGCATTTGGACTAACTCACTAGTTATATGCATATACACAAAAAACTGTAACATCCACAACTTCCTATCTTTTGTAGCTCTTAGTAATGTTTGTCTTTTTAGTATCCCTCTCAATCCCTGATTTGCCATTCATTTACATAAGCTCCTTAGGTGGGTTACTCGCTGTTTTCTTCTGGTCGTCTTGCCACCAATATGTACTGTGAGTATCAAATTCTCCAAACGCTCTTTCCTCATTATGTATCCCAGAAGATTCACCTGCCTCTTTCTTATGTTAAATATAATCGATCTTTTTGTTTCCATTCTCCTTAAAACGTCCTCGTTGCTCACGTGTTCAGTCCATAGTATTCTCGGTATCCTTCTGTAGAAGCACATTTCTGCTGCCTCAAGTCTTTTTCGTTATCTCTGGTAAGATTAAAAAGCACGGCCGATATTTCATAACAGTTCAGTATTCTTTTCTAACGGAATTTTCCTGTTTCTTAATACTTTGCTTAGGTATGTAAGGCATATTTCGCTGTCCCAATGCGCTTTCGAATTTCGGTGTCACATTTTCCATTTAAAACAATTCCCAGATATTTAAATTTTCGTACTTGTGTGATTTTGGTAATTCCTATTCGAAGTTCGTATCTGGTTTATCGCTGCGAACTTTTGCACACGCCTAATCACCTATAAACTTCTGAAAGTAAACCGTGAGAGACAGTAACATATTATTGATCCATCAATTTATATTGTTTTATATTTTAATCATCTTGGTTTCAGCCAACCAGTCTAGTGAATTAGCGACAATCTCTGTTATCAGAATTAAAAAAAAAAAAAAAAATACGGACGAAAAAATGTTAAACCGACTCCGTGACACAAACTGATTAAACTCATTTCTAAATTATTTTCATTCATTCTTTCACTTGTTGGTATATTCCCCAATCTTGTTACTCAAGTAAGTGGAAGAAAGAAAAAAAAGTATTTCTTGGAACTTCCTAAGCTAGATAGAAAAAAAAAAAAAAGAAAATCATAGACTGTCAAAGTCAATTAGCGCAACACACCCTGACACTTTTCGCAATTCTAACTAAATCGCTGTAAGCTTAGCGTCGTAGAAGTGTTTACTAACTAGCTATTTCGTTTCTCAGTACAGCACATAGCCACAAATATAGGGAACCCTGTGAGGATCGATCGAACTCATTACTTTGGTAATGCTCAACGAGACTAACTTGCTACGCATTGTGAAGTGACCTTTGTATAAAACGTATTACTTTAAACAGATATACTTCTCTCTCTCTCTCTCTCTCTCTCTCTGTCTCTGTCTGTTCATATCTATCTATCTCAGTTTGTTCATATCTATCTATCTATCTATCTATCTAAGTCTTTTCATATCTATCTATCTATCTATCTATCTATCTATCTATCTATCTATCTATCTATCTATCCCGTGAGTACTTCGGCGTGGTGTAATGGTATTTTTCTAAGCGTGGCTCAGATGTGGCACAAAGCCAAAAGTATGGGGCACGTAGTGACGATCGCACTCACCAAGTCGTAACTGTTCTCGCAAAACAAACTTGTTAACCATTACACCACGTCGAGGTACTAAATTAAATTAAAAACCTTTTATTGTGCGTAGTGTCACCACAAATGTATTTCCGGTGTCGGCTTTTAATTTAATTTAGGTCAGCGATTCAGTAATGAATTATGTATCGGAAAATAATTCCTATTTATCTGTATCTCACTCATTTAAACCGTCCTTTAACATCTCTTTAAAACATCTCTCTGTTAAATTTTAATCCCCACCTTCACTTTTAGGTCTTCCTGTTCTCTCGTCTGTTATTCCTCTCTAAAGCTTTCATTTACTTCTCACATTCGTCCTCCACTGTCATACACTCTCACTAATTTTTTTTTTATTCCCGGAGTTATTTTTTCTGATTTCTTTTTGAATTTCTAGGTCTGATGAATCGTAATTACGATTCCAATGTAATAAATTATAACCATGGAATATTAGTGTTTGAGCCTTTTATATTATATTCTTACTCTGTCCTGGACGTTGAGTTCTACCTGGATTCTATCCTCTTGGGAATTTTTTACATATATATATATATATGCGTATGTAAGTATGTATATATATTTATATATTTCATATATATATATATATATATATATATATATATATATATATATATATATATATATATATATATATATATATATGTGTGTGTGTGTGTGTGTGTGTATTAACAACTAATATTATCTATCTATCTATCTATCTCTCTCTCACTCTCTCTCTCTCTCTCTCTATATATATATATATATATATATATATATATATATATAAACACACAAAAGTGAACACTGAAATTTTGAAATTGACACCAAGAGGCGACAGTCTGTTTTATGCTTAAACGCAATTGTCAGGCCATATGGCTTGTGTATTTGCTCGACTATTTATATATTCAAGTCAATATCAATTGCTCTTTTGGCGGGGTTTAGAGTACGCCAACTGATTCCTCTACAGAGGAGTAAATCCTCCTAACAAAAGGTTCCATCTCTGATGCGAATGCTTACAATCTCAGGTAGATACCAGTGTAAGATTCGGCCGCAGTATAAGCCTCAAGCACTCTTCGTTAACTGCACTGCTATCAGGTTACATTTACTTGTAAGAAGCCTCACTGCTTCTCGGCGAAATAACAAGTTGCGAATGCTACCACACCAGCCTTTATCTGTTCCCGCTATGTTGCAACTTGCCATGCAGTGATCTTTCCTCTGCTATGTTACAAATGGTGATGTGTTTATCTGTCGAATTGGATATCCGACAGGCCCGTGGTAAACCTTTTAACTGAAAACGAAATCAAATCAAAAGGTCATTCTGATGATAACAAACAACTATTTAATCGCTGCAAAATTTTATTTTCTTCCTTCTTTTTCTTTGTAGCTTGAGCGAACGCTAGTCTGCACACAAGAATTTATGTCCTTTTAATCCTTTTAATATTAATGGTCAGAATCTAATGATGATAGCGACTTCTTTTTTCATCTTCGTTTTTTCTTTCAAGTCTATATATTCCCTTTTTAACTCGACTTCGTTCTTCTAACTCCGACGAAAATTAGTTCCGCATCTCCTACATCCAGAGGACAAATCGGGCTTTACTGACGGACTAAAGTCGCTCTCTCCTTGTGGGTATTTATCCGTACGCCAACGTCATAAGAGTGTGTAGCACAAAGTTGGCTTTAGTGTGGGATTTCGGAAATCGTTAAGGAATTGCTCAAACTCCCCTCTGCACATCCTCTATTGGGGATGCCTCAGGTGCTGGGTAATGACCCCAGTCCCACCTCCCGAAGGAGAGATACTACTTGGGTATATGGAACCTGGGACCTGAGACTGCGGGTATGTATCTTTCTGTCTATGGCGATATAAACCGCTGGAATTGTCACGTAGGCCTTTTTCTTAAGAAAAAGAAAGTCTTGACAAAAACCAGATGGCTTTAGCTGGCTGACACTAGCTACACGATAAAACCATAAATGTTTTTTTTTTATTTTCCAAAGTTGGATCAAGCGATGAGAAATGTATTTTGAGGGAAATAAGTACATATTTAGAAAACTTTTTTTACTCGTTCGGTCATTTGAAGATTTTGTCACGTACACACGCTTTTAAATAGGGAATAGACTTTTCGACTCCTATCAATTCAAATCCGAAACTTTAAGCGTTTTTATAAGATCTAATTAGTCGTTTCGATTGGTTTATCTTAAATCTATTTACATTATTCGGAATATTGTCCTCATCTTTGTCGCCATATTTATTACAACGTTTCGGCCTTTCAGTATCTGTCTATATTGCTGAGATGAGGTATTATGTACACTATTTACATTATTCAGACTGTTGTCCTCATCTTTGTCGCCATATTTATCCGATTCTTCAGTATCTGTCTCTATTTCTGAGATGAGGTATTATGTACTCTATTTACATTATTCGGACTATTGTCCTCATCTTTGTCGCTATATTTATTCCAACGTTTCGGCCTTTCAGTACCTGTCTCTATTTCTGAGATGAGGTATGATGTACACTATTTACATTATTCGGACTATTGTCCTCATCTTTGTTGCCATATTTATCACAACGTTTCGGCCGATGTACGCTTTTTCAGGTGGTTTGAATGTCGAACTGAACCCTTTACTTCGCTCGCTGGTGTAGACTGCTCTAGTTCCACGTGCCATGTCTAATGGATGTCAGTTATCAGTTATCTCCTGTTAATTCCCCTCTCCAAGTTCTCTACTGCCATAACCAGGTACTGAACTCGCAACTCTTTGGGTCCTGCCACTGAATCTAACCAACGCCTTTATCCACTGTGCCATGTGTCCTTAAGGGACTAGAACAGTCCACCCCAGCGAGCGAAATTAAGGGTTCAGTTCGACATTCCAACTACCTGAAGAAGGCCGGACCGTACATCGGCCGAAGCGTTGTGATAAATATGGCAACAAAGATGAGGACACTAGTCCGAATAATGTAAATAGTGTACATAATACCTCATCTCAGAAATATAGATAGAAATTGAAAGGCCAAAACGTTGTAATAAATATGGTGACAAAAATGAGGACACTAGTCCAAATAATGTAAATAGTGTACATAATACCTCATCTCAGAAATATAGACAGATACTGAAAGATCGGATAAATATGGCAACAAAGATGAGGACAATAGTCCGAATAATGTAAATAGTGTACATAATACCTCATCCCAGAAATATCGACAGATACTAGTTTATCTTTCTATTACAATTTTCTCAACTTCCTGTATCCCAAAACTCCCATTCAGTTATTTAGGATAAATACTCCGTTCGCCCCAACCACAAAACGTTACATACTAAATATACACTACTAAAATCTTGGGCAAATTCTTTCTTCTGCCACATCAGACCTATGCCTAGCGTTTGACACAAATGAAGCTCGGATTTATGTCTACCTTTCTATTAATTCAATGTGATGTTTGTACAAGAAGACTTATATTTGATCTTGAGTAATCTAACAGGAGTTGATATTTATATATAAAATTCTGTGACTTCCATCACACTCTCTAAAATAGCCATACATTGAGCGATTTAAACCAAATTTTAGGGAAGAGTACAAACAGGTAAGGGGTACAAAGTATAGTGGGCGTTACTAGAGTGCGTAGCTTAGTATAATAAAATTTCATTAATTTTTAAGGAAAAATTAAGTTTTATTATTCATCATACAAAATGCTCCCATTATTTTAATAACAGACATTTAATGCAATGTCGCTATTTTTGCATATCTTTTCTTTAAGGTTTTAGATATACAAGAAAAAAAAAACAGTTTCCATTCCCCCCTGCATTTGCGAGAACTATAAACAAATCACAAGGCCAAACGCATGAAAAAGTTGGAATTTGACTCCAGAAAGAAATATTTACGCATGGCCAGTTGCATGCTCAAGAATAAGAAATCGTTAGACTTTATTCTTTGCTGTTAGAAAGGAAAAAAAAAGAAATTTTCTTAAGAAAATATTGTTTAACGTGAAGTTTTATAAAATCAAATTAAAGAAATTATTCAACCGCGAAGTAGGGATTTGTGAAATTATTTTTCCAAACAAATCAGCTTATGTAAATTTCATCGATTGGTTTGCAAAATTGAACGAAACGTTCAGTTTGTAAGTCTCGACAAAACTGTTAGCGATAATTTCAACGATACTGTGAGGATTTAAACATGCTGACGCGTGATTTAAAACAATTCTAGTATCTTTAAATTAAGTGTTCAGACAAATCACGCGCCTTAGTTCCACCATTTCTAACCTTCGCAGTTAAGACTCGCCATGCCATGAATATTATAACAAACTACCATCATTTTTTTCGGATTCCATTGATGAAATGTAAATTCCAATGGAACAGCTACCCCGTGGAATCGACTCCCAAGAAAATGCTTCCCCGACCACTACAATCTTAGCCTGATCAAGTCTAGGGTTAACCATTATCCCCCACATATCCGCATAAACTGCAGCTCTTACCTGTTACTCTGTAAGTCTCTACTTCGAGTGGCTCTTATACAAGGTGAATATTATTGTAAAAATATTCCCAAGATTAATTGAAATCTTGGATTAAGGACAAACAAGATCAGAATGCCTTTAGTTATTATTAAGATATAATTTATTCTAGTTGTTGAACACATAGTTATTTCAAATTAGTGTCTTCCTTTTCTAGACCTCGTGCTTGACAGCGATATGCAGGGGGGGTCTTAATCAGGAATCATTCGTTCGCTACTATGCGGATGATAGAACCACAATAGTCGATGTCGGCAAATTCCTCTTTATGCTAGAGAAACTTTGTCTTACTGCTATAATTTGAGTTCACCTTGCATTTTACACCAATCCGTTTCATTCTTTTTTTCTCTTACAGCTTTTTTTTTTTTTAGTGGGGGATACTGCGCCTTTAGTCAACTCATATTGCTTATATGGGAATTCAATTCATTGGATTGTCACCACTGATGTCTTGGTACAACTGACTATTAATTTCACAAACACTTGCTTCTTGAAAATCGTCTCTCTTGAAAACTATTATTCCTTTAAGACCACCAGCGATGGATTTAAACAAACGAAATCATCTTTTTGACTTTGGCAGCGTTCTTCTTTTGGAAAGTTCTCTTTTTTCCATAGATTATTCTGTCGAAGATAGTCACAACAAGCCTGTAGTTGAATCCCTGCCCGTCTATGCGGCTCAGCTATTATTCAGGTTTTTGAGCGCGCATGCTGAATTAGCGATAGTTTTAAAAGTGCTAGAATCACGCATGCGCTCTGACTAAATTGCAAATGGCGGCTCCGGTCGGGCAGACGAAACATCGTGGCCTCTGAGCTAGAGTTTCTTGGTCCTGTTTCACCATATATTCTATTTAAAAACAAACATTAATCTGAAAGATAGGTTTTTATATTAACAGCTTTTGCCTTGGCCACAGGAGTTCACATTTGGCCGGAAGTGAATTAAACTGTCCTCATTTTAGATGAGAGAAGGCGCCCACTCCCGTCGATTCCAACCCTGCGGCAGCGCCTTTTTCATTGCACTAAGAGAGATGGGGTCGGTGTAATATTGACGCTAGCATGACATTGATCGCGGATACTAGACAATTTGTGTACTTGATCCATATGCATACGTGTGTATATAGATTACCCACGTAAAACCGACCTTGTGTCACATCTTACCTTAGGGCAGAGGCCGGGTAAATATATAAGTATCAAAAGGAATTTTGGAGATCTTTTCTTTTTTTATTTTCGACCCAGGAATTAGTTTATCTCTTGTTACTGTTTACGGTCGAGTTAGCGTGTGTAGCGTGTGGGTGCGGGTCCATAACCAATTGTATTAAGTTGCTAAGTTATATCCATGTTAATATTCGGGTTCAATTCCTTAAGGATCCCACAACTCATCTGAATTTTCGACTTTATTAATTCTTTTACCCTGTTTAATTTCAATTCTCATTAAATGTAATATAATTTTTTTCACGTTTTTCCCTAGTTTTATATCATAAAACCGGGCCTTTTTACATTTAACTCAGTCTGTCGACTGATATCAAGCTTCCTCAGACCCTTCTAATATCTCACGCGTAGGTTTCCACCCACATGGGACTTAAATTCAACCCAGATCTCAAGTAGAACTCGTATATACGATCCATCGCTAAAGATGCTGGGAAAATGGTCGATTCCCTGTACCGCTCCAGTAAGTACCTGATTACTCGTGCTCTCCTCTACCTTTACAAGAGCCTGATTAGGCTGAAAATGGAGTACTGCTGCCATATATGGGCAGGAGCTGCCCAGTCTTCACTTTGCAGTTTCGGTAGAATACAAAGGCGTCTACGCGTTCTTGTAGGCGATAAATTATTTTCCACTCTGCAACCCCTTACTCACAGACGAGACGTCGCAAGTTTCTCGCTATTTTCTCGCTATTTCCATGCAAAGTGTTCAGAAGGCCTACAATCCTTAGTTCCACCAGTCCTAGCCCTCACAGCGAACATAAACGCGCCTGAGCAAGCGTCTGCAATAGGGATTGGCTAGCCACCCTAGTAGACGGGTGTCATCAAATAGGAGTGGTCAGCTATACAATGTTGGATTAAAAAAATCCATTTAAAAATTACTACATTTACGTTTCGGGTAAGAAAATGAAACTAGATAATATGGAAGTCCCAGAGAAAGATGTGCCTTGTTTAAGTAGGTAACTGAGCTTTGCTTTATCATGACGTTCTCCCGTGACCAAACTGGTAACGACACACTTTCGCACACAGATTTATTCAACTAAATATGTGCCATTTTGTTCTGCTACCTTTCACCATCTTTGCGCTCAGGATATCAAGTTCTAGGAGGATGGAATCATGAAGCTTTTCAAGTTTTAGCAACAATAGAAATTATTTTCTTAAAAATCATCTGTTCAATTTTTTTGAGTATTAAAACCCTTAGGAGACGACAGGGCCGAAAACTCGAATGACGAACAAGACGCCCGGTTGATCTATCGGTCTGATAATACAAGCTTCAAGATTAGCTGGCTGGTCTTCGTACCAGCCAATCAGATTGTTTCACGTATTTCTTGTACATATGGGGCTTTCAATGGCGGTTTCTATAATAGTTTGTTGTGTTCTGTGATTTTATATTGATTTTTTTTTTCGGTTCCAAGTGAGAGCTTGTGAAAAGGGCTCCGTCTTCTTAGCACTGAAATTCCAAATGAAGCTCTGTCTCCAAAGGGTTGTAATGTATTTAGTCAATAATATAATTTTAGAGTAATTCTACTGCTTAGGGGTTCAGATCTACTTATCTCTACAGACTCCAGCTTCTTCTTATCAGGAGCACCTTCCCCTCTAAAACCTCTTCTGACCCCAAAATCTGTTTCCTCTCTGTTATTTCTCCCGCTTTCCTTTCTGTTCCGCTGATAGGACAGTGTAATTAGACGTTTTCTTCTGGCCAACTTTTCTTCTCTCTCTCTCTCTCTTTCTCACTACCCTAAGTCTATCCATCTTTATATCTTCGACTGGTATCGGCCTATTTTTTCATTCTATCTGTAAACATTCCTGCGTTACTCCAGTACTTTTCCATCTTTATTTCTCTTTTCTCACAGGCGATTTCTATCGTCCTTCACGGCGTCAGAATGATAAAATAGGGAGGACTTGACGCCTGCCCATACCGAACAGCACGCAAACACCAACGCTTTCCCTCCACCACCACCCACCTGTCATTGAGGCATTCACCCTTTTCGTCTTTAGAACGACTCGTTAATTAGGCAGTGGTAGTAATATCAGACTCACTCTCATTTCTGGCCCCTACCCCTGCTCACCAGGGAATATTTCCCTTACTCTTTTCCTTGTGGCACTTCTTAACATATATTTCAATAGTGTCCCCTTCCAATTCTGCTCAGGGGTTTTCGTCCTCAGAGTCCCATTCTCTTGTGTTGTTTAGGGAAGACTCACCAGTCTATCCGGGCCCATTATCTCTTCTTCATTTAGCGGATCATTTCTAGTTCGGCACTCAAGTCTCTTAATCCCTGCTCGACTGGCAGCTTGAACAACTTTACAGTTTGAACGATTTTTCTTGTACGACCAGCAGGAAGAATCTCCAATTCTTCTATCTAAAGAAGTAATGGATTATTTAATTTACTAATCCGAGAGATTTGATCGCTTTAAACGTTATTTTTAGTGGATAACCTATATTTGAGTAGACGCTCCGTTTATTATTATATTTTTTTTATTTTCGTCTACCGACCTGACTATTCGGGAATTCTTATCAAAGAAAAATATGCGCTCTCTGACAGGATACGCACTTTCATCCTCCTTTGCTGGAGAAACAGTCGTTAGATCCGACATGCTTTAGACCGACTAGGCCATGAAAAGCGAGGCAGAATAGTGCCTTATAAGCGCATATCCTTTCCAGATACTCGAAAGTTCATATCTGCTCAGTCTTGTACCCGAATGTAAACAAAGCAATTACTAAAGAAGTAATGGATTTTTTTATTCATTAATCCGGCAAATTAATATTAAAAAAAATATTATTAAATAATCAATTATTTCTTTAATAAGATTTCTCGAATATTCATGCCGGCAGATGAAAATAAATGAATATACTGTATCAAAAAACGAAATAAAAAAAATAAACGCAGCATTTACTCAAATATGGGTATCCACTGTTTAAAATAATAAATTCTTTTATCACTATTAATTTCAGATAATTAGCATGCACTCGTTTAACCTTTTTCTCTTTCATTTGATTCCAGATTACAAAGTTGTCCGGAACTTTCTGTTCTACAGGGTGCCCAGTAAAAAAGGCGGTAAATTCAGAAAGACGTGAGACAACCATTGAAAACTGGTGACGATTGATGTGAGTGAAAAATTCAGGAAGAATTTCTGCATATTTCGCCAGTCTCCATGTCGGATGTTCTTCATTGAAAAATACAATAACTTGACGCTCAAAATCAGTGAGTTGTTTAGCCATACGAGAAGGGCAGAACGAAAGACGAAATTTGTCTGCAAATAACCTTTAAATGTACTTGCATCGAATATTGTCGTCATATGTGGTTTGGTATTTCTTCAATAGATTCTTCACAGTCCAAAGACGAATCTGCTACGTAATCGATTCTGATCTGACGTCTCGGCTTCAATCGCTTTCCCACCATCGTTTCTGGCCTTTTCGATAAATGCTATCATGGCAACTGTTCTGATGAACCTTCCTCTAGTTAGGACTTCATAGAGTCTTTGAGGTATTATGGCGGCTGTAGTAAGAATGGTAAGTAAGAATGTATTGTTGGATGTAAGGAATGCTGTAGTATATTTGGGTCAGTAATCGTGGCTCTCTAAGCTTAAGATAAGACAGATTGAAGACCAGCCTTCCCCTTTGGCCTTTGTATTTTTCAAAATAAATATTACTTTTCTCTTTGGTCAGTCAGTTATGTGCCATACTTGATATACGCTTAGGCGATCATGTATCTTTCGATAGATGACTGACGTGGCAGATTTTTCCCAGCAGCCATTTCTTTCTGCGGTAGACCAGTTGCCATCCAAGGCTATAGATCCCCGTCGGTCCTGTTATTTACCCATAGCTGGGGGAAGAAGGAGAGTATTCCTAATTTTCCAAAGGTATTAGCACGCAAATACAATGAATTCGACTGGAGTTCGAACTCAGCTCCCCGATTCCTCAATCCGAGCCGCTATCCATTAATCCACCCGTTCTCCTAACGATTACTCCACCGTGTCTCCTTCTCTTTG
The DNA here is from genome assembly GCA_963932145.1 of Acanthosepion lycidas. Lineage (NCBI taxonomy): Eukaryota > Metazoa > Mollusca > Cephalopoda > Sepiida > Sepiidae > Acanthosepion > Acanthosepion lycidas. The sequence continues at coordinate 24,055,789 of OZ010588.1, read as the reverse complement.
GTACTAAAATTTGATTCACCAATTAAATCTTGACCTCTTCAAGTCTAGAACTAGCTTTTATCGTTCTTGCATAACACAAAGAGCTTCACTTCTTACTCTTTCTTACGCTAATAAAACTTCACACAGTAGCCCTCTGCCTTGAGTGACTCTCAGGCCTTATATTGGTTGAACATTAGTAACACAAAAAGAAACCGTTGTACGCTCTGGACTTCTTCAGGTGGTTGGAATGTCGAACTGAACCCTTTATTTCGCTAACTGGGGTAGACTGTTCTAGTTCCACGTGCCATATTTAATGGATGTCAGTTACCTTCTATTAATTCCCCTCTCCAAAGTCCGCACTGCCTCAACCGGGTATTGAACTCACACTCTTTGGGTCTTGTCACTGGATCTAACCAACGCCTTTATCCACTGTGTCATGGCGACAAAGACGAGGACAATCTTCCGAATAATGTAAATAGTGTACATAATACCTCATCTCAGAAATATAGACATAAAAAAACACTGGGGGTGGGGAATAATTAAAAAGAAAATCTGTCAGAGACATCGGCCTACTCAAAACTTTATAAATCAAAAAGTAGCTTGCTGTCAGATTCTCCTTCTATACACCGAAGGAATGTTGTCAATCTTCAATACGCTTAAACTTGGCAAACTTTTTTTTAATTTATCAGTGGGCAACGATTCTTGGGAATTCAGATCTAAATCTCTTGTAGTACTCCTGGCGCAATAAATATAATGACCGCTCCCACTGTACGAGACTTGGGCATTAGGGCAGGTCGATTTTGGAACCGTGGTATTGCATTCAATTTGAAAGTTGGAGTTTGACATGATAAATAAAGACACAAAATATTTTTCAAATCTTTACCGATTTTTCAGAAAACGAGTTTAAAGATTAAATTTAGGTTCAAAATCGTAGCGTTGGAATTTAATTCTGGTGATCAGTGAAAGCCTTATATTACAGCCTTATAAAATTTATAATTTACTGAAGCTTTACAAATCGTGTATGGAGAAGATGAATGATACAAACATATTATTACTAAATCAATGTGCCATCAAATAAGACCTTCATTTACTTCAAAGGGAAAATATACTGAACTATTTAGTCATATTATGATGTCATGTTGTACTGTGTAATAGTTTTAGTATGATTTTCAATAAACAATGCAAATTTAAAACATTTTATCTTATAATTTGTGCGCAGCAGTATTATGGTATTATATACACTTTTATCTATTTTTGCTTCTATTAATTATGATTTAAGAAATGATCAAACAAATCTTATTCACTGAGTAGCCTCTTTTGTAATCTTTTACAATTTTTTTACACGGTTTTTACTGATCGAATACAGTAAAAAAAACACTATATTTTGCTTGTAGTGATTCATAATCAGAATTCTAGTTTGAATATATTTTCCATTCAATGTATCTAATACAAAAGATATCTACTTTATTTGTATTTATTCTTGAAATAGTGCACGTTTGATATCCATTTGTAAGCAAAAATCTTCGGAATTAGGTATTTCTCTACATGTTTTCCAAGCGACCTTTAAAACTAAATGCTAAAAATTTGGTAAACGCTATAAATCTAAATTTGGTTACTTTACTTATCACATCCAAGCCCAGCTTTCAATTCGAGTGCATTGGTGATTTTCTAAAAAGAAGGCAAATATCAACCTGCCCTATTTGGCGTGGCTCTAATCGCTTTTACGTTTTCTATACACGGTTTCATCCGATTCGTGTTTATAAGTAATCGCAGATATTTGGTTTCCTCTTGGAGGAACTAACATCTTGATAATTTACATTTTAATCAGCGCTCTTTCAATCTGTCGAAAACGGCCAGAAAATGTCAAAAATGTTCTTCCAGATTATTCTAGAAAACCAAAATATATTCTATGCAAATCCTTTCAACGCACTTAGGATTATCGACATGAACTTCGGGAAGATCCCCGATACACTCAGTTAAGTGCCAAACCGTGATACACACTCGGGCGATTGTGTCTCTTTCGATTCATGACTGATTAGACACAATTTTCCCGCGTTTCTTTCTGTAGTAGACTGGTTGCCAACCAAGGTTATAGAACACTCAACGCATAGCTGTGAGGAGAAGAGAGGGGTTCATGCCTTTCCCAAGGGTATTTGCGGGTAAGTGAATGTGACGAATCCGACTGGAATTCGAACTCGGATTTATCATTCCAAACCGATATCCATTACGCCACAATGCACATGCCCCCACCACCATGCATTAAACAAACTAAAAAAAAGAGGCAGCACGTGAATACTACCTTTTCATATCATGTACCAGATCAGGATAAGGCTTTTCAGTTTGCCCCTATACATTAACCAAGCTGAAAAGGGTTTTCCTGAATTTCTCCATGACATGAAATGGCAGTATTCACTTTATCTGTCTTTTTCAAAGATACCTGTTAGTATTCTGATCTCAGACCGAAGGGGGAGAAGTAAGTTGCATTTCCTTAGAAAGTCATTATATATACAAATAATGGCAACGAGCAGGCTTGTGGTTTGATGGGGATGTTTGAAGCCCTAAAATCCACATTGAATTTGTGCCACATCTTTCTTATTATTGATATCGGTAAGTTTTGAAGATGATGCAGAGTGCTCAATTATTTTAGTTCCCAATATCTATTGAATCGTCTTCTGTATCAATTGATTTTTATGTATCGGCGTTCGAAACTGTTTTTGCGTTATAAGAATTTATTTAACCCATTACCTGCCATGAGACCTATTTGGGGATCGGTTAGAATTAAACTCACTACATGTTATTCCTTGTATTTACATTGAATTGCTTACATACATTGCATTTGCAGAAGTATATTTTACAACACTTAGCCTTTAAAGTTTTTATTATTAGCCGTAAGAAGACACTTTCTGTCGTAATTTTACATTTCACGGGTAGAAAATTAATGACTATTTTGAAAAGTTTTTTTTTTTTATTATTTCTAATCAATATTATTTTTTGATGTTTTATACACATATATATTTGATGTTCTAGTTTCTATAAAAATGACAATGGTAACTACTGAAATTAAACATAAGGAATAAATAAACTCCTAAGACACCTGTCTGGGCCAAAAATGTGCATTAAAATAATTAGGTAGTTAATGGATTAAAAATAAATGTTTTTGAAAAGTTTAGATAAATTATTTCATACAAAATATTTACTTATATTTACTAAAATACTTACCAATAGGAGTAGATAGGTTTGCTTATCGTCCGGTTCACACTCCTCCTCGATCTTTTGAACAGGAGTAAAGGTTTACCCTTTGTTTGCTGCTTAGGATTGGTTTTCCGGTTATTTCTAAAGCATTTTCTTTCACTTTCTCTTCCGATGTCCCCTTGCGACTTGATGGTATTATCTCCTTGCTTGGGATAGTGCCTCTTACTCTGTAACACTGCCTCGAGTGTCTCTTGGGCCTTGTACAGGGTGAGCATCATTGTAAAAAATATACAATAATTTATAAAAAAGAAATTATTTTCGTAGAATTAAAATAGCATTATTTCATTTGAAAATAATAGCGCCAAAAACTAGCTTCCAAAACCTTTTGAATTCACAATTAACTTTTGGTCAAAATCTATTCTAAAAGTGGATAAAAACGAAATGAAAATGAGGTATTCTTAAAAAACGAATTTAAATTTTGTAAATTCAAACTGATTGGTTGATAAATCCTGCGCGTGCCCCAAAATAACTTCCGCAGAAATTCGCACGCAAGGTCTAAATTTAACATAATCATCCCCGGACCACTGCCTCCAGCAAAAACAGTTCTTCAATTTCTGAAAGAAAATAAATGTTATAATCTAATAAAACTCTTCTGTTCTCGCCGTGGGTGGGTAATCTTCAACGACAGTACACTGCAGTAGAGAGAGGTAACTTAACATCTCTCACCCCGATAATAGCGTTAACTCTTCAACAAATACTATTCCCAGGGCTACGAGGGTCGGCTGAAAAGTTCATAGATATAAATGTAAGTAGACCCACCAGTTGGTAAACTAAAAGGCATGCATGTGTACCAGAATACAGCAGCTGGCCGTCCAATCCACAAACTGGTGTGTCTAATTACATTTATATCTTGGTCAGCCTATGAACTTTGCAGCCGATCTTCGTATCTTTTTTTTATTCCCATTTTCAACAGAGGTGAATCGATATTTGGCCCGTGTTTTATTCTTTTAACAGACGATGGAAAATGCGACTCCGAAATCTGAAGCACACTGGAATAGTGAAAGATGCCTTCAAAAATCTAGACAAAGTATTAAGAAACAGGAAAAAAAATGATAGAAACAAAGAAAAGAGTGTTGAATTGCTATGTAATATCAATCCTCCTATATTTTAGTTAATACTGAAAAATGTCCATACTTGTAGAGATGTGGTTTTACTGAAGGATACTGAGAATACTATAAACATCAGAGCAACGAGTAAGCTTTAAGGAAAAGGGAACCAAAAAGGGCACATACTTAGAATAAAAAAGGACAGCTGAAATCTCTGGGATACATGAGGAAAGAAGACTTGGAGAATTTGGTAATCAAAGAATATATTAGGGGTAGAAGGGCACAGGGGAGCAGCGAGGAAACTGCCTAGCAATCTTCTGTAAAAATGGATCATAGAACAGGGAGTGGGAAGGAGAGTGACAATGCAAACATTAGTAAGAGTTACGAAAGATAGGAAGTTGTGGAGGGTCATGATCTCCGATATTGAAGGCAAGTGGGACATTAGAAAAAAGTGAGTAACCTACCTAACAAGCTTGTGTAAAAATGGATGGCAAATCAGGGAGTGGGAAGTATAGTAAAAAGACAAACATTGCTAAGAACTACGAATGATAGGAAGTTGTGGAGAGCCACGATCTCCCATATCGAAGGCAAGTATATCTAACAGGCTTGTGTAAATGGATGGCAGAACAGGGAGTGGGAAGGGTAGTAAAAAGACAAACATGGCTACAAAGGATAGGGAAATGATGAAAGCCATGATCGTCTGCGTTCTGAAAGCACAAAATCAGAACAACAAGAAGAAGCCTTATTCTTCTGAAGCCAATCTCTGCAGGAAATGAAAGACCACACCAACCTCGAAGACACATGCAGCTTTTGTGGAGCTTCAATTTCTGCAACTTCAGTTGGCGAGGCTATCAACCCGATCCCATCCAGCTCACCATCAGCTTACGTAAGAATAAAATCAGAAGGCTTCAATCGCCTTCTACTCATTTCAAGTTCCTTTAATGTCTCAAATTTCATCATCGACACCGCCGCCTCTGTGTCTATTAAGGTTTTCGCCTTACTCTCCTCTACTATCAATGTACTCACCAGCTCCGTTTTCTTCTTGACTTCCTCTTGTACTTTCCACTTCCACTTGTCTGCGTCGGCTCTCTTTGGGTCAGGTGATCTTCTTTCACCCTCTCTCTCTATTCCCTTCGTTTTTTCCTTCAATCTTCTTTTGTTTATCCTTCCTTCTATCTTGTGTATCTTTCGGTCTATCCGCTTTTTTTCTATTTTTAATCCTCTTACTCTAGCTTTCACTATTCTTTGTATGTGGCCTTCACTATCACACTTGCAATACACAATGTACTTATGATTACTTCAGCGGTGCGTTAGCGTTCAACAACCCTCAAATCTAATTTTTCTTATACTTCCTGCTCTCATCAATCACGTTTTCTACCGTTTCTCTCTCTCTCTTTTTCTCTCTGAGGTTATGTTCATCCGGACGACCCTGCCCTTCTCACTTCCAATTTTCTACAGCTCGTATGACTTCAATCTACTATTTGTGGGTAAACCTTTAAGGGAAGAATTCTTTTCCTTTGTGTCCTTATCTTTTGCACCTCCAACATACCACACCATAAGCTCCCGGCGTACGTTCCTACCATTCGTCCATAAAGACTCAAACTTCCTGCCTCCTTTTTTTTTGTTCGGAACAATCTACCTTTTCCCACAATTATAGCAGGACCCGTAAGCCATTTTTGTCTTTCTTTCCTCTCACGTAATTACCATTTTCCAGTTCTCCCAAACTTTCCAGCAGTCTCTCACTCCTTCGTAAACACCCCACCTAACGTGGCCAATTCGACTCTCTCTACATCTTTACGTTCAAAATTATTTATCATTGCGCCCGTGTAGTTCTCGACCAATTGCGTTTGGGTAGAAACATCTGTTTGCTTCTCGTCTTTATAGGTTATCTTGGCTGAACTTATAACTTAGACAGTGATTCATCCTTCCTTTGTTTCATTACTGCCAGATCTTGTATAATCGCCATTTTGTTCTGTTAACTTTCAGGCATTTGTGGCTAGACGGCCAAAAATAGAAAAACAAATTCCACATAACAAATAACGCAATTATTTATCTACATATGTTATGCTATTTAGATTTTTTAAAAGTTGGAATAAAAAGAAATGTATTTAGATTTATTTTTCAATTTTCTTTTCTTTTGTGTGTGAAGAAGAAAGCTATTTTTGTATTTGATTTGAAAGCCTTTCAATCAGGTGTACAGAATTCAAAATATCAACGTAATCTTCCAAAAGGCATTTTCATAAAGATTCCGATGGAGCTAAAATAAAAGCGAAACATGTTAATTTTTTAAACCGTTTTCTGTTTGTTCTTTATTTAATCATTTCAAACTGAGTCAAGTTGATTTAAGTAAAAAGGTATAACGAAATTCGAATAGGAAAAAGGTGCTTTCTTATTGCAATCACCTGTGATTTAAAGCTGTATCCCGTGATGTTGGTTCTCTCATTCCCATGGTGGTAAGTGAAGCGGCTAGGCTTAGGCAAAACTGCGTGTCGGCTCGACGATCTGGCTAAGTTTATGATAATCCTGTCGATGCCGTTAAGTGCTCGCTTCATAAAATCGGCTTCCATAAAAGTGGCTTAGATATATACATTTATTTAATTAAAATTTAAAGCTTTTTCATTGGTTGAAAAAACAATTTTAGTTTTTGGACTTATTGTCGAGCAGATTGTGAAAATCATGTTTAACATGGAAATGATTTCTCTGACGGACCTTTGTTGGTTTTTAATTTTCAGTGTGTTACAAACTATCAGACTGAAAATGATGTAATGGAATAACCAGTCACCCCCACGAATGATTACGCCTATAGGTAGTAAGTACCTATAAAGTCAACCGTCTACGAGAGACTCAACAGGGAGTGTGAGCGAGATGATGCAAGCACGTCTGACTTTCCAATTAGTGGCACTCACTACTAGACTGACCTGTGTGTATAACTGTACCATATTTCATATTGTCCTGGTTGTGTACAATAAACCTTTCTTCTATTAGCCACCTGGTGTTAAGTATTTAGTCCCTTATCACGGAATATAACAGAACATTTCCACTGGGATTATTTTTTTATAAGACTTCCGACAATAGGACTCATTACAGTAGGAGTTATCTGATGTTCCAGGAGTGCAAGCTTTCTTCATCTCATGTTTTCCACTGACATGAAGAAGAACAGTTATATTGAATCAAATACTAGGTCTACAATTGGTTCAATATGTGATGCGGACACTTTTCCTCATCAGAATCTATATATCTATAAGTCTATATTGCAGCCAGATCGGGGCTGGCGCTTCTGCTATATATTAAGAGATTCCTGACAAAATCCAAAGAAGAATCTGCAACGTTATCGGTCCTGACTTGGCATCTCGCCTTCACTCACTTTACAACGTCGTCTTACTGAGTCATTTTTTCTCGATAATTTTTCTGATGAGTTTTTCCCTTTAGTGTCTCGACTTCAAGAATGCAAGCGTAGTACTAGATTGGCAGTTGGGTTTCATCATTTCCCTTTTGAAATTGCTAGATGTAACCGTAAGTCAGGTGCCGTTGTTACAACGTATATACCTACGGTCAATTCTGCTGCTATCGTGGCCTAAACTCACTACATTATTTTTTTATCATTTCACCCCAAGTAAGACAATAAAGCCACTAAGAAACGAGGGGGGTTGCTGAGTGTGAGAAAATACGAGAAAAATATTTATGAGAAGAACTATAAACGAACAGGAATTAAGAAGAGAGAAGGCACCGATTGACATTACATTTCAATTTTTAAAGATCAAAGTTGTCCGGAAAGAAAAAAGCTGGAAGAGAGTTCCACAAGCGAGAAGTGCGACAGAGTAAGCTATTAGCATAAAACTTATGGTTTTATAGAACACTTATAAAATGAAATTAAATGGCATCTAACGCCAATCAAAATGATCTCTAGTTAAAATATAATTTTTTGTGCCAAAGGAACATCACAGTCAACTAGAAATTTGAATTTCGTCGGTTATATTTTCTAACCAATGAGAAGATAAATTAATTTTTTTTAACCAATCAGAAAAGGATCTTTAGCTGAAGTATAAATTCTACACAAAAAGAAAATCATAAATTACAAGAACTTGAATTTCGCCTGACATATTTTATAACTAATGAATCTAAATGTACACATCGAGTTCAAAGTTCGAGTTTTCGAGCAACCGAATATTCTGTGTTCAGCTTAATTTATTGCCGATGATTTTTTTCTTCTCTGAATTGGTTTAAATATTTAATTAATTTAAACGAGATGTATTTTAACATCTGGCAAATTTTGAATTTTCTAATTTTCTAATGAGATGAATATTAATGTAATTAATCACCATTTTCAGATATAATTACAAATCTCTGCTCACGTGATCAGCATTTGAATATCGGCGTTGTTATCTGCTACCTTTCAGTCCGTACAGGACTAAAAGTTAGCAGAAAATAAAAAATAGGACATATTAGGTTGGTGCAAAAATAATGTCGTTTTTGACGATTTTTTTGATTATCGTTCAGCCATTTATCCAACTTTTTTGACTTCCCTATTTGCTTTAAATGGCGAACGACTGTTGAGTGGTCGACCTCGAGTTCAACAGCAACTTCTCGTGTGGTTTTGCGAGGATCGGCTTCAATTAAGGCTTTCAAATATTCGTTATCAACCGCAGTCGGCCGGCCGCGACCGTCTTCATCTTCGAGGCTCTCGTCACCATTGCGAAATTTCTTGAACCACCGTTGTGCCACACGTTCGTTAGTGGTTCATGGGCGAAACGCATCATTGATATCACGAGCTGTCTCGGCAGCTTTTTGGCCTAGTTTGAACTGGAACAAGAAAATCGTGCGGATTTGTATTTTGTCCATGCTGTCGAAAGGCCTGCAAAAAAAATGAATGAAGAGATTGAGAACGGTAACGAATAACACGATTCGATAGAGCGAAAAATGCGCTTCAAAATGATATAGCTATATATTAGGTTGGTGTAAAAATAATGACGTAATAATGTCGTTTTTTGACGTTAAAAAATACGTCAAAAACGACATTATTACGTCATTATTTTTGCACCAACCTAATATGTCAATGAATTAATTCAGAAATCATATATAAAAGTAACATATGTGAGAAAACGACATTATTTTTGCACCAACCTACTAGAATCTTGGAGTAAGAGCATTAAAAAAAAAAAAATTAACGGATAGGTCGAAAGAAACAAGATAGATGGAAGGATAAAAAAGAAGGATAAAGGGGAAAAAAAACAAAAAAAAAAACAAAAAAAAAAAACGCAGAGTATAGAGAGAGAGGGTGAAAGAAGACCACCCGACCTCAAGAAAGATAACCGAGGCAGACAAATGGAAGTGGAAAGTACAAGAGAAAGTCAAGGCTGTATGAACTCTTCTAAAAAAGAACGGAGCTGGTGAGTACATTGATAGTAGAGGAGAGTAAGGCGAAAACCTTGTTAGACGATGAGGCAGCGGTGTCGATGATGAAATTTGAAACATTAAAGGAACTTGAAATGAGTAGAAGGCGATTGAAGCCTTCTGATTTTATTCTTACGTAAGCTGATGGTGAGCTGGATGGGATCGGGTTGATAGCCTCGCCAACTGATGTTGTAGAAATTGAAGCTCCACAAAAGTTGTATATGTCTTCGGTGTTGGTGCAGTCTTTGATTTTCTGCGGGGATTGGCTTCAAAAGAATAAGCTTCCTTCTACTTCTTCCTTCTTTTGCCTGTCGTTTTCTTCCAGGAGGTAATCGATCATGGCTCTCTATAACTTCCTATCCGTCGTAGCTCATAGAAATATGTTTATCTTTTTACTATCCTTTCCCACTCCCTGTTCTGCCATCAATTTTTCACAATCTTATTAGGTAGATTAATCACTCTTTTCCAATATCCGTCTCCATTTTCGGAGATCATGCCTCTCCACAACTTCCTATCATTCGTAGCTCTTATCAATATGTCTTTTTACTATCCTTCCCACTTCCTGTTCTGCCATCCATTTTTACATAATCTTGTTAGATAGATTAATCTCTCATTTCCAATGTCTAACTAGTCGCCGTTTTCGGTGATCATGACTCTCCACAACTTCCTATCATTCGTAGCTCTTATCAATATGTCTTTTTACTATCCTTCCCACTTCCTGTTCTGCCATCCATTTTTACATAATCTTGTTAGATAGATTAATCTCTCATTTCCAATGTCTAACTAGTCGCCGTTTTCGGTGATCATGACTCTCCACAACTTCCTATCATTCGTAGCTCTTATCAATATGTCTTTTTACTATCCTTCCCACTTCTTGTTCTGCCATCCATTTTTACACAATCTTGTTAGGTAGATTAATCACTCTTTTCCAAAGTCCCTCTTGCCTTAAGTATCGGAGATCATGACTCTCCACGACTTTCTATCATTCCTAGCTCTTAAGAATGTTTGTCTTTTTACTAGCTTTTCTAACTTCCTGTTACGCCATCCATTTTTACACAAGCTTGTTAGGTAGTTTACTCACTCTTTTCCAATGTTCAACTAGTCTTCGGTTCCGGAGATCATGACTCTCCACAACTTCCTATTTTTCGTAGCTCTTAGTAATGTTTGTCTTGTCAATATCCTTCCCACTGTCTGTTCTGTCATCCATTTTTACACCAGCTTGTTAGGTAGATGACTCGTTGTTTCTCTGTCTTTGTTGCGGCGAATATGTCCTGTAAGTATCAAATTTTCCAAGCCTCTTTTCTCATTATATGTCCAAGAGACTTCAACTCACTCTTTATGATTCTAAGTACAGTGAAACCTAGCTTCACGAATTTAATTCGTTCTTGAAAGCTGTTCGTAACCCGAAATGTCCGTAACCCGAAATGTTCGTAAACGAAACTATTTTTCCAATAGGAATCAAGGTAGAGAAAAAAAAGTCATAGTACAATAAAATTGGAAAAGAAAAGCACGGCATAACACACGAATGTATACAACACGGCGGTCGAGTCAGAAGATATTCTGTTCGGGTTAACACGGTTCGGCAATGTTGTCCGAGAACCGAAATTTTGTTCGATAACCGAGGTATTTTCATCTCGAATTTTCTGTTGGAAAACCGATTTCTTTGACATGTGAGACGTTCGAGAACCAAAATTTTGTTCGATAACCGAGGTATTTTCATCTCGAATTTTCTGTTGGAAAACCGATTTCTTTGACATGTGAGACGTTCGAGAACCAAAATTTTGTTCGATAACAGGTATTTTCATCTCGAATTTTCTGTTGGAAAACCGATTTCTTTGACATGTGAGACGTTCGAGAACCAAAATTTTGTTCGATAACCGAGGTATTTTCATCTCGAATTTTCTGTTGGAAAACCAATTTCTTTGACATGTGAGACGTTCGAGAACCAAAATTTTGTTCGATAACCGAGGTATTTTCATCTCGAATTTTCTGTTGGAAAACCGATTTCTTTGACATGTGAGACGTTCGAGAACCAAAATTTTGTTCGATAACCGAGGTATTTTCATCTCGAATTTTCTGTTGGAAAACCGATTTCTTTGACATGTGAGACGTTCGAGAACCAAAATTTTGTTCGATAACCGAGGTATTTTCATCTCGAATTTTCTGTTGGAAAACCGATTTCTTTGACATGTGAGACGTTCGAGAACCGAGATTGCCCTGTATAAACGTTTTTTTTTGTTTCCATTCTCGTTAAATGTCCTCGCTACTCCCATGTTCTGTGTACGGTATTCTCAGCATCCTTCTGTAGATGGAAATTTCTGTTGCCTCCAGTATCTTCTTTTGTTTCTAACAAATATTTCCTGCTTTAATCATTACTATACTATAAAATCTCTTTTTCAGCACGAGTTTGATAGTAGCCAACCAGCAAAAATTCACGTTGACAACCGAAACTCAAACAGCGAACATTCCAAACGTTCCTTATTCGTCATGCTCCCATACGTCAATCACTTTCTGATAATAAATAAAGGACACGCAAGTGTCCTACTTAACCAACGGATTCAGCTAGTTACTAGTCAAATACCAAAAATGAACGCTAACACAGACTTTTTACAGTGTTTATAGGCCACATTTTTATCATGCCCAAGGTGACTTCACAAAGACCTCAAACAAGGCATGCAAAGATTTCTATCCGTCTTAACCCTATTAGCATTCAATGTGCAGCGTACATACTTCTGGTATGCATTTTGTTTAAAAGAAAACTTTTACCACTTTACGCCCGTTTCGAATACACGAACTTCAACAAGTGTTTCGCTAATTCCTCATTTCAGCAAGAAAATTCCGACTTGAAGTATCGCGGCTTTCTGTCTCCTTAAACGTAAAAGTTTCCGTCAATGATTAAAAAAGCTCCTATTCCAGCAAAGAACTAAGTAGGAATCAAATTAACATTTTGCTGTGGCCATTGACTGGGCTATGATGTTCATTTGCCGTATATGGGGACGTCACTTCAACAATAGTGAGAGATAGCGACTATGTTGGATTTGTTTTGTTGATGAAAGTGTAACCAGTCCATATTAGACGAAATTAGGTTGTTGGCTATTGACAAATTAAGTAGAAAGAGAAGAGGACAGGGGAGGGGGTGAGGGAAAAGTTATGAGGTAGAGAAAGAAAAAGCAAAATGAATAAGACGGATTTGGTTTTTGACGAAGTAAACGGGTAAAAAATATTGACGAATTAAGCAGAGAGGGGTAAGAGGAGGAGGAGAGAGAGAGAGAGAGAGAGAGAGAGAAAGAGAGAGAACATGAGGTAGAGAAAGAAAAGGCGAAATGAATGAGTTTGGTTTTTGCCACAATAAAAGAGTAAAAAACAGTTGACAAATTAACTAGAACGAGAGAGATAGAGAGAGATAGAGAGAGAGGAGAGGAGGCAGGTGAAGGGGAGAGAGGAGGGATAAAGTGAGAAGAAGGAGAGAGGGAAAACACATGAGATAGAGAAAGAAAAAGCGAAATGAATAAGTTTGGTTTTTGCCGAAATAAACGAGTAACAATCTATTGGCAAAATAAGTAGAGAGAAGGAGAGAGAGGAGAAGGGAGGGATAGAGAGAGAGAGAGAGGAGAGAGAGAGAGAAATCTTATGAGGTAGAGAAAGAAAAGGCGAAATGAACAGAATCAGTTTGGTTTTTGCTGAAATAAACCTGTAAAAACTACTGACAAATTAAGTAGAGAGAGGGAGAGAGAGGTAACGTAGGAGGAAGAGAGAGAGAGAGAGGAGGGAGAGAGAGAGAGAGAAAACTTATGAGGTAGAGAAAAAAGCAAAATGCATAAAATGAATTTGGTTTTTGCTTAAATAAACGAATAAAACACTACTAGGTAGAGAGAGAGAGAGGGAGGAGAGGGGAACAGGGGAGTATGAGAGAGAAAGGATGGAGAAAGAGATTGATGGGGAGAGAGGTGGGAGAGAGAGAAAATTTATGAGGTAGAGAAAAAAGCTAAATGCATAAAATGAATTTGGTTTTTGCTTAAACGAATAAAACACTACTAGGTAGAGAGAGAGAGAGAGAGAGAGAGAGAGAGAGAGGGAGGAGAGGGGAACAGGGGAGTATGAGAGAGAAAGGATGGAGAAAGAGATTGATGGGGAGAGAGGAGGGAGAGAGAGAAATCTTATGAGGTAGAGAAAAAAGCAAAATGCATAAAATGAATTTGGTTTTTGCTGAAATAAACGAATAAAACACTACTAGGTAGAGAGAGAGAGAGAGAGAGAGAGAGAGAGAGGGAGGAGAGGGGAACAGGGGAGTATGAGAGAGAAAGGATGGAGAAAGAGATTGATGGGGAGAGAGGTGGGAGAGAGAGAAAATTTATGAGGTAGAGAAAAAAAAAGCGAAATGAATATGACGGATTTGTTTTTTTGCTAAAATAAACGAATAAAATAAATATTAATAAATTAAGTAGAGCGAGATTTGAGGGGACGGGAGAATGCAAGAGGGCGGAGAGAGTGAGAGAGAAGGGTGGGAAGGATAAGTCTTATGAGGTAAAGAAAGAAAAGGCGAAATGAATAAGGTGAGTTTGCTTTTTGCTGAAATAAACGGGTAAAAAACTATCAACAAATTAAGTAGAGAGAGAGAGAGAGAGTGAGAGGGGGGAGTGGGGGGAGTGGGGGGGGGACAGGGGAGTGAGTTGAGGAACAGAGGGGGAGTGACAGAGAGAGAAAACTTGTGAGGTAAAGTGTTATGGAGTGATTTCACAGTGGAGGCTTGTATTTGTACTAAGTCGGTCCTAAAATAGGTTCGATATACAAAACGTTAGGAATTTGATATAATAGGTAGTAATCTTGTTGTGGTCGCTGACTACTTTCGTATTCGACTAACAGTCATCCGGCATCGACTGACTGACCGTCTCACTGAGCGATATTCAGTCACCCCCCCCCCCACGAGGGCATCATGTGGCACAAGGCCAGTTTAACGTGGGATCTCCGAGCCCGTGTGCTCGGCCCAAAATATGCCCTTTTAAAACCCGTATAAACAGGTTCAGGGTCTGTTTACTTCCCCGAAAGAGACTCCGCTCTTCGGCGTAGCTTCGTTCGGGTTCCTCCCCGCCCGAAGGCAGAGAGTTCAACCGGTCAGCCGGTCGTCCGACTTCAGACTGAACTCAGACCGACCCACTGAGCGACCTCTCGTTACTCTTACTCCTCCTACTTATAGGTGGGAGAGTCTATTAACTATAGAATAGGTGTGTTCCACTATAACATAAAGAAAGAAAAGGCGAAATGAATAAGATGAGTTTGGTTTTTGCTGAAATAAACGGGTAAAAACTATTGACAAATTAAGTAGAGAGAGAGAGAGGAGAGGGAGACAGGGGAGTGAATTGAGGGACAGAGTGGGGAGTGACAGAGAGCGAAAACTTGTGAGGTAGAGAAAGAAAAGGCGAAATGAATAAGATGAGTTTGGTTTTTGCTGATATAAACGGGTAAAAAAACTATTAACAAATTAAGTAGAGAGAGAGAGAGAGAGAGAGAGAGAGAGAGAGGAGAGGAGAGGGGGACAGGGCAGTGAGTTTAGGCACAGAAGGGGAGGGACAGAGAGCGAAAACTTGTGAGGTAGAGAAAGAAAAGGCCAAATGAATGAGTTTGGTTTTTGCTGAAAAAAAAATAGGTAAAAAACTAAATATATTTAACAACAGGTGACAACTATTTATTCTACAAAAATGAATAATATTTCTGAAAAAAAAAAAAAAAAAAAAAGTAAGAATAAAAGCAGAAACTGAATAATGTGTCTGAGAGAATAATATGCTTAACCGGTGTTGTATGTGTAGGAATTCTAGGAGTCACTTGTGAGAATTACGCTGGATTTATTTGATATGTCTACTAAAGTTTCTCCCAGTCACGCGCTAATAAAATTTAAAAAGCCCGGCTTCTTTTCTTTCAGTTCCTTTAAGAATTCGAACTTCACACCAACGAACAATACATGACTGTAGAAAAGACGCATGGTGATTCAACATCAACGTCTTTTCAGGCAGCGTAGGAAGGTCGAGGCTGTTTACGCCCATGGTGAAATTGATCTTCGGTGGGACGACAATTTATCCACAACTAAAAAAAAAAAGGTATGGTTTCTTTAAAACAATTTTCCGTATTTTAGTCTGAATGACATTACCAGCGATTCACATTAACTTTTTGATGAAATTAAAATCAAACCTATTTGCTCATACTAAATTTGAATGAAATCTTTGCAAATCTCCACGCAAAGTAATAACACTATGAAGATGTTAGGAGTTCCTGAATCTTAGAGGATATGAGACAAATATAATATTAAGGAGAGGACAATAAAAGAACGAGTATTAGGAAGACAATCTCTTCAAAGATGAAGAAGAGACTTGAAGCAACAAAAATGCGTTTCTACAGAATGATGCTGAGTGCCTCATGGACCGAACATGTAAGCAACGATGACGTTTTAAAGAAAATGGAAACAAAACTTATACTTAACACCAGAAAGAGACAGATGAAATTTCTAGGGTATATAATGAGGAAAGAGGGCTTGGGAAATCTGATACTTACAGGACAGATTGAAGGCAAGTGGGACAGAGGAAAACAACGAATAACCTACTTAGTGAGCTTGTGTAAATGGATGGTGGAATAAGGCTTAGAAGAAATAATAAAAACATAAAAGAGTTACTAAGGACAGGAAATTGTGGAGAGCCATGATTGCCAACGCCTTCAAGGGATATGGCATATAGAAGAAAAACCATTATTTAAAACCAACTAATTGCTAAAGAGTTTTATTTTTATTCCCACGATAAAAATCTGTTTTTAAATTTATTGCTAGTGTGCCATTCTTATCATGAAATCCCTGTTCTCTCGCCTGATTGTTGCAAATGTTATCATCAAATACGCTGACAGTCAGTCCCTGGAGTTCACTGGAATTTTTTAAATTCATGGCGTCAGATTTTAGCCAGAGAGCAACATTTGGCTTAAGTATTTTTTTAATCATTTCACCCCAGGCAAGGCAATAAAGACACAAGGGGTTACTGAGTGTATGAGAAGATAAGAAAAATACTATTGAGAGGTCACGACATAAGTCGAAAAACGACATAAGTCGAAAAACGACATAAGTCGAAATAACCAAACTATAATCTGCAAATAAGGACGCTCGATTGCCCATTACAGTATTTATGATATGTGAGTATATATTCTGAATAAAATAATTAAAATCCATATTATCTTCCAGCGATATAGCCCTACGATAGACTGGGACTTTTCTTTGGAGCCATGGGCAAAAATGTATTCTAAATCACAATTGAAATGTAATTGAAAGAACATCAACGGCAGAGGGCAGATGTAAACAAGTTTGAATTCAAGATCGGTGTTGGATTGGAAGGTAACACACGAGTGCGAGTCTTATTTTTCTATATAATATTTAAGAAAAAAAACGACATATCTTTGAAAATGACTGAACTCGAAACGACTTAAGCCGAGGCATCACAGTAATTAAGAAACAGAAGATAGCGAGTAACATTACATTTAAATTTTTGAAGATCAAAGTTGACTGGAAAAAGAAGCCAGCGCTTCTGAAAGTTCTATCATCGAATAGGCTGACAGTATCCGAAGTTCATTAGAATTTTTTTTTTAATCATGGCGTCAGATTTTTAGCCAGAGAGCAACATTTGGTTTATGTATTTTTTTAATCATTTCACCCCAGGCAAGGCAATAAAGGCACAAGGGGTTACTGAGTGTATGCGAATATACAAAAAATACTATTAAGGGGAGAGGACAATAAAAGAAAAATGCAGGTATACCTTACTCTACATCGTTTGGTTTCAGAGGTTTCGAAAAACGACTTAAGTCAAAATAGTCAGGCAGTTATGTGCCATACGTGACAAACGCTTAGGCGATCATGTATCTATCGATACATGACTGATAAGGCAGACTTTTTCTCGCAGTAGGTTGAAATTTCTTTCTGGGGTAGTCCACTTGCCATCCATGGCTATAGAACCCGACCTGTCCTTTTGTTTACCCATAGCTGGGGAGAGAAGAAGAGGATTCATACCTTTACCAAGGGTATTAGCAGGTAAGTGAATGTAATGAATTCGACTGGAATTCGAACTCGGCTCTCCGATTTCTCAATCCGAGCCGCTATCCATTATTCCACCGGGCCTCGAAATAACCATACTAAAAACCGCAAATGAGCACTCCCCATCTAATATATGTACGTACAGTATCCTGAATAAAATAACCAATTTCTACTTTATCTTCCAGTGATATAGCCTTACGATAGAACAAACTGTTAGCATAAAACTTATGGTTACATCTAGCCATTTCAACTGTACATACTGTTACGAATATATTTCTAAATCTACTAGCAACATATTTATCATAACGTTTCGGCCGTTGTACGCTCCGGCTGGAATGTCGAACTGAACCCTTTATTTCAGTCACTGTTCTAGATCCACGTGCCATGTCTAATGGATGTCAGTTATCAGTTATATGCTGTTAATCCCTTCTCCAAGTTCTCCACCGCCTTAACCAGGTATTGAACTCACGCTCTTTGGGTCCTGCCACTGGATCTAACTAACGCCTTTATCCACAGTGCCATGTGTTCTTGAGGTGTAAATAGTGTACATAATACCTCATCTCAGAAATATAGACAGGCATTAGCCACATGTAACAAATTTGTGGGTATAACTCCTTTTGTTTTAACTATCTTTTGCTTATTTCTAGATTTACCAAAGACACTCATAAATGGTCACTTGTGTGACGCCCCCCCCCCGTGTCGCTGCGCCAAATGTGACGTCTGCCTGGCTATGTCCGTCGTGCTATCCTGTCCTGTGACGACCAGCTGGCTTGGTATTGGTCGCGGCACCAAATGTGACGTTCCGACCTTTTGGTGATTCGGATGGGAATCTGGTTAGATTCAGTATCAGCCTTGTCGTTCCCAGCTCGCCTCCAACGTCTGGTTACCGAAGTAACTGTTTTGATTTCCAGTCTAACCTACCCACGTTGTGATTTGATCTTAGGCAGACGAAATCAATCAGTCGCCGGGCCGTAATGCAAGTCGAGTTCGAACAAGGGTGATATCGGACAAGTATATGTAAAATAAAATAAAATAATAACTCGAAAAGTTCAAATGTGCTAAAAAAGGATAAAAATATTTTATATATGGTTGCTGAATACAGGACTGCGTCTTCTTCCCAACCCGCTATATGGATTCGTGACACTTTGCGTTTGTTAGGCGAGTCTTAACATCCTAAGTTGTTTGTTCTTTAAGAAACTGATTCTTGGTGTATCTTCAGGCGATATTCGTAAAACTTGTTTCGGTGGTGTGAGTCTAAGTCGTTCTTCAAAAATAAATTGTTCTTGATTAGAAGTTGAGGTCGATAATGCGCGAATCTTAGTCAGCTTCTGCGAGGCGGGTCTTCAGAACTCTCAGCTCACTGCAACTGCTTGCCTATCTGTCTCCAACCCCAACTGCGAACTTCACTCAACTTAACTGGAACTCGAACTGAACTTAACTCGCTGCGACTCTGCTTATATGGACGCCGACCAAAACCGGGGTGGGCTTGTTGGGGTTTGAGATTCCTTGATAATTCTAAACCCACAATCCACTTCTTTGTTTTCGGTCAGAAAAATTTTATTATTTTCCATTTTTGGAAGTCTTTCGTCTTCCTACCTTCTGTTCTCATATTGGTATCTCATCATGCCCATCAGAGGGTGTCAACGGGTTTCCCCTTTCTCTCACAGTGGCATCTCACACCTATCCCTTCAGGGGGGCGCAACAGGCCTCCCCTCCTTCTTCAAATGATTACCTCCGCCTAACGCTCATGCCACCATTCAGCCAATGGGCGCTCAGCAGCGTGGGTGTGGCCAGACTCGCCTCGGTTTAAAAAATCTTGCTCAAAGAAAAAAAAAAGTATCTTCCCGTTTTTTTTTCTTTTCTTTCCTTTCTTCGAGGAGACCTCACACCCTAGATTCTTATCTTAACCGAATCACCTGGAATTCGTCAATCAGATTTTCGCCAGCATCAAGTGGGTGGCCATTTGGACGTATTTGCATTCTTGGTGCCAATTACTGATCCGATAAAATAGTTTCGCTATCATAGCCAGCCCTGACGATAAACAGATGCTCCTCTCAATGATATTTTGCATATAGACAAAGGCTTAACCTTTCCTTCATGGTAGTCACCGGACACTTTTTTTTTCTCGGACAGTGCGTGCTTAATTAATTTTTATTTTGATCTCTTTAGAATTCTGCAGGAGGTAACTTGTCCAACTTGAAAATTCCCTTTACCATTGCCATGGGCAGATTGGACATATCTTACTCTCCGCCCCGTAACATAAATCAGATTAAATTCTGTGTTTCACCTTCTCGACAATGGAAATAAAAATCTTACCACTTTCCTTGTCAGAAAAATAACACAGCTTAGTGTCCTTTTCGTGATGGCTTCTTATCACCTAAATTTAATTCTCGCCTTTCTTTTTTTTCTTCTTTCTTTCTAGCGACGTAAATAGTGTCACACTTGCCACTTGATGCCTACTAAATTGGGTTTATTTATTTGGTTTGAAAGCTGCTAGTACGATGAGAGAAAGCTAAATGAATAACATCAACATTTTGCTTTTACGCACTTTAGGCAAACTCAGGTAATGATTGGGCGGAATCGAAATCTATACTTCTTTCACTCTTACAAATAAGGAACACAAGAGTCAGATGTTGATTTGTAACAGGGACAGAGTCCACTTCAAGTTTTCACGGCTCTCATTTTGCATTCGTCAGCCAATTATTTGCCTGGGAATGGCGAGAAAACTTAGTAAAAAGACAACTGAACGGACTTTGCTTCTTCTACTGTTCGTCAGTCCTGGGTATGACGATAAACTACATCCGGTAGCAAGGTTCCTGATCGGGAAATTGGAGTTTTTGAGTAACATGGAACAATCTCTTAATTGCTGTTGTTCTCAGATCCACCCTGACCGAAATGGTAACACCTTTTATGGTACCAATTATCGGCATATAGTAATCCCACCAAACAAAACTATGAAAGTATAAAAATACATTTTTATAGTAAAAATATCAACAATATTATTTTATATAAAAAATGACCAACAATAAACTTTTAAAGCAAAATGACTAGTAATACATTTTATCCGTAGTTGAAGAAATACAATTCAATTGAAAATATATTTAACTGAAGTTATAAAAAAAGTTATATAAAAAACATTTTGTTTATAGTTACTTTGTTCAAACTTTTTTAATCAATAGTTTTTTACGATTTAAAAAAAATATCGATTTTGCGAAATAAAATATTACCATGGCTTTCAAAAGTTATAAAATTGTATTCAAATTATTTAAATTTCAGCATTAAATAACCCATAGCTGTTGATATGCCGCTAAAACAAAATGAACCAACATTCTTCTGTGAGTATATATATATTAAGACATTTTTATGTTTATACATTCTTTTTATAGATACAAACATTTGAGTAAATACTGTGTTTATAATAAACAGTATCAAAGCACATTTACTGGCCTAAATGTCCGAGAAATTTTCACAGGATTCGAACCTGTATCCTATACTGAACCATCATTTAGCTTGACGTGCCTTTACCGATTTGGCCAAGAAGGAGCGTGCGGTTAACAAGGTCGAATTTACTGTATTTAAACTTCAATCTTCCATGAAACCCTCACGCACATTCATATCTGCTATATATATATATATATATATATATATATATATATATATATATATATATATTCATGTCATTAGGCAATAATACTTCTTTCATGCAGATTTCATTAAATACAATCGACAAGGTGCTTTGATTTAGTTTTTTATACATTTTCTCATGTGATCTAATAGTCTTTTTTCGGATGATAAG
The DNA here is from genome assembly GCA_963932145.1 of Acanthosepion lycidas. NCBI lineage: Eukaryota > Metazoa > Mollusca > Cephalopoda > Sepiida > Sepiidae > Acanthosepion > Acanthosepion lycidas. The sequence continues at coordinate 24,034,269 of OZ010588.1, read as the reverse complement.
TTGTATAAAACTTATCCGACTGAAAATTTGAAAATGAAAACATTATATAAATACATACATACAACAAACTATTTCTTGTTAACAGCTAATATATTTCAACCTTGAAGACGGTTAAATGTATAGCCGAAAGCGCTCGGATAAAAAGAACAATTGGACATTTTTTTATATAATTTTTATATATATATATCACTCAGTTCTTCAAAGTAATAACTAGCCTGTCGACTCTCTCTCAATTCTGTCATTTGTGTGTGTGTGTTTTCGCTCTGGCTACGTTTCAATCGGTGTATCCAGGAGAGTTCTCGTTGAAATAGATGACTTTCCCCCACAAAAAATTGGCATTGTTATATAATGAATTTCTCTGCGCCGACCATCTTAATCTTAGGCTGATCTTGTTAATTAGCCATATGGTACTCGCTTTGTTTAGAATCTTCCTATATATCTTTCTATAAAGACAATGGTGTATTGGGGCACAACGAAATTACACGTTTATTAATTACAAAAACAACTGCTTTCTTTGTTTAAAACAATTTGGATCATTCTTTTCTCTAAGACCACGTACGTTTTGGACAGATAGCATAGTCTAAACAAACATTCTCATAACCAACAAAACTCGACCACACATTAATCATGTCTTCTTCTTATCGGCGGAAAGTGGATCGGTGTGGAAATTTGGTTTTATTCAATTTTACGGAATCTTGATTAGTTAATTCTGAGTTCTATTCTCCTTGGAACTGTTCTTAAATTTTATTATTTTAAAACATAATTTTTATTCGTTTCTTTTTTCTTTTCTTCCACTTGGTAATCCCCTAATTTAATGGAATTAAACGTTTAAACAGGGTCAGTGCCCCGTTACAGTAACATCTTAGTCAAGTCGGGGAGTATAACTTGCCCATTCTCATAAACAACAATTTCCAACTACTTGATGATATTTGCAAGAAAACGCATGAAACTTTTAGTTGTAGTTGGCCATTGTTCGCCGGAAAGTTATTTATAAATTATATTAATTCTTTGCCATTAATTAAACGGAGAAAAGATTTGTTAGCAGTGGCAGTTCTAATTTTACTTTTCACTTTTAACAAAGAATTCAATCTACCGATTAAATCAGGAGGGTACCTTGTCTTAAAATATTTAAAGATATGTTTAGTGGTACAAATTTTTTTGACTGCCGAACCACCAGCCTATACATATAATTTGATTATAGTGGTGAAGGTCTGTGCAGAACCAGGTACATTTTTTGAAGAACTGATAACAGAGAATTGGTGCGAAGTGTTCCACGAAGTCCTAAATCGTGAGAAAAAAAAAAAGACAAAGTTTGGACAGCTACTTAAGTTTCACGCTACTTCGATCGTGAGGCGACCAGAACGTCTTGATGATCGTGGTAGAGTTAAACTTAAGCAGTGTTCTGAATTTTATCTCTTTCTGAGGTGTCACGCTGTTCAGCATTTTTACTCTGTCGTGATAACGTAGGCAAAGAACATTATTGCTTGCTGTTCAGGTAAGGTATCTGTGTTTTGTTCAGTTTTTTTTTCTTCCTTTTTGTTTCATTTTCCCATTTTTTTTAGTATCGTTTTTTTTCTCTCGGTTTTCGGTTTATTCGTTGTTTGTTTATTTTTTCTTTTACTAAAGTTTTGTTTTGGTCACCTGGCAGGCAGGTTTTCTGTAGGTTGTACCAAAACTTTGGTTTGTATGTATATATATATATATATATATATATATATATATATATATATATGTATGTGTGTGTGTATATATATATATATATATATATATATATATATATATATATACACTCGTCTATGAATCGAGCACTTTGAGTCACTGGCGTGTTTATTCAAAAATAAATACGTAAAAATTCACTTTCCTCTCTACTGGGAAAAAAATCTGCAACTGATACCAAATCAGTCGAGTTTCGATCCTGGCTTGAGGCAATCGGATGTCTAGCTACACTGATGAGCTGTGATACAGAGAGACAGTCTGTCTGTCTGTATATCTATATCTATATATATATATATATATATATATATATATATATACTATCAGAAGAATGTTGGTTGATTTTGTTTAGCGGCATATCAACAGCTATGGGTTATTTAATTCTGAAATTTAAATAATTTGAACACAATTTTATAACTTCAGTTAAATATATTTTGAATTGAATTGTATTCCTTCAACTACAGACAAAATGTATTACTGGTCATTTTGGTTTAAAAGTTTATATATACTACAGTTCAAAAGATTGCGGAAACCACTGATGTTGATGTGAATAGTTGTTTTGTACTTTGAATAAGAAAAAAATTATTATATATGGTTAAAAAAATGTGTCATTTTATATTATAAATTTTATTATTACAAACATAATTAAAAAGTATTTTTTGATTGAATTTTGCTCTCATCAAAATATCCTCTTTTAGCATTGATTATTGCAGCACAAAGTTTTGGCATTCATTGCAAAAGTTTCTTAAAGTATAAAATTTTAATTGATTCCATTCGTTTTTCAATGACTCTAAGAAATCTTTTTCATTTTTTTCAGTCTTCTGTCAAATTCATCCCATGCTAATTCTGGGGATAACTTTAAACATTTGTACTGTAATATATATATATATATATATATATATATATATATATATATATATATATATATATATATATATATATGAAAGTGCAGGAGAACAAACAGTAGGATTACAGCGCTCAAAATATTAATTTAAAAATAGTGCTCAATACACAAAGTAGAGCGGTAAATATTTATTTATCTTATGCAATGTTACATTAGAACATGCACATATCCACTACAAAATCAAAAAAGGGGAAACCTTTTTTTTAGACATCTCATCTTAGAGCTTATCACCTCATCCTCTTCCTATAGCCTCTTTATTTCTTTTCCCTTCCCTCTTTTTTTCGTTTTCTCTTCCTTTTCATTCGCCCACGATTATTTAATGCATTAGATTCCCTTCCATATCTACATGTAAATTCTAGAAGACATTTTATGAAATTTTCCAAAGAACGCAAGTGGGAGATATTTTGCTTCGATAACTGTATCTCTGAATAAAATTTTTAGTAACACTGTGATTCCCCACCTGATGAGACGTAAAAAAAGGGTTTCCCCCTTTTTTTGACGTTGAAACAAAAATGTACAATTTTGTAGTGGATATGTGCATGTTCTAATGTAACTCTGCATAAGATATATATATATATATATATATATATATATATATATATATATATATATATGTATGTATGTATGTATGTATGTATGTATGTATGTATGTATGTATTGATGCATTTCCTTCCCAGAAGCAACTTCTTCAAACTAATAATAGTTTTATTGATGGAATAGATCCTATATATATATATATATATATATATATATATATATATATATATATATATATATATATATAAACATTCTGGGAAGGTAGGAGAAAAATAAAACAAACCCCAGCTACATCGAGAAGATACAAAGGCGTTCAATTTAATTCAAAATTTTAACGTCCGATGTATCTCGATGTTTAAATTAACTGCTCTTATTCAGTTTTCTTTTTTTTTTTTTTATCCAATTTATTCTTAACATTATTGTTTTCTAATTATCCGGCATTTTATCAGTGGTGTGAAGAAAGGAATGTTTTGGATGATTCTGGCCTTAAATTACCGTAGAGAAAATCTGTAATTCGTAAACTTTCAATCCATTTTCGCCTTAGTAAATTCCTTTCACTTTTAATTATAAGTACATTTCTAAGTTGAACTTGGTATCATATACAACCATAGATCAGTAGTTAACAAACGTACAGGCCATTTACGATTTGCTCTGCTCCGTTCATACGCTCATCCTTGTGTCGCACTAAACATTAGTAAATATCTACATATTTACCCTTGGTGAACATTTTGAAAGAAGTGACACGATAAAAGAACATGAAGCTAAAACGTGGAATTGTGGGATTAAAGTGACAAGAAATCATACGAGCGTACACGAAGTGGCTTACCGTAGAGCGACAGCAAGGAAAGGTTGCCTTGTTTTCAATTCGCTCGTGTAGCAAGTTTATGTTTCTTGACTGGATGCATAAAATCTAAAAAGGGAACGCCCATGAATTAGAAAGAAAAGTTGCATCAAAGATGAAACGAACTCAACGGGGAAACTCTTACACGACATCAAAGAGAAACTTACACTACATAAAAACATGCAAGGACCTGAAATATTAAAATCTAAGGTAATATCAGCTCTGACCATGATGCACATAAACAAAACAACTGGACAAGATGGAGTTATAATAGAGATGTTGCTAGCATTAGACGATTTGGGGATTGATAAATTTTCTGAATTAATAAAATGAAATCTATGAAGCTGGTGAAATACTGGAAATTACTGGAAACAAATTGTCTTCATGTAAAGAGAAAACATGTTGTCTAAATATGCCAAAAATAAAAAGGAGTGTAAGATATGGATGCGCCAGAATGAAGCAAATTTAATTATTTAAAGTAGTGTCGTAACAGACGACGGGTATTACTATACAAAGATCCAAAGGTGTGCTACAATAGAAAAGATGCCTTCTAGAAACTAAACAAAGTCTTAAGAAATGGGAAAATTTCTTTACATATGAAAATGAGGCTTGATGTCTTTCTACAGAAGCATGTTGAGAATACCGTAGACGTAACATGTGAGCTACAAGGAAGTTTTTAAGGAAAATGGGAATTAAAAGGGCATACTCACAATCAAGAAAAAATGATTGAACTTTTAGGGATTCATAATGAAGGAGGAGGGCTTAGTGACTTTGACCCTCACAGGACATATTGAAATCAAAGGGAATAAAGGGAAACAACTCGTAATCTTTGTGTAAATAGAGAGCAAAGTGGAGACTATGTGAGTTGATAACGTTGCATAGAAATACAAGAGACAGGAATCTGTGGAAAAGTAGGATCACCCATCTCCTGAAGGGTCATGTCGCATAATCAGTGAGTTCAATCCTCACTGGGTGTCATCCCTTGACTTTGTGCTGAAGTAAGCTAAAGTTATTAAACAACTACACTTTGCCGGTTCCAGTAAAAATAGACAGACATGCCAATTCCTCGTATTATAAATCAGGTGTATATTTGAATTGGGATAAGTTATACTAAAGCTGAAGATAACGTAAATGAAGAAAAAGGACTGTGGAAAAGGGTGCACAAACCTTGGGGCCACCTTGTAAGCACACAACGCAAGTGAGAGAAGACATCATACACAGTCCCGAATGTACATCTATCTTACATATTTATAAGTCTATCATTCGTCCTTGTTTTGAATATTGCTGCCACTGGTGCTCCTGCTATATATTTAGAGATTCTTGATAAAATCCAAAGCAAAGAAAAATCTGCAATATTATCGGTCCTGACTTGGCATCTCGGCTTCAGTTCCTTTTACACCACCGTAACATAGATTCCCCGTGTCTTTTCTATAAATAATGGTAATTGTTCTGATGGACTTTCCTCTATGGTAGCTAGACTTTATGAATTTAAGCGTACCACTAGATTGGCAGAAAGATATCATCATTTACATTTGAAATGGCTAGATGTAACCGTAAGTTCTATGCTAACAGTTTCTTCTGTCATACTTCTTGCATGTAGAACTCTCTTTTGGCTTCTTGCTTCCCTGTCAACTTTGATCTTCAAAAATTTAAATGCACTACCAATCGTTATCTTCCGTCTTATTAATTACAGTGATAAGTCGTTTCGAGTTAAGTCATGTTCGAAGATACGTCGGTTTTCTTAAATATTATATGGAAAAATGAGATTCGCCTTAGGTCATTTTATACAAGTTTACGCCGGCTGTTAAAAATATTAGAAACATCAAAACACTAAAATAACAATAAACACATATAAAATCATATTCAAATAAATTCATATATATATATATATATATATATATATATATATATATATATATATATATATATATATAAAATCATAAAAAATAGCATAATAAAGTATGTTCAGCAGATGTTCTTGTTTCAAATTCCTGCCGACAGGCGGCACTCGTGCATTGTTTTCCGCTCCAACGCCAATCTTGAATTCAGACTTGTTTTCATCTGTGCTCTGCCGTTGACGTTCTTTCAATTGTGATTTAGAATACTTGACTCCGAAGAAAAAGTGCTAAGGGCACATGGCCGAGTGGTTAGAACGTTCACATTCTGACAATGAGACCCGGGTTCGAATCTCACCATAGTCGATTTGTCAGGAAGGAAACTTTCAGATGTTATCAGAGTGGAGGGGTCGATCACAGCGGGCCCATTTGGAAATTGCCTGAAAACCATACCACGGGTTGACCCAAGCCTTATGAGTGCAACTGGGTAGACGGAACCCTTCGGCTCCGTTGATAGCTATGCTAGCATGAAGTCACAAGTCATCGTGCCCGAGGGTTTGAGCGTGCTGGCTTTCTTCAAATTGTTGATTACGCTAGATAACACGCTCTTTCTTTTTTGTAACTAAGATCTGTTCCGCATAGTTGCAGTATGAACCACAGGTGGGCTCTGTGAGTGTTGAATAACCACAAATGTGCCTGAGCAAGCGTCTGTAATTTGGATTAGCTAGCTGCCCTAGTAGACAGGCATCCTCGAATACGAGTGGTTAGCTATACTATACAATCGCTGGAAGATAATGTGGATTTTAATTATTTTTATTTTTTATTCAGGATACTGTAAGTACATATAAATACTGTAATATGCAATGGGGTGTTCTTATTTACGGTTTATAGTGTGGTTATTTCGACTTAAGACGTTTTTCGACCTAAGTCGTGACCAATTAACGACGTAGGGCGAGGTATATCTGTATTGTTCTTTTATTGTCCTCTCTCCTTAATAGTATTTTTGTTATATTATTATAGACTCTGTAAACCCCTGTGTTATTATTGCCTTGCCTGGGGTGAAATGATTAAAAAAATACATAAACCGAATGTTGCTCTCTGGCTAAAATCTGACGTCACCATTAAAAAAAATTCCAATGAACTCCAGGGACTGACTGTCAGCGTATTTGATGATAACATTTGCAACAATCAGGCGAGAGAACAGGGATTTAACAACAGATTTTTATCGTGTGAATAAAAAAAACAAAACAAACTCTTTAGCAATTCGTTGGTTTTAAATAATCAACGGTTCTTCTTCTATATACTGTCTCCCTTGAAGGCGTTAGCGATCATGGCTCTTCACAATTTCTTGTCCTTCATAGATCTTAATAAACTTTGTTATTTCTCCTAAACCTTGTTTCACCATCCATTTACATAAGCTCATTAAGTAGATTATTCGTTGTTTTTCTCTCTCCCGTTTGTCTTCAATCTGTCCTGTGAGTATCTGATTTTCCAATCCCTCATTCCTCATTATGTACCCTAAAAATTTCGACTGTCTCTTCCTGATGTTTAGTATAAGTTATCATTTTGCTTCCATTTTCTTTAAAACTTCGTTGTTACTTACATGTTACGTCTATTGTATTCTCAGCATAATTCTGTAGAACCATATTTCTATTGCTTCAAGTCTCTTCTTCATCTTCGAGGAGATTGTCCAGTATTCATTGCCATATAGGAGGACTGATATCACGTAATAGTTCAGTATTCTTTTCTATGTTTCTAACAAAAGCTTTTTTCTGTTTCTTAATACTCTGATTAGCTTTGAGAAGGCTTCATAAAGGAATTATAAACTTTGATTTCATATTACCGACGAACAAAATAGTTTATGTTAAAATAAATAAATAACCTAAGGAAAAATCACTTCAGGCCCGCGGAAATCTTTTACCATACTCCCATTGACAGGAGCTAGAGAGAGGGAATGTTTCCAACCAAGCGGTAATGAGTTTTTGGTCTTTGTGTGGCGGGGGGGGGGAGCATTTAGGTCAATTAGTACGATCACCGAAGTTAAGCAACATTGAGCCTGGCTAGTACCTAGATGGGTGACTGCTTGGGAATACTAGGTGCTATAAGCTTGGATGTGCGGAGCGGGTGGTGTAATGGATAATGGGTGGAGATGGTTAATCAGAGAGCCGAGTTCAAATTCCTGCTGGTTCCGTTATATTCACTTACGTGCAAATAACATTGGGAAAAGGTATGAATCCACCTTTACTCCCCAGTTATGGGTTAATTACAGTCAATGAACCATTATCGGCAAAACATATTCTTACAATCTAAAAATATTTTGAGGCTTTGAATAACCTGCAAAGTCGTAGAAAAATAATCTATCAATCAATTTTCCTTTAATTCCATTTTTGTTATACCAAAATTTTGCCTAAATTCACTTCATTATTAAGTCATATTAGGTTGGTGCAAAAACAATGTCGTTTTCTCACATATGTCACTATGTGAGAAAACGACATTATTTTTGCACCAACCTAATATATTGGACATTTACTTTGATTGGTCATTGTACCGTAGTGGATTGTTTCCACGGCTGTCTCCACGGCTGTCTTCAGGCCAATATCTCAAAATCACACTCTTTCTGTTTCTAACTGAAAGTCAAATCAGCCATCTTTACACCAGGGGAAAGGTTTTCTTGTAGTAATAAATAGCACAATGCATATGTATCGGCTAATTTTATTGCGTCCAGTAAGGAAATTTTGCCGACTACTTATCAGTGACGGAGATGGACATATATAAATAACCTACGCGGCGAGGAGTTTCACTGAAGAATTTTGGAGAGAGAAACTTCGTTTTGTTATTTTTTATTTTTATTTTTTTATTTTTACTAAGAAATCACGTCTTTTCGTTAGTTGCTGATTCGTTAATTCAGGGACCAATGCAAAAGTTCAGTCACATTCCGCTATGTCGTATTTCAGAAATACGATACATTTCTAACAACCTGGGACGCTGCCTTTTTAGTTGAGGCTTTTTTCTCCTTAATACTAAAAGTATTTTCTTCTATTTTACACTCACAAGGTGCAATCATTGCGAATTTTCTTTGTTATTTTTCTAGCGTCCTTTTTGTTTGTCTCATATCTACCTACTAATTATAGGCAATTACAAAACAAAGTCAAATAGGATAGTAATTTTCAATTTTTTGGTCTCGCTACATTCAAAATCGCCAACTGAAATGCTGACAGAGGTCGAATACGAACCACTTGCTCAACCGGGAAATACGCTAATAATTCTTCAATTCAGGCTTCAACATTTTTTTTTAAATAAGATGTGTCTGCATGCATGGCGCTATATTGTTCAGTCTTCTCGTTTTTTTTTGCCTGGCGAAAAAGAAACTAAAACATTTTACTTCTTGGTCACAATCAGTGACAATGTTATAATTTGTCTAAAATCGTTCTTCTTTTTCTTCTATGTGCCGTGTCACTTTAGGACGTGGGTGATCATGGCTCTCCACAATTTTCTATCCTTTGTAACTCTTAGTAAATTTTACACTTTCGCTATCTCTCGTAATCCCTGTTCTGCTAAACATTTACTCACACTCGTTAGGTTTATTCATTAATTTCCTTTGTCCTTACTGCCTTCGATATGTTCTATTATTATTACATTTTATATGTCCTCTTATATGTCCTATGAGTGTGAAATTTTATATGCCCTCTTTCCTCATTATATACCCTAGAAATTTCAATTGTCGATTTCTGATTCGAAGTATAAGTGTCTATTTTATTTCCGTTTTCTCTAAAAACTTCGTATTGCCTCATATGTTCTCTCCGTGATATTCTCAACATCCTCCTGTAGAACTACATTTCTGTTGTCTCAAGTCTCTTCATCTGTGAGGAGATATTCCAGCATTCACAGATGGACCAATATTAAATAACAGTTCATTACTCTTCTTTTTTTTTTTTTTATATCTAACGAAATGTTCTTGTTTCTTAAAATCGTTACCGCCACCAATTTTCAAATTTAATTTTAATTTGGCAAACGCAAAGTTTGAGGATCTTCAGCTTGTATCCTAAAATCAAAGTCATGAATCTGAGGATTTGATACGCGTCACACAACCCACGATTAAACTGATTTGTATGGAAAATTGTAATTTTAATAAACGAAATAATTTATAATCTGCGAACGCTAAAATAGTTTTAAGTTTGTTTTATTTCAATGTATACTCACAAAATATCATTTTGCACAAAATCTTTACAACGTGGTCCTAATTTTTAATAGTATCGTTATATCTATGTAAGTGCTTGACCGCTGGCCGACAGCCAGTAGCCAGCCGACAGTCAGTCGACTACCTATTCAAAGCGAAACCCCGAAATTACTAATATTATTCGAACTTAAGCTTCGTAAATTTCACTGGCTATTAGCGGCAAGATCTCGCCCTTTTACACTTGAAATAGTTGGATGTAACCGTAAGTTCTATGCTAGCAGTTTCTTCTATTGCATCTCTTGCATATGGAACTCTCTTTCGGCTTCTTGCTTTCCAGTCAAGTTTGATCTTCAAAAATTTAAATGCAATGCCAATCGTTATCTTCTTAACTTTTAATTTCTGTTCTTTCATTGTTCTCGTTCCTTAATAAAGTTTTTCTTATATTCTTTCACACTCAGTAAACTCCTGCGTGTTAGTGACTTTGGCAAGATAACCACTTCAAAAAAATTAAAATATTAGGCTCATTGAAGCTGATACATTTTCCAACAATATTTTCATTTACTTACATACTTTCAATAGTCGAAAATCTTTTGAGAAGGTTGGCAAATTGACACGCGTTGCTGGGAATTTTAAGAATAGTTCAGTTTTTTAGAATGAACTACAATACAGAGATAAATCTCCTTTACTTTTTTTTTTTATAAAGATCAAAATTAGGGTTGATGCCTCAAATTTTAATAATCGTTTATTCATTATTTCTTTCAGCTTCTTTATATTTCAGTTTCTTAATCTGTTTCTTTCTCTTTATCGTCGCTGGCGGCGTCGTCGTCGTCGTTGGAATCATCGTCGTCGTTGTTGTTATCTGGAACGGCCCTCGGTTATTGGCATGTGGACGCCAAAACCCTTCTGGGTTACGACATCTTAAATTATATTAAACAGGCTGGAAATTCAATTGCAGTATGGCATTTGCATTGGCAGAAATTACCTTCCTCATTGGTCACAAAGCACTAAAATTTAAAAAAAAACACGCCTGTATTTCGACGTTTTTTTCAGACCATGAGACTGGAGCCTATTTTTAAACGAATTGGACAATTAAACTTTACATAAGTACCTTTATCAGAAACCGAAATGCTTCATTTAGGCGACATTTAAATAGGATCTGAGACTCTTTTTATAAATTTGAAAACCAAATTTTACACGAGTAGCTTTATCAAAAGACAAAATGCTTTATTTAGGCAGCTTTTTACATAAGATCTTAGCTTCCTTTTCACAAATTTGAAAACCAAACTGAAATAATATCTAAGCTTCTTTTTTTACAAATTGAAAAAAAAATTTTACATACGTAATTTTATCAGAGACTGAAATACTTCTGAGCCTCTTTTTGACAAATTAGAAAACCAAAATTTACATAAGTACCTTTATTTGAACCGAATTGCTTCATTTATGCAGCATTTTAAATAAGATCTGAGCCTTTTTCTTTTACAAATGCGGAAACCAAATGTAGCATACTTGCGGACGATACTGGATATGTCCCCATTCCCATAAATACAGTAGTGAATACTGTATGTTGGTCTGCAGTTGGAGATTCGTCTCCAGCTGTGTTGGTCAAACTCTCTGCCTCAAACGAGGCTATGTCAAAGGGCAGAGTGTCGTTTCGGGAAACAGCTACACGACCCCGTTTTATACGGGGTCTATGGGGAATTTTTGGCCGATTTCACGGGCTCGGATACTCCACATGAAATTCGGCCTTGTCCCACATCTAACCGCACGGGGCGATTGATAGATATCCTGCAGTTGGAGATTCGTCTCCAGCTGTTCTGGTCAAACTCTATGCCTCCAGGCAGAGAGGATCCCCAAACGAGGCTATGTCGAAGGGTAGAGTCTCGTCTCGGGAAACAACTACACGACCCCGTTTTATACAGGGTCTACAGGGAATTTTTGGCTGAGCCTACGGGCTCGGATAGCCGAATTCAATTCGGGCTTGTGTCATATCTGACCGAGTGGAGCGGTTGGTAGATATCCTGAAGTTGGAGATTCATTGTGGAATTCATTTGACTCACTTCTAGCAGCTGACTACTACTACACGCCGCTGGCGAATTTTATGTGTTGTTCGTGTCCTAAGTATTATCGTTCATTACCAACCTTCGTTTGATTATTCTATTCAGTGACCTTTCTTAGGTTACAACACCAAATTTTACATCAAATCTATTCGTGACATTTTTATAAACAGTATAATTTCTTATTATAATTACTTTTTACATACACATTTAAAAAAAAGTACAATGAACAAACGTAGCTAATTGTATTAGGTTGGTGGAAAAATAATGACGTAATAATGTCGTTTTTTGACGTTAAAAAATACGTCAAAAAATGACATTATTACGTCATTATTTTTGCACCAACCTACTATCGTTATTATTTTTCAATATTCATTTTTTTTTCTTAATCTTTTACATAGTTTACATTTTATATAATTTTTAGAATGTGGCTATGACTACAATGCTTAATCAGGACTCGCAAAAGAAGCGAAACGTGAATAAATATAGATTGTACCAATGTAGCAGCCGTAAACATTTACGACGTCCTGTGCAGAGGTCAAACTGAAAACAATAGCCCAATATGTTTGAACTTGAAGCGTTCACTATCTCCGTTTACAAAACTCGCGTAACTGACAAAGTAATCAATCACGAAAACTTTTTGTTTTTACTAACTAGAACCACTAATGACTTTGTGGCAATAAACCGAGAGATAGCTTATTCCTAAAATTTCGCTTGAAGATGAAACGTGACTAAACACCTCAATCCAACTTAATTTTATTAATTATTTGGATGATTTCGGCTCACGTTTTTGAAACATGAGAACTCTTATGTAGCGAAGGAATCATATTTTTAAACAAAAAATATTATTATATTATATATATATATATATATATATTAGTCAGCAATATTGAAATCATAAGTCTTTGGAAATGTGAGTATAAAATTAAAAAAAAAATCGCGATCGACGATATTTAATTTTGTGAAGAAAGTCTGAAATTTTAGTTTTGGTATTAAAAAAAAAGATCTTCGAATCGTCAGAACTATGCCTCGAATTTTATACCATTTCCCGGATCGTACTTGAATTCGTTGATGGATTACGCAATAGCGTTTCTTACGTCTACTCTAGCCTGAACTTGTTTTTACTATCATTTGTCTGTGAGGCATTACGATAAAGATAAATAATTTTTTTAACCAATCAGAAAAAGGATCTTTAGCTGAAGCATAAATTCTACACAAAAGAAAATCCTAACTTACAAGAACTTTAAGATCAAAATTGACCCGGAAGAAAGAAGCCGGAAGAAAGTTCCACAAGCGTAAAGTGCGAGAATACATTCCTAATGCACTAAATATATCCTGCCTTGTCAGTTGTTGCTTGAAAGGTAGTAAATCTAATAATTCTTCATTAACTTTTTTGTTAATTCCTCTGGTAAAGACAGTGCAATAATATCCGTAATATATTAGTAACCAAGTGTGACTGAAAATGATTTAAAATCTTGCACGCTTGCAGTCAGTTGTAAATATGAATTACTTGCTAAATCAGTGATGCAATTGGCAACAGTATTGGGTGACAAGCTGATGCTTTCAAATGATTTTCTTTTCTTAGCTCGTAGAATTTCCCTAACCTTTAAAAGGCAGTTTGATGAATTTTCCTTTACTGAAGGATCTTGACGTGTTTTCGATCATTTCGCTGTTAGAGCATTTTCATTTGTTTTGTCAAAGTTGAAAATAAAATAACCACTATTTTTTACTATTAGGTTGGTACAAAAATAATGTCGGTTTTTGGCGTATTTTTTAACGTCAAAAACCGACATTATTTTTGCACCAACTGGGGAGGTAACTATTTGCCCATAGCCGGGACCCTAACAGATGCTACCACACCGTGTCTGGGTGAACCTGGAAACAACAGAAGTTAACAAGTAATTCCACGCTCCTCAAAACCTCCCTATCAGAGGCCTTGCTGGCGGATGTAGTTTATCGTCTTACCCAGGACGAAAATATGCTTAAACATAGGGTGCAGATACTATACCAGTAAAATACAAACAGTATAGATAACCCCACCACTAACCATTAATCAGAATGTTGTTCCCACTAACGGTCATTAGACCCAAGGAAATTAATGGGATTGATAGAATTGGTTAATACTAGTCGCCTGGGAGCCCTGAAAAACGCGTCGATTTACACCCGTCTCAATAAATAAATAAATAAAATAAAATAAAACAAAAATAAAATAAAAGGAAAATAAAATAACAAAAAACGACGCTGATAGCTGACGTTCATCATATAAATCTCAGTGGTCCAAAACGACTCACTTTTCACGGCGACACCAACCGGCGATAGGCATATCCATTTCGCCAGCATTTATATATTCCATCCATGCATTTAAAGAATGTTTAACCGATATACAAAACATTTCGGGAACGCCAGTCGTAATCACGTCTGCACAACGAGATTCCAGGTCATGGAGTAGATCGGCAGCTTTTTTTCTATCCCACGAACTCCTCACCCACACATTCATACTAGCCCGGCTGTCATTGCTTCTAGTCAGTAAAGCAAACAAGTTTTATGTACCGCCCGCCTGTCTGACGTTGCTACTAGATGTAATGCCAAATGAAGTGACAACCCTGTCGGTGTTTATGGAGTAGACTAGTTTTACTACCCTGTATAGGGACTGGCTCCTCTTACTAACAACCACACACTCTGTCGCCTTACAACTGATAGTCCTTTCTTCATGCTTTCCTTTCCCAAGATAAAAGTTACTAATAGGATCAACTACATAAATTTAACCATCTGGGAAGCGTTACAACAGACAAAAAAAATGTGACGCAGAAATCCGATCGCGCGTTGAAATAGTAAAAGAGGTCTTCTGAAAGCTAAACAAAGTATTAAGAAATAGGAAAATTTAGAAAAAAAAAAGAAAAAAGCCGAACTGCTACATATATAAATCCTCCTGTATGGCAGTGAATGCTGGACAATCTCCTAACAGAAGAAGAATAACCTTGAGGCAACAGTGATGTGGCTCTACAGAAGGATGTTGAGAATATAATGGATAGAACATGTGAGCAACGAGGACGTTTTAAGTAAACTGTAAACGAAAAGGACGCTAATAATTATAACCAGAAAGAGAAAGTTGAAATTTCTGGGTCACACGATGAGAAAAGAGGGCTTGGAGAATTTGACACTTACAGGAAATATTGAAAGCAATAGGCACAGACCAAAGCAGTGAATAACCGTTATTTAAAGGTACGAAGGATAGGAAGTTGCGGAAAACCATGATCGTTACACTGCAGATAAAAAAAGAAATACGAACGGGAATATATGCCCATCAATCCTTCCCCTGAATGGCCATATTCTCAAACCCAAATAATGCTTTTTTACAATTTTGAATAAGGAAAAATGTAGTCTTGGAGACTTCAGCATTTCTAATACTGGAAATTACCTGTGTTACAGATGAGGGTTACGACATGAGATACATTCGAAAAGTTCTTTGAGTTATTAACATATTATTATCATTATTATTATTATTATTATTATTATTATTATTATTACAGGACAGTCACAGTGACAAATATTGGGAGTGGGGGACAAAAAATTTAAAAGTTAGACTTAAGTTATCAAAAGCCGACAACATGGTTAGTGGTAAGAACATTTAATATTTCCACTCCCTCTAGATTGATAGAATTCATCTTTGAAAAACAGAAAACTGTTTGTCTTACAATTTAAAGCACTTATCGTCTTTTTTGGAATATCTACAGAAAACATATAGATTCACTAATGAAGGAAAAAATCATTTTTTTTTAACTTACGGTATTTGACGGCATATAGGACGCACGGGTGTATAAGACGTACCCTATTTCAGCAGGGCAAGTCAAGAAAAATTAGTAATTAGTAGAATTATTAGTAAATGGTACAGCCTAAGCTATATTTATGAGGTACTAGCAGCATGACCCGGCGTTGCCCGTGCTTGGTTCAAAAATGGTACGACTCATACAGCAATCACTATCACTTGACTTAAAATATTTTTGCCCTTACTTGCCTTTAAAGGAGTGTCTTTTGCCGTGCTGATGTTGCTACATGCTTTACTTCTTGCCTATCTCGCACTGCGAATTTTTTCTAAGCTCTATACTAAACATTAAATCTGTTACGAAAAAAGAACTAAACAAAATGAACACAAAACGATGAGCTTTAAAGAAGGACTCGTAAATGGAAAAAACCAAATGAAAAAAGAATGTTTACAACAAATACTTTTTCACACCCAACCCAGTTCTGCGGAATCAGAATTAACGTTGAGTTTAAGCAAGCGAATGAGCCAATTGGAGTAAAGTGCCATGCAGATTTAAATTTTTCCAACTTATGACGAATGCAGCTACCGATTTTTTTTTTGCATGCTAGCATGCTAGTTAACATTCGTGTCAGTCAGCTATTGGCTCTCACTCTGGCCAGTACAAAATGGCCGCAAACTACATGAAAACTGCCGTGGAAGCATGAGAAAATCGATTATTTCCACTATCGATGGGAGTTGGGAAATGCAAAGTCGGTCTTGGCCTTCCTGCTAACTTGGAGCATGTGCATGTAAATTTTGGTGCAAATCCGTCGAAAATTGCGGCCGTGCATTCGTTACACACACACACACACACACACACACACACACACATATCCTGCCTTTTATAGATATAGATTATTTTGGTTAAGCCATGATTACAATTAAACGAAAAATAATAGGAAAAAAAGAACACGTGCTTATGAAAACTTTATTATATCCAAAGATAAGAAAACAAAATAAAAATCAAGCAATTATTACAGGTGAGTAAAACAATACAGTTACCATTAAAATCGAGTCAACAATTTTCCTTTATATGATCTGTACAACCTGCGTCTTGCAAATCTCTTAGGGGAATAATTAGGATATAAAAAAAATAGTGCGTCTTATATACTGTCAAATACGGTAGTTCTTTTTTATTTGGGTCTGAAAAAAATAAAACAACTACAAGAAGCTATTGTCCCGTCTGGATTCCAATGCTTTGTTTTAATTTGAATTTAATTTGAATTCTTTTCTATTTGTTTGTACATTTTTATTTTTATATTTTAATTTATTGAACTCACCAGAATTCGAAATGAAAATGAAAACGCACCCGACGTGATAAAAGGAAATAACGAACATCAAACAACTTAAGAATTTTTTCCTTACGGTTTTATGGAAATCATATTTTCTTCTTTGCTTTGATAGATTTTTTTTCTTTCTTCTATTTCTTCCTTATTGTATTTTATTAAATTAAAACCCTGTAAAAATACTACAATTGGTAAAGATTTTGATGGGAGCCACGGCCCCACTCGGCCCCCAGCTTCTACGGTCTTGTATTATTATTTGACTATTACATGAGCAAACTAAAGACTTAAAGTATCCGTTTTATATATGGCCAATACCAGAAAAGGCGACATGATATGGGAGATACCAGAAAAGGCGATATGATATTGTCGATACCAGAAAAGGCGATAATATATGGTCGATATCAGAAAAGGCGATATGATATGGGCGATACCAGAAAAGGCGATATTATATAGGCGATACCAGAAAAGGCGATATTATATGGTCGATATCAGAAAAGGCGACATTATATGGATGATGCCAGAAAAGGCGATAAATATGGTCGATATCAGAAAAGGCGATATTATATATTCGATATCAGAAAAGGCGATATTATATGGACGATACCAGAAAAGGCAATATTATATGGTCGATATCAGAAAAGGCGATATATGGACGATACCAGAAAAGGCTATAATATATGGTTGATATCAGAAAAGGCGATATGATATGGTCGATAGCAGAAAAGGCGATAATATATGATCGATACCAGAAAAGGCTATATGATATGGTCAATACCAGAAAAGGCGATATTATATGGTCGATTGCAGAAAAGGCGATAATATATGGTCGATAGCAGAAAAGGCGATATGATATGGGCGATACCAGAAAAGGCGATAATATATGATCGATACCAGAAAAGGCAATATGACATGGTCGATAGCAGAAAAGGCGATATTATATGGTCGATTGCAGAAAAGGCGATAATATATGGTCGATATCAGAAAAGGCTTTATTATACGGAAGATACCAGAAAAGGCGATAATATATAGTCGATATCAGAAAAGGCGATATGATATGGTCTATACCAGAAAAGGCGATAATATATTGTCGATACCAGAAAAGGCGATATTATATGGGCGATGCCAGAACAATAGTGGGCTCTTAGTGACGACACGAAAAAAATAATTTCATGTTTTAAAAATAAAAATATTCGATTCGTCATTTAGTCTCGTTGAATTACAAGTAAATTTGCGAAATATTCTCTTAATCCTAACTATTGGTTAAATAGTAGTGTAGACATGGATCTCTAGCCTTGAGTGGTAACCAGTCTAGGAGAAAGAAAACTTTGAATCCCAAACCGTGCAGAATGGAACAGGAAACTACTCTGTCTTTCACATGTATGGTAATTCACAGATAATAAATAAATAATCTGTGGAGAGTAATGATCGCTTATGACCCGAAGGGATATAACTTTTAAAAAAATGTTAATATTCATCATCCTCCTCCTCCTCATCATCATCATCATCACAGGTGTTTCGACTTGTAGACACACTGTAAATCAGTGCGATTTCTCATCTTCAGAAACTTTGTATATAGACCTTAGCAGTCCTCTCTAAACCTTCATGTCCTGTGCGAACTCAAGAAAATGCTGCAGGCCTTCCAACCTCTTCAAGTTTTTTTTTTTACGGGGAATTATGGAATTTTATTGACAGTTCTTTTAATGTTATTGATCAGTGTGTACGTTATGTTTGTTTCCCTGTTTACTAAATATAATTGAAAAGTAATTCACGAACAGATTTGGAAAACGATGAACCCATGAAATCTTTTACAGCGACATTATTCCTTGCTTAGAGTTGCGTGTCATGGCGCAAATAGAAATACATTTGGCAACAATTGTTACTCGTACAAATAACTAATATTGATGTTATTACGAGATTAGTCATACCATTGAAAACATTTAAGTGTTGGCATTCGTTCATGTGAAAATAGCAAATACTTTTGTAACTTCGTTTTTGTTAATTATTGCTGAAGATGAGAAATTACACAAATTTACAGTCTGCCATCAAGGCGAAACACTACTGATGATGAATAAACAAAAAACAAATCCATTTAAAATAATGGATTTTTTTTTTGTTTTTGTTTTCTTCATTATCAGTAGTGTTTCGCCTTGATGGCAGACTGTAAATTTGTGTAATTTCTCATCTTCATCAACTTTGTAAATTTTATCGGTCTTCCCCAAATCTTCCCTGTCCTGTGCTAACTCACAAATACGCTGAATATCTTCCAAGCTCTTTCAGGCTTTTACGGGAAATGATAGAAGTTGATTGACAGTTCTTTTAATGTTGTCGTTCAGTGAGCATACAATAATTGTTCGCAGTCTTCCAACGTGTTCTGCATTGCTCTTGTCGAAATAAAGCAGCATTGCTTTATGAGAAGGAGATTGCGCATCTAATTGCAGCAAATGTCCAAATAATTTCCATCGTAATCGGAGGATGAAAAGTAATATTATGTCTTTTGTATGAGTTGGAGTTGATGATATAGGGGTATCTTTTGCCAATTAGTAACCGTTTTCAATGGGATGAATCAAGTTTTTCTTCATCCTTCCTTGTCATTTTCATCGTAATGCAATTGTATATCAATATTGGTTTCCCTATGGCATTGTACCATTTCAATCGACGTTTTTCATTAATACTATCTCATCTAAATCAATACCTTCTTCAGATACTATTAGAATTTTGTTTTATGTCTTTTGTCAAAGCCTGAGCAAAATAAATAAATAAATAAAAATAATAATAAGTTGCCGACGTTTACTAACTACAATTAAATGTCTTGCATCTTTTGTATCAATTGGAACTGGGGAGGATGTCGGGATATCTTTTGCCAGTAATATGTTTTAACTGTTTTTGATGGTATTAATAAAGTTTTTCTTCATCCTTCCTTGTCAGTCTAACGAAACAATCGTATGTCAATACTAGTTTTACTATCGCGTTTTACTGTTCATATTGCGTTGGAAAAAACGCTCTGAGCGTTTTCCCTCGGTGGCATTTGAAAACGTGGTTTTATTTCACACAAGACTGAAATTTATGACATATATACATATTCTGAAAGGTGATATGTCAACGGGTTTTTCTGTACGATTCCTCGGTGTATTGTGAGTTTAAAAAACTGGATTTTAAGCAAATGAGATGCCTTTTCGTCATTTGATGTTTCTTCTGAAAGTAAAAAAGATAGGAGGCACTTGTTAATCGCGCAAGATAAAAGTAGCGCCTTGTCTGGCCAAAATTCAGCCTCTTGGTAGTAAAACTGGAGTGACCTCTCCAGGGCGCTTCCCACAATACATGACTCCCCTCTCGGCCTTATCGAAAAGATTCAAAGGAATACAGCGCATTAAATTTGTAGCAGGCTTGGCTGCAAGAGTTGCCGGAAAGTTGTCAGCTTGACATACAACCTCCACCGGGGCTCCACTTGGGGTTTCTGCTTTCATTGCCTTTTCCACGTTTGGACATGACCGCAGTGAGCGGAGACTTAAAATCAGGAATTTTCTTCCCATAGATGGACTGCCTTCATGGGCTGTCGAACTCCATCTACACGAACAGATCCCCCTAAAATTCAGTTCAGTTATGTGCCATGCGTGATACACGCTTAGGCGATCAGGTCTCTTCCCGATTCATGATTGACATTCATATGATTCTATTGGACATAAAGTGGGGGATCGATTTCCTATTGTTATTTAGTACTAAAATGATCCCCCTAAAATTCAGTCAGTTATGTGCCATGCGTGATACACGCTTAGGCGATCATGTCTCTTCCCGATTCATGATTGACATTCATATGATTCTATTGGACATAAAGTGGGGGATCGGTTTCCTATTGTTATTTAGTACTAAAATGATCCCCCTAAAATTCAGTCAGTTATGTGCCATGCGTAATACACGCTTAGGCAATCAGGTCTCTTCTCGATTCATGATTGACATTCATATGATTCTACTGGACATAAAGTGGGGGATCGGTTTCCTATTGTTATTTAGTACTAAACTGATCCCCTTAAAATTCAGTCAGTTATGTGCCATGCGTAATACACGCTTAGGCGATCATGTCTCTTCCCGATTCATGATTGACATTCATATGATTCTATTGGACATAAAGTGGGGGATCGGTTTCCTATTGTTATTTAGTACTAAAATGATCCCCCAAAAAATTCAGTCAGTTATGTGCCATGCGTAATACACGCTTAGGCGATCATGTCTCTTCCCGATTCATGATTGACATTCATATGATTCTATTGGACATAAAGTGGGGGATCGGTTTCCTATTGTTATTTAGTACTAAAATGATCCCCCTAAAATTCAGTCAGTTATGTGCCATGCGTAATACACGCTTAGGCAATCAGGTCTCTTCTCGATTCATGATTGACATTCATATGATTCTACTGGACATAAAGTGGGGGATCGGTTTCCTATTGTTATTTAGTACTAAACTGATCCCCTTAAAATTCAGTCAGTTATGTGCCATGCGTAATACACGCTTAGGCGATCATGTCTCTTCCCGATTCATGATTGACATTCATATGATTCTATTGGACATAAAGTGGGGGATCGGTTTCCTATTGTTATTTAGTACTAAAATGATCCCCCAAAAAATTCAGTCAGTTATGTGCCATGCGTAATACACGCTTAGGCGATCATGTCTCTTCCCGATTCATGATTGACATTCATATGATTCTATTGGACATAAAGTGGGGGATCGGTTTCCTATTGTTATTTAGTACTAAAATGATCCCCCAAAAAATTCAGTCAGTTATGTGCCATGCGTGATACACGCTTAGGCGATCATGTCTCTTCCCGATTCATGATTGACATTCATATGATTCTACTGGACATAAAGTGTTGGATCGGTTTCCTATTGCCATTTAGTACTAAACTGATCCCCCTAAAATTTAGTCAGTTATGTACCATGCGTAATACACGCTTAGACGATCATGACTGATGAGTTTGAAATAAAGAATAACGTAGTCTTGGAGACTTCAGCATTTCTAATACTGGAAATTACCCTTGTTATAGATGAGGGTTACAACAGGAGATACATTCGAAAAGTTCTTCGAGTTATTAACATATTATTATTACAGAACAGTCAGTCAATTATGTACCATGCGTGATACACGCTTAGTAAGTTGCCATTTCTTTCTGCGGTAGACCAGTTGCCATCCAAGGAATGTATGCCAGTTGCCATCCAAGGAATGTATGACAACTGGTCTACTCGTCTGTTCTGCTATTTACCCATAGCTGGTTGGAGAAGAAGAGGATTCATACCTTTCCCACGGTTATTAGCACGTAAGTGGACGTAATGGATTCGAATGGAATCCGAACTCGGCTCTCCGATTCCTTAAACCGAGCAGCTACCAACTACTCCACCGTGCCTTCGATAGTACTAACAGCTAAACTATAAATTAATAGAAAATAAACGAGAGTAGAAAATGTAAAGTTGGTGAATATAACTTTAGGTACGTAAATTCAAAAGGGAAAAATAAGACAGGCGATTTTCAGGTGAGCTGTAAAAAACAAAAAAATACTAATACAGAAAAATCTGGAAACTGTGGTAAAGTTAAAAGAAATAATAGTAGAAATAGATATATAACTTCAAATAAATATAATACCAACAATATATACAGGGTGATTGAAAAGTAACTCCATATTTTATGTATGATGGGCGTCTTACAAAAATTATACTTAGACGGGAGAGTCCATCATACATAAATCTGGAAGTTAATTTTCAATCACCCTGTACAATAAATGAAATAAAACAAAATAATAATTACAAATTATATTAAATTACCCTATTTACATTATTCGGACTATTGTCCTCATCTTTGTCACCATAATTATTACAACGTTTCGGTCGTTGTACGCTTCGGCCTTCTTCAGGTCCTCAAGGAAACATGGCACAGTGGATAAAGGAATCAATTAGATCCAGTGACAGGACTCAAAGAGTGTGAGTTCAATACCCGGTTAAGGCAATGGAGAACTTGGAGAGGGGAATTAACAGGAGATAACTGATAACTGACATCCATTAAACAAGGCACGTGGAACTAGAACAGTCTACCCCAGTGAGCGAAATAAAGGGTTCAGTTCGACATTCCAACCACTTGAAGAACGCCGGAGCCTAAAACGGACGAAACGTTGTAATAAATATGGCGACAAAGATGAGGACAATAGTCCGAATAATGTAAATAGTGTACATAATATATCATCTCTGAAATATAGACAGATGCTATATTAAATTATTATATTACTTTTAAGCAATATTCGTGGTGAACCCAAATGTAAAAAAAATTAAAATATGAAAAGAAATTCTATACGCACAAAAAATTCAAATTAAAATAAGGCACATTGCTTTTTGTTAAATTTTTTCTCTTTTTCTATCTCTCTACTTCTCTCTCAACTAATCAGAAGTGAAACTCTCAAATAAAAAAAGGAAGTAGAAACGGTGGAAGTCTTCTGATCCATACATCTAGCCATTGTGACTAAAAAATCTACCGAAATAAGCGAGGCTCCACGCATAACTTCCGCTATAAAAAAAAACAATGAATTTTGGCCAATCAAAAAGCAAAAAAAAAAACAAAACAAAAAAAAAAAAACCCAAAGAAACTTGTGTTAGCTGAAACCAAGTGTCACACCAGTAGTCTGGGAGACTTGCCAAAACGGATATAAACGGACAGCACAGAGGCAGAAGAGAAGTCAGCCTGATTCCAAAATGGTATCATATGTCACGCAAACATTGTTGTGTGCCTGACCAAGAAACAGCTTTTCTTTTCTAATATAGATTAGTTTCGAGTTCCAGCTTTTATTGACTTTTATTGACTTTTATAGCAAGTAATTCAAGAGAGAATGTAAAGATTTTTATCTGGCAGACACGGGTCTTCGTAGAGGAGAAATAGCCAGATAATCTAGAAGACAATTACGATATTTAAAAATGTTGTTTTAGTGTGTTGGCTACTTAAAAAATAAGTATGTAAGGTTTCTTACGAGAATATTTTACAATACATGAATTAATGATGGGGAAAGTGTACATGCACAAAATAACAGACCATCTCAGTAATGAAAATTGGAAATCCAAACTTTTAGGGTTGCTAACACACTCGAGAAAACTTATTAGAGAAAACACTCCCTCCAGCATGTTTCGAACCTGCGTCTCGCTTTGTAAGAGAAGAAATATAATGCTGTTTAAAATAAACGGAGCACCTCCGGGTATTTATGAAAATAATGTTTAAAGTAACACACACACACACACACACACACACACACACACACACACACACACACACACACACACACACACACACACACACACACACACACACACACACACACACACACACACACACACACACATATATATATATATATATATAAATTGTATAAAAACGAAACTTAATTGTAATCCATTTTTATGGCCTTTTCGCTCCTCAGGATAAATTCCCTGGAACTTGTCAATACTAAAACGTTTGATATCATGGTTGCATATAAGCTTCCGGTCTGCGATTTCCATATTTTGGTCTATAAATGAAGCTATAATCAGACATATAACTAAATAAAAGATTGAAGAAAACTATAAACATATGCATATTACAATAAACATCAATAATAAAAAAATAAATATACGATTAAAGTATTGTTTATTTTCAGTCTAATTATATCCGGTTGCCCGGTTGCTGCATTCCGTCGAGTATCCATTCTGAGTTTCCTTTCTCTTACTTCTCGAGTTTCAGATTGTCTAGCAGTTGCACTCCGCTGAGTATCCATGTCCTGTCTCATTTCAGTTTCTTCTTGGGTTTCAGATTGTCTCTCTTCTGAAGTCCGTTGAGCATTTAATGTACGTCTTTTGTCAGCTTCTCCTTGATTTTCAAACTGTCTTGCTGCTGCAACTCATTGAACATTTAATGTACGCCTTCTGGCTATTCTTCTCGAGTTTCAGACTGTCTTGCTGCTGCAACTCATTGAACATTTAATGTACGTCTTCTGGCTATTCTTCTCGAGTTTCAGACTGTCTTGCTGCTGCAACTCATTGAACATTTAATGTACGTCTTCTGGCTATTCTTCTCGAGTTTCAGACTGTCTTGCTGTTGCTGTCTGATGAGCAGCTAATCATCAGCATAGATCCAGTTGTTCTTGATTTTGCTCCTTCTCTTTCTCAGACGATCTCTTCCTCAGTTTTTTTTCCTGCTATTTCTCTTTACCTCCACTGGGATTGCTTAGGTGGTTCAAAACGTAACTTTTTGGAAGGCATTGTAGTATGGGCGTAATTATTATTTGCAATAGTCAGCTGGCAGAACAGACATCAGAAAGATGTAGAGCTGTTTAGGTTTTGGTCATTATAGGATAAACGACTTCATCAAGAATTCAAGTAAATTGTAAATTTGCATATTAGTGAAATAGTGCTATTCGATAGGTTCAAGTGATGGTCTCCTTAGTTCAAAAGGGACAAAATTTATCGAAAAACTATACTAGGATCCATATTAATTGGATCATTATAAGATTGAAACTCTAGCT